>JASAUF010000241.1:65000-695000 GCA_030180095.1 Magnolia changhungtana | reverse complement strand
ATCCAATCTGTTGATTAGGTCATACAGACATAGATGAAGTGAAAAAACAAATATCATATTGATCAAAAACTATTATGGATCCCAAAAAGTTTTTAATGGTCAACTTTCAATCAACATTGTTTCCTGTAATGTGGTCCACTTGAGATTGGGATATACCTTATTTTTGGTCTCATACCCGAAAATGATCTAGAAAAATAGATGGATGGCATGAATGAAACACATACATCATTGTGGGGCCCACATAGCACTAACCACCCACAATTGGTGGGTGGCTGGGAAATCGGATTGCGTTCTTAGTTACTTGGGCCCACCTTGAATGTATGTGATATATCCACACCGTCCATTAGTTTTTTCATCCAATTTAAGGGGTTGAGACCAAAATTGAAGCATATCCAAAGATCAAGTGGACCATACCACAGGAAGCAGTGGAGATAATGATTTCCACCGTTGAAAGCTTGCTAGGCCCCATAGTGATTTTTTTTTTTTTTTTTGGGGTTAGCTTGTTAGTACACACCCATGTCAGTACACACACTCCATGATCGATGTCAAGACCTCAAGCGTTGAAACGAGGTATCTCCACTCAATCTGCTAGTTGAGTTATGGATCGATGCCCCACAGTGATGTTTAATTTTCATTCAACCTGTTCATAAGATCATACAAACATAGATGAATGAGAAAAACAAATTTAAGCTTGATCCAAAACTTCTATGGCCCCCAAAATTTTTTAACTATAGACGTTCAATTTAACAATTTCCTGTGGTGTGGTCCATTTAAACATTTAATATATTTCATTTTTAGGCTATACCCCTGAAATTATTTGGTAAAATGAATGGACAGAGTGGATATAATAAATAAATCACAGTGGACCCCACAGAGTTTACTTAGTATGCTAAGCGTAGTGAGTTACTCACTACGCAATCCGCACTCACTACGCAATCCGCTTCCTGTGGCAGGGAGTAGCCAATCGGTTTCCAGAACAAGCCTGTTTGACGGACGCGGGTTAGATACTGAAAGGTCGAGTAGCGATTTCGCTACTAAAGTGACATCACTGAGTTTTGTCGGCCCCACTATGATGTCTGTGTTGTATCCACACCGTCCATCCATTTTGAGATATCATTTTAAGGCATGAGCCAAAGAATGAGGTAGATAAAAATCTGTAGCGGACCGCACCATAGAAAACAGTGGGGAGAGTGATTCCCAAAATTGAAACTATCCTAAGGCCCACCATAATCTTAATTTATTTGAAATCCAACCTGTTCAAAAGTTAAAAAAAAGACATGAAAGACGGGAAAACACAAATATCAGCTTGATCTAAAACTTTTGTGGCATTTAGAAGTTTTTAATGGTGGGTGTCACTGTCCCACTGTTTTTTGTGCTAGGATCCACTGGAGCTTTGGATTTAACTCGTTCTTTGTATATTGCCCTAAAATGATCTCTCCAAGTGGATGGAAGGAGTGGATACAAAACACACATTATAATGGGGCCCACGGAGCTTGGTTACGTCACTTCAGTAGTGAGTCTCGCTACTCAGCGTGTCATTATCTAATCCGCGCCCCTGTTCAACGGAAGTAGACTGCGGAGTAACTCACTACCCTTAGCGTACTGAGTAGACGCTGTGAGGTCCATCGTGATTTATGTATCTGATCCACTCCGTCCATCCATTTTACCATATGATGTTAGGGCTTGATTAATCATATAAAATGTTCAAATGGACGACAACACATGAAACAATTGAATTGAACATCTAGTCTTAAAAAAGTTCTTGGGGCCCAGAGAAGTTTTGGATCAAGCTTATATTTGTTTTTTCTCTTCATCCATGTCTGTATGATCTTATGAATATATTGGATGACAAATAAACATCACTGTGGGGCCTAACATGATTTCAATGGTTGAAATCATTATTCCCGCTATTTCCTGTGATACAATCAACTTGAGACTTGGATTTGGTTCAATTTTAGGCTCAACCCCTTAAATGATATGGAAAAATGGATGGACGGGGTAGATTTCTCAAAAAATCCCATGGTGGCCCCGCCCAAGATTTCTAGTGCACTACTTCATGCTAAAGGCTTTCATAGGAAATACTCTGAGTCATAATTTAATAACCAGTTTTGTCGGTTTTGTTTCTCCACTTATCCTCTAAAATCTTACCATTGGGTTGGAATTTTCAACATCCGACCGCTTGTGTGTTGCCAGCTCTCGACCATATGGAAGGTAACATACGGTCTAGCGTATAGTACCTTTTCCCTATATATATATATATATATATATATATATATATATATATATATATATATATATATATATCAACACTGTGGGCCTCATACGCTGGACATCTCTCTCCCCACTATTTTCTTCGGTGTGGCCCATATGAATTACAGGTGAGACTGATTTTTAGTACATATGCCTAATTTGAGATTATATATCTAATGATCAAAGTGGAGTTCACGTTCACATTACAATGGTCCTCACACAAAAATGGCCCCACCTCCCCCACCCACTAGTTGACTAGAGTTCCTCTTGCATATGTTAAAAATAAAAATACAAAATTTAATAGAAAAACACTAGAGCCCATCATGATGTATATGTGTAATCTACTCCAACTATATATATGATGTCTAATCCTACATTAGGTGCAATACTGAAAAAAATAACAAGTTTACCTGTGATTTAGATGAGCCACACCAAAGAAAAACATCAAGAGAGAGACATCAAACATTGATTTTTTATAGTGCCCACCATAATGATTATGTGAAATCCAGTCGAACCATTAGATGTAAAATATCACATAAAAAATTTGACATAGGGCCCAAAGGTTAGCACAATTTAGGATTTAGGTGGGTCGCACTAAGGGAAATGTTTAGACGGTGTGCATCAGTACCCTATGCATAGTTTCCAATTGTGTAGTCCATGTGAATTACAAATGTGGTTAATATTTTATCCCGATGCCAAAAAACTGAGTCATGTGTATGATGGTCAGAGTGGATTTCAGAAAAACATCCCCTTGCAGCCGACCCCCTCCCGTAGGGAAGCTCTCTGTGTCTCTGGAGACTATTGGGGTGGGGTAAAAATGTATTTTTCCTCCATTTATAAAATAGGAAGTATGATTTGATAAATATAACAATTAAAGGCATTTTATGATAAAATTAATATTTAAAAGGATTTTTCTAATAAAATCTTAATATATAGATAGCTTTATGCTTCTTTTGGAAATTTATAGAGTCCAAATCTAAAAAGATCTTAAAAACTTATTTATATTTTAATAAGGTAATTCTATTTTTGGGGTTCTTATTGAACTAAATCTCTTATTTCTATCTTAATATGATTAAAAAAACTAAAATCCAAACACCATTTCAACAAGTCACGAATCTCTTCGAATCAAGAACAATTTGGGATCACTACAAGAAATACATATAAGTTTAACATTCATGTATAAAATAAATCATAAATAAAATACGACAAATCACAAAGATGAAGGCGGAGGTGGTGGGGCATCGATGGGTAAGCATGCAGCGAGAACCTATAATATCTCTTGCATCCGTCGCTCATGCTCCACCTGTATATCCTCCATCCTCCTTGCCTGCTCCTCCCTCTGCCTCTCCTGCTCCTCCTTCTGCCTCTCATGCTCCTCCCTCTGCCCCGCCAGCTGGTCTTCGATCTTGTCGATGGCCCCTCGTAGATGTTGAACCTCTTTCTCTGCAATATCAGCTCGGCGTTTGGCGCTCTTGCCAGCTCGTAGATGCGAATTACAATGGTTTGAATAGATTGATAATCTAGATTACACCGGTTAGGATTGTGACTTTGTGCGCCCGAACTAATTCTCAGTTGGATTTAGCCTCTTGTCTTTAATTCAATATGTTTGATGTGATGCAATGTAATAATCACATCTATTGACGAATTCTAACAATTCGATCAACAGCCTAAACAATGAACAGTGAATATCTTCTCTCTCTTTTTTTTTAGTGAATATAATTTATGACAATTTGGGTCCTAAATCTGATAGGGTCCATCATATATTGATTATTTTTCTAAATAATCATATTTGTCAAAAATAGTTGTGGCCTTCATGAGATCAATGGCTAGAGGGCTATCAGTTCTAGTGTTACCTATTTAACCAACGGTCAAGACTTGGATGAAAGACTTTTAGAAGTTCCTGCGTTGGGATGCAAGTATGGGTTTACCGTGATGTTTACGAGAAATCCAACTCATTCATCCATTTCCAGCTCATTTTAAGACATTCGACCAAATTGGGGAGGATACAAAACTCAAGTGGCCCATTCGAGATGAAACAGTGGTGATAGTAATGGTTACTGTTGAAACTTCCCAGGCTCCACCTTGATGTTTATATGCCATCCAAACCATTTTAAGGTGATTTTCACTTTTATGAAGTGAGAACACTAACAAAGATTGATACAAAACTTTTGTGGTCATACAAAATTTTCAATGGTGGTCATTGAATTTGTTGGGGGAGCACATAAGCACATAGAGATTAATCAAGTAGAGTAATCCAATCACGCAATTCAAGCACAATCATAAGGACTCCAAAATTTAACGTGGAAAAACCCTTTCGGGAAACACTACTAAACAAAGTGACAAATCACAATGAAAGTAGAAATTACAAGAGATAGAGATTACCCAATTCAAACAAGCCTCAAATCTCCCTTAGAAGCCCCTTCAAACCCTAGGATGAATTTGAAAGCTTTAAGATACTCCCTAGTATCAATTACACTCATATTTATAACATCTAGGAGAATCATAATTGGAATAGAAAAGAAATCCGTAAGAAATCTGGCAAAAATCCCGCAATTTCACAATTTTGTGTATTTCCTGCGCAATAATTTGGTGGCACCTTCGATGGGACTTCTATGGCATCGACTAAACCGTCGATGGCATCAAACACACTTCTATGCCATCGAACTAATACCAAAATGTTATAATGATAAACATGAATATTCTGGATTTTACCAATGGCATCAACCAGTCCTTTGATAGCATCGAGCAGCGTTCGATGACATCAAATAGAGTACCCAAAGCATCCACCAACGAAATCGATATATTCTAGATTTCTCTGATGGCATCGAGCCAACTTCGATGGCATCGAACTTGTCATCAAGCGACTATTGAATTACAGATTTAAGAATCAATCAATAATCTCCACCATGTCTTTAGTTGTTTTTCTTCATTGCTCCTTTTTCTCCATCTCTAATCATGTCTTTCATCATAGTAATAACATCACTTCTCGTGCATCCTCCGTCTTTCTTTACGCCCTCGCCAAGCTAGAGAAGTTGCACAGAACTTGATCTTCTTTATGGGAACCACATAAATGAGTGTGTCCGCCGGATTCACGCTCGTGTGAATCTTCTCCAGAGTCACGTCTCATTCCTCAAGCACCCGTCATATAAAATGGTGACGAACATCAATGTGTTTAGTACGTGAGTGATAAGTAGAATTTTTAGCCAAATTGATCGCGCTTTCATTGTCACAATTAACTGGCATGACCTCCTGCTGAAGATTCAACTAATTTATCATTCCCTTCAACCAAACACCTTCTTTAAAAGCCTCTGTCACTGCCATATACTCAGCTTAGGTAGTGGAAAGAGCCACCACGAACTGAAGCTTTGACATCTAACTAATCGCTCCACTCACCAGCATAAATGAATAAATTAAAGTCAACTTTCTAGAATCCAGACTGCCTACATAATCTGAATCCACATATCCAACTAACTTGGCTCATGTTTTCTCAAAAGATAAGATGTAGCCGTGTGTATGTCAAATGTATCGAAGTAGCCATTTCACCGCTTCCTAGTGTTACTTTTTAGGGATAAATATATATCTGCTAAGAACACCAACTGCCTAAGAAATATATGGTCTCGTGTAGACCATGGCATATATCAAACTTTCAACCACATTTGAATAGAGCACATGAGACATACCTTACTTTTTTTTCATCTATTTTAGGACATTGTTCTGAAGAAAGTTTAAAGTAAGTAGCGTAAGGAACGCTAATCGGCTTTACCCTATCCATCCCATACTTCACCAATACTTTCTCAAGGTCATTCTTCTGAGATAACCAAAGCTTGTTCCTCTTCGTATTTCTATGTATATTAATGCCAAGAAACTTTCTTGCAATTGCCAGATTTTTCATCTCAAATGTCCCTGATAACTAAGTCTTCAGTATATTGATTTTAGACATGTTATGATTGACGATCAATATGTCATCAACATACAATATCAGGATGATAGATTTTTCATCACTCAATGTCTTATAATAAACACAATGATCCTATTCACTCCTAGTGAACTCTAGACTCAATATTAACGAATCAAACATTTTATACCACTGTCTAGGCAAATATTTCAGGTCGTATAATGACCTCTTTAACTTGCAAACCTTGTTCTCTGCCCTTTTTATTTCGAAGCCTTCTGATTATTTCATGTAGATATGCTCTTCCTATTTCCCATGCAGGAATGCAGTTTTCATATCCATTTGCCCCAACTAGAGATCATATTGGGCAACCAGAGCTAACACGAATCTGATAAATACTTGCTTCACAATTGGCGTGAATATCTCACCTTTCCTTTGAGCGTAATCCTATGCTACCAAACTTGCCTTGTACCTATCATATTTCTTCTTGAAGATCCACTTGCACCCAATTTCTTTTCGACCGATGGAAAGCTCCACCAGCTCCCATGTCTCGTTCCTATACAATAAGTCCATCTCATTGTCATTTGCTGCTTTCTATTTTTCTACATCAGGCTCATCAAGAGCCTCCTGAAGAGTAGAAGGATCATCCTCATCTGTAATAAGGGTGTATAAGATATTAGAATCATTCTTGTATCTCGCCGGTAACCTGCGATCCCTAGGCGGATTCCTTCTCACAGGTGGCTGCTACACCTACTTCAGTACCTTTGTCTGTGTATCCGTTTTAGTCTGAGTATCACCTGTGTCAACCTGAACATCCACAACCAAACTTTTTTATTCCTCTTGCTCATCCAGTTCATTCTTGTGGAATAAGTAACCTTCGTCGAATTTGACGTCACCACCAAGGATGATTTTTCACGTGACCCGGTCATACAACTTGTACCTATCCACACCACCATATCAAACAAAGATATACTTTTTAATTCTTCGGTCTAACTTATCTCTCTCAAGTGACAGTACATGAGAGTAAGCTTCACAACCAAACACACGCAATCCCTAATAGTCTACCTTCTGACCACTTTATACATCCTCTGAAATCTTACAATTAATGACTGTAAAATGAGACTTATTCACTAAGTAACAAGCCGTATTAATGGCTTCAGCCATAACTCATTGCCCAACCTGACATTGTTAATCATGCATCGAGCTTTCTCCAAGAGAGTCTGATTCATTCGCTTAGTCACACAGTTATGCTCCGGTTTGTAGTGCACTGTATTGTACCTTATGATCCCTTAATCCTTACTGTATTGATTGAATTCACCTGAAGTAAAATCTCCACTGTTGTTTGTCCTTAGAACTTTTACCTTTCGCCTTGTCTGTTTTTCTATCATGGCCTTCAATTGTTTGAAATTAGTGAAACCCTCAGATTTATTTTTCAAGAAATAAAGCCAAACTTTCCTAGAATTGTCATCAATAAACGTGATGAATCATGACGACCCTCCAATGGAAACCACAGGTGACAACCCCCATACATCTGAATGCACATAATCAAGAACACTTTTACATACATGTTTTTCATATTTAAAAGTTAACCTTGAATGTTTACCATCTATACAATGCTTACATATACTTAAATCAAAAACTTTAAACGATGAAATTAAACAACGATCAGAAAGTACCTTCGTGCCCCACTTACTCATGTGACCTAAACGTGCATGCCACATATGTGCTGACATGTAATCCGCTGTAGCCGCTGTAACTCCACCTACTGATATTCTCACGATCAACCTGTAAAGGTTCCCGCTACGTTGTGCATTCATGACAATAAGTGCCCCTTTGAAACTTTAAGGACACCATCGAAATTAGTGAATTTATAACCAAGCACGTCAAGTGCTCCAAGAGATACCAAGCTCTTTCTCATGTCAGGAATGTACCTCACTTTTGTCAAGGTACGCTCCTTGCCATTAAACATCTTGATGTGCACCAATCCAACACTCACCACATCTTGAGATGAAAGTGCATGTTTTCTGACGAAACGGACAGATACGACCAACTTTGTGGGTCGATTCACCTTGGATGACCAATTTTAGTAAGGATTGATAGGTTGTGCACCCCGTAACGATACCTAGACCACACAGTACGTATGTGGCACCTGTTCATAAAGTCACACAAACCTAGATGAAGGGAAAAAAACAAACATCAAATTGATCTAAAACTTCTGTGACCCTCAGGAGGTTTTCAATGGTAATCACTCAGTCCCCATGCATTTTATGGTGTGGTGCACTTGAACTTTAGATCTGGTTCATTTTTGGGCTCAACCTCTAAAATGATCTCTCCAAATTAATGGATGGACGGTTTGGATATAAAACAGAAGTCGTGGTGGGTCCATCGAACTTGATATAAACACATCACCGAGGTCGGTGGTGTGTGGTACACCAGGCAATCCCCTTACCACTGTGCCAGGCCTATGGTTGCCTTCAGCTCGGGTTTTGAATTACACGCGCTTGTAAGAACTTCACTCGGAAGAAAAAATTTTGGACTAGAATGCTTTTTAACTTTTGTAGTGGTCGGCCCCATCTTTTAAATCTTTTCTGTGTAAGATTAACAAAAAATAAAAATAAAAATAAACGGAAAAAAGTAAAGTAAAGAAAAATCGAAACAATACTGGGAAGTATTTTTATATCTATCATTACCAAAGCATTATTTGAATTGATAACGTTTGTTTTTGTATCTACCGTTAACAAAGCATTATTTCAATTGATAACGTCTGTTTTTGTCTCGTGTTAAAGAAGCAATGGCGGAGAGTGCCGCTGGATTCTTGTTTGAAAAGCTAAGTGCCCTTCTGACTCAAGAAGTATCCCTACTAAGGGGAGTACGGACTGAAGTAGAAGGAATCAAGCTCGAACTTGAAAACATGCGAGCCTTCTTAAGGGATGCTGATAGAAGAAAGGATAGCAATGAAGGATTGAGAACCTGGGTGGGGCAAGTAAGAGATGCTACATATGAAGTGGAGGACATCATCGATGAGTTCGTGTATCGCATGGACAGGCCACAACGAGGTGGATTCAGGGGTTTTCTCCTTAATACCATCACTCTCCTTAAGAATATTCGCTACAGGCACAGTTTTGCCACTCAACTGCAAGGTCTGAAGAAAAATATTGCAGCCATTTCAACGAGAAAAGATCAATATAATCTTATTAATACAGAAGATGGATCGAGCTCACAGAATGCTAATGAAAGATGGAAACATCATGGAGAAACTGCTCTTTATGAAGACGATGATGAAATTGTAGGGCTCAAAGAAAGAACAGATCAAATAGTTGTATGGTTGACAGAGGAAGAACCAAGACGTACTGTTATTTCTGTGGCGGGGATGGGTGGTCTGGGCAAGACCACTCTTGTGGCGAAAGCTTACAAGCATCAAATGGTAAAGAAGCATTTCGAATGCTGTGTTTGGGTTTCTGTCTCACAGTCTTACAATGTGGAAGGACTTCTAAAAAGTGTGATAACTGATCTGTTCAAGAAAAACAAACTTGAGGTTCCGAGCAATGTTGGCAGCATGAATCGCTCCCAACTACTTGAGATGGTGCGTGATTATTTGGACACAAAGAGGTACCTTGTGGTTTTAGACGACGTATGGAGTGTAGATGCATGGACAGATCTTAATATTGCCTTTCCACGAAATAGATGTGGAAGTAGGATAATGCTTACTACTCGAAATGAGAATGTAGCCTCTGCATTAGGGGATGTAAGCCGTTCATTTCCACTCGAGCGTCTTCAAGAGAAAGAGGCTTGGGAACTCTTCAGTAAGAAGGCGTTTTGGAAGGAACCCTGTCCTCCAGAGTTGCAGGAATTGGCACAAAAAATTGTAAACAAGTGTGGAGGTTTGCCACTCGCAATTGTTTCTTTGGGCAGCCTCTTGTCATTGAAAGACAAGACAGCGTTGGAGTGGAATCGAGTCTACAGAAACCTGAGCTGGCAGTTGACAAATGATCAAATGCTTGAAAGAGTAAAGCACATCTTGTGGCTTAACTTCTATGATCTACCGTACCGTCTTAAGCATTGTTTCTTGTATTGTTGCATGTTTCCGGAAGATTATTTAATTCATCGTAAGCGGCTGATTAGGTTGTGGGTGGCAGAGGGTTTTGTGGAGGAGACAGGTAAAATTACCATGGAGGAGGCGGCGGAAGACTACCTGAAGGAACTCATGCATCGTAACATGCTTCAGGTTGTTAAGATGAACGAGTTTGGAAGGGTGAGAGCTTGTCGAATGCATGATATTGTACGTGAAGTGGCCTTATCCTTATCACATGAAGAGAAGTTCTGCTTGATATATGATGATGAGAAGCAAGCAAGGCAAGAAGGCAAAGTCCGCCCCGCATGTCAATCTACAGTAGTGGAGAAATTATTCAATCTACTGCAGGTATGGTACATCTTCGTTCTCTTATGGTGTTTGGTGGAAGCACGCCTTTTTCATCTTCTTTAAATACGATGGCATCAAGCTTTACAATGTTGAGGGTCTTAAATCTAAGAGGAGTTCCTATCGAAAGCATACCAGATGAAGTGACTAACATGTTCAATTTACGGTATCTAAACTTAAGTGGAACTAATGTTAGCGAGCTTCCTGAATCTTTATGGAAGCTACAGAACCTTCAAACACTGGACGTCAGGAATACGGAGCTAGAGAGGCTACCCAGTGGGATTGTGAAGCTACGGAAACTACGACACCTGTTCATATATCGAATTACTGACAAGTCAGTAACTAGTTTTGATTACTACAAAAGCATCCAAGTTCCTATAAGAATATGTAATTTAACGAGTTTACAGACTCTACATGTTATCGAAGACAAAGAAGGGGAGATTGTTAGAAAAGTTGGGAACTTAACCCAACTTAGAAGTCTTGGCATTTCTAAGGTCAGAGAAATTGACGGAGCTGAGTTGTGCAATTCAATCGGAAAGATGAAACACCTTTTGAAGTTGACTGTGAGGGCAACTGGAGAGGAAGAAATGTTGGGTTTGTATCCCAACTACTTGCCGATGTGTGGCTGCAGCCACCGTAAAATAACAGACTGAAAAGAGAAAGATCTGAACTGTTGCTGTATTTTCTTATGAATAGAAACGAATTACATTGCTGCCTTTATAGGCTTTCTTATACTATGAAATTACTAATTTATCCCTGTCTAGATTCATCCTAGTGGCATCTAAAGAAAGAAAAAATCCAAAGGAAAAATCTACTGTTTATCTTCTCCAACTAATATTCTAAACTTAGAAAAATCTCACAGTTAGAAAAATCTTACAAGCATGCACAACTAGCACACGCACCCTTCACACGGTTTGGATTTGCAAAATCCTCCACCGTATCCAACACTCCCCTTCAAACCAAAATCGGCTTCATTCCGAACATCGTTCTTAGTCGTTTGAATGCGTCAGTTGGCAATGCCTTTGTGAAAATATCCGCCACTTGTTCCGTAGTATGACAATACTCTAATTTCATCGTTTTTACACTTCACATGATCTCTCAGAAAATGGTATCGAGTATCAATGTGTTTGCTTCTTCCATGCTGCACTGGATTTTTAGCTAGCTCGATTGTTGACTTGTTATCCACATATATGACTGTGGATTCTTCCTGCGGATGCTTCAGCTCCTTTAGTAGGTTTCTCAACCAAATTCCCTCACAGACGGTGGACGAGGCTGCCATGTACTCTGCTTCACATGTGGACAGGGCGACTACACTCTGCTTCTTCGAATTCCATGTGAATGCTGTTGACCCAAGATAAAAAACATAGCCTGTGGTGTTTTTTCTTTCATCTTGGTCACCACCCCAATCACTATCAGAGTATCCATATAGTATCGCCTCATCATTGTACGGATAAAAGAGACCGAATTGCATTGTTCCTTTAATGTACCTAAGGATTCTTTTTGCAACTAGCCAATGTGATTCTTTTGGTGCTTCCATGTACCTGCTTAGAAGCCCAACACTGTAGACGATATCTGGCCTTGTGATTGTGAGGTACCTTAAGCTTCCGATTAGGCTCTTGAATAGGGTTGAGTAAACGTTTCTTCCTTCTCCATCTTTTGTGAGCTTCAGGCTTTGTTGTAACAGGTGTATTTACAGCTTTACAGTCGACCATCTAAAACTTCTCAAGAAGTTCCTTTGTGTACTTCTTCCTGGGATATGTGAATGCCGCCAACTTGTTGCCTCACCTCAATCCCCAAGAAGAAAGACATCATCCACCATCACCATCTCGAATTCATTGAACATAGCTTTTGAATTCTTCAAACATCGTCTGGGCGTTCCCAAAGGGAATGTACAGATCATCAACATATAAACAAGCTATAAGCATATCACCATGGGCATTCTTCTTTGTGTAGACGACATGCTCATATGGACATTGATGAAACCATTCTCTTGAAGATAACCGTCGATCCGTGCATTCCAAGCACGAGGAGCTTGCTTCAACCCATATAGGGCTTTCTTCACCGATACACCTTGTGTTCCTCCCTTGCATGACAAAGCCTTCAGTGGTCAACGTATACTTCTTCTTCAAGTACCCCATTTAAGAATGCAGATTTCACATCCAGTTGGTAAATCATCCAACTGCTGATGAGTCAAGGGAGATTATCATTCTTACAAGTGTCAAGGCGAGCAACTGGGGCGAAAACTTCTTCATAGTCTACGCCATATTTCTGTTTGTATCCTTTTGCTACGAGCCTTGCTTTATATCGTTCGATCTTACCATCGACATTCCGCTTGATTTTGTACACCCATTTAAGACCAATGGTCTTCTGGCTTTTAGGGAGTGAGGTCAACTCCTATGTTTGATTCTTCTCGATGGCATGAATCTCTTCTTCCATAGCCTTTATCCAACATTCTTCATTCACAGCCTCCTCGAATGTGAGAGGCTCGTGGTCCGCATACAGGTAGAGTAAATTCACTTCCTCAGTTTCTACATAGATGTCGTTGAGGCTTTTCATTTTAATAGGACCCAAGGGTGATGAAGATGTGCTGGATGAATTCTGATTTGATGAAGTACTTCCAGAGATATGGAGCGTCTCGAACTTCTACGATCCGAAGGGGTGATGTGGGTGTCTGCTCCCGATTCACATGCCTCTCTTCTTCATATTCTTCGGCTTCAACCTGACTTTCTTTGGCCGAATCTTCCTGGTTCCACTTCCAAGATTCTTCCTCGCAGAATACTACATCTCTACTTACCACCAGCTTATTGGTTAGTGGGTTGTAGAGCTTGTATGCCTTTGACTCTTCGCTGTAGCCGATGAAGATGCACTTCTCGCCACGATCATCAAGCTTTTTCCTTCTCGCTTCTGGAATTTGAGCGTAGGCGACACACCCAAAGATCTTAAGGTGCGCCACACTCGGCTTGTAACCACTCCATGCTTCCCAAGCGTGTGTCCGGAATCGACGCTCTTAGTTGGACACTGTGAGCGGATAGGCGTACATGCAACGCCTCACTAAAATTCTTTAGCAGACTTTTCTCCTTCAGCATGGTCCTCGTCATATCGAGGATGGTGCGGTTTTTCCGTTCCGCAATTCCATTTTGTTGTGGCGTGTACGCTGCAGTGTGTTGTTGCCTAATGCCATGTTCCCTACAATATTCTCGAAAAACATTTGAGGTGTACTCTCCACCTCTGTCAGATCTAAGGGTTTTTATTTTAAGACCACTTTCTTTTTCAACAAGGGCCTTAAAATTTTTAAAAATAGTAAAAGCAGCAGACTTCTCTTTGATTATATACACCCACAACTTTCTACTGAAATCATCAATGAAGGTAATAAAGTATTTATTACCTCTAAGAGAGATTGGCTCTAATGGTCCACAGATGTCAGTGTGAACCAACTGTAACGGTTCTCTTGCTCTTCGGGATACTCCACTTGGAAAGGGGTTCCTTTGTTGTTTTCCAAGTGTGCACGCCTCACACACATGTTCTGGAGCTTTAATGGCAGGCAAGCCATGCACCATGCTTGATGAGGACAGAAGTTTCAAGCCACTGAAGTTTAGATGACCAAAGCGAAGATGACACATCCAGGAATCATTCTTTGCTTTTCCATAAAAACACTTCTCAAGCATTGTGTTTATATGGAGAGGAAACAAACGATTCTTCGCCATTTGGACTTTTACAATCAAATGTCCATGTATATCTCTTATGGAAAGAGAAGAGTTTTCTATGTGTATGACGTACCCTTTTTCGAGGAGTTGTCCGAGGCTCAGTATGTTACTTTTCATGTTGGGTACGTAGTATACGTTGGAAATATAGTTTGGAACACCATTCTTCTGAAAGATCTTGATTTTACCTTTACCTTTTACTGGCGTTTTTTATGAGTTTCCAAACGTTACATCGCCATGAACTCCTTCTGTGAGTTCTACAAAGAGTTTCTTGTCACCGCACATGTGATTACTTGCACCCGTGTCGAGATACCATACGTCCTGCTGATCATTACTTTTCTCTTGTGCAAGGAGAAGGGTGGAGCTTTCTTGTTCATGGCCTGATGCTTCGGCATAGTTGGATAGCTCGTCTTGATTCACCGGCTTGCTCCAAAGAATCGATGCATAGTGGCCAAACTTGTTGCAATTATAGCATTGGATGTTCTTTGTACTTCCTCGTCCACGCATAGATCTACCTCTACCATTTCCTCTTCCACGGAAATTGGTATTTTTCTGCTGGTTTTGGCCATGACTTTGTTGGTTTCCGCGCCTACCTCTTCGCGATTGTTAGTGAAACGTCCACCACGTTGTGAACTTCCACGTCCACCATTGTTATCATTCAGAGTCAATCTTGACTCCAAATCTTGTTCCATCGGCATGGAACTGGCATTTTTCTGCATTCGTTGCTCATGAACTTGCAACGATCCCATCAACTCCTCAATGGAGAGTTTCTCAATATCTTTTGATTCTTCAACCACATGCTCAAACTTGGTTGTGAGGGATCGAAGTATCTTTTCAATAACTCGGACATCTTCAATCTTTTCACCATTTCTTTTCAAATTATTAACAGTTACAAGCAAACGCGAAAAATAATCAGTAACATTCTCACATTCCTTCATGTGAGTCGTTGAACTCGGCTCTTAATGTTTGAAGGCAAACCCGCTTCACTCAATCTACACCCTTGAAGATGTGCCAAGGGTATCCCATGCTTGCTTGCTTGATATTGCTTCGGCAATCTTTTCGAAGGTGGATTCATCCAATCCTTAATAAAGGAGAAACAAAGACTTATTGTCTCTCTTCCTTTGATTTTTAGGCGCTTTTTCTTCGTTGGTGAAGCGCTTTCTTCTTCCATAGTGGGTTCTTCATACCCATCGGTGACGATCTCCCATAGTTCTTGCGACCCGAACAATGCCTTCATTTGGATGCACCATTTTTCATAGTTGTCCTTTGACAACTTAGGAACCTGCGGCTGGATTGTGCTAGCCATCTTTTTCTATTTTTTTTAAAAGGATGGACTAGAAGAAGAGATTTTGTTTTTTTTTTTGTGCTGAAATCTGATTTTTTGAAATTTTTTTTCACTCTCTGATTTTTTTTGAAACAGATTGTTTGCTGCAATCTGATTTTTGGAAAACAGATTTTTCGAAATCTGATTTTTTTAAACAGATTTTTCTGCTCTGCTGCAATCTGATTTTTGAAAACAGATTTTTTGAAATCTAATTTTAAAAAAAAAAACAGATTTGCAAACCTCCTTCTCACGGCTTTTGAAAAACAGGTGTTGAAAAACAACTTTTGAAAAAATAGCTTTAGGATCTGATTTTGAAAACAGATTTTTTTTTTTTGAAAAAAAAACAGGGAGTGCAACAGGCAGCAGGACCTCTTTCTCACGGCTGCAATTTGATTTTTGAAAACAGGGAGTACAGCAGGACCTGCCTTTTGCTGATGAGGCCCAATGATCGAATGCTGCTCTGATACCACTTTGTTGGGTTTGTATCCCAACTACTTGCCGATGTGTGGCTGCAGCCACCGTAGAATAACAGACTGAAAAGAGAAAGATATGAACTGCTGCTGTATTTTCCTATGAATAGAAACGAATTACATTGCTGCCTTTATAGGCTTTCTTATACTATGAAATTACTAATTTATCCCTGTCTAGATTCATCCTAGGGGCATCTAAAGAAAGAAAAAATCCAAAGGAAAAATCTACTGTTTATCTTCTCCAACTAATATTCTAAACTTAGAAAAATCTCACAGCTAGAAAAATCTTACAGCTAGCATGCACAGCTAGCACACGCACCCTTCACACGGTTTTGGATTTGCAAAATCCTCCACCGTATCCAACAAGAAATACTTCAATTGGAAGCACTCTCTCCTATCACTCCACCGCTTCTTCAGAATCTTTCCCTGAACGGGCGTTTGGAGAAGGTGCCTCGATGGCTTAGCTCCCTTGTGAACCTCACCCATTTGTCGTTGAATTGGTCAAAGCTGAGAGAAGCAGATCCTCTTTCATCACTCCAAGCATTGCCCAGTCTGGTTCTCCTTCAACTTTGGAATGCCTATGAAGGGCAGAAGTTGTGTTTCCGCGGTGGACGGTTCACTAAGCTCAGGAATCTTTATTTAGAAGATATGAAACAACTAAATCAAATAGTAATAGAGAGGGGAGCATTGCCAAGCATCCGATATCTAACTCTGGACAACTGTAGAGAGTTGAAGACGCTTCCAGAAGGGATTGAATACCTCACCGTACTCCAGGAGCTCATCCTATGGGACATGCCAACAGAATTGAAAGATAAGTTGAAACTAAAAGATGGAACCGAGGAGAACCGTAGAAAGATGGGGCACATCCCCATCATCACGTGTGGACAATGGAAAGAAGGAGAGGGATGGGTCAGCGAACGAGTCAACTAGCCATCCATCCGACGTTCGTTGATGAGGTAAGTCCAGTTGTACAAAGTATCCATTCTCAATGAACGTGCAAATTTACAAATTTATTTCTAAAATATATGGGGTTCATTCTGATTTATTTATTTTATCCACTCCGTCCAGCCATTTTAACAGATTATTTCAGGGATTGAGCCCAAAAATTAAATATATCCAAAGCCCAAGTGAACCACATCACAAGAAATAGCTTGAATTGAACGTCTACAGTTGGGCCACGTTAGTTTCAGATTAAACTGATATCTGTCTGATCTTATGAACAGGTTAGATGACAAATAAACATCACTGCGGGCCTTACAAAAGTTTTAACTGTAGAAATATTATTACACCTGTTTTCAGTGGTGTGGTCCACTTGAGCTTTAGATATGCTTCAATTTTGGGCCTAACGCCCTATAATGAGCTGAAAAGCGAATGAACATTATGGATGAAGTACATACATTCACGGTGGGCTGAGTTGCTCAGTACGCAATCCAATTTCGAGATGTAGTGCCTCATCCGTCCTTAGTAGGCCCGTTTGAAACGAGGCACCAACTTTGACTGTGTATCTTGTATAAATAATCAGTTCGGATCATTAGTAGGCCTCATTTGAATGAGGCCTAAATCCCTATCCCTTGCCACCACACTGACGGACAGACGGCCTTGGGACACATATTAGATTTGGACCCTTGTCGGCCGTGGATGGTTCTTTACCCTAAAAACCACACCCCGCCAGTCATCTTAGGAAGTAGTTGGATGGAAGATGTTACCTTATAGATGGTAGAACCGTAAGATACTGCAACCATGAAGCCCAACCTTGGCCAAAATAAGCAAGGACCAAAAGCCTGTTGGCCAGCCTGGCCCTACTATCAAGCTCATATAAGGTGGGTAGGTTGGGCTTGTACTTGGGTCTTACACTCATGAACCAGGCCCAGACACGCTTGGGCTTGGCAGTGCACAGAAGCAATGACATAACATACAGGAAACATACAAACTGTGCATTATGTGCTCTCACCATGCAGATGGATGGGCCAAAAAATGAAATGTGGATGTGTAGGTTCTCATATAAATCCATTAGTGCATCTGTACATGAATATGTTGTTCTATCAATTATCAATCTATTGTTGTATCTGTTATGGATCTATCCTTGTATGTGCTAAAAATCTATTGTTTGTGTCCATGCTATAGATCCATTGCAGCATGGCTCTAGTTTGAGTTTTGAAGAGATTAGCAAGGTGTTGAACGTGAAAAGAGTAAAATGCGTGACCAAATGTCATGACTTCATCCGGGATGTAGAGCTGAAGAGCGTGTAGTGACCTCACCAAGGATGTAGAGCTGAAGGGTAGCATTTGTCTTGGGTGAGAGGCTTTAGAGGATATTGATGTCTATTGGCTATTCAGGCATGGCTATGGGTATTGCAAACCGTGGGCTTTTTTCGTTTTATCAGCATGGTTGAAAAGTTGGCTTTAGACATGTACAACGTTGCATATATGTAGTTGGACATGGTTGCTTTTACATTATATGTGGTTTTCCTTTTCACACATATTTACCGTATGGATTATATGTGAAAATTGCTTTGGGATGAGAAGCAGTGTTTGTGCTTATGGGTATGTCGAACTTATTTCTTTCGATGTCAATGGTTATGATATTGGTACGTGAATATAAATTTTCATGGTGGAAAGAAAATACTAATGGCATTTTAAGGACATTGGCTAGGTGATATACATGTCCTAAGTGGAGTGCAATATATTGTCTGTCCAGGAAATTGCTAAATTGTTTGGCTTTCAACATCTTTCCCTAAGTAATTTCACCTTCATGGCCAACCCACATGTTTGCACACATGCAGGTTTATCCTGGACCGTACTGGCCTGGGTCAGATCAGATTTCAAAATGTTGATACCTCGAGCTAATTATACGATAGTTTGCTGAGGGCCTGCTCGAAAATTGTAATTCTTGTAAAATCCTTTTGCCAGGAATAGAATTGTTCTGTTCATTATAAAAATAAATAAATAAACAAAAATGTTTGAACACGGGACAAGTAATTAATACCTGTTCAGTCCATTGATGACTCTTTTTCTCCTGTGCAATCACAATTTGGGTCCCAGTCTCCTCAAATAGCAACCTGACTGGACATCTGCCAGCTTATTGCCGGGGTTCAAGACTCTGAGGCCTTTCACAAACATTAGTTGCACGCGTGAAAGGCAGCCTTCCCACGCTGCTATCTGTGTCTTCTTGGGCTGTGGCCTGACTCTCTCCGCTGCGTCTATCATCTGCCTTTGAAGAAAATGCCACTGGTGTCATAAGTCCCATTACAGCCTCCCCAGAGACGAAATCCTTCCCTGCTGAGCCACGCAATCCTTCCGTGCACTGCGCCTGGTGGATAGACTCTTACCTGGCCTTCCCACAAATATATGCTGCACTCGATGTCAGCTGCTCCTCCCTACTCTCATTCAATTTCACGTACACAGTTTTTCGAGGTGGTGTATCTACAAATATTTAATGGATTTATAAAATGGGCCAAAAACATCAACGTTCCATATTTAATAAACAAATTCAATTTTCAACAAACAAATTCCCATTAGCCAAAGGAGCTTAATATTTCGGATGATGATTTCCTATTTACAATCTGAGTGGCTTAATTTGAGCTGATATATGCTACAATTGCAAATTTTGAGTGCCTGGATATCAACCATTACACTCTTCTAAAGTATCAAACAAGTGCCCTTCTTTCATTAATAGCCTATTTGTGGACAAAAATCCAAGGTCTACAATGGTCCCACGGATGATGATATATAGAATGGTGCATCCCTGCGGTCCATCGGATCAACAATGAACCCATCCATGGCGGGTCCAGCAACTGTAGACACTGGAACTAGCATAACCACCATCCATGGTGAGGTCCATCACACAATGGTGAGCCTATTCGTACAAAAGCATGCAAACTCTCCAGGGGCATAACATTCTACCTCATGAGACCAAAAAAAGAGTCAGATTCTAGGGCATAACCGTGGTGATTGAACAACTACTATTAAAAACTTCCTCTACTTCCCACCACACCCAGATGAATGAAGAGAAAACACAAATATCAGCTTTATCCATATCTTTATATGGCAATCTCCATAAATAAATAAGGCGCATAAACGGAAATCAATGTCCCACTACTTCCCACCACATCCAAGCTACAACCAAACTACCACAAGAGATGAAGAGAACCTGTTGGCCCACTCGCAGAGATGAATTGTCACTGTCCCTGCTCCAGCTGCTATATTGAATGGCATACGGACACAATGAATGCGAGCCCAGTGGAAGTTTTTCTCCTTAATGGGCCACAGTCAGCAGCCATCCTTCATTAATGGGCTACAGTCAGCGGCCATTCTTCTTGCTTTGGTTTGTCTAGGACCGCCTCCGCACATGTACCAGGCCCATACATGAACCAGCCGCCGTACACTTTGTTCGCCCCCATCTTTATCAGCTCTCCGTTAGCCTCGTCATTCTTCTCACCAGCTCTGCCGCCGCCTTCTTTGTCCTTCTTCTCACTATCGTCTGGCTTGTTCTTCTTCTCGCTGCCACCACCTCCCTTGTCTTTCTTCTCGCCCCCGCCTTCTTCGTCCTTCTTCTCTATATTCTCATGGACCTCTTCGACGCTAATGAGCTCTGGGTATCCCATTTTCTTTCGAAGCACCCTGAACAACTTGATCGGGTCAATTCCGTCGCCGACCACAACAAGCTGGTCCTTATCGTTGCCCTCCAACGCAACGGATGTTGTACCTGCAAGCAACACGATCAAAATGACGACTAAAAACCCAAATCAGAAATTACAAAGACTGCTAGTCCATCAGGCTCGTTGGTTGATGGCATATCTTCGGTTCGGTTCAGAACTTCAGGATACCAAGAAGACATATAGGTACTGTAGTTCAACATTTAAATGAATATATTGTCTGATTAGATTCCATTTTGACACTCATTTGGGACAAATCTCAAATCGAATTGCAATTGAAATTCGGGTCAAGCACATCACATCCGTCCCCAAAAGTGGGACTCCTAAACACACTTTGATAACCATCAGGATGAGATGAATTGAAAGAAAAGAGGCACTTTGTTGCCAAATCTGCCTTCATCGACTCAATGGACTTAGTTTGCTAAACTGACACTTCATTTTGATGAGATTTTAATCTCGCGTCGAATTATTTAGAACTGCAATCTTCGCATTATATCTGAGCTAAATTCTGATGAAATTACCTGTTATGCTGACTACACTTCTCATGGCCTTTGTCCGGCTCTTCGGCTCGTCGGTCATCATCGGGACTTTCAACACAATCTTTTGCTGTAAACAGAAATTTTTTTTTATTTAAAAACAAGTTATTACAACGGAAATCAAATAAAAATTCATATGACCCACTTCAAGAAATCACCAGCTAATATATGATACCTCCATTGTCGTTCTTTAGTGATCTACCACAGCCTAAACGTTGGTTGTGTGTGATTGTTTATCCCTCCTAACAATTTTCCACCGAGTTACAATCTAGGACAACGAAAACTTTGAGTGTGGTTGCCTTTCCGGCCACTCGAATGCTTGAATGTCCGGTCCAGACACCATTTATAACCATTCGAGAAACAGCTATGAATTTTCCTCGAAAGCTTGAGTCTTTTGAGAATGCGCTGCTTCGTTGAAGGTAAGAAGGCGGATTGGACTGGTGTACCAGACACCACCGACGTGGCTGGTGTGTTGACGTCACCAAGTTCTGTGGGTCCTACCATATGAGGTATGTGTTATATCCAAACCGTCCGTATACTTGGCGAGCTCTTTGTAAGGTACGAACCAAAAAATAAGACAGATCCAAAGATCAAATGGACCACACTTGAAAAAGCAGTGTGGGATTGAATAGTCTGCCATTGAAACCCTTTCGGGGTCACAGACGTTTTTTATCATTATAATATTTGCTTTTCCTCTTCATCCAGGTCTGTGTGACCCTATAAAAAGATTGGATGGAAAATAAACGTTATAGTGGGCCCTAAATGATGCTTTAATGTTGAGAATTATTGTCTCATAGCTGTTTGTCGTGTGGTCCACCTGATCTTTGGATATGACTCATTTTTGGGTAGATGTTCTAAAATGATCTCTCCAAATCTATTAACGGTGTAGATATAATAAATACATTATCGTGGGCCCATGTAACTTTGATCTCATTTGAACCGTTCGAACAACTCGGAGGTGGACGAGATCAGCGCTCGTCTTCGCACGACATGTACCCAGACCATTCAAGCCGGTAGTGTGTGGTACACCAGCCAATCCGCTTCTAGTGAGAAGAGGACGCGGATTTCTTGCCAAAGCCTTTCGCAGTAGCTTTCTGCGCTCCTTGCATCTTTTTGTGATGGTTACGAGAAATCCACTCCTTACATCATTTTGTGAGCTCATTCCAGGACTTTATTCCAAACATGAACAGTATCAAAGACTCGAATGGGCCAGGGAAATTCGTACAGTTGAAACATCGGTGGGGTCGAGAGAGATGTTTACATGCCATCCATACCTTTCCTAAGGTCATTCCTATTGGGATGAACTTAAAACACAAATATTACCCTGATTCAAAGCTTCTTTGGCCTCACTAGTATTTTAACTTTGTACATTCAATCCTCACATTTTCAGCCCACTTTGAGTAGTGGATGCGGCTTAATTTTTGTTGTGAGTCATAATATGAGCTCACAAAAAGGATAGACCGGATGGATATCTCAAAAACATCAGTGTGGCCCCACTTAAACTCCCAATGCAGGAACTTTATGCGGAAGGCTTTGGCAGGAAATCCGCATCCGGCCAACTTGGTTCGGAATTGAGTTCGAGACAATTTAAAGATAGATGCGGAACGAGATTCGAAGCAGCTTCATTCATAGCTGGCCAACCTACGCGGAATACGTGTGTGGTACCTATATAGGACAGATGAACAGTGGTCAAGGAAGTGTCCAGTCAAATTGAACTCGATCAAATGATCACAGCCTTTCAATTTAGGGCTGATATGCTTTTGATCTATTTCGTTATCGGATCGTTGTTAGTTTTGGGTTATAAAACCCATACATCACGGTGGCCCATAGAGCCCCTGCCTGGACTGGTTCCATCCAAGCAACACTAGCACACAATCTGCTTCCGCTGATAATGTGGCACCGATATTCGATGGCAAGATGAATGTATGGACATGAAACAAATTATTATAAAAATATAAAACTTTGTCCACGATGATAAAATACTATATATCAGACGAGGCTTATGGATACTTGATTTTGATGTTGAGCTGTACATGAATCGAGTGATCGAACTGAAATACTTAAAATCTCAACTCAACTGTTCGGTTGGAATTGAGTTGGTTTGTTGTCCCACTTTTGAGAAATTGAACTTGTCGAATCATATGTTATTTTGATGATGTTGCTATCGCACTGAAATGACTCATTGTTTCGATACATTCACTTGAATTAGCTCATTCATTATAAAAAATAAAACTTTACATGATAAAACTATATATCCCCATATCTGATTTTGATGTTGCCATGTGGCTACACGTGCTTCGATTTGTCTACTCGAGAAATTGAAGGTCTGCCTTCAAATGATATGTTTGAAAAATATATCACACAAGCTTGAACTTCGGGTCGCTTAATCGAGAATCCAAGTCGAGGACCTACCTATATGAGCCGAGTTTGATTTCAATCTGGGGTCCAAAAATGTGTCAAGTGTCGAAGCTTGACTCAGTTCAACTCACGTACAGCTCTATATGTACATGTCTTGTGTCCGTTCCGTTCATCCGTTCCTCCAACTCATGTCTTGTACTAGCCCAAATATTAGTTAATTCAAATCTCATGTGGACCACACCACAGAAAGCAATGGCGATTGAATGCTGACCATTGAAAACATCTTAGTGGCCATCGAATGTTTATTTGTCATCCAACATGTTGATAAGGTCACACATACCTAGCCGAAGGGAGCACAAAAATATCAGTTTGATCCAAAACTTTTATGGCCCTGAGAAGTTTTTAATGGTCAATCATCACTGTTTCCTATTCAGTGTCCACCTAGATTTGAATATGCTGCATATATATATATATATATATATATATATATATATATATATATATATATATATATATATATATATATATATATATATCTCATACCCTGAAATGAGCTAATAAAACGGTTGTTGGGAGTGGATATAAGATAAATGCATCAAGGTGGGCCCTAGACTAAGGTGGATCCTGAAGCTGCGTCCTTAAAGCTTCGGTTCGGAAATGCCCCCTCGCTCTCAATTGCGTGGTTGAGATTGCACTTTACTAACCAAAGGGCAGAAAGTTAGGGCGTGTAAATACCCGTGAAATGAGTAATTATTATCATTTCGCCCGATTGAAAATCATTTGAAACTTCACTGTACTTTTTACCTCGGAAACCGGTTTAAAAGAGTTATTTTAAAATTTTGAACCCCAAAGTGATGTATTCGATAAATTCATTCCGTTCAGTCATTTTAACACAATATTTTAAGGCATGAACTAAAAAATGAGGTAGATTGAACACTCAAATGGCCTATACTAAAAGAAACAGTGGGCCTGAAAGGTTTTTAATGGTAAGTGTTTGATTCCCCTTTTCTAGTGGCGTGGTCCACTTAAGCTTTCGATATGCCTTG
The DNA here is from genome assembly GCA_030180095.1 of Magnolia changhungtana. Classification (NCBI taxonomy): domain Eukaryota; kingdom Viridiplantae; phylum Streptophyta; class Magnoliopsida; order Magnoliales; family Magnoliaceae; genus Magnolia; species Magnolia changhungtana. Next base: position 670,352 of record JASAUF010000241.1, on the reverse strand, counting down.
TTTTTTGGCTCATGACATAAATTCGTCAAGCATAATAGATTAACAATGTGGATAAGCGATATGCATCACGGTGGAACCCACAATTATGTTGTGGCGTTCTTGATTTTTGTATAAAAAATGCATATAGCCAAATCAAATATGAAAAAAAATTAAATAAATATAGGAAAAATAATTATTACATATTCTCACGGTATTCACCGGTTCATTGGAATATCACAGTAAGCCCTTAAAGGTCAAGGCAGCTGTGGGAAATCTATTACTAGTAAAAAGTAAACTCTCTTCGGTTATTAAAGTAACGCTGGTGTACGTCCCGAGCACACTGAAGCTCCTACTGTCCCAAGGGTATATATGACATTCTGGTCAAATATTCATCCATCCTGACTATCAACTAGGTTTCTCATAATCAATATTAACTCCAGGATGCTATCCTTGCAAACATTGGCCTCTCATTTTATACGTTGGTTTCCAAAGCCATGGACGGATGATTTCACCTGATCAGCGTGAGTATTTCTTCATGGATAAAGAAACGTTGGTAAAATCTGATGGACGATCCTGATCGTTGATTTTGATGATTTAGGTGTATAAACCAAGAGACGCATTAAGAGCGTTAACTTTCCCTAGACATACTAATTAATTTTGTAAACTGTACTTTAGAAGAGTATCTATGATTATACATATGCATGCGTAGGATCTACACCTGTCATCCATGTTTACAACGCAGACGGACTAATTCACAAGCCTCCCTTTCGACGCCACTCACCCTGAAATTCACATGGTTAAATAGAACCCACCTGTTCGATCAATGACTTTGAATTTGACGGTTGAAATGACATATCACTGACATGATGGTGGCCCCACAGAGATCAGGTTACAGGCTATTCATGTAAAAGCCTGTGAAGAGGAAAAGTAAAGCATTTCTATTCTATCTTTAAAAAGCTCATCCTTTCTATCGAACATTTTCCTCCTTTCCTTTCCTTTCCTTCTCAGATCCTGAGTGAGTGGTGTGAAATTCTGGTTCCAAAAGCTAAACGCTGAGAGTTCTCCAACGCGATCGAGTAGCAACCTATAATTTTAATTTCCGGTATGGCTCCCTCTCTCTCTCTCTCTTCTGCCCATCCATTGAGTTGGTTTTGGTCATGCACTCAGGCACACCAAGAAGCGGATTTCTTGGCCCACTGTGATGTCCGTGTTTTATCCACACCGTCCATCCATTTTGGTAGCTCATTTTAGGGTGTGAGCCGCAAAATAAAGCAAATCCGAGCTCAAATAGACCACACCACAGTTAAAATCTTTCAAGGGCCAATCATGATGTTTATTTTTCATCCAACCTGTTCATAAGGAAACAGAAGGGAAAAAAACAATATCAGCATGATCTTAAACTTCCGAAGCCCAAGAAGTTTTCAACGGTAGATATTTAATCCTCACTGTTGCCCGCAGTTTGGTCCACTTGAGGATTGGATACACTACTTTTTTAGTCTCACAGGGTCATACTACTAGAGATAGCTCTGGTGGAGGGTTCCGTACGCAATCCAATTCTGCTTACCACTCACCACTATTTAGGGTCCATTTCATTTTTATTTTATTTTTTTAATTCGAATAAAATAAGATATGCATGACAACTGCATATACGGCTGTATAGATCTACTAAGATATATTCTACTTGTACAAATACATTAATATAAAAGGAATTTCAAAAAAAAAAAAAATGGTACCTTATTAATATATATATATATATATATATATATATATATATATATATATATATATATATATATATTTCATTATTTTTTAATTAAGTTTTCATTAACCTACCTCATTAATCAAATTGTTATCAAATGTTACCTTCGCTCAGTTTTCTTTAAAGCTGGTTAGTTTAAGGAATGATTATTTTTCTAAAATGACAAAATTTCAGATTAATTAATGAGGTTGCTTAGGGCCCCTTTGGATACAACCAAATAAGTTACTTTTTTTACTTAAAGTATATATATATAACTTATTTCTGATAAGTTTGGTTTATGATTAATTATAATTATAAGTACTTTTTACTTAAAATTACTTAATTACTGTAGTTAATATTTTTTTCTTTTTAACTTTTCATGAGCTACTAAAAAGAGGAATTAAGAAAGGCTAAAGAGGGGACAAGCAAATAAGTATGTCTTTGCCGAACATACTTACTTGTTTAATAGGTAGAAACTAAGATAAGCTACTTGAGGCATAAATAACTCAAGTAACATACTATCAAAATGCCATCTTAATAATCATTAAGTAGGTATGTACATGAGTAATGCTCCCCAATGAACCGTAACGGAGGAAAGGTATATGTGCTCACAAGGAAAAAGTTTTTAACACTGAATTCGTCCCCACGCAATCCGCTTCAATCTTATCATAGATTTCCTGCAGTAGGTTTTCATGTGTAGGGAAGCCAAGTGGGGCCCATTATGAAGTTTGTGAGAAATCTACTCTCATCAATTTTTTTAAAGCTTATTTTAGGACATGCAACAAAAAACACATATATAAAGAGAAAGTTTGTGAGAAATCTACTCTCATCAAAATTTTCTAAAGCTTATTTTTGGACAAGCGACAAAAAACACAGATAAAGAGAGAGAGTAATGCTCCCCATAGGTGGGTTCGAGTCCTTACCACAATGGTAGACTTTGAGGAGTTTCAATGGGAGGTATACCCATAGGTGGTGAAATCCCACTATGGCGCACTTGGGTGTGCTGTTGGGTGGGTGGGTGTGTGTAATATATATATATATATATATATATATATATATGAAAGCCCACCATGATGCTGATTTGCAATCCAACCTATTAAAAGGTCACACGGACCTTGATTAAGGGGAAAATAAATATTAGTTTGATCCCAGACTTCCTTAGCTCAAGAAGATTTCAATGATAGGCATTCAATCCACACTACCTTCTTTAGTGTGGGCCACTTGAGCTTTGGATTAGCCTCATTTTTTGGCTCATTCCCTGAAATGAACTCTATAAATGGATAGACGGTTTGAATATAACACATACATCATGGTGGCCCACGTAACTTGGTGATGTCTCTCTCTACGTATAACGTTTTCACTATAATCATATTCCAAATAAGTTGTTGTGGACCCATCCTGATGCATCCATGACATCCATTCCAACCATCAAACACGTGGTCCCTTGTTTGGCCGTGTGCCCAAAAATCAGGTCAATTGATGACTTAGATGTGCCACATTAGCAGGAAAAGTTGTGTGGGGGAGGGCATGTGGCGTGCCCTCTCAAGCGTTCCCTATTGATTTTTGCGTCCATTATCAAACATGCATGGTTGCCCAGTGCAGGTTAGAGTGGATGTCCCGAGCCCATCATGATGACCCATCCAATTAACTGTGATGCAATCGGTTAGTTGTGGGCCCCATCGTGATGTGTTGACATGCACCCTAACCATCATGCATCTCGTCCACACCCTCTATTCTCGTGGAGGGCACCGCGGATTCTCGGACGGGATTACCTACTGACGACTGAAGAGACGTCACCATAATGTATGTGTTGTATCCAAACCGTTCCATTCATTTGGAGATATTATGTTAGGGCATGAGCCAAGGAATAAGACCGATCCAAAGCTCAAGTAGACCCATCACAGAAAATTGCATGGATTGAATGCCTACCATTAAAAACTTATTGGGGCCACAAAAGCTTTAGATTAATTTTATATTCTTGTTTTTCCTTCATCCAAATCCATGTGAATTTATGAACTGACTGAATCTCAAATAAACATCATGTAAGCTCTTGGAAGGTTTCAATGGTGGGCATCACTGTCCCCTTGTTTTCTGTAACAGGGTTCACTTGAGCTCTGGACCTGCTTCATTTTTAAGCTCATGCTCTAAAATAACCTTGGCAAAATTGATGGACGGTGTGGATACAACACATACATCATGTTGGGCCCATAGAACTTGGTGACATCACTTGAGGAACTTGATAGCTACTAGAGGGCTCAGTAGCTAATCTGCGTCCCGGATTCTCATACAAGGCTAACCATGTTGTGTATATGCCATACAATCCATCTATATGAAATACCTACCCCAGGTGATGGTAGACTTAAAAAATCAGGCTATTTTGAAACTACGATGGGGCGTCCACTTCAACTCTTCCTTAACACGTTGGTTGGCCCACAACGATTGGCCAGATTTTTGGAGGTCAAATGAGATAACACATAGATGATAGTCGAAGTGGATGTCATCAACAGATCACATGAGGCCGACAACAACCTTTCACCACATTTTGCTGAAAAACGTTTTGCCTTGATAATTTCCAATATGTGTGTATATAGAGAGAGAGCATCCCTGCCAGGTCCGGCTAGGGCAGGCTCCACAGTCATGTGTATGTGAAATCCATTAGAACCATCAAGTTCGTCACCCCATGTTACTCTAGGTCAAACATTCAGGCAGATCCGTGACTCAGGTGAGCTACAGCAGTAGAAACCGTTTGGAGGGGGACACCGAACCTTGATTTTTATAGGGTCCACCATATTGTGTATGTGAAATCCTATCCTTCTATTATGTGTATCACCCAATCGTATGCCCAGGGCTCAAATCCCAAGCTATCACACAATTCAGGTGGGCTCAGGTGTTATCAAGAGTGGTCATTCTCTCCCAACTTGTTTCCTTGGTGTAACCCACCTAAATCACGGATTCCCCTGGTTTGTTTCGCCCTTGACCAACATGATCCAATGTATATAATGGTCCGAGTAGATTTCACATACATGTCACGGTGAGGGCAACCGTGTTTGTCTTGGTTTTCTTCTAGGGGAGATCCTATATCTCTACAAATGGAGAGATACCCGTACATGCATACATATATTCAGAACACAGTAATATATGTTGCGCAGCACGCCAACAATGCAGTGAGCCTAGATCCAATCTCAGGCCTCACCCACAAACGATAAATAGGAAGAAATATAAACTAGAAAGGAATAAAAGCATTCAAACCAACCACAAGACAAGATATACGTGGAAAAACTCCAAACTAGGGTAAAAAACCACGGATGCAAAATTTCACTATGAAGAGAAACGAAGATTACAAGACAATATACTAACCTTTCCCTTGGAAGTACAGAGAAAATCCCTTGCCCACACCTTAGAATAATTTTCTAATATTCACCTTAACCCTAGAATAGCCCTAGGGACCCCAATTTATAGTTTTGACAACTTTCCTTTGCAATCCCAGTTGCGAAAGGACTCGCGACACGAAATCCGCGAAACTCCTTTCGCATCCCAGTTGCGAAAGGACTTGCGACACAAAATCCGCGAAACTCCTTTCGTATCTCAATTGCGAAAGCACTTGCAACACGAAATCCGCACATGTGACTCCACTTCTCAACAATCTCCCACTTGGAGACGCATCGCCATAAACCTTTGTCTTCTTCATTCGGAGTGCACCACCTCCCCATCTTTAAGCTCACTCAATCAAAGCCGAACGAGCTTCACTTTCTCCTTGTGACCGCCTTGGTCACATATCCGCATGATTCTCACTTGTATGAATCTTCTTCAGAGCAATCGATCTATCTTCCAAAGAACAAACGTATGAAGTGATATCGATGGCAATATGCTTGGTCCTTGAATGAAAGGTCAATTCTTAGCCAAGTGTATTATACTCATGTCACACCGTACAACTTGCACAACTAACTTGCTTCTTACCCAACTCTTCCATAAAACATTGCATCCACGCCATCTCCTTGCATGCTTCAGAACAGCATTATGATATTCTTTTGTTGTCTTGATGGATACTATCTTTTGAATGGAGAGACTAACTGACTACACAAGACTACCCGAGTAAAAACATAACCTATAGTGCTTCTTCTGCTGTCGATATCTCCTGCCAAATCTGAATCCACGTAGCCTTGTAACTTAATTTTCGATCCACCATAACACAACCCTATGTCCTTAGTACCTACCAAGTACCTAAGGATCCACTTCACAGCTTCCTAATGCTCATTCCCAAGGTTGTTCATGAACCTGCTAACAACTCTCACTGCTTGAGTAATGTCTGGCCTCGTGCTCACCATAGCATACATGAGACTCCCAATAGCTGACGCGTATGGAACTTTAGCCATGTAGTCCTGTTCCTCCTGCGTCTTTGCACCTTACTCCTTAGATAGCTTGAAGTGGTTGGCTAATGGAGTGCTAGCCAAACAGCACCTCCCATATTGAATCGATCAAGTACCTTGGCTATGTGAACTCACCCAGTGACAAAACTAATTTTTGTTTTCCACTGTCATGCTTTATCCTCATGCCTAGGATTTGTTTTGCGACTCCTAAATCCTTCATGGCAAATTCTCTGCAGACAATTGTCTTTTGAGATCCGAGATGTCCTTCATACTTGAACCTACCACAAGCATATCATCAACGTCATGAGAAGAAGGATGATGTAAGACGTATCAAACTTCTTCAAGTAACATGTGGTCATTATGACATCTCCTAAAACCGTTTCCCGATATGAAATTGTTGAACTTCTTGTACCACTGCCTCGGGGCTTGCTTCAGGCCATATAGACTCTTCTTCAGTCTGCACACCTTGTTCTCATTACCTGGTGTCACGTATCCTATCGGCTGATGCATATATATCTCTTCTTCAAGGTCCCCATGAAGAAAGGTACATCTTAACATCTACCGTCTAGATGTAAGTCCTCTGAAGCCACTATACTAAAAACCATGCGAATCGTAGATATTTTCACTACCGGTGAAAATATTTCAGTGAAATCGATACTTGCCTTTTCTTGAAACCCTTTCATAACCAATCTGGCCTTGTACCGTTTCGAACCATCATGCTCCTCCTTCAGTTTGTAAATCCACTTGTTATGAAGAGCTTTCTTACCCTTGGGTAGAGTGACTAGCTCCCATGTACGATTAGACTCAAGAGAGTCTATCTCATCATCCATGGCCTACTCCCACTTAACCCGTATATCTGGCTGTAACGCCTCTTCAAAACACTCTGGCTCACCATTATCTGTCAGTAGTAGATAATGTAAGGAGGGTGAGTATCGGACCGTGGTCTCCTCTCCCAAGTAGACCTCCTCACAACCAGTGTATGCAGCTCTGCTTCATCCTGTGGCGCTGTAACACCCATGTCTGGTAACTCTTCCAATTCTATGAATTCCTTTTTCCCGGCCTTATTTTCCTGCACACTGTCCTTATGCATCACTTTTTCATTGAAGACTACATCCTTACTTCTGATGATTTTCCTGTTTTCTACACCCAGAACCTGTAGCCAAAATCATGCTGCCCGTAGCCTATAAACTTGTACCTCCTGGACTTCGCATCCAGCTTGTTTCTGTGCTCTGCATCAACGTGAACATATGAAGTCAACCGAACACTTTGAGATATGCAAAGTTCACTTCTTTCCCAGTCCACGCTTCTTCTAGTAGCACACCATCCAATGGTGCTGAGGGACTTCTATTGATGAGATATGCGGCAATATCACAGCATCTGCCCAAAAGGTCTTAGGCAACCCTGCATGTAACCTCATGCTCCTGGCGCGCTGAGGATGATCCTTCAGAAATGCGCTCAAAACACCATTCTGTGTGTGTCCCTGAATCGTTTTCTGATGTTTGATTACATTTGTTACACAATACTCCTCATACCTCTTATCACAATACTCTCCCCCATTGTCAGATCGAGACACTTTACTGTTTTACCTATCTCATTTTCATCAGAGACTTTTCTCACTTCTTAAATACATCAAATACATCAGATTTATGTTTTAAGAAGTAGACCCACAGTTTTCTACTAGCATCATCAATAAAGGTAACAAAATAATGTGAGCCATCAAGAGATAATACCTGGGCCGGTCCCCACACATCAGTGTGTATAAGCTCCAATAGATGTGTCTTTGGAGCGTGTCCCGTCTTCTTGAAGCTTACCCTCTTCTTCTTTCCATACACGCAGTCCTCGCAGAATTCCAAGTCAATAGACTTCAGTCCTGGTAGCTTCTCTTTTGACAATAGCACTTTCATCCCTTTCTCACTCATATGTCCCAAATCAAATACATCGATGCCATAATCGCGCCCATTCACTCCGATTGATGCAAATTCATAGTGAACTATACGATCCTGAAGTCAAGTACAAAGTACCTTCCTTTTTACCTTGAGATATTACCAAGGCACCTTTTGTGATCTTCCAAGAGTCACTTGTGAATGTCGTCACATAACCGGTATCGGCCAACTATCCCACTGAGATCGACACGTTTCAAACTCGACATGTCCTCACATCCTTCAATTTTAAGACCGTTATCTTTTCGATTTAAATGAACATCCCCCTTTCCAACAATATTGCACGGCTCATCATCACCCAGGGACTTTCTCTCCCAAAGTCACCCGACACATAATCACGCTGAACTTCCTTATCGGTGGCATGATAACTCGCAAGCTGAGTCTATAACCCAAGACTCATTCCTCGCATCAAGAGACAAGATCAACGCCTCTGTCGCTTTATCCCGAACAGATTCACCGAATCCTTCCCACCTTGAGAGCTTCCTTCTGTTTCTCAACGCCCCGCAATCACATTTCATGTGCCCAATTCTTCACCGCAATGCCAACACCCGTCTTTGTCTTTCTTCCACCCTTTGACTTCTTCCTCGACTTAGAACGCACCGTGTTTATCGCCTCCTTTGTTCACAATCTTCCTCTTCCTTCAACGTTTAGAGTATTCTCTCGAGTCCCACCAAAACTCCCGATGCCTTCCTTCAGATTCTTCAAGAGAATTAGAGAGCCACATCATCAAATTTCAACTTTGTCGACCCGAATTGCTCACAAGAATCACCAAACCATCCCAACTGCGTCCTGGAAAACCGGATAAGATCAATAATGCCCCGACCTCATCCTCAAAAGTAATGCCAACGGATTCCAACCGGCTCGTGGTATCAGTATTGAACTCATTTAGATGTTCCGCCACGCTCCCACCATCCGATAACTTCATGTTGAATAGGCATTTTCATAAGATAAACCTTGTTGCCTTGAGGGTTTTCATACATGGTGGTAGGGCTTCCATTAATTCTTTTCTTTGTTTTTACTTTGGATATATTGAAGGCGATCGCTCTTAGACAAAGTGAGTCTGACTGTTCTAAAGCCTTTCATCCAAGGTAAAAACCATTCATCATCCGTCATCTTTTACGGCCTCTTCTCTTTTCCTCCTGAGAGAATATAGAGTCCTTCATACAGATAATCCTCCATCCGCATCTTCTCATACAAGACAACCAGTTTGAACCATCAAACTTCTCAATTCTAGTTTTCTCATCTTCCGTCATCGCTCCCAATTGAACTAAACCAATAGCTCTGATATCAGTTGTTGCGCAGCACGCTAACAACGCAGTGAGCCTAAATCCAATCTCAGGCCTCACCCACAAACGATAGCAAGAAGAAATATAAACCAAAAAGGAATAAAAGCATTCAAACCAACCACAAGACAAGATATACATGGAAAAACCTCAAACTAGGGTAAAAAACCACATATGTAAAATTCCACTATGAAGAGAAATGAAGATTACAAGGCAATATACTAACCTCTCCCTTGGAAGTACAGAGAAAATCCATTGCCCACACCTTAGAATAATTTTCTAATATTCACCTTAACCCTAGAATAGCCCTAGGGACCCCAATTTATAGTTTTAACAACTTCCCTTTCGCATCCCAGTTGCGAAAGGACTTGCGACACGAAATCCGCGAAACTCCTTTCGCATTCCAAGGGCATGAAAGGACTTCGCTCGACACGAAATCCGCTTGAAACTCCTTTCGCATTCCAACTGGATTGTGAAAGGACTTGCGACACGAAATCCACACATGTGGCTCCACTTCACAACAATATATAGCTGAAAGAATAACCTAATATTTCTTTCTGATATTGATTGTCTTCGTTTTCTATTTTACAGAAATTGCGATGGCAGAGAGTGTTGTTAAATTCTTGTTAGAAAAATTAAGTGCCCTTCTAAATGAAGAAGTATCTTTACTAAAAGGAGTACGCAAGGAAGTTAAAGAAATCAAGAAGGAACTTGATAGAATGCGAGCCTTGTTGAAGGATGCTGATAGAAGAAAGGATAGCAATGAAGAAATGAAAACATGGGTGGAAGAAGTAAGAGACGCTGCGCATGATGTGGAGGATATCATCGACGAGTTCTTGTATCGTATGGACAGGCCACGACAAGGTGGATTCAAGAGTTTTCTCGTTGACACCATCCATATCCCCAAGAATATCAGCGACAGTCATCAGTTCGCCAAGCGACTTCAAGAAACCAAGGTTAATGTTCAGAATATTTTTCAGCGAAGAGTTGAAGACGGTCCCAGCCAAATAGAAGAAGTCACCAGATCCTATGATGTTAGCGAACTGTGGCGACGTGATGTAGAAACTTCTCTTTTCAAAGCGGACAATGACATTGTGGGGATGACGAAAGAAATAGATTTGATAGTCGGATGGTTAGTGGAGGAAGAACAACGGTCCACGGTGATTTCAGTGACAGGGATGGGTGGGGTGGGCAAGACCACTCTTATCGCTAAAGCCTACAAGAATCATCAAGTAAAGAAGCTCTTCGACTGCTACGCATGTGTTTCTGTCTCACAGTCTCTTAGAATTGATGAGCTACTACGAAGCATCATAAAACAATTACTTGAGGCTAAGAAAGAGGCTGTTCCAAATGACTTTGCAACCAAAGACGCCGGCGAGTTGAGGCGGATTGTCAGAGGACTTCTCGAATCAAAAAAGTACCTCATTATCTTGGATGATGTCTGGACTATGAATGATTGGAATAAATTAAATGCCATATTTTCAGATTGTGGATGTGGAAGTAGGTTAGTAGTTACGACGAGAGACTCTGATGTGGCGACTGCAGCAGGAGAGGGAAACCATGTCTGCAAGCTTCGGCTTCTAGATCAAGAAGATGCCTCGGTGCTATTCTGTAAGAAGGCATTTCCGAGTGAACCATGTCCTTTAGAGCTTGAGCCATTGGCTCGATCTATAGTAGAAAAATGTGAAGGCTTGCCACTTGCTATTATTGCCATGGGCAGCCTCCTATCATTGAGAGACAAGACTGCATTGGAATGGAATCGAATCTACAAAAACCTGAGCTGGCAATTGACAAACAATCAAATGCTTGAACCAGTAAAGCGCATCCTGTTGCTTAGCTTCTATGATCTGCGGTACCGACTTAAGCACTGTTTCCTGTATTGTTGCCTGTTTCCGGAGGATTACTTAATTCACCGCAAGCAGCTGATTAGGTTGTGGGTGGCAGAGGGTTTTGTGGAGGAGACAGGTAAAATTACAATGGAGGAGGCGGCAGAAGACTATCTGAAGGAACTCATCCATCGAAACATACTTCAGGTTGTTGAGACGAACAGGTTTGGAAGGTTGAAAGCTTGTCGAATGCACGATATTGTGCGTGAAGTGGCATTATAAGTAACGAAGAAAAGTTCTGCATGACATACGATGAGCTGCAAGCAAGGCAAAATGGCAAAGTCCGCCGCATGTCAATCTACAGTAGTGGAGAAATTAATCATTCGAGGGCAGGTATGACACATCTTCGTTCCCTTATGGTGTTTGATGGAAACATGTCTCTTTCATCTTCTTTAAATACGATGGCATCAAGCTTTAGATTGCTGAGGGTCCTAAATCTGGGAGGAGTTCCTATCGAAAGCATACCAGATGAAGTGACTAACATGTTCAATTTACGATATCTAAACTTAAGTGGAACTAGAGTTAGTGAGCTTCCAGAATCTTTATGGAAGCTACAGAACCTTCAAACACTGGACATCAGGAATACAGCGATAGAGAGGCTACCCATTGGGATTGTAAAGCTACAGAAACTACGACACCTGTTTATATATCGAATTACTGACAGGTCTTATAATAATTTTGATTCCGTCAAAAGCATCCAAGTTCCTATAAGAATATGTAATTTAACAAGTTTACAGAGTCTATGTGTTATTGAAGAGAGAGAAGGGGAGATTGTTAAACAAGTTGGGAACTTAACCCAATTGAGGAGGTTTGGCATTTCTAAGGTCAGAGCAATCGATGGAGCTGAGTTGTGCAATTCAATCGGAAAGATGAAACACCTTCTCAGGTTGAGTGTGAGGGCAGCTGGAGAGGAAGAAACACTTCAATTAGAAGCACTTTCTCCTAATCCTCCACTGCTTCTTCAAAAGCTTTACCTGACCGGGCGTTTCGAGAAGGTGCCTCAATGGCTCAGCTCCCTTGTAAACCTCGCCTATTTGTGGTTGAAATGTTCAAAGCTGAGAGAAAAAGATCCGCTTTCATCATTCCAAGCATTGCCCAATCTGGCGTTACTTTACCTTCAGAAGGCCTACAAAGGACAGCAGTTGTGTTTCCGCGATGGACGGTTTACTAAGCTCAGGTACCTATATTTAAGGGATATGAAACAACTAAATCGGATAGTAATGGAGAAGGGAGCATTGCCAAGCATCCAAGAACTAAATCTGATCAACTGTCGAGATTTGAAGACTCTTCCAGAAGGAATTGAATACCTCTCTGGACTGCAAGGGCTTTGCTTAAAAGACATGCCAATGGAACTGACAAATAAGTTGCAGCTAAAAGATGGAAGCGAAGAGGACCGTAGAAAGGTGGGGCACATCTCCATCATTGAGCGTGGACAATGGACAGAAGGAAAGGGATGGGTCAAGGAACAACTCAACTAGTCATTCATCCTTTGTTAGTTGATGAGGTAAAAGCCACCCTGTATAAAGTATCTTTTCTCGAGGAATGTGCAAATTTACAAATTTATTTACAACATATATTAGGTCATGAGTAATTACGTAGGCTAAAGTGTACTGAGTAAACTCTGTGGGTCAATTGTGATTTATGTATTTTATCCACTACGTCCAGCCATTTTAACCGATATTTTTATAACTTGGGATCAAAATTTAAATATATCCAAAGCTCAAGTCAACCACACCATAGGAAATAGTATGAATTTAACATCTACGGAGGGCCACATAAGTTTGGGATGAAACTGATATTTATGTTTTTCCTTTATTCATGTCTATGTAATCTTATGAACAGCTTGGATGACAAGGCCCTTGGAAGAGTTTTAACGGTGTAAATCATTATTTCCACTGTTTCTTGTGGTGTGGTCCACCTGAGCTTTGAATATAATACAATTTTGGGCTCTATCCCCTATAATGATCTAAAAAAATGGATGGACGGTGTGGATAAACTACGCACATTCATAGTGGGCCCAACAGGATTTACACATTACCATAAAAGTGTGTTGAGTTACTTATTATGCAATCCGATTTCAAGATTTTGTGTGTGATCCATCGTTAACAGTGCACCTGAATCGATGCAGCGACCTTAGACTATATATCTTTTATAAATAAACGGTTCGGATCATTAGTAGGCTTCATTTGAATGAGACGCGGATTAGATACTGACAGGTTGAGTAGCTAGACTCAGCTACGGAAGCGAGCTCACAAGTTTTGTGAGCCCCACCATGATGTATGAGTTGTATCCACACCGTCCATCCATTTGGAGAGATCAAAATGATCTAAAGGATGAGGTTGATCCAAAGCTGGAGTGGACCCCACCACAGAAAATGGTGGGGAGAGTGACATCCACTGTTGAAACCTTTCTAAGGTCCACCATGATATTTATTTGAGATCCAACCTGTTCATGTGTCAATGCAGATATGAAAAAAGCGAAAACACAAAGATCGGCTTGATCGGAACCTTTCGTGGCCCTTAGAAGTTTTTAATGGTGGGTATCACTCTCCCCACTGTTTTCTATGGTGGGGTTCACTCAGCTTTTGATCTGACTCATTCTTTAGCTCATGCCCTAATATGATCTCTCCAAATGGATGGACGGTGTGGATACAAAATATACATCATGGTGGGCCCACATAACTTGGTGACGTCACTTTAGCAGGGAGTCTCCCTACTTAACCGGTCATTAATTATCTAATCCGCGCCATTTGAATGAGGCCTAAATCCCTATCCCTTGCTACCACACTGACAGACGGACGGACGTGGCACACATATATTAGATTTGGACCCTTGATTTGTTGTCGGGCCGTGGAAGGTGGTTTACCCTAAATACCCCACTCCGCAGCCATTTTAGGAACTATGTCGATGAAAGATGTTACCTCAGAGCTGGTAGAACCGTAAGATAGCAGAACCATTTCTGTACTCCAACGGTGATGTACGTCCTGGCTCAACTCGAGGTAACATCCTGGCACAGTGAGGCTCTTACTGTGCCAAGGGCATATATGACATTCTGGTCAAATATTCATCAATCCTGACCATTCATTAGTTTTTCGTTAATTTTCTTGGGTCACTTCTAGAAAAACAAAATCAATATTAACTGTAGGATGCTATCTTTTCAAACAATAGCCTCTCATTTTATAAGTTGGTTTTCAAAGCCATGGACGGATGGTTTCACTTGATCAACATGACTATTCTTCATGGCTAACGAAACGTTGGTCAAATCTGATGGACGATCCTGATCGTTGACTTTGATCATTCAGCTGTTTAAACCAAGAGACCTATTAAGAGAATCAATGTTCCTTAGACATACTGAGTAATTTTATAAACTGTACTTTAGAAGAGTATCTATGTTTATACACATGCATGTGTAGGATGTACACATGTCATCCATGTTTACAACGTAGACGGACCCATTCATGAGCCTCCCTTTCGATGCCACACACCCTGAATTTCACATGGTTCAATAGATCCCAACCGTTCGATCAATGAATTTTAATTTGCAGGTTGAAAGGAGTAAGATTACCTGATAATAGGGTCTCTGGGCCATACTCATTCACACGGGATTGTTCACCTTTTGGATGGAGAATGCATCGTATACACATTCTAGGGAAAAAAAAAAAAAAAAAAGCACCCCAAAAGTCATTAGAAATATCATCGAGTATGATGAAGAAAACTAACATGTGCCATGGGGCACATGAAACTTATCATCTTTAGGAGATTAAAAAAAAAGGGAAATTTGCGACTGTACGACCCATTTATCGCCCATTTGCGAGACCAAGCCCACCTCATTTTACCTTGCGAGAATAAGCCCCGGATGTACGGACACCTTGCCAAAGGTCGAAAATGCCCCTGCTTTTTCCTCCAAGCGGATCGGCTGGTGCTCGAAGACCAGCGTTGACGCTCCTCGAACTCCTACGAACGGTTCAAAAGAGATCAACGTTACATGGGCCCCACAGTTATGTATTTATTATATCCACAACGTTCATCCATATTTTGAGATCTTTTCGGAGCATTATCCAAAAAAAAAAATCATATCCAGAGATCAACTGGACCACACCACAAAGAGCAGCAGAAAATTGATTTTCACCGTTGAAAATTTTGTAGGGCCCACCATAACATTTATTTTCCATCCAATCTATTCATAAGGTCACAAAGACCTGGATGAAGAGGAAAAACAAATTTCATAATGATCCAAAACTTCTGTGACCCTAAAAGGGTTTCAATGGTAGACGTTCAATCCTCCAGAGCCTATAACAGTGTGGTCCACTTGATAGCTAGATCTGTCTTATTTTTCATCTCAAGCCTTAATACGAGTTTGCCAAAAAGATGGACGGTTTGGATATAACACATACCTCATAATAGGACCCAAAAATAGCGGTAGGATAACAAGGGCAAAAAATAAAAAAATAAAAAATAATAATAATAATAAATAAATAAACCAGGAACCTTTGCTACGGATCATTCTATAGCTAAGGATAATAACCGTAGCCATAGCCCTCGCCCATGCCATTTCGATATGTCTTTTTATATGTATCGAAGGTCTTTCGATTAATCGACAAAGGTCCAAAACTGTCCAGTGAGTTTGCCTCAAAAATCCTGCAATTTTCAATTAATCGAACGTCTTTCAATTAATCGAAAAAAGGTATTTTATATTTAGCTACGGATTATAATCGTAACCATAACTGTAGTCTGTTCCAATCTATGAAATTTTTTATTTTTTATTTTTTATTTTTATTTTATTTTTTACATGGAGAACTTTATTCTACCTACAATTTTCTCAAATACATATTTATATAAATATGTATATATAAGCATATAAAAAAAATTTCTCTCTTTTTTACATTTCTTTCTTTATTCATTTAACAAGAATATCTTCTAAACCAAACTTAGTTACTTGATATACCCTGTATGATTTTGGGGTAGGAGAAGCTACTTTAGCCAACTAACCTAGTTATTTTCCAAGATTCCATCAGGTCGATGGTCGAAAATCCATTTCATTCACGGAAATTCATGGTCATTTTCGTGCATTTCACTTCACTGTCAGTTCCGTGCATTTCGCGGTCCAATCGCTTCACTTCACCCCCATTTCTATGCATATCACAGTCATTCCTGCATATTCCGTGTTGATTCACGGTCATTTCGACGCATTTCACGGTCATGCCCCTTCACTTCATGGTCATTTGCATGCATTTCGCGGTCAATTCGCTTCAAACCATGATCATTCCCATACATTTCACGGTCATCCCAAACAATTCCGTGTTGATTCACGGTCAATTTCCTTCACTTCACGGTCATTTGCATGCATTTCGCGGTCAATTTGCTTCAAACCATGATCATTCCCATGCATTTCACAATCATCCCAAACAATTCTGTGTTGATTCACGGTCATTTCAAGGCATTTCACGGTCAATTCCCTTCACTTCACGGTCATTTGCATGCATTTCGCGGTCAATTCGCTTCAAACCATGATCATTCCCATGCATTTCACGGTCATCCCAAACAATTCCGTGTTGATTCACGGTCATTTCGAGCCATTTCATAGTCAATTCCCTTCACTTCACGATCATTTACATGCATTTTGCGATCAATTCACTTCAAACCATGATCATTCCCATGCATTTCATGGTCATCTCAAACAATTCCGTGTTGATTCACGGTCATTTCGAGGCATTTCACGGTCAATTCGCTTCACTTCACGGTCATTTGCATGCATTTCACGGTCATCTCAAACAATTCCGTGTTGATTCACGGTCATTTCGAGGCATTTCACGATCAATTCCCTTCACTTCACGGTCATTTGCATGCATTTCGCGGTCAATCACTTCAAACCATGATCATTTCCATGCATTTCACGGTCATCCCAAACAATTCCATGTTGATTCAAGGTCATTTCGAGGCATTTCACGGTCAATTCCCTTCATTTCACGGTCATTTGCATGCATTTCGCGGTCAATTCGCTTCAAACCATGATCATTCCCATGCATTTCACGGTCATCCCCAAAAAATCCGTGTTGATTCACGGTCGTTTCGAGGCATTTCATGGTCAATTCCCTTCACTTCACGGTCATTTGCATGCATTTCACGGTCAATTCGCTTCAAACCATGATCATTCCCATGCACCTTCTAACTTAGGAATAAGGGCTAAGGAGGTACTTCCCATTTTAGAGGACAAACAATTAGCCTCAAAGAAGTTAACCATAAAGCTCGTAAGATCTATCTTTTCCAAGTCCCAAAAAGACTAGTATAAGGCTAGGGGTAGGAACTCGAGATACAACCAAGTTGTAAAAAATGTTGCTCAAATAAAGAGAGAAACATTGTACTTATCATAGTTGCAAAAGACAGACATGTAACTTTTATTAATAAGCACAGAGAGAATAACAAACACAAGACAGACATTAAATCAAGCTCCAATAAATGCTCTGATTCTAACATACCATATGAATTTCCTAAAAAAAAAAGGAACTAAAAAAATGTGAGGTCTGATTGACTATTCAGGCATGAGATGCATTGATTGTCTAATTCAAATATCCATATGGAGCAAATATCCATATTGTTAAATAAAAATCAGAGATGCACTTATTGTCTAATTCAAATATCCATATGGAGCAAGTTTTTTGAGCAAAGAGGTAAAATCAACAATACCAAATGTTTTCATAAGTCATTTGTCATCATGTCCAAACTCTAAAATTTGTTCAACTAGAAATAGCATATAACAGAACAAATGACCTAAGTGTAAATGACCTAGCATGCCATGACACTTAGTTTAATTGGACTGATATGAATAATAATTGCTAATTTGCTTCTTGATCAAAGAAATGCATCATTGCTGCACTTTCCTTGTAGCACGGTGTTCTCAGCAATCGCAAGATCCTTAGAAAGGTATTCCAGAGCTCCATTCACCACATTGCAGTAAAAGAAGAATATCATGTGATATTTTAGTAAGCACCTTGTCCATTTACATTCTATGGTGATAAATCATAAAGATATCAACAAGCAGCCTTACTCCAGATAAACATCCTAAATGAAATCAACCAAAGTTCTTAAAGCGATGAGTTTAGAGAATAGGTGTCATTAAGAAGGTGGCTTATAATTATTCGTTGGCTAGTGAAATCCATTGTTTTGAGTACATTGTTATTGCAACATGACATCTTAAAAGATAATTTAAAGGCATGTTTGGATCGAAATGAATTACGATTACTAGTGTAATAAATGGGTAACCAAATTCAAATTTCCTTGGATAGTCTTCAAATTGCAAGAATGCTATCTTCAAGGTAGACTTGAAAGAACTTAGCTGCAATATGAGGGAAACAGAACCAAATCTGGCCATTTTCATTCCTATCGAAATGAATTTTTACAATTCAATTCAATTATGCATCCAAATGCAAAACAAAACAAAATCAAAATGCTATCAGATAACATCTATGTACCGCTGTGGACACACCCTCCCTAGCTAATACAAAATCCGACAACTTGGGCAGAAACTCCTTATCTAATAGAACATTAGATGCCTCAAAATCTCGATATATTACCTGTTCAAAGGGAAAGAATAATGCTTATCATCCGTAGACAGAAACACTCGTGATTGTAGTCTTAATAAGGAGCTCACATTTGATCTCGTGATAGTTCTGAGAGAGAAATATATATTTGGATAGCACGAAATGTGGAATCTTGACCGATTCACACAGTTCATGAGCTTGATCCTACACCCGGATGGGATCGGATGTTGGACTCGTGATGATTATGAATGGAATATGAAATATGACTGTTGCAGAAGAATGAAAATCCTCAGATCATTCCAAACATTTCTCCATCCTATAAATGACGTCACTTCTAAGGGCAATTTCTAATGACCAGAACTTTTTAAAACCATATTTTTGCCAAGTCCCCAACATTTCTTCATCCTGCTATCCACAATCCCATAATTATCACTAATATATCAAACTGTTGAAAATCAAAATTATCACCATTCATTCATTGATACACTTCTAAGGGCTTTTATTGATTTAGATAATGAGGCCCACCGTTGTGTCCATGTTAGATCCACTCGGTCCAACAGTTTCATCAACTCATTTTGATTCACTTTATAGTCATTTCCGTGCATTTCACGGTCATTCCAAACAATTTCGTGTTGATTCACGGTCATTTGCACGCATTTCGCGGTCAATTCGCTTCACTCACAGTCATTTCCATGCATTTTACGGTCATTTCCCTTCACTTCACAGTTATTTCCATACATTTCACGGTCATTCCAAACAATTCCGTGTTGATTCACGGTCATTTCTACACCTTTCGCGGTCATTTCCCTTCACTTCATAGTCATTTCCACGCATTTCGCGGTCATTTCGCTTCACTTCACAGACATTTTCATGCATTTCACGATCATTCCAAACAATTTTATGTTGATTCACGGTCATTTCGACGCATTTCGTGGTCATTTCGCTTTACTTCACAGTCATTTTCATGCATTTCACAGTCATTCCAAACAATTCCGTGTTGATTCACGGTCATTTCCATGCATTTCGCGGTCATTTTCCTTCACTTCATAGCCATAATATTTCCACGCATTTTGCTGTCCCTTCCCATTTTCTTCACTGTCATTTCCATGCATTTCATGGTCATTTCCATGCGTTTCAATGTCATTTACATGCATTTTCGATATATCGACAATTAGTTGATATATCGACATCTACTCTCCTTTGATATATCAAACTCGTGTCGATATATCGATAATTCCTTT
This sequence comes from Magnolia changhungtana, assembly GCA_030180095.1. NCBI lineage: Eukaryota > Viridiplantae > Streptophyta > Magnoliopsida > Magnoliales > Magnoliaceae > Magnolia > Magnolia changhungtana. The sequence continues at coordinate 650,381 of JASAUF010000241.1, read as the reverse complement.
TAAAAGAGGATTTCGTCACTGGACAGTTTCAGAGCATTTTCGATATATCGACAATTAGTCGATATATCGACACTTACTCTCCTTCGATATATCAAACTCGTGTCGATATATCGATAATTCCTTTTAAAAGAGGATTTTGTCACTGGACAGTTTCAAAGCATTTTCGATATATCGACAATTAGTCAATATATCAACATTTACTCTCCTTCGATATATCAAACTCGTGTCGATATATCGATAATTCCTTTTAAAAGAGGATTTCGTCACTGGACAGTTTCAGAGCATTTTCAATATATCGACAATTAGTCGATATATCGACACCTACTCTCCTTCGATATATCAAACTCATGTCGATATATCGATAATTCCTTTTAAAAGAGGATTTTGTAACTGGACAGTTTCAGAGCATTTTCGATATATCGACAATTAGTCGATATATCGACATCTACTCTCCTTCGATATATCGAACTCGTGTCGATATATCGATAATTTCTTTTAAAAGAGGATTTCGTCGCTGGACAGTTTCAGACCATTTTCGATATATCAAAGTATGGTCGATATATCGACACATGACATCGATCTCAAGCCGATACATCGAAGGGTTGGAATGGTGACTTATTTCAATAACATCGAATAGTGTTCGATCTTATCGACAACTTAAGCCCGATGTCATCGATTAGTGTTCGATAACATCGATGTTGGAACCCTTAGATACATCGTATGACATTCGATATATCGAAATGAACAAATGTCGATATATCGTGTATATTTCGATATATCGAAGGGTAAACTTTTCTCTTTTTAATTTATGTTGATTTTTTTTTGTTGTTTTTTTTTTTTTTTAAGGTTAGCTTGTTAGTACACACTCCATATTTTCCATCCCCACTACTGATCGATACTAAGACCTCAAATGTTGAAACGAGGTATCTCCACTCAGTCTGCCAATTGAGCTATGGAATTGACTGTAATCGTGCATACTTGCTCGCTTCTTAGTATAAAGTGGACATATTCTACGTAAGCAACATCCCTCTCCCACAATTTGCAAGGTAAAACCATTATGAAGTATCATCCTTTAAATATAAATACGATTAAACTTATCTTTACATGGTGCCCCCTCATATTTGCTTATGTTCTTACTCAATCATAGTTCCCATTGAAGGGGGAGCAACATTTCGTGAGTTATAGGGTATGTTATTCCACCAATCAAGAGTCTTGATTTTCTTGAAGGGGCAGAAGGAAATGGTAATGTACTGGAGGGTATGTTACTCCATCGATTCAAAGATAAAGGCTCACCATCATGATTTAGTGAAGGATTCCAAGCGGGTTGGGCTGAAAGTACGAGTGCTGGAGCCGACGCTTTAGGAGTACGATCTCATTCTTTTGAAAAATTGAAAAATGTGAATATTAGTAAATATGGATTTTCTTGTTGAGAAGAAAATGGAAGATAGATTGAAAAATGGAAGTGAAGGGAATTGACCGGGAAATGCGTGGAAATGACCGTGAATCAACACATTAAATAGAGAATCTAGAAAGGGAGCACCTTTTTATTTTTACCAAGTGAAACATCTCCCAATATGTACTCCTACATACTTTGTCATCTGCAATGATGAATTGAAAATTAAATCAACGATAACATTCAGTATTTAACGACACATAATGTGAAAGTTAACTTATTGTGGTGAAAATTCATAAAATATGGTGTGCAAGTACAAGACTTATTAGTGAATTTTCACAAGTTTTGGGCCTCTTTCACTCATTTGTCAGTATATTTCATATAGTTCTTGGTAAATTTATATCAAGGTTGGCAGTAAAAAAAAAAGTCAATATCAAGCAGTCATCGGCCATTTTGAAGAATTCCATGTCAAATGGTCATCTCATAGGTCACATTCAACAACTTCACGGCCAATTTCACTAAGATATGGGTCAATTTTCAGAGTTATATGTTGCATTTTGGCCTTGAACGTCGTGAATTTGACCATGCGTGGATTTATCTAAGGACTGTAATTGACCGTTAAGTGAAGGGGATTGACCGTGAAATACATGGAATTGTCTGTGAGGTGAAGGAAATTGTCTGTGAAATGAGTGGAATTAAACGTGGTGTGAAGGGTATTCTCCATGAAAAGCGTGGAATTGACGGATGATGTGAAGGGGAATGACCGGGAATTACCGTGAAATGCATGGAAATGATCATGGTTTAAAGCGAATTGACTGCGAAATGCATGCAAATGACCGTTTTCGTGAAGGGAATTGACCGTGAAATGCCTTGAAATGACCGTGAATCAACACGGAATTGTTTGGGATGACTGTGAAATGCATGAGAATGATCTTGCGATTGAAGCGAATTGACCGCGAAATGCATGCTAATGACCATGAAGTGAAGGGAATTGACCGTGAAATGCCTCGAAATGACCGTGAATCAACACGGAATTGTTCGGGATGACCGTGAAATGCATGGGAATGATCATGGTTTGAAGCGAAGTGACCGCGAAATGCATGCAAATGACCTTGAAGTGAAGGGAATTAACGTGAAATGCCTCGAAATGACCGTGAATCAACTGGAATAGGTGGGAATGACCTTGAGATGCATGGAAATCACGGTCATTCCCGCCTATTTCGTGTTGATTTACGATTATTTCGGCGCATTTCACAGTCAATTCCCTTCACTTCACGGTCATTTTCATGCATTTCACGGTCAATTCGCTTCACTTCACGGTCATTTCCACGCATTTCACGGTCACTCCGCCTATTAAAATGTTGATTCACGGTCATTTCGACGCATTTCATTATCAATTCCTTCATTTCACGATCATTTCCATGCATTTCACGGTCAATTCACTTCACTTCACGGTCATTTCCATGCATTTCACGATCATTCTCGCCTATTCCGTGTTGATTCACGGTCATTTCGACGCATTTCACGGTGAAGTGTAGCGATTGGACCGTGAAATGCGCGGAAATGACCATGAAGTGAAGGGGCATGACCGTGAAATGCGTCGAAATGACCGTGAATCAACACGGAATAGGCGGGAATGATCGTGATATGCATGGAAATGACCATGAAGTGAGGCGAATGGACCGTAAAGTGCGCAGAAATGACCGTGAAGTGAAGGGGCATTACCGTGAAATGCGTAGAAATGACCGTGAATCAACACGGAATAGGCGGGAATGACTATAAAATGCATGGAAATGACCGTGAAGTGAAGGGAATTGACCGTGAAATGCGCTGAAATGACCGTGAATCAGCACAAAATAGGCAGGAATGACCGTGATATACATGGAAATGATCGTGAAGTGTAGCGATTGGACCGTGAAATGAATGAAATTGATCGCAAACTGATTGAAATTGTCCGCTAAGTGAACGAAATGGATTTTCGACCATCGACCTGATGGAATCTTGAAAAATAACAAGGTTAGTTGGCTAAAGTAGCTTCTCTTACCCCAAAATCATATATGGTACATCAAGTAACTAATTTTGATTTAGAAGATATTCTTGTTAAATGAATAAAGAAATAAATGAAAAAAAAGGAAAAAAATTTTATATGCTTATATATACATATTTATAGAAATATGTATTAGAGAAAATTGTAGGTAGAATAAATTTCTCCTTATAAAAAATAAAATTTGCATAGACTTTCAGGGGCTACAGTTATGGCTACGGCTATAATCCGTAGTTATAGCTTCGATACATATCGAATACACTTCGATATATATCGAAAATAGCAGGATTTTTTAGGCAAACTCGCTGGACTGTTTTAGACCTTTTTCGATTAATCGAAAGACCTTCGATACATATAAAAAGACATTGAAATGGCGTGGGCTACGGATATAGCTACGGTTGTAATCCGTAGCTATAAATTACTCTTTTTTTTTTATTTTTTTTAAAAAAAAATATTTTTTTTTGCTGTTGTAATTCCCACCGCTTTTTGTGGGTCCTATTGTGAGGTATGTGTTATATCCAAACCGTCCATCTATTTGGCAAACTCATATTAAGGCTTGAGACGAAAAATAAGACAGATTTAGCTATCAAGTGGACCACACTGTAAAAGGCTTTGGAGGATTGAACGTCTACCATTGAAATCCTTTCAGGGGTCACGGAAGCTTTGGATCATTATGAAATTTGTTTTTCCTGTTTTTTGACCCTATGAATAGATTGGATGGAAAATAAATATTATGGTGGACCCTACAAAAGTTTCAACCTTGAAAATCAATTTTCTGCTATTCTTTGTGGTGTGGTCCAGTTGATCTTTGGATATGATTTTTTTTTTTTTTTTTTATAATGCTCCGAATTGATCTCGAAATATGGATGAACGTTGTGGATATAATAAATACATAACTGTGGGGCCACGTAACTTTGATATCTTTTGAACCATTCGTACAACGTGGAGTTCGAGGAGCGTCAGCGCTCGTCTTTCCGCTTTAAGGAAAAAGCAAGGGCAATTTCGACCTTTGGGAAAGCATCCGTACAGTTGGAGATTATTTTTGCAAGGTAAAATGAGGTGGGCTTCGTCTCGCAGATGGGCCATAAATGGGTCGTACAGTCGCTAATTTCTCGATAAAAAATCATGCACGCCTAAAATCAGTGGAAATATTATCAACTATAATGCAGCTCCCAACAGTCAGATGCATGAATTGGCGCGCAAACCCAAACCACTAAGACGGTTTTCGTGTATTGTACCAAGATGTACTTTTTTAAGGGCGATAATAGCCTCGGCAGTAGGGACTGTTCAGGAAGGTAATTAGTATTGCTAGACTTTAAACCTAGGCCAGGCCTGACACGCAATTAGTAGTGCTAGACTTTAAACCCAGGCCGGACTGTCCTTGAATAAAAAAACGCGTGTGGATATACATGTTCAAGATCAAGGCCATCCATCCAATGGGTACCATTGTGGATGGGCCATAGCCCAAAATCACAATAAATTGAAGATCCCATCCATCATATTGAAGCATTTTCAACTGTTGAACGTAGACCATTGATTTCTTCTTTTTTTAATTGAAGTTTCTGTTTGTGGGGCATTGATACCATGGTTAGGATTATCTAATCAGTGCTCTTGGTTATTATTACCTAACCAGTAGAGGCCTCCTAAATCAACACCCTAGACCTTCAAACACGTGTGCCATGGACACAAAAAGCGCTTTTGTGGTACATATTTCTTAAAACTAGCGTCCCTATCATGGTCTGGAACGCAAATACAAAGTAACCGTTCATATAAGTGGACCACTCTCAATCTACCAATCCAACCGTTAAAAAAAATCTATAATAACTAGTTTTGGTTAGGGTTTTTTTAGGGCTGGATCCCTTCAATCCAACCGTGGTACATTTTAGTACCAAAATATCTTATTAGGCTTTTCCTAATCCCCATATTCTAGTTAATATACTCATGAAGCTAACCCATGGATGTCCAACGGACCATGGTTTTGAGACTCCAACTCCATCGGACCCAATCTGGTTCGACAACCGAGTCAGACCTGAGCAAGCCGGATGATTATTCTAAAATGCATCGTATACATCTCTGCTAATATCCTACACAGTATCTGTCGGTGGTCGATGAAAAACATCTGGTCATCCGGTTCGAGAACCGACTAAGGCTGGAATTCGTGGAGTGTGCAGTATGTATATGCAAATTGGAGCAAGGAGAAGAGATAAGGGAGTTGCAATGCAAGCATATGTTCCACAAGGATTGCATCGACAGATGGTTAGATCACAGGTGGGGAATGGCGCCCACTTGTCCACTATGCCGGAGCCCTGTGTTGCCTGAATAGACGATGGTGGACCATGGTGGAAGCTTGCAAGAGTTCTATGCTGAGGAGGATGTGGGTCTTATGTTTTTATCCTCTTATGGTGGTAATCTTCATAGATTATGGGCTATTTGGTGATGATCTTTGTTAATGTAAAAATCTGGTCCACCCTTTTTAGACCTTCGAGTACCTGCACAGGAAGAAGACAAAGGAGATCCTGGCTAGATCAGGGGACCCTCCGATGCCAAAGTCAGGCTAGGAATCTGGGTCTTATTATATTGAGGGGTTTTGGGAGAGAGTTTTTACGTACCTTTCACCCTTGGAGTCTTTCCTATTTATAGGAGAGGGAGGATCCCTCCGTACGGGGATGCTTTCCCGATATTTTAGAGATTTGTTACGATCATTGATCTTCCCGAGATTATAAGATCCCGTGATCGTATAGATCTAACGCTATCTTCCGAAGATCTTGAGCAAGATCTCTGATTTTTAGGAAAATCTTTTGGATCCGTAGCTCGGTTCTAGGTCGGGCCGACCTATGGCTCGTTGAGGTCGAACTAAGCTGTTGAGGCCGAGCTAAGCTGTTGAAGCTGACTGACCTGTTGAGGCCGAGCTAAGCTGTTGAGGTCGAACTAAGCTGTTGAGGTCGACTGACCTGTTGAGGCCGAGCTAAGCTATTAAGGCCGAGCTAAGTTGTTGAGGCCGAGCTAAGCTGTTGAGGCCGAGCTAAACTATTGAGGCCGATGTGAGCCTGTTGAGGCCGAGCTAAGCTGTTAAGGCTGAGCTAAGTTGTTGAGGCCGAGCTAAGCTGTTGAGGCTGAACTAAGCTGTTGAGGCCGACTGACCTGTTGAGGCCGAGCTAAACTGTTGAGGCCGATGTGAGCCTGTTGAAGCCGAGCTAAGCTATTAAGGCCGAGCTAAGCAGTTGAGGCCGAGCTAAGTTGTTGAGGCCGAACTAACCTGCCAAGGCCGAGCTTATCTATCCGACCTCTGGCCGATCTATGTCTGACCTCTGGCCGATATATAGCCGACCTATGGCTCGTAGTCTTGTTCTTTGAGTGTCCTTGCATTTGCATCACCCTTCTTGAAGATTAGCTTGCTTTTGGATGTAGAAGCCTTATCAGGCTCGAGTTTCATTGGGCCCACGCTGGTTCAGTAGAGTTGGTTCATTCCATAAGCCGACTTATCCACTTGTCCATTTTTTCTCCCAACAGTAAGCCCCCCTTACTTCTCGGGCTGACCTGTGGAGGTTCGAGAAGTAAGTTGGTCGGATTATGCATGGTCGGCTAATGTCTGATCTGCTTATGCCTAATCGGCTTATGCCTAGTTGGCTTATGCCTGGTTGGCTTATGTCTCGCTGGCTTATGCCCAACTGGCTTATGCCTAGTCGACTTATGCCTGGCCATCTTATGCCTGGTCGGCTTATGCTATGCCTGGTCGGCTTATGCCCGGTTGGCTCATACCTGGTCGGCTTATGCCTAGCTGGCTTTTGTTTGGTCGGCTTATGCCGAACTAGCTTATGCCTGAATAATGGATGACCCATGAAATGGGTTGGCATGGATGGATCCCTGGGAATCCTCTGGTCGCCAACGGAAGAATTCTCCCCTTCTTCCCTTTGCTCCATATCCTCAATCTAGTTGTTTCCTCTTTGAGCAGCACAGCTCCAAGTGCGAGATCGAGCATCGGACTGACCTTTCGAGGCCAGGTTGACCTGAGTTGCCTAGGCCGAGCTAAGTTGTCAAGCCGAGCTTAGCTGTCGAGGCCGATGTGAGCCTGTTGAGGCCGAGCTAAGCTGTTAAGGCCGAGCTAACCTGTTGAGGCCGACTGACCTATTGAGGCCGACTGAGCCTATGGAGGTCGAGGTGACCTATTGAGGCTGAGCTAAGCTGTTGAGGCCGAGATAACCTGCCGAGCTTAGCTGTTGAGGCAGAGCGGAACTGTTGAAGTCAGCTGGGCTACCGAGGCTGAGCTGAGCTGTTAAGGCCGATCTTAGCCATTGAGGCCGATGTGACCTATTGAAGTCGAGCTAAGCTATTGAGGACGAGGTGAGCTGTTGAGGCCGAGCTAACCTATTGAGGCCGATGTGACCTATTGAGGCCGAGCTAAGCTATTGAGGCCGAGATGAGCTGTTGAGGCCGAGCTAACCTATTGAGGTCGACTGACCTGTTGAGGCCGACTGAGCCTATGGAGGCCGAGGTGACCTATTGAGGCCGAGCTAAGCTGTTGAGGCCGAAATAACCTGTCAAGGCCGAGCTTAGCTGTCGAGGCAGAGCGGAACTGTTGAGGCCGAGCTAACTTGTTGAGGTTGAGCTAAACTGTTAAGGCCGACTGACCTATCCTATTGAGGCCGACCGAGCCTATGGAGGCCGAGGTAACCTATTGAGGCTGAGATAACCTGCCGAGGTTGAACTTAGTTGTCGAGGCCGAGCTTAGCTATTGAGGCCAAGGTGACCTGTTGAGGCCGATGTGACCTGTTGAGGTCAAGCTGGTTTTGGTCGTTATGCTGCCTAGCGGGCTCAGGGTTATTGATTCAGAAATAACTGAGATGGCTGCAGCAAACAGATAATTTAAGAAGAGCTTCGACTTGCCTGCAGCAATGATTCAGGAAGAATTTTCTTCTTTCATTTCGCCATTGTAAATGGTTTTGGAGTATTTATGGTAGAGTAGGAACGACTTAAGATGTCGTTCCCACAGACGGTGCCAAACTGTTGATGTAAAAATCTGGTCCACCCTCTTTAAACCTTCGAGTACCTGCACAGGAATAAGACAAAAGATCAGGGGACTCTCCGATGCCAAAGTCAGGCTAGGAATTTGGGTCTTATTGTATTGAGGAGTTCTAGGAGAGAGTTTTTGCATACCTTTCACTCTTGGAGTCTCTCCTATTTATAGGAGAGGGAGGATCCCGCCGTACGGGGATTATTTCCCGATATTTTAGAGATTTGTTACGATCCTGGATCTTCCCGAGATTATATGATCCCGTGATCGTCTAAATCTAACGCTATCTTCCGAAGATCTTGAGCAAGATCTCTGATTTTTAGGAAGATCTTTTGGATCCGTAGCTCGGTTCTAGGTCGGGCCGACCTATGGCTCGTTGAGGCCGAGCTAAGCTGTTGAGGCCAAGCTAAGCTGTTGAGGCCGACTAACCTGTTGAGGTCGAGCTAAGCTGTTGAGGCCGAACTAAGCTGTTGAGGCCGACTGACCTGTTGAGGCCGAGCTAAGCTGTTAAGGCTGAGCTAAGTTGCTGAGGCCGAGCTAAGCTGTTGAGGCCGATTGACCTGTTGAGGGCAAGCTAAGTTGTTGAGGCCGATGTGAGCTTGTTGAGGCCGAGCTAAGCCATTAAGGCCGAGCTAAGTTGTTGAGGCCGAGCTAAGCCATTAAGGCCGAGCTAAGTTGTTGAGGCCGAGCTAAGCTGTTGAGGCCGATGTGAGCCTGTTGAGGCCGAGCTAAGCTGTTAAGGCCGAACTAAGCTGTTGAGGCCGAGCTAAGCTGTTGAAGCCGAACTAACCTGCCAAGGCCGAGCTTATCTGTCCAACCTCTGGCTGATTTATGTCCGACCTCTGGCCGATATATAGCCGACCTATGGCTCGTAGTCTTGTTCTTCGAGTGTCCTTGCATTTGCATCACCATTCTTGAAGATTAGCTTGCTTTTGGACGTAGAAGCCTTATCAGGCTCGGGTTTCATTGGGCCCGCGCTGGTTTAGTAGAGTTAGTTCATTCCATAAGCCGACTTATCCACTTGTCCATTTTTTCTCTCAACAATCTTAATTACTTCTTTTTCTAAATAATTCTTACTTGGATCCTCTGATTGGACGGTTAGGATTGTTAATTTACTCGGTGCCATTTTTTTATGTAGCTTCTTCCACTAATATTATCCATTTTGTAAGTGTTGTTACTAGAATCTGGATAAGCTGGGCCACGCATACAAGTGTGCGAGTACCTGCATCAAGAGTAACTTAAAGACGACATCAGTTATGACCGGGGGCCTTCTGAAGCCTAAGTCTAGTGAACAACAGCCTGCAGAACAAATGAACGGTGGAAAGAAAACCTTTTTTTTTCCCAAGCCACCCATCTGTTTTGTATACTCACTACAAGAAAAATGGGCAAAGGCTACGGCCCAAAACTGTAGCAAAATCCCTTTTGCTACGGATATAATCCGTAGCATATCCGCGCCTATAGGTGGGGTAGCTAAAGGTCTAGCTACGGATATAATCTATAGCAAAAGATACCAATAGCTACGGATATAATCCGTAGCAAAAGATAAAAATAGCTACGGACCATATCCGTAGCAATAGACACCAATAGCTAACGATATTATCCGTAGTAATAGATACCAATAGCTACGGATAATTGTTGTAGCAATAGATACCATAGCTACGGATTATATCCGTAGTAATAGATATCACTAACTATGGACAAAAGCTGTAGCTATAGCTACGGATATATTCGTAGCTATTTTTAAAAATTATAATAATACGACCTATTTCCATTGCAAGAACCTGCTGTGTTTGATAACTCATTTAAGCTAAATGCTGATAGAAATAGTACATAAAATGCAATCAGAAAAAAAAACGATGCATAAATAACAATCAAATCATACAATGCATCCTACATTCACATTTCTAAATAAACAATACTTCACTTTACTCAACCTATCATAAGAATTACAACTAAGGCATGCCCTCATGTTCATAGGAACAAATACACTCCAACATAGTAAATGCCCTCCATATGCATTCAATAATGCTCACATTTTTACAGAATTTTCTTCCTTCAGATGGTCAATTTCAGCAAATGTAGAAGATAGAGCTTCTTCTTTCCTTAAAACTGCAGATATAATTTCTGTGGACTTCGACACGATCACTTTCAAGTTCTGAAACCCTTCCCTTAAGAAAATAAATTCCATCCTCCAGTGACTTCTTTAACTTGTCAGCCCGTATAAAATAACATTTATAGACACAATTAAACAAGCATGCCCCTGTACACATCTCAAAAGGAAGAAAGACAAAAAAAAAAAAAAAAAAAAAAAAAAAAACTTATATATGAAGAAATAAAAAATGTACGTACAAATCTTCTAAACTATGGCAAAATCCAACATGAGTAATGCGTTCAAACCTAGGATGAACTTTTAAACTCAAAACTCTGATCAAACATACTAAAATATGTGACTTACTATAAAAAGTAAATATCTCCTACCTGAAAGTGTAGGTTTAGATTTAGGGATTTGAGAATACATTTAGGTTTTAGGTTTAGGTTTAGGTTTTCGGTTTAGGTTAAGCTTATACGTTATAGGTTTAGGTTTAAGTTTAGGTTATAGGTTTAGGGTTTGGCTTTAAGGAATTGAGAATAGGTTAAGGTTTAGGTTTAGGAAATCAGGTTCTAGTTTGAGATCAGGTTTAGTTTGGGTTTTCAAGTTTAGGTTTAGGTTAAGGAGTTGAGATTAGGATTTGGTGTATGTTTAGGTTTAAGGATTTGAGAATACATTGAGGTTTTAGGTTTATGTTAAGGTTATAGGTTTTGGTTTTGGTTTAAGTTTAGGTTTAGGTTTTGGTTTTAGGTTTTGGTTTAAGTTAAGGTTATAGGTTTAGGTTTAGGTTAAGGTGTAGGTTTAGGTTATAGGTTATAGGTTATATAGGTTATAGCTTTAGGGAATTAAGAATAAGTTAATGTTTAGGTTTAGAAAATTGGGTTCGGGTTCGGGTTTAGGTTTGGGTTTTCAAGTTTAAGTTTTTTGTGTTTTCGCTTGACTCCAATGGTAATGACCTTATAAGCGATTTGGATGGCATGTAAACACCCAGCTGGAGGTTTCAACGGTAGGCATTTATTTTCCCAATTTCCTCCCTCGTGTGGCCCACTTGAGTTTTGGATCTACTTATTTTTTATTATATTTCCTAAAATGATATCTCCAGACAGATGGACGGGGTGGATTTCTCACCAATATCATGGTGGGCCCCACCAACCATCTAAGCACGTACAAGAAGGAAATTGGCGTCCAGCAATCCGCATAAAGTTATATGGGCAAAGGCCGAATCTACTTCAAACGTCACTACAACAAAAGCCTGCTTAGACGACGATGTGCGTCGCTGATTTAGCGGCGCTAATTAAGATTAAGCGTCATTAGTCGCAGGCTATAAATACGGTATGTACCAAAACCCCAGCCCTTTTTTCTCCCCTCCCGACGCTCTCTCTCCATCCCGACTCTCTCTCTCTCTCCCTCGATCTCTCGCTGCCTCTCCCTCTCCGCGCGCTTACTCTCCCTCTCGCTCTCGCTCTCCCTCCCTCTCCCTCCCTCTCTCGATCTCTCTCTCGCTCTCCCTCTCCCTCTCCCTCTCCGCTTGCTCTCCCTCTCTCTCTCTCTCTCTCTCTCTCTCTCTCTCTCCTCTCCCTCTCTCTCCTCTCCTCCTACTCTCTCTCTCTCTCTCTCTCTCTCTCTCTCTCTCTCTCTCTCTCTCTCTCTCTCTCTCTCTCCTCAAAACCCTAGCCCTCTCTCTCTGTATCGCCTCGGCCCTCTGCTGCAGTTCGGCTTTCTGTTGCTCGTAAATCTCGGATTCTCAGGTATGATGTAAGGTTTTTCCCTTCTCGTTGTTGCTTTTTGCAATTTATAATACCTGATTAGGGATATGCATTGTCGAATCCCTAATTAGGGATTTGTGTCAGAAATCTCGAATTGGGGATGTGTATTGTCGAATCCCTAGTTGGGGATTTGCATTGTCGAATCCCTTTTTAGGGATTTGTATTGTCAAATTCCTCATTAGGAATTTGTCTTGTCCAATCCCTAACTAGTTGGGGATTTGAGAACTTTTAAAATTGGGGATTTTCTGATTTTACAAATTGGGGTTTTTTAAATTGGGGATTTTCTGATATATATGAACCTATGAGCGATTAATTTAAAAAAAAAAAAAAAAAACTGAAATTCAAAATCGGAATCGATTTTGATTTCACTATCTATGCCTTGAAATCCATTTTATTTTTGATTCGAGATTTCAATCGATTCCTTTCTCTCAGCTGGAAGAATGAGAGCTGCTAGCTTGGCTAGAAACATCAGATTCTTATCTACATAGGCATCAGCTTGATATGAATTGCCCGGCTTTGCTGCCTAAATTCTTTTCCTTAAATTAATCCTTGTGTGTTATGTTGATGAGCTTTGCCCTGAATTAGGCAACTTGCATCAGTTTCCTACATGTAGGCAAATGGATTAAAAATTGGTTTTGACATACGGTATCACTCACCACCAAAACTCATGACAGTTGATATAGGGCCAATATAGAGTGAGTTCTGCTTCACCCAAATCAGATAGTTAGGTTTTTTAATAACTGTTTTCTTAGAGATATGGTTCATCCTGCAAAAAGATGGTTCTGATGGTTGTATTTAAGTGCCTCATTTGAGATGGATGAATGTGAAACTCTCTTCCATGTCATTAAGAGGGAGTTTAGGACCACTCGATTGGTGCCATTTAGAGTTATGTCACTAGTGTGAAAACTAGTGCGGGGATTCAACCGTTTCTTTGGCTCATTTAATAGACTTAGCAGTGTGTTTGCAGAGCCATCTGAAATAATATATAGTTTTATAGAGAAAGTTAGAGAATTGTAGAGTGGTCTACACTACATGGTAATATGCATAGCTTAGAATATTTTGAATGGTTGTAGAGTTCTCGTAGTAAATTTTGTTCCTTAGGCCTATGCCAAAGTAGAGCATTCAAATGGTTATAAAACTGTCAAGTAACAATAAGAGATCAATTCTATCCTTTGGTTTTCATAATCACCACCACCACCATTAGCCCTAATATATCGGAACCGAAAGTAGAGATGCAAAGACATGGCATTCATTTACGTTTGTGAATTTTATGGATGCTTTGTGGAGAGATTTTGTTTTAGGTAGTGGGCTGGCCTTTTTCGAGACTGTTTAGAGATATAATAGTAGTTAAAAACATTATGGCTCATGTGTTTTGAGTATGGGATCTTTTTTTCCAAGTGCTAGATTGACGATTCATTCTTGATTTTTTTTTTCTGTTTTATTTTTATTTTTTGTGTATGATTTGTAATAGAGGATTTCCAATACTGTTTTCTCAAGTATAGATGGAAAAGTAATTTGCGGCACATGTGCCACCTTTGATCAATAAAGAGGAATGACCCATGCGGGGCTAGCCACCAAACATGGAACATCATTAATAGCTTTGACCATCATTGGTTTAAAATGGGGCCACACCCACATTGGTACTTTTCTTCATTGTAGGTGAGTTTGTGTGGTTAGTTGCACTCTTTTCGGTGATTACGCTATAGTACCAGGCACTAGAAATCCTCCTTGGATCCTCGACATTACTCTACTCCTGTTGATGTGTGGTAAGTGGCACTACACCAAAATCATTTATTAGGAACAGCTACCCTGTTTTTTTTTTTTTTTTTTTCTTTTCTTACTGAACTGTGATTTATGTGGGTCCACTTCCTGCTTACAGAGTTTTCTATCTTTTTGTTGGTCTTTCCTTGAAGATATTGATCATGGCCTTTGTGTTTGGGCAGTTAGAAAAGCGGGAAGCTACAAGGAGACTGCAGGATTTGTGGAATGGGATTGAAATACAGCCATAGTTGTATGTATTGTCATCTAGAAAAAGAAAAAGATCAACAAAATGAGACTTTCATGTACAATTTTCACATCTTCAAGCACCATGACATTGAGTTCAAGGACCATCTTCATTTTCAACCATTTCATCAAGAGTTTCCTTCAATTATAATGTATGGCTAAAATATTACTGCAAAAGAATGAAAATTTAGCATGATAGCAGCTTGAGTGGAAGTCCTGATGCAGTAACTGATCTCCTCAACACCATTTAATGACTCAAGTAGGTACCTTTTCCATTCATATACGCATATGATTTCTAATAACACAATATAAGAGTAAGAGCTATGGAACATAACACTCACGGACTGCATTCTGAAAGCTTTTTGAATCAGACACCTACATTGGCAATTTAGCATGCTATTTAACATGGTAAGTATGAACTTTCCATCTGGACCATCCCACAAGAAATGCTTATAACCACACTTTTATATAACTTATTTATATTTAGCAAATGACTGTGTTCTTGGCTAAATGTGTATCTTATACTTAAGCGGACTGATCACATGGTCCGATACTACCACTATTAGCGTGGTACCAAACTGTGAAATTGGGTGATTGGCATCAATATTCTCATCAGTAGTTGTAAAGAACTTTTGGTTTGAATTTGAACAAAATTTCTTTTTATGGCACAAGATGCTTGATAGCCCTTGTTGAAATTGGGTGATTGTTTGGATTGTAAGTTGCAATCCAAATACTTTCTGATTTTCCTTGGATTCCCTAATCCCCTCTTGTTACCTTGCTTTCTTTTGTGATTGATGGCCGAGATTCGACGATCTGTTTATCCTGTCCATTGTCATGCTTCCTCTGCAAATTGTGCTTTGGACTTGACCTCTCACTCTGCTTCGTAGTTGTTTATACTTCTTACAGTTTGAAATAGATGCTAGCTTACTCCCTCCTGCACCACAATCTATCGCAGCTTTACTTCACGCTTTGTGCAACTACAGATTCAAACATTTGAAGTTGCGTTCTTATTAATGATTGGCCATTCCATGAATCATTTAATACCATTGGGGTCGTTGCCAACTTCACACCGATGAATTGACAAGTTGTTTAAAAGCATTGGGGAAATTTCTAGTGTCCCTATATCATATTGATATACAGATAGGCAAGTTACTGTTTACTCCTTATTTGAATGCTTATAATACCTCAACTGAATCTAAGCATATGAAAATCAAAGCCCATTCTTTTTCAAGCTTCGAAACCGCATTGAACAACATAATAGGATGAAGAGCACTTTGGAGCTTGAGAATAACAGACACCTATTGCGATTTATTTCATAAATAAAAGACGAAAATAGTCACACTAATAATAATATTATGATTTCATGGTACACTAATAAATGTTGTTCAAATATATGCATTCGACAAGTATCCCACCTAGCAGTCATATTGCGATGAAGCAAACTCCTTGGTGTCAAGGGGCCAACTAATTGCACAATCTTTTTGCAGCCTCCAATCATAGTTTAAAAACCCATAAACTAGACTCGACTTGACTGGGTGTTCTTCTAGATTGGGTTGACTTAAAGACTTGATCCATATTATTTTGATATTTAATTATCCTAAATTGAAAATACTGGGTATAGATCAGTGTGGAGGAATACCCTGCTCTCTTTTCCTTACAAGCTCAAATGTCTATGGACAGGAAGAGAATAGTGGTCATTGCCTAACATGTTTGAAGTTAAGAAAGCCCCACATACCTCTAAAGGATGCTAATAATCCTGCTGGGTAATCTAAATTACCAAAATCTTTTTTTTTCCCTCCATACCTCTCCAATTTAGATGCCATTATTTCTTTTGCTGCTTTTGATCTTTGGTTCTTTTGTGTTTTGTCCAGACTCACAATTGCGAGAGAGACCTTGGCGAGTTCCTTGCGAAGGCTACAAGAACTCATCAATTGGGTCCAGATGCCTGGGATGAAGGTGTTTGATCCTTAACCCTACTTCTTTGTATTTTAGTAACCGTGTTATTTCTATTATTCCTTCTATCAATGTAAGAAGCCTTGTTGTGTTTGGAATTTGAATTTACTGCTGACTTATGCACCTTACCCCCATGTTAATCGGAAAAAAAAAAAAAATTGCCTTCTCATTTTTGTTTTTTTTTTTTTTGTTTTGGTGAATAGCCTGGTCCGGATTCGATTGGGATTGTTGCCATTTCACACCGTTGCAGTGGAGTGGCAGCACGTGCCTGTGGTCTAGTGAGCTTAGAACCTGATGCATCTGATGGGGCGGGTTCATATCCGTCCAAACCAAGATGCTAAAGACTGCTTGATTTTCATGGGAATCACCTCAAAGATTGTGGCAGAGCAATACAAAGTGTCACGCCTTGATTCCCATGGAAATCACCCAAATGTAGTTTCTTCTAAAACTTCATTGTTTGGCAATGGTAAGACTGTGTTGGCAACTACAATTGGTATTGACAGTGACTTCCCCTATGTCAAGATAGTAAGTTCATCCAAATTTTTAAACATTGTTCTTGCTTTTCGTGATTTCTTATTGCCTAATGTATAATGATCTTTTGTATGCGGACAGTTCTCAGAAGAAACGATGATTGGTCTTAAGCTAGTGAGTGGTTTGCTTGGCGTGCTCGATTTTTTTTCATTCCCCTTTTAGTCTTGTTTTCGATATGATAGGTGAGGCCCGATGTTTTTGTGGAGCCCACCCGAAAGTGTAGCTTGTACACCTTTTTCCCTGAATGTAAAAAACCTAGGGAATTGAAACAAAACTCTTGACTTTTGCCACTTTCCTCGAAAAGACTCTACATCAACTAAAAAAAGAGTCGTTTTACGGAGAAATACTATACCAAGTCTAACATTCTCCATGAAACATAAACCATGGAATGAATTCCCTAACAACCAAACAATAGGGCATTATATAGCATGATGCATCTCTTTAGTTGTTTTTCAGTTTCTTGCCCATGATTAACCTCGACAGCTTTTGTCCGAGCCACTGGTTGATGCTAGTTCTTGGAACTCATTTGCAATAAAATAATTAAATTTTGTATATGAGGAACACATTTAAGTGTGATTTACACATTCTTCTCTTGTGATCACTTTTCTTAGTGGCAAGTCTTGCTCTTACAATAGCTTCATTGATATGTTGGATATTGTGGTTGCAACCATTAATCTGATGGTAGAATCATTATGCTTTTATATTTGTGGAAACATCTGCATTGTTTTGAGGGCATCTTAGCCAATGTTCTCTATCTAAGGATGAGGAATATAGCTGGTCTCTTTGGCTCAAGATGTGTTTGACATTAGCTACAGTGTGGCTATCTTAATAGAGCAAAAGTTAGAATCCATTCTACAGTATTGGGAAAATTTATTGCATTTCTAAGCCAACTAATCGATCTGATTACTTCAGGTTCAATTATTAAATGCTCGTTATCTTAGTATGATCAATTTCCTGTTGAAATGGCATAAATTATATATTGCTTTGTGTCATTTGGTTTTTTGGATCGGCTAGACATTTACGGCCAATGTTGTTGCTATCAGGTCAAAATTCTTTCAATGGTCGGAGCTTACATCACATCAGCGATTCACAAAATCCATATGAACGGGCAATATCTATCATTGGAAGGACCCTTTCTGGCTTGGATGAGGATGACCTTGTTCCTTGTTTTGGATTTGGAGACGGTTAGTGTATATGCTTTGCTTCTCACAATCTATTTCCTCATAGGATAGTTATAAGGTGTTGGCAACATGGGGACATGTTAGACAGGCTGCATGCGAGATCTAGGAGATTTAACATGGGCCCAGCCATATATGGGTAAAGCCTAAAAACATGGCTGGTTGGATGAGTGCTCTTAATCTTGCATGGATCTTTACGGGTCTTAATGGGACCTGATTCCTATCCTTTAATATCTGAGACCGACATCGTTCGCTCCAATTATTGAGATCGCTGCCATAGGCATTGTGGAGAAGAACGAGGGTCGCATTTCATGTGCTTCTTCATAGCGCACATGGACATGTTTTTTTGTTCTTCCTATGTTTTAGAACCTGGATAGGATGGGATGGTCTATACGATATAGGACTCAACAAAACTAGGGGTGAATGGCCACGGAAAGATTGACCCATCAAGGTTCAAAATAAACCATGACCTCTACTTACTAATCAAATGCCTAAACTTATATCATTTAAAGTTGAATTTGGGAGTGTACTAGTTTCTATTTCCAAAATTTTAAATGATTTTAGATTATTGATATTCATGGGACCCACCCAATAGATCAACACAAGTAAGCCACACGGGCCTATTTGTTAGACCTAAACGCTAAGGGAAATTATTGTCGTCTATCCTAGTATTACAATGCCTTCTTAGTATGTTTATTATTACATTTTTATTTTTTTTCCCGGTTATGGAACGTGGAATGTGATGTTGATGAGTGTATGTTTGGTTGCCTTGAGAACAATAAATTCTAGATTATATGGGGATTCTGCATCTCTAGTTGGATCTATGCTAGGGCTACTCATGACTTTGCATCTCAATGTTTCATGACTACTTGATCTCCTCATGATTACCTTCTTGGCTTTGCATCTCAATGTTTACAATGGATGATCTTTTCTTTCGATACATATCATTTCTATCTGACCAAATGCTTTCTAATTTTGGTGTTTTTTTTTGAAGAGTTACCCTTTCATGTCTTCATAACCTAATGTACGCAGTTAGTACTAAATGTTCATCGAGTCTGGAGTTGTAGGATTACCATTGATAAATCTTTCATTTGCAAGTGAAGTCAGATTTATTTATTTGGAGGTTGTATTACATCAAGGAAAGTTGCAAATGGCAAGGACCTCTTTTTGTTCAATCTTGTCTATTCCATGGGCGGCCAATCATGTCATTACGTGTTTTACATTTCCAAAACTTCAATTTTTCCGATTATTGCTATTACACTCATTTGAATAGTCTCACATCATATACAATGAGCAACTTGTATTTTGAAATTTGGTTATAGCTATTATATATTGCATAGGCAACATTTCCTTACATTTTTATGTTAAAGGGCGGATCTTTATGTACTAACTAAAAGTATACAAACTACATCTATCTAGCCAGGTCTGGGCTACATGACTTACATTACATATCGAGCATTTATCAAATTCTTGTAATTATTAAACGTAATTCTAATGAATTTCTTTTCATTTTTTTTTTTTCGAGATTCAAGTACTTGATTTGGAAAAAGAGACCGTGTCTTTGTATTATGTGCCATCTTACATGGGCCCATTCGGGGCCCATTCTTGTAAATTGATGGGATTTTGTTTTATTGACCACAATGAATCAGTAAATATATTTACCTCGAGAATTAAATAATTTTCTTGTTAAATGCAATCTTCTTTCCTTCATACAAGCACGTGGTCATTGGTGCACTACATTAATTACCTCATCCCGTAACAGATTTGAGATGCGATGATTTGTCATGATTTAAATGGTGCCTTGATAATTCTGCAGGCTTCAATTACAGGGGCTTCAGTGATTTTTCCCTAAATTGGCTTCTGTGGGGATGGAGATATATTTAGTTTTGTGCTTGTAAATCTAATGGTTCATAGCCATTGTAATTAGAATGCTTTTGATATAAAGAAATAAATTGAAAAAAAGAGATCCTTGTATCCCTAGATGATATCCAAGATTATTGTCTTTCTTGGAAGGTTAGAAGCCATATAGCTGGATTTATAGATGAATCAGGTATGTGAGGTTGGTGGGATTTGTTATGGGTTGTCTTAAGAATGTGAATTTTGTTTTTTATTTTATGTCAATATTTTTGTTTTGGTTTCTTTTCTTTTCTTCCTTCCTTCCTTCTTCCTTTCTTAAAATTTATTTTTTTTTTGAAGTGTTTTTAGTGGTCTATAGTATGAAGAGAGATGGTACTGTAAAATTTCCATGTCTGTGTGCCCTTAGATTCAACTTATGTAGAAAGAATTGGTTGCATTATTTTAAAATGGTTTATATGAATTGTTCGCCTCATTTTATGCCCTCATGGTTACCATTCGTTATTATTAGTTGTAAAAACTGTCTCTGCAGGCCCAAAAGATCATATTACTTATGATTGCTAAGTTGGCAAATACATGAAGCAGTATGTAGAAGCCATGGAGAAGGTGATTAAACGCATCATTAGCTTGTGAGGCTTTTCCTTGCTTTTTAAAACTGGACATGAAGCCTAAATCATGCAAATACTCAGACAAACATTTTTTGTGTCGTAATATGTAGGTTAAGCTAAAACAAGGTTTCAAAACTGCAATGACTATTTCTAGTGAAGGAATTGCATATCTACAAGTAAGCTAGTATTATTTTGTTCTCCTTCCATTTTAAAAGCCTATTTATTTCAATGCTCAAGTGTAACTCGCCTCTTGTAATTCATTATATAGGACAACCAATTTTGGAAGCTTTATAAGGAAGATCCAACTTCATGTTCCATTGTGATGAAGACTTGAGTTGGGCTTGTGTTTCTTCTTGCATCTTTGTTAGAACCCTTCATGCCATCCTTTTACTGTTGAGGTAATATAACTGAGCCCGTATATGTTTTTGTCAATCAAAAGAAACTTAATTTGTAGCGAGATGTTTCAACTGCTAATGTTTGTTGTATCTTATCAAGTTTTTAAGTTCGCCATTACGAGGTTATCTTTGTTTCTGATGGTATTTAAGGTCTTGAAGCGACTTAATTTACCTCTTGAAAAACTCTCATTGTGTGATGAAAAAGGAGATGTTGACGGGCAAGAAGACCTTGGGATATAGTTCCTCACGGCTACAAAATAGGGACACCAGAACCCTTGTTTAAGGAACCGGTATTTTATCATTTCTTTTATTTTATCCTCCTTACACAGACATGTGGGTGTTTCATTCACATGCTAGCTGCCAATGGCATGATGCTTTATTCATCTGGTGAAACTCATTTCCCTACAGAAAGATGAAACTCGATGGTGGGAACTTTTGATATGTAAGCTTTTGTTTCAAGTTAAATGAGTACAATATTGATTTTCATCCCTATACTATGTGACATTTATTTTTCCCTTTTATTTTTGGTGCCCTCCTTTGGGTTTGATTTTGATTTCACTATCTATGCCTTGAAATACATTTTATTTTTGATTTGAGATTTCAATCGATTCCTCTCTCTCTCTCTTGGCTAGAAATATCGATTCTTATCTACTTAGGCATCAGGTTGATATGAATTGCACATTTATCTTGCCTAAATTCTTTTCCTTAAATTAATCCCTGTGAGTTATGTTAAGTGAGCTTTGCCCTTAAAGAATTGGATTTACCCATGAGATGTCGTGTTCCCAGGGTTTATGTTGGGCAAATTTCTACCCAAGGGAAGTGATGCTATGGGGAGCGAAGGTCGAAACAAGTTGATAAGCATTTCCGGCCTTTTTTTAGCGAAATATTGTTTTGTGAGCTTAGCTTGGTCGCATCAATTTATCATGTATGCAGATTAATAGCCTCATCGATAGAGGGCAATTATGGAGATGGGTTACTTCATTGTTTCTGCATGCGAATATTGGGCATCTCATGGTCTGTTTTTAAACACTCCCATCTTAAATATTTGGTGTAACTATTATCTTTCATACATATATATATATATATATATATATATATATATATAGAGAGAGAGAGAGAGAGAGAGAGAGAGAGAGAGACTTTGTGTAACTATCAAAACACTAAATGTTGGAAATTTTATTGTTCAGGTCAACTGTTATTCTTTGAACTCTGTTGGTCCTGCTGTGGAGAAAGTCAGCAAGCCCAAAAGATTTCTTGCAGTTTACTTCACTTCAGTGCTTAAGTAAAAACTAGCATACCTTCGTGTGGTAGATGAATTTGTTTATTAATACCAACAACGACTTCAACATTTCGATCTATGTTTTATGAGAAAATCGGTTCAAAGAATGAGTTGCTACTACGTAAAGCACTGCTTTGTTGGCGCCTCTGGAGCCATTTTTGGACTTGTAAGTCTCCTCGAAGTCTTTCCTTTGTCTAATAGTTTTTGCTTTCTAGTAGTTTAGAAAACTTGTATTTGTCTTGGACATAAGGACATTGTCAAACTTCTCAAACTGATAATGAAATGGCAAAAGAGGTGAAAAGATTCAAAGTAAAGAGGGAGAAAAAATATGAGGGTTGTCCTTCGATGTGGTCATGTCTTATTTTGTTTCAAAGAGCTTGCTTCTTGTATTCCCTGTTCTCAATTGTTTATTTATTTACTTTTCTCCATTTGGCTTTTGGTGTTTTCGGTATCCTGGATCGACCCTTTTGATTTAGTACCAAGAATTCTTTTAAAATCATTGATCTAAGAATTCTTTCAAAAGAGATGAAGTTGATAATTTACTTCTTTTTTCCTTTGTGCAGGATTGTAATCAATTGTGCCTAAATTTAGGCTTACAAGCACTTCAGCCTTTTGACGCCACTCATGCTAGGAGTATGCCATATAGACGATTTGTTTATTTATTTATAATTCAAGACCATTTTCAATTTTATTGTAATAAATATTATATATATTTTTTGTGTAGTATTATAAATTTTGTTTAATATTCAATTTTAATTATATTGCAACATTTTTTGTTTTAAATATTAAAAAATTGCAGGTTTCAATAGAATTATATATTATTAAAAAAAAAAAAAAATACTGGCCTGCGCTGGGCCTTTTCAAAACTTATATAGATATTTAGCGGCGCTTCTAATAGTTCTCCGGCGCTTTTGTCTGAATACTCTCACACAACAAAAGCGCCGCGGAAATTTGAAAGGCGCCTCCAACAAATTTAAGTGTTGCGGCGCTTGTAAAAGCGCCGCTAAAATACCAAAGCGCCGCTATACGTTATAGCGACATACCCTTTCGGCGGCGCTTTACTATCGCCACTAAAAGTAATTAGCGGCGGTTTTGGTGTCTTTTAGCGGCGGTTTTGGCCGCCGATAAAAGTCATTTGTCTTGTAGTGCGTTGTTGGAGCCTACTTTGATGTTTGTGACAATTTATAGTGTCCATCCATTTTTCCAAATCAGTTTATGACATGGGACAAATAATTATACAGATTTAAAACTCAAGTGAGCTGCACGACTGGAAGTAGGTACAAAAATGTTCACAAGTTCCCTTGGCTCCACCGTTATGTTTATATGAAATCTATACTGTTCACAAGCTCATTACTACTGAGATGAACTGAAAACACAAATATATATATTTGCCTGATCTAATTTTTTCTTGGCCTACAAATTTATTTCAATAATGAATGTTATATCTCACTGTTTCTGGTTGTGTGGTCAGTTCCATTTTGGATATGTCTCTTTTTTCTTTTTCTTTTTTTCCTTTTTTTCGTTCCATGTCTTGTAGTGATATAGGAAACGAGATGGATTTCAGGCTAACATTAAGGCTGGAAATAAGTTCCCACGAAAAATATTCTGGGCGGAACTACAATGGGCTTGTAGGTGTTGACAAAACTGATTTTCCAGAGTAGCTTGCTTTTTTACAAAACGGCAGAAATGCCAATTCAACTAGAAAAGGACCGGGTGTTGTCACCTGTGGGGTGGGCCCAACTGAGAGTTGGATTTGAATGAATTTTGGCTACTAAGGAAAGCATTGTTAGACGTACCTGATGAATGGATTGGATTATATTCACGCACCAATATAAGACTTGTAGATTGCAGTTACCATAACCTATAAGTGGTTGGAGTAGATCCGGCCTTTTAAAAATAAGGAGAATTTTACCAGACGTCCGCCCTTGATTCTTAGTAGGCAGCTAGCCACGTGTATATGAAACCTAATCCAATTATTAAACTAAACAGCTGAGAGAGACTTCACCCTTAATTGTTACAGGGCTCATAATGATGCTTATAGAATATCATGTCCAACCATTAGATTTCACACTAAAGATTAGGTTTAAGGCCCAAAAATGTAGCCTATCCGCTTTCCTGGTGGTGCACACAAAGCAAACAATTTGAAGGGTGAGTGTTACCTGTATGCTGTTTCCAATCATACAAACCACCCTTCTTCTTTTTCTTTCTTTTTTTTCAAAAGTGCATGTCTTTGTTCATTTCAAAAAATCCACCTTTACATGATGTTTTTTCTTTCATCTTTTCTCTCTTTAGGAGGTGTGATACGAGGAGTGGCCCAAAATTATTTGTAGGGCACCTCCCGAAACTTCATGTACAAACAAATTGGGGTTTAATGGATTACGAGTGGCAAGAGACCACCTTCTTTGAAAAAAAAAAAAAATCATACAAACCACCTGAATCACCAATGAGCTTGATTTTGAGGCCCTGATTCTAAAATGGGGTGATGTGTATAGTGGTCCGAATGGATTCCCCATAAGCATCATAGTAGGGTCCAAAAGAGGTAGTTTTTTTTTTTCTTTTTTTTGGTTTTTTTTTTTTTCCCCTCATCTATAATGGAATTGGTCAAAATGTCAATTGGACCTATTTTTGTATAAATGATCTGGACTATCCAAATTAAAGGCTAAAGATCAGATTGGTACAATTGTTAGATTATTACAATGTTGGGATGGTAGACCATAAAATCTGCGTTTGACTAAACTTACAGTTTAGATCAAGTGTTTGGGCTGTCTAAATGTCCCAAAGCAACAAGGAGCTGTATACCTTATGGAGCATATCGTTTATCTCAGAACAAATTATTTCTGTCAAAACAAAACCCACGGATTGAAAGAATCCAACCTTGGTTAGTAGAAAGCCGACAAAAGCATACAGCTATAATGAAAATGCTGACCATTTAACAAATTTAATAAAGAGATTCCCTAGATTTGAATAGTATAAATGTTATTTAATATTTGCCGCCACCTAATCTCCATTAGCCAAATTCAAGCGTTTAGACCCGTAGAAATGGCACACGCATTCCAATGGAGACTTGATTGAATACTAGCCCACGCGTCAGGCCATGGTACCCGTGAGTTGGGCATCGCACCCATGGTTATCCATTCACTACCATGAATTAGCAGTGTAGCTCTCTTATGAATGCTCCATGAAACTCTGTTTCTCTTGTCACACTTGCTGACTGCTAACATTTCACACGTGAGAGATTCAAATCTGGGCCATTAATTAGGTAGGCCCAAGAATCAAACAGAGCTGCTCATCGGGTGCAGATTAGGTGCTACCCTTACCATGGGGCCCACCTTGATGATTGTTATATATCCATGTTGTCCATCCGTTTCTCCGTATCATTTTAGGACATGGTACTAAAAATTAAGCAGATCCAAATCTCAAGTGACCCACACAACAAGAAACAGTGTTGGTTGAGTGCCTCACCATTAAAATTTTCAAAGTCCCATTGTAAGATTTTCTGATTTTTATTTCAGTGAAGAGAAACTCAGTGAGGGTCAATGTGGGGTTTTTGGAGTTAGTAATTTAAGTTAGTATCTTTTAAAAGGTCCTATTCATCCCCTCTAGGACTTAGACTTACTTTTTAACTCCTATCGTAGTGGATATTGAACTTAGACCGCAATTTCACGGTTGCTGTAACATCCCGGATTTTTGCCAACCTGGGATTAGACGTCCTTAGGCAATGGGTCGATCCTAATACCTTATTAACTAGTCAGAACAAAGTCTAAAACTGCTTTTGAACCTATTTCCTTTACAAATCCCACCCTTCACCACCTTGTTCTTTCAATTTTCATAAGTACTTGCACCCTAGACACTATCTTAAACTAGCTAAGTAGTATAAATTGGATCACTTTATACACAAACTACAAAGGCCTAGGTACCACCTCAGACAGAAATCTTATAAGACTAAATCCTTTAAAAATGAGACAAAGTAACCAAGTGCTAAATTAGATTAGCTACGAAATCCGTTTGAATCTCTTTAAATACGATCTGCAAGATCCAAAACTTGTAGAATCATTGACGCTAGGTTACCCTAAAATCTCGAATCAAACTCATTACCCGACTGCTCTCGGGAACGCATTGAAATTCCGTATCAGGTCTAGACCGCACATCGTGAGTCCGAATAATATGAGGTTAAGGACTTAGGACCGCCTCGCTGGGCTTGACAACCATCTCAGAAATCAAATCCAGCCAGTGCCCCACGGCTGTTCGCTTGAGTCCGGAGCGAGAGAGTGTGAAAACACATGTTTCTTTACAAAATAAATATCTTGAATAGTAATCTGACATCTCTCATTTGCGGATCAGTTTTAAACAACCAGACCGTCAGAATCAGACCAAATTACACCCTCGAATCAGGAGAAATTTCATACACATTTACATGTACTCGGAATCTCCGATCGAGATTCGCTGACCGTTGAACTGAAACTCGTCCGCCACACGTGATCTAGAATCCCGACCGAAACGAAAACTTAATAGAACGTAGATCCGCTGTCGATGAGCTTAAGTCCGACCTTTGGCTCAAGGAAGCCCGCCAGAAGTCCTTCGTTGAGCTGAAAAAGTTCCGCTTTGGTTATAACCTAAGTAAACCTTGTCCAGAAGTCTAATTCGGTGAGATTTTAGGCTATATAAAGACCTTAGAAACCTCTCTCTCACAGCCATACGAATTTGAGAGAAACCCTAGAGAGTGAGAGAAAAGAGAGAGAAAGTGAGAGAGTGGTGGGAGATCCTTCCTGCCTTGCTTCCCTGCTGCTATCCATGCTTAATCGATCCATTCATATCGCTTTTCCGGCGATTCCAACTCCATTTCTAGGTAAGAAACCCTAACCCTAATTTGTTTTGGGGTTGTATAGGTTGTAAGTTATGAAATAGCTAACCTATTTCATTCTATAGGTTGCCAAACTGCTGAATACGGAAGCTTAGCAAACCTATCGACTCCGTTAAGATTCTACGACAGGAGGTGCGGACTTTAGGTGTATAGGTTATGTTTTTCAACGCTTTCAATGTCAGATAATGATAGATTCATGATCTGCATGCAATTGCACATGTACAAAGTGCTTTCCGTTTTCTGTTTTGATTAAAGTTATACAATATGGAATTTTACATATTCTAGGTATTTGTACAAAAATCGTATACATATATTTTTTGAAAATGTGTTTGACAAGATTATTTGTTGTATGGATATACGATATATGGATAAAATACTTGCTTGGCGAAAGGATTCGCCTAAATACATGTTTTACTAATATACACTATGTATGTAGAAATATTGTATTTTAAAAGTACCGTATACACGTATATTTTAGAGATGTGTTTGTCATGATTAATTGTTGTATAAATATATTATGTGTACATAAAATACTTGCTTGGCGAAAGGATTCGCCCTAATACATGTTTGTTAACATACTCTATGTATGTTGAAATAGTGTATGTTAAGTGTTTGTGAAAATGCTTGTGTGAGCAAGTGTTTGAATGTTGATGCCTTAGGAGAGTGTTGAAATGGGATTCTCAACTACCCTAGTGATATGTATGATTACCTCCATGAGGTTGTTTACTTAAACCGCTTACTTGTAATATATGTGTTTGTATTCCTATTAACGTAGTGCTTTACAACATGCCTTATATCATGCTTTATAGCATGCTTTATAACATGTCTACTAGTATGTTTGAATTACTTTGTTTATCATGCTTTACTCCACATGTTATGGATGAGAATTGATTGAGTTTGGGACTATGTCTATAGTCCAGACAATCGGTACCAGATTGGAGATCGTGGTTGAGTTTCATGTCGCCACGTAAGATGTGTTTGACGAACCCGAGTCGTATGTTAGTTGGCGATAGTGGTTAGGCCACGCGAAGTGCTTATGCACTTCATGTCGTCTAATTGATTGTGCGCTCGAGCTAGTCAGGCTCGTCATGTTACCCGATTTGTCTAATGTATGTTCATCATGTTTAGTCGCTACTGCTTGAACCTAGGGTACCAAACTTACCAATGAAAACCCTTTTAACCATGGTACCTCGATCCGCTAAGACTCATGAGCCGGGCATGGTGGTATGGGACACCGTGGTCGAGCTGTCGGCCTACACTGGAGCCACGTGCCTCCCCGTAGTGACCAGTGAGCAACAAGACTCGTTAGCCGATTATGGTGGTAAGGGACACTATATTCGTGCTGTCGGCGTACATTGATAAGGTGATGGGGGAGTGGTGCAACGTATGCGAGCAACAACCCTGGCAGCCCTTTGCAGTGACATCGAGCATACTCTGAAATCGCGGTGAGCCTTAGAGTTTTGTTGCGGTATATAGAGTATGAACTAGGCCTGTTTCTGTATAGTGATGAATCGTTTAAGAGGTGATGGGGGAGTGGTGAAACCTTTGTATGTAACAGCCCTGACAGTCATTACAGTGACCTAGAAAACACACCATCGTCTGATATTAACTAGGACTGACGACCTTAGAATGGATCATGTTTGGGAATGATATAAGGGAGGTACCTTAGTTTCCCAATCCTGCTGTTTGAAATGGACTAATAACAACTCGGTAATCATGCTCACCATGCATTACATGTACCTGGAAGATGTGGAGCACTGAGGGAAGAAGGCATGCCGTGAACATGAGATGGTGTCGCACGAGGGAGGGTGTGGTGAGGGCATACATCATGTCATTCATGCTTGCATTAATAAGAGTAGTTAGGAGTGTTTGATTGTACTGCTTTATCATTACTGCTTGACTGAGTCGATAACATGTTAACCTATGCTTTATTGTTCTATTGAGTTAGCTACTCACTCCCACGTTATGGGACGGTGTTTCGAACACCCACCAGACATTGTCTGATTTCAGATGGCGAAGCTACTTCTGAGGCGGAGCCGGACCTTTGCAATGACTACGATGCCTGCTTGTTTGGTTATCTTTTGATGGCTTCTGTGGCCGTGTCTTGATCGACGGAGCTTTACGGGATATTGACTAGAGGACCTTACACATTTGGTATATTTTAGGATTGTACTTGTAATTATTTAACACAGTAATGTTATCACACTCTGGAGACTCATCATAGTTTATATATTTTATCTATCTATCACAGTCTTCCGCTTGCAAATTTAACTGTCTCTAGAGTATGATATGCTGTTTTGGCATAATCTCACTCATGTTCACTACTCTAATACAGTCAACATTCAATCATCATTCATTTTGTTGCATAAGTGATGTTCTGGAACTCGAGAGTTGAGTTACTACTCGACCCTCGATTTTTGGGATGTTACAGATGGTATCAGAGCATGATTTGGATTAAACCGGGCCTGGGTTATGGTAATCTGACACACTCTGACGTAGGAGGGAGCGATGGAATGTAGAAACAGTCTTAGGCATCCCTGTTCCGTCCAACGGCTAGTTCACTGAAAACGAATGCTGAAATCGAGTCTGTATTCAACCATGGTCGCACGGGTCGACCTTAAAACATTCCTAGCCGTCTATTAATGAGTCTAGATTACAATCCACCTCACCCCAACCATTGACAATCGGTAGAATACAGGATATGCGTGATGAGGATAACTACTCCGAATCCTCGGAGCTTCTCTAGACTCCTCACAGAGACTTCTCGAATCCATGAGGAAAGAAAGTAGAAACTAGAAATAAATTCTAATAAATCCAAAATTGATTAATGAATAACTAAAAATGAGTTCACAACCCTTTAAATAGGGATACCAAGCAACGGGAGAGAAATCGGAAACAAACTACAACTAAAACTCCTAGAATTTACGACTTACTATAGGGTCGTGATGTCTACTGGTGCGCAAAGTTTTCGGTCAAGAATAATAAGTGTCCTATTTGGCTTCACCAAAACGTTCTCCTAATTATTCTAAGCTCTTTTCACAATGAGCATAACTCCTAAGGCTCAACAGATGAAGAATAATTAAACTAAAACTACTATTTTTAGTAAAACGAAATTGAAACAGGGAAATGACCATTGATCCAAGGTTTTTTCGCAATTCCGGGCTGCGCAACCCAGTATAGCGGGTTGGTTGGCTTCATTAGCTCGTTCTACCCCAAAATCATATATTATACGTTAGATAACTCATTCCGGATTACAAGATACTTCTGATTTGACCCGAAACGACTCGAAACGGAGTCGGGGGCTACACGCATCAATCCGGGAGGGAAACAAGTAGACTCAGGGTGCATTTGGCACCTTGGGATAGTGGAGGACACAACCCCATCGCGGCGGCACGGCGGCGCGGCACCGGGTAAGGCGGACCGCGGCAGCATCGCGGTCACCGCATGACACGGCGCGGTCGATTGGTAGCCCGCTCGGGTTGGGCGAGATGCAGTCGTGGTGGCCCGACCCCTTGAGATGTTTGGTGCGTGTGAAATTTTCGGGGGGCCCCTATTTCTCTCCAGTTGGAGCCCAACTTCTCATTTCTACCCTTCCAAGCCCTCCAACTTGCTGTTTCTCTCTCCAAACTCCCTTTCAATCGTCTCATCTCCCACTTTTGACCACAACCTTTTCATATACACCATCCACAGCCATCCCTACCCCCTACCCTCTCCGTTCTCTCTCATTTGGGCTTTTACATGCCCCATTTGTGACTCAAAATCATGTAGCCTTCTAACCTATCTCATTTATCCTTTTTACCTTCTTCATTCCCTGCCTTTTAGCCTTTACAATCTGTTGAGGCCCAAGTCCATGGAGAACTAAAAACTCCAGCCCCCGTTTCCCCTTATCCTCTTTTTCCGTGGCTCTATCCGAGCTTAGTACGACCGCTTTCTCGGGATAATAATAAATGTATGTGGGGGATATGGCCCCTAGATTGGGTGTATCTCATGTCTTCCGACACCATGTTTAGAATGTACGCAATTAAAAGTAAATTCCAAGAT
Source organism: Magnolia changhungtana (assembly GCA_030180095.1). NCBI lineage: Eukaryota > Viridiplantae > Streptophyta > Magnoliopsida > Magnoliales > Magnoliaceae > Magnolia > Magnolia changhungtana. The sequence continues at coordinate 619,374 of JASAUF010000241.1, read as the reverse complement.
TTCCTTTCAAATTTCACTTAGAAATTCATTATCCTGGGATTTGGAAATCCCATCTCACTCTTGTTCAATACAAGGCTCATTTTCCAAAGCCTATATCATTAATTTTAATCCCCACCCACCCTCCTACCAACCATGCCATTCACAATCCAATCTGATCCATTTACTAGGATTAGCAATGTAATTGTTGAGTACAACTTAAGATCGCTAGCCAAATAGACCTTTTTAGGAATTTGGACTTAAATAGACCCTTGCTTTGACAGAACTTGACAAACAGACTATAGGAAATCTAACAAATTAAGAACGTGAACTCTAGAACCCCCTTAGTTGGTTTAATCATAGGTGAAGTGCTCGAGCGTAGCTACATTCAAGTTTGGGCAACTTAATTCCAAACAAACCAACAAACAAATTCCTTTAAAAAAAAATAATGGTGTAAAATCAGCTAGTGTATAAGCATAGACTTTGGATTACAACTAGGGGATTACGCTACTCATACGTTGCGACTAGGCACTAAAGAATGCAAATGATTCATTATACTAGGGTGCTTGAAAGATAGATTTAATTAGTCGGCTTAAGTAGGTTGGAGCGAGACCCCGTTCTTTCGTTGAATCCCCTTACTACTCATAGGCTTCTTTAATAACTCCTAGGAAAGTTGTTTGACGTAGAAACTAGTCACGCTTAGAGGAAACTGATATATCCTTTGGATTTAATGTTAGATCAAATCAATGCATCCCTTAGAATTACCTTCTCGAGGACTTATTACAAACGGGAACACGGAGTAGAGAAACGATATATATCAACGAGGTATTCACGGTTTGAATCGAATTCTCAATCCTGGTAGTGATCAATGAACCCTATGCTCTGATCAAGCAGAAGGTCGGGATCAACTAAGATTAAGAACTGATATGACAATTTTCTGTCCTGGCTAGGCAGAAGGTCCATGTATCCAGTTCAGACCCACTACGCAACTTTCTTCCGTGTTGGCCGAACCACTTGCAACCAAAAGTTTATAACTTCGTCTTTGAGAAGCGTAAGAATACATAGTCAATGGAGATTTTTTTTTTCCTTTTAGGCCTAAGGAATTGCCCAAAAGGGCAACAAATAGTTAGGAATTAGGTCCCAAATTACATACCATGTCGGCATACAATTTGTGCATATGAACTTAGAAAGATTGCCTACCTGTTAAGCTAGACATGATTAAATAGGATAAGTCTGGACCGTGGCAAAACTCCTTGGCAGGAGTAGCCATATTGCCACAAGCTCACACCTGTCTCTAAATCAACCACAACACCCATCGTCTTCAGCTCCTTTCTATAATCATAGGTACCAACGCCAAAGCACACATCATCGATGAAAGGGAGACTAATGCATTGATAGACCGCTTCCCATTTCATACCAAAGATAGGTTTAATATCTCACCTCGTTCTGACATACGGATCGAGACATAGATCCTTAAGCCTTAGGGAATTAAGTTTTTAAGGGAGGTAGAACATTATGAGCCCAATCTAGTTAGGTCACCTAATACACCTCTTTGATCTGGGTGGCGCAGCAAAAGCGTGGTGGACCCTACCCCACTGGCCCAGGATCGAAACTGTGCTCGTTGAATACGAACATTATAGAAGTCCTAGCAAGTTCTACTATGAGAAACCGCTTTAGGATGATCTAGTAAGATTTGATTCACCATTTCCTTGGATATAGATAATACCTAGGACTCTCTTAGAATAAGAGCTTAAAGGAAACCTAAAAAATAGACAATTTGAACCTTTCAATGATAGATATTCCCTATGTTTCTAGAGTGATCGAACTACGGAGTTCCTGAAATATACAACTGCGAAACATTCGTGGCTTGACCCAATTCTCAATCCTGGGTGGCTGCCAATGGACTCTCTGCTGACGAGCAGACGACCAGGATCCACTAGGATTCGGAAGGGATACGATGAGCTTTCTACCCTGGCCCGGTAGATAATCGATGTATCGGGATCAAGCCCACCATAAACGTCTCTCCGTGTTGGTCAAACGTTGAACACAACTATCTTACTCTAATTTAGTGAATTGTTGGGGATGAGAAATGGATAAAGAAATAAGTTTTTTAAGGGGGTAGACTAAAATGAACCAGGTTAGTATATACCCTACCACGCGTAGGAACTCGAAATCAATAAGTCTTAGGCAAATGAAATAATAGAAATCTTTCCTTATTACTCTTAGGTAATTTCAGGGACGAAATTTTATTTAAGGGGGGTAGATAGTAACATCCCAGATTTTTGCCAACCTGGGATTAGACATCCTTAGGCAATGGGTCGATCCTAATACCTTATTAACTAGTCAGAACTCAATCCCAAAGTCTAAAACTGCTTTTGAACCCATTTCCTTCACAAATCCCACCCTTCACCACCTTATTCTTTCAATTTTCCTAAGTACTTGCACCCTAGACATTATCTTAAACTAGCTAAGTAGTATAAATTGGATCAATTTATACACAAACTACAAAGGCCTAGGTACCACCTCAGACAGAAATCTTATAAGACTAAATCCTTTAGAAATGAGATAAAGTAACCAAGTGCTAAATTAGATTAGCTACGAAATCCAGTTGAATCGCTTTAAATACGATCTGTAAGACCCAAAACTTTAGAATCATTGACGCTAGGTTACCCTAAAATCTCGAATCAAACTCATTACCCGACTGCTCTCGGGAACGCATTGAAATTCCGTATCAGGTTTAGACCCTACATCGTGAGTCCGAATAATATGAGGTTAAGGACTAAGGACCGCTTCGCTGGGCTTGACAACCATCTCGGAAATCAAATCCAGTCAGTGTCCCACGGCTGTTCGCTTGAGTCCGGAGCGAGAGAGTGTGAAAACACATGTTTCTTTACAAAATAAATATCTTGAATTGTAATCTGGCATCTCTCGTTTGCGGATCAGTTTTAAACAACCAGACCGTCAGAATCAGACCAAATTACACCCTCGGATCAGGAGAAATTTCATACACATTTACATGTACTCGGAATCTCCGATCGAGATCCACTAACCGTTGAACTGAAACTAGTCCGCCACACGTGATCTAGAATCCCGACCGAAACGAAAACTTAATAAAACGTAGATCCGCTGTCGGTGAGCTTAAGTCCGACCTTTGGCTCAAGGAGGCCCGTCAGAAGTCCTCTGTTGAGCTGAAAAAGTTTCGCTTTGGTTATAACCTAAGTAAACCTTGTCCAGAAGTCTAATTCGGTGAGATTTTAGGCTATATAAGGACCTTAGAAACCACTCTCTCATAGCCATACGAATTTGAGAGAAACCCTAGAGAGAGAAGGAGAAAAGAGAGAGAAAGTGAGAGAGTGGTGGGAGATCCTTCCTGCCTTGCTTCTCTGCTGCTATCCATGCTTAACCGCTCCATTTATATCACTTTTCTGGCGATTCCAGCTCCGTTTCTAGGTAAGAAACCCTAACCCTAATCTGTTTTGGGGTTGTATAGGTTGTAGGTTATGAAATAGCTAACCTATTTCATTCTATAGGTTGCCAAACTGCCGAATACGGAAGCTTAGCAAACCTATCGACTCCGTTACGATTCTACGACACGAGGTGCGGACTTTAGGTGTATAGGTTATGGTTTTCAACGCTTTCAATGTCAGATAATGATAGATTCATGATCTGCATGCAATTGCACATGTACAAAGTGCTTTCCGTTTTCTGTTTCGATTAAAGTTGTAGAATATGGAATTTTACATATTCTATGTATTTGTAGAAAATACCGTATATGTATATTTTTTGGAAATGTGTTTGACATGATTATTTGTTGTATGGATATACGATATATGGATAAAATACTTGCTTTGGCGAAGGATTCGCCTAAATACATGTTTTACTAATATACACTATGTATGTAGAAATACTGTATTGTAAAAGTACCGTATACATGTACATTTTAGAGATGTGTTTGTCATGATTAATTGTTGTATAAATATATTATGTGTACATAAAATACTTGCTTGGCGAAAGGATTCACCCTAATACATGTTTGTTAACATACTCTATGTATGTTGAAATAGTGTATGTTAAGTGTTTGTGAAAATGCTTGTGTGAGCAAGTGTTTGAATGTTGATGCCTTAGGAGAGTGTTGAGATGGGATTCTCAACTACCCTAGTGACATGTATGATTACCTCCATGAGGTTGTTTACTTAAACCGCTTACTTGCAATATATGTGTTTGTATTCCTATTAACGTAGTGCTTTACAACATGCCTTATATCATGCTTTATAACATGCTTTATAACATGTCTACTAGTATGTTTGAATTACTTTGTTTATCATGCTTTACTCCACATGTTATGGATGAGAATTGATTGAGTTTGGGACTATGTCTATAGTCCAGACAATCGGTACCAGATTGGAGATCGTGGTTGAGTTTCATGTCGCCACGTAAGATGTGTTTGACGAACCCGAGTAGTATGTAAGTTGGCGATAGTGGTTAGGCCACACGAAGTGCTTATGCACTTCATGTCGTCTAATTGATTGTGCGCTCGAGCTAGTCAGGCTCGTCATGTAACTCGATTTGTCTAATGTATGTTCACCATGTTTGGTCGCTACTGCTTGAACCTAGGGTACCAAACTTACCAGTGAAAACCCTTTTAACCATGGTACCTCGATCCGCTAAGACTCATGAGCCGGGCATGGTGGTATGGGACACCGTGGTCGGTGTTTGTCGGCCTACTGCTGGGCCACGTGCCTCCCGTAGTGACCAGTGAGCAACAAGACTCGTGAGCCGATTATGGTGGTATGGGACACTATATTCGTGCTGTCGGCCTACATTGATAAGGTGATGGGGGAGTGGTGCAACGTATGTGAGCAACAGCCCTGACAGCCCTTTGTAGTGACCTCGAGCATACTCTGAAATCGCGGTGAGCCTTAGAGTTTTGTCGCGGTATATAAAGTATGAACTAGGCCTGTTTCTGTATAGTGATGAATCGTTTAAGAGGTGATGGGAGAGTGGTGAAACCTTTGTGTGTAATAGCCCTGGCAGTCTTTGCAGTGACCTAGAAAACACACCATCGTCTGATATTAACTAGGACTGACGACCTTAGAATGGATCATGTTTGGGAATGATACAAGGGAGGTACCTTAGTTTCCCAATCCTGCTGTTTGAAATGGACTAATAACAACTCGGTAATCATGCTCACCATGCATTGCATGTGCTGGAAAGATGTGGAGCAGAGGAAGAAAGCATGCCGCGAACGTGAGATGGTGTCGCACGAGGGAGGGTGTGGTGAGGGCATACATCATGTCATTCATGCTTGCATTAATAAGAGTAGTTAGGAGTGTTTGATTGTACTGCTTTATCATTACTGCTTGACTAAGTCGATAACATGTTAACCTATGCTTTATTGTTCCATTGAGTTAGCTACTCACTCCCACGTTATGGGACGGTGTTTGAACACCCACCGGACATTGTCGATTTCGGATAAGCGACGCTACTTAGAGGCGGAGGGACCTTTGTAATGACTACGATGCTTGCTTGTATTGGTTGTCTTTTGATGGCTTCTATGAGCCGTGTCTGATCGACGGGGGCTTTACAGGATATTGACTAGAGGACCTTACACATTTGGTATATTTTAGGATTGTACTTGTAATTATTTAACACAGTAATGTTATCACACTCTGGAGACTCATCATAGTTTATATATTTTATCTATCTATCACAGTCTTCCGCTTGCAAATTTAACTTCTCTGGAGTATGATATCTTTGTTTTGGCTTAATCTCACTCATGTTCACTACTCTAATACAGTCAACATTCAATCATCATTCATTTTGTTGCATAAGTGATGTTTTGGAACTCGAGAGTTGAGTTACTACTCGACCCTCGATTTTTGGGATGTTACAGATGGTATCAGAGCATGATTTGGATTAAACCGGGCCTGGGTTATGGTACTCTGACGCACTCTGACGTAGGAGGGAGCGACGGAATGTAGAAACAGTCTTAGGCATCCTGTTCCGTCCAACGGCTAGTTCACTGAAAACGAATGCCGAAATCGAGTCCATGTATTCAACCATGGTCGCACGGTCGACCTTAAAACATTCCTAGGCCGTCTATTAATGAGTCTAGATTACAATCCACCTCACCCCAACCGTTGACAATCGGTAGAATACAGGATAGGCGTGATGAGGATAACTACTCCGAATCCTCGGAGCTTCTTTGGACTCCTCACAGAGACTTCTCGAATCCATGAGGAAAGAAAGTAGAAACTAGAAATAAATTCTAATAAATCCAAAATTGATTAATGAATAACTAAAAATGAGTTCACAACCCTTTAAATAGGGATACCAAGCAACGGGAGAGAAATCGGAAACAAACTACAACTAAAAGTCCTAGAATTTGCGACTTACTATAGGGTCGTGATGTCTACTAGTGCGCAAAGTTTTCGGCCAAGAATAATAAGTGTCCTATTTGGCTTCACCAAAACGTTCTCCTAATTATTCTAAGCTCTTTTCACAATGAGCATAACTCCTAAGGCCCAACAGATGAAGAATAATTAACCTAAAACTACTATTTTTAGTAAAACGAAATTGAAACAGGGAAATGACCATTGATCCAAGGTTTTTTCGCAATTTCGGGCTGCGCAACCCAGTATAGCGGGTTGGTTGGCTTCATTAGCTCGTTCTACCCCAAAATCATATATTATACGTTAGATAACTCATTCCGGATTACAAGATATGCCTGATTTGACCCGAAACGACTCGAAACGGAGTCGGGGGCCACACGCATCAATCCGGGAGGGAAACAAGTAGACTCAGGGTGCATTTGGCACCTTGGGATGGTGGAGGACACAACCCCACCGCGGCGGCGCGGCACCGGGCAAGGCGGACCGCGTTGGCACCTCGCGCCGTCACCGCGAAGCCATGACATGCCGCGGTCGGGTTGGCCGCTCGAGTTGGGCGGTGCAGTCGTGTGTCGGCCCGACCCCTTGAGATGTTTGGTGCGTGTGAAATTTTTGGGGGGCCCCTATTTCTCTCCAGTTGGAGCCCCACTTCTCATTTCTACCCTTTCAAGCCCTCCAACTTGCTGTTTCTCTCTCCAAACTCCGTTTCAATCGTCTCATCTCCCATTTTCGACCACAACCTTTTCATATACACCATCCACAGCCATCCCTACCCCCTACCCTCTCCGTTCTCTCTCATTTGGGCTTTTACATGCCCCATTTGTGACTCAAAATCATGTAACCTTCTAACCTATCTCATTTATCATTTTTACCTTCTTCATTCCCTGCCTTTTAGGCCTTTACAATCCCTGTTGAGGCCCAAGTCCGTAGAGAACTAAAAACTCCAGCCCCCGTTTCCCCTTATCCTCTTTTTCCGTGGCTCTATCCGAGCTTAGTACGACCGCTTTCTCGGGATAATAATAAATGTATGTGGGGGATATGGCCCCTAGATTGGGTGTATCCCATGTTTTCCGACACCATGTTTAGAATGTACGCAATTAAAAGTAAATTCCGAGATTTCCTTTCAAATTTCACTTAGAAATTCATTATCCTGGGATTTGGAAATCCCATCTCACCCTTTTTCAATACAAGGCTCATTTTCCAAAGCCTATATCATTAATTTTAATCCCCACCCACCCTCCTACCAACTATGCCACTCACAATCCCGAGGTAGGATTAGCATTGTAATTTTATTTAACCCACCACACTACGTACAACTTAAGATCGTGTTTGAAAATAGACCTTTGGAATTTGGACTTAGAGCGGTGCTTTGACAGACCTGACAGTATAGGAAATCTAACAAATTAAGAACGTGAACTCTAGAACCCCTTAGCTGGTTTTATCATAGGTGAAGTGCTCGAGCGTAGCTACATTCAAGTTCGGGCAACTCAATTCCAAACAAACCAACAAACAAATTCCTTTAAAAAAAATAATGGTGTAAAATCAGCTAGTGTATAAGCATAGACTTTGGACTACAACTAGGGGATTACGCTACTCATACGTTGCGACTAGGCACTAAAGAATGCAAAGGATTCATTATACTAGGGTACTTGAAAGATAGATTTAATTAGTCGACTTAAGTAGGTTGGAACGAGACCCCGTTCTTTCGTTGAATCCCCTTACTACTCATAGGCTTCTTTAATAACTCCTAGGAAAGTTGTTTGACGTAGAAACTAGTCACGCTTAGAGGAAATTGATATATCCTTTGGATTTAATGTTAGATCAAATCAATGCATCCCTTAAAATTACCTTCTCGAGGACTTATTACAACCGGGAACACGGAGTAGAGAAACGATATATATCAACGAGGTATTCACGGTTTGAATCGAATTCTTAATCCTGGTAGTGATCAATGAACCCTATGCTCTGATCAAGCAGAAGGTCGGGATCAACTAAGATTAAGAACTGATATGACAATTTTCTGTCCTGGCTAGGCAGAAGGTCCATGTATCCAGTTCAGACCCACTACGCAACTTTCTTCCATGTTGGCCGAACCACTTGCAACCAAAAGTTTATAACTTCGTCTTTGAGAAGTGTAAGAATACATAGCCAATGGAGATTTTTTTTTTTCCTTTTAGGCCTAAGGAATTGCCCAAAAGGGTAACAAATAGTTAGGAATTAGGTCCCAAATTACATGCCATGTCGGCATACATTTTGTGCATATGAACGTAGAAATATTGCATGCCTGTTAAGCTAGACATGATTAAATAGGATAAGTCTGGACCGTGGCAAAACTCCTTGGCAGGAGTAGCCATCTTGCCATAAGCTCACACCTGTCTCTAAATCAACCACAACACCCATCGTCTTCAGCTCCTTTCTATAATCATAGGTACCAACGCCAAAGCACACATCATCAATGAAAGGGAGACTAATGCATTGATAGACCGCTTCCCATTTCATACCAAAGATAGGTTTAATATCTCACCTCGTTCTGACATACGGATCGAGACATAGATGCTTAAGCCTTAGGGAATTAAGTTTTTAAGGGAGGTAGAACATTATGAGCCCAATCTAGTTAGGTCACCTAATACACCTCTTTGATCTAGGTGGCGCAGCAAAAGCGTGGTGGACCCTACCCCACTGGCCCAGGATCGAAACTGTGCTCGTTGAATACGAACATTATAGAAGTCCTAGCAAGTTCTACTATGAGAAACCGCTTTAGAATGATCTAGTAAGATTTGATTCACCATTTCCTTGGATATAGATAATACCTAGGACTCTTTTAGAATAAGAGCTTAAAGGCAACCCTAGAAATAGACAATTTGAACCTTTCAATGATAGATATTCCCTATGTTTCTAGAGTGATCGGACTACGGAGTTACTGAAATATACAACTGCGAAACATTCGTGGCTTGACCCAATTCTCAATCCTGGGTGGCTGCCAATGGACTCTCTGCTGACGAGCAGACGACCAGGATCCACTAGGATTCGGAAGGGATACGATGAGCTTTCTACCCTGGCCCGGTAGATGATCGATGTATCGGGATCAAGCCCACCATAAACGTCTCTCCGTGTTGGTCAAACATTGAACACAACTATCTTACTCTAAATTGTTGGGGATGAGAAATGGATAAAGAAATAAGTTTTAAGGGGGGTAGACTAAAATGAACCAGGTTAGCATATACCCTACCACGCGTAGGAACTCGAAATCAATAAGTCTTAGGTAAATGAAATAATAGAAATCTTTCCTTACTACCCTTAGGCAATTTCGGGGATGAAATTTTGTTTAAGGGGGGTAGATAGTAACATCCCGGATTTTTGCCAACCTGGGATTAGACATCCTTAGGCAATGGGTCGATCCTAATACCTTATTAACTAGTCAGAACTCAATCCCAAAGTCTAAAACTGCTTTTGAACCCATTTCCTTCACAAATCCCACCCTTCACCACCTTGTTCTTTCAATTTTCCTAAGTACTTGCACCCTAGACACTATCTTAAACTAGCTAAGTAGTATAAATTGGATCACTTTATACACAAACTACAAAGGCCTAGGTACCACCTCAGACAGAAATCTTATAAGACTAAATCCTTTAGAAATGAAACAAAGTAACCAAGTGCTAAATTAGATTAGCTACGAAATCCGTTTGAATCGCTTTAAATACGATCTGCAAGACCCAAAACTTTTAGAATCATTGACGCTAGGTTATCCTAAAATCTCGAATCAAACTCATTACCCGACTGCTCTCGGGAACGCATTGAAATTCCGTATCAGGTTTAGACCGCACATCGTGAGTCCGAATAATATGAGGTTAAGGACTTAGGACCGCCTCGCTGGGCTTGACAACCATCTCGGAAATCAAATCCAGCCAGTGTCCCATGGCTGTTCGCTTGAGTCCGGAGCGAGAGAGTGTGAAAACACATGTTTCTTTACAAAATAAATATCTTGAATTGTAATCTGGCATCTCTCGTTTGCGGATCAGTTTTAAACAACCAGACCGTCAGAATCAGACCAAATTACACCCTTGGATCAGGAGAAATTTCATACACATTTACATGTACTCGAAATCTCCGATCGAGATCCACTAACCGTTGAACTGAAACTAGTCCGCCACACGTGATCTAGAATCCCGACCAAAACGAAAACTTAATAGAACGTAAATCCGCTGTCGGTGAGCTTAAGTCCGACTTTTGGCTCAAGGAGGCCCGCCAGAAGTCCTCCGTTGAGCTGAAAAAGTTCCGCTTTGGTTATAACCTAAGTAAACCTTGTCCAGAAGTCTAATTCGGTGAGATTTTAGGCTATATAAGGACCTTAAAACCTCTCTCATTTCATGACCATACGAATTTGAGAGAAACCCTAGAGAGAGAGAGAGAAAAGAGAGAGAAAGTGAGAGAGTGGTGGGAGATCCTTCCTGCCTTGCTTCCCTGCTGCTATCCATGCTTAACCGCTCCATTCATATCGCTTTTTCGGCGATTCCAGCTCCGTTTCTAGGTAAGAAACCCTAACCCTAATCTGTTTTGGGGTTGTATAGGTTGTAGGTTATGAAATAGCTAACCTATTTCATTCTATAGGTTGTCAAACTGCCGAATACGGAAGCTTAGCAAACCAATCGACTCCGTTATAATTCTACGACACGAGGTGCGGACTTAAGGTGTATAGGTTATGGTTTTCAACGCTTTCAATGTCAGATAATGATAGATCTATTTTCTGCATACAATTGCACATGTATAAAGTGCTTTCCGTTTTCTATTTCAATTAAAGTTGTAGAATATGGAATTTTACATATTCTAGGTATTTGTAGAAAATACCGTATATGTATATTTTTTGGAAATGTGTTTGACATGATTATTTGTTGTATGGATATACGATATATGGATAAAATACTTGCTTGGCGAAAGGATTCGCCTAAATACATGTTTTACTAATATACACTATGTATGTAGAAATACTGTATTGTAAAAGTATCGTATACATGTATATTTTAGAGATGTGTTTGTCATGATTAATTGTTGTATAAATATATTATGTGTACATAAAATACTTGCTTGGCGAAAGGATTCGTCCTAATACATGTGTGTTAACATACTATATGTATGTTGAAATAATGTATGTTAAGTGTTTGTGAAAATGCTTGTGTGAGCAAGTGTTTGAATGTTGATGCCTTAGGAGAGTGTTGAGATGGGATTCTCAACTACCCTAGTGACATGTATGATTACCTCCATGAGGTTGTTTACTTAAACCGCTTACTTGTAATATATGTGTTTGTATTCCTATTAACGTAGTGCTTTACAACATGCCTTATATCATGCTTTATAGCATGCTTTATAACATGTCTACTAGTATGTTTGAATTACTTTGTTTATCATGCTTTACTCCACATGTTATGGATGAGAATTGATTGAGTTTGGGACTATGTCTATAGTCCAGACAATCGGTACCAGATTGGAGATCGTGGTTGAGTTTCATGTCGCCACGTAAGATGTGTTTGACGAACCCGAGTCATATGTTAGTTGGCGATAGTGGTTAGGCCACACGAAGTGCTTATGCACTTCATGTCGTCTAATTGATTGTGCGCTCGAGCTAGTCAGGTTCGTCATGTTACTCGATTTGTCTAATGTATGTTCATCATGTTTGGTCGCTACTACTTGAACCTAGGGTACCAAACTTACCAGTGAAAACCCTTTTAACCATGGTACCTCGATCCGCTAAGACTCATGAGCCGGGCATGGTGGTATGGGACACCGTGGTCGAGCTGTCGGCCTACACTGGAGCCACGTACCTCCCCGTAGTGACCAGTGAGCAACAAGACTCGTTAGCCGATTATGGTGGTAAGGGACACTATATTCGTGCTGTCGGCGTACATTGATAAGGTGATGGGGGAGTGGTGCAACGTATGCGAGCAACAACCCTGGCAACCCTTTGTAGTGACCTCGAGCATACTCTGAAATCGCGGTGAGCCTTAGAGTTTTGTCGCGGTATATAGAGTATGAACTAGGCCTGTTTCTGTATAGTGATGAATCGTTTAAGAGGTGATGGGGGAGTGGTGAAACCTTTGTGTGTAACAGTCCTGGCAGTCTTTGCAGTGACCTAGAAAACACACCATCGTCTGATATTAACTAGGACTGATGACCTTAGAATGGATCATGTTTGGGAATGATACAAGGGAGGTACCTTAGTTTCCCAATCCTGCTGTTTGAAATGGACTAATAACAACTCGGTAATCATGCTCACCATGCATTACATGTACCTGAAAGATGTGGAGCACTGAGGGAAGAAAGCATGCCGTGAACATGAGATGGTGTCGCACGAGGGAGGGTGTGGTGAGGGCATACATCATGTCATTCATGCTTGCATTAATAAGAGTAGTTAGGAGTGTTTGATTGTACTGCTTTATCATTACTGCTTGACTGAGTTGATAACATGTTAACCTATGCTTTATTGTTCCACTGAGTTAGCTACTCACTCTCACGTTACGGGACGGTGTTTGAACACCCACCAGACATTATGTACGATTTCGGATAAGCGACGCTACTTGAGAGCGGAGCCGGACCTTTGTAATGACTACGATGCACTTGTATTGATTATCTTTTGATGGCTTCTGTGGCCGTGTCTCGATCGACGGGGCTTTACGGGATATTGACTAGAGGACCTTACACATTTGGTATATTTTAGGATTGTACTTGTAATTATTTAACACAGCAATGTTATCACACTCTGGAGACTCATCATAGTTTATATATTTTATCTATCTATCACAGTCTTCCGCTTGCAAATTTAACTGTCTCTGGAGTATGATATGCTGTTTTGGCTTAATCTCACTCATGTTCACTACTCTAATACAGTCAACATTCAATCATCATTCATTTTGTTGCATAAGTGATGTTTTGGAACTCGAGAGTTGAGTTACTACTCGACCCTCGATTTTCGGGATGTTACAGTTGCTTTTTAAGTCTCTGTACCCTAATGCAGCATCTTCTCAAGTGGACACGTTCCTACTTGTAGTTTGGTGAAAGTGTTCAACATGCATTTATAGGAGTTGCAGTACAAGTTGGAGTAAATAAGTGCTATTTCAGGGTTCAGTGTGCGTTAGTGTGGGGTTTGATTATTTTCAGAGATTTCATACCCCGATGCAATATCTTCTCAGGTGGATACACAATCACTAGTAGTTCGGTCAAAGCATTCGACATGCGTTCAAAGGGGCTGCAATGTAAGTCGAATTGACATGCGTTAGACGGGGAACACTTTAATGAACATGGTGCATATCCGTAGTATCTATATATTTCATTCGGCCATTCCAGTACGATATATCAACATATAAGCTTATCAAAATCTCCAGTGGACCACACCAATAGAAAAATGATGAATTTCTATTAATACAATTTTATAAGAAACAAGCAGACATTATGATATGGTCCACTTATGATATGGAAAAACCTCTGTCTTTTTTTTCTTTTTTTCTTTTTTTTAATTTTTTTTATTTAAGCCTAATGCCTAAAATTGTTAAGGAAGAAACGATGGACGGGCATGATCCCAAAAATTGAAGCACAGTCAAAGCTCAATTAGACCACATTATCAGAAATAGTGCGGAAATGATGTATACTGTTGAATCCTCCTTATAGCTCACATTGTTGTTTATTTATCTTTCAACATGTTCATAAGTACACACGGACATGAATGAAGGGAAAACACAAATAATAGATTCCAGACAACTTCAATCCCTACTATTTCACCCATGTGACTTTTTTATCTACTTTTTTTTTTCTTTTTTTTTTCTTTTTTTATTTTTTTATCTACCTGATTTTTACTTTCGGAAGCAGATTGTGAGAGATTTTAGGGCTCACCCGAGTTATTAATTAGGCTACATATCATAGTCCAGGCCTAATAAGTGGTGGTGGACAGGTTGGATGATACCTACACGTCACATCTTGATACATTATTGTAATAAAGAAAATAGAGAAATAAACAATGTTGATAAAACAAATAGGTGGACGATGTGGTCCTTGAGGTTTGGATATGCCTTATTTTTTGGCTAACGCCTTGAAATGATATGGATAAAAAAAATAAATAAAATTGGGGACCACAAAGCACTGCTCATTAGACACCTCACTACTGGCAAGGTCAGTAGGCAATCCTGTACCGATATTGCCTGCCAAAGCCTTCCGTGGGAAGTTCTTGCACTAGGATGATATGTGGGGAACATCATAATGTTGGTGAGGAATCCATCATGTCCATCTATTCCATGAGCTCATTTTAGGACATGCGTCCAAAATCAAGAAGGATTTAAAACTCAATTAGCCATACTAGAGGAAAAAGTGGGGATTCAGTGACCAAATGTTGAAACATTTATATGGCTACAAAAGTTTTGTATTAGGATATGTTTTTTATGTTTTCACTTCACTCCAATGGTAATGACCTTATAAATGGTTTGGATGGCATGACCTTCCATTGTTGGCATATAATTAGATGGTGAAGAGAAATTCAGTGTGGGTCAGTGTGGGGTTCTTGGAGTTAGTAATTTAAGTTAGTAACTTTTAAAAGGTCTTATTCATCCCCTTTAGGGCTTAACCTTACTTTCTAGGTACTATCATGGTGGTTATTGAACTTAAAGTACTGCAATTTCACGATTGTTTTTGGAGTCTCTGTACCCTGATGTAGCATCTTCTCAAGTGGACATGCGCCTACTCGTAATTCGGCGAAAGTGTTCAACATGCATTTATATGGGCTGCAATGTAAGTTAGAGTAAATAAGTGCTATTTTAGGGGTTCAGTGTGGGTCGGTGAGAGGTTTGATTATTTTCAGAGCTTTCATACCCTAATTTAACGTCTTCTCGGGTGGACACACAACAACAAGAAGTTCGGTGAAAGCATTCGACATGCGTTCGAAGGGGCTGCAGTGTAAGTTGAATCGACGTGTGTCTGACGGGAACCGCTTTAATGAACATGGTGCATATCCGTAGTATCTATTTCTTTCATTTGGCCATTCCAGTATGATATATCAACATATAAGCTTATCAAAATCTCTAGTGGACCACACCAATAGAAAAATGATGAATTTCTATTAACACAATTTTAAGAAACAAACGGACATTTATTGTGATATGGAGAAACATCATTTTTTTTTTTTTTTTAAGCCTAATGCCTAAAATTGTTAAGGAAGAAAAGATGGATGGGCATGATCCCAAAATTGAATCACAGTCAAAGCTCAATTACACCACATTATCAGAAATAGCGCGGAAATGATGTGTATTATTGAAACCTCCTCAGGGCACACATTGTTGTTTATTTATCTTTCAACGTGTTCATAAGTACACACGGACATGGATGATGGGAAAACACAAATATTAGATTCCAGCGAACGTCAATCCCTACTATTTCGCCCATGTGACCTTTTTATCTACCTGATTTTTACTTTCGGAAGCGGATTGGGAGAGATTTTAGGGCTCACCCGAGTTATGAATTAGGCTACATATCATGGTCCAGGCCTAGTAAGTGGTGGTGGACAGGTTGGATGACACCTACATGTCACAGCTCGATCACATTATTGTAATAAAGAAAATAGAGAAATGAACAATGTGGATAAAACAAATAGGTGGATGACGTGGTACACTTGAGGTTTGGATATGTCTTATTTTTTGGGTAACGCCTTGAAATGATATGGATAAAAAAAATACATAAAATTGGGGACCACAAAGCTTTGCCCAGTAGCCAGGCAATCCTATACTGATAATGCCTGCCAAAGCCTTCCATAGGAAGTTCCTGCACTCGGATGATATGTGGGGCCATCATAATGTTGGT
This sequence comes from Magnolia changhungtana, assembly GCA_030180095.1. Taxonomy (NCBI): domain Eukaryota; kingdom Viridiplantae; phylum Streptophyta; class Magnoliopsida; order Magnoliales; family Magnoliaceae; genus Magnolia; species Magnolia changhungtana. Next base: position 603,178 of record JASAUF010000241.1, on the reverse strand, counting down.
GAGTAATCCACCTTGTCCATCTATTCCACAGCTCATTTCAGGACATGCGGCCAAAATCGAGAAGGATTTAAAACTCAATTGGCCATACCAGAGGAAAAAGTGGGGATTCAGTGACCAAATGTTGAAACATTTCTATGGCTGCAAAAGTTTTGGACTAGGGTAAGTTTTTTGTGTTTTCACTTCACTCCAATGGCAATGACCTTATAAGCGATTTGGATGGCATGTAAACACCCCGTTGGAGGTTTCCACTGTAGGCATTTATTTTCCCAATTTCCACCCTCGTGTGGCCCACTTGAGTTTTGGATCTGCTTATTTTTTGTTTTATTTCTTAAAATAATATGTCCAAAGGGATGGACGGGGTGGGTTTCTCACCAATATCATGGCGGGCCCCACCAACCATCTAAGCACAAGAAGGAAATTGTTGTCCAGCAATCCGCATAAAGTTACATGGGCAAAGGCCGGATCTACTTCAAACGTTGTTGGAGCCTACTTTGATGTTTGTGACAAATTTATAGTGTCCATCCATTTTTCCAAATCAGTTTATGACATGGGACAAATAATTAGATAGATTTAAAACTCAAGTGAGCTGCACGACTGGAAGAAGTGGGTACAAAAATGGCTACTGTTGAAAACTCCCTTGGCTCCACCGTTATGTTTATATGAAATCCACACTGTTCCAGAAGCTCATTACTACTGAGATGAACTGAAAACACAAATATATTTGCCTGATCCAAAATTTTCCTCACCTACAAATATTTCAGTAATGAATGTTATATCGCACTGTTTCTGGTTGAGTGGTCAGTTCCGTTTTGGATATGTCTCTTCTTTTTTCTTTTTTTTTCGTTCCATGTCTTATAGTGCTATAGGAAACGAGATGGATTTCGGGCTAACATTAAGGCTGGAAATAAGTTCCCACGAAAAATATTCTGGGCGGAACTACAATAGGCTTGTAGGTGTTGACAAAACTGATTTTCCAGAGTAGCTTGCTTTTTTACGAAACGGCAGAAATGCCCATTCAACTAGGAAAGAAGGACCGGGTGTTGTCACCTGTGGGGTGGGCCCAACTGAGAGTTAGATTGGTATGAATTTTGGCTACTAAGGAAAGCGTTGTTAGACGTACCTGATGAATGGATTGGATTATATACACGCACCAATATAAGACTTGTAGATTGCAGTTACCTTAACCTAAAAGCGCTTGGAGTAGATCCGGCCTATTAAAAATAAGGAGAATTTTACCAGACGTCCGCCCTAGTAGGCAGCTAGCGACGTGTATATGAAACCTAATCCAATTATTAAACTAAACGGCTGAGAGAGTCTTCACCCTTAATTGTTACAGGGCTCATAATGATGCTTATAGAATATCATGTCCAACCATTAGATTTCACACTAAAGATTAGGTTTAAGGCCTAAAAATGTAGCCCATCCGCTTTCCTGGTGGTGCACACAAAGCAAACAATTTGAAGGGTGAGTGTTGCCTGTATACTGTTTCCAATCATACAAACCACCCTTCTTTCTTTTTTTTTTTTTTTCTTTTTTTCTTGTTTCTTTTCTTTTTTTTCAAAAGTGTATCTCTTTGTTCATTTCAAAAAATCCACCTTTACAACTGGGAACTCCTTTACATAATCATACAAAGCACCTGAATCACCAATGAGCTTGATTTTAAGGCCCTGATTCTAAAATGGGGTGGTGTGTATAGTGGTCGGAATGGATACATAAGCATCATGGTAGGGTCCAAAAGCAGTAGTTATTTTTTTTTTTTTCCCTCATCTGTAATGGAATTGGTCAAAATGTCAATTGGACCTATTTTTGTATAAATGATCTGGACTATCCAAATTAAAGGCTAAAGATCAGATTGGTACAATTGTTAGATTATTACAATGTTGGGATGGTAGACCATAAAATCTGTGTTTGACTTAACTTACAGGTAAGATCAAGTGATTGGGCTGCCTAAATGTCCCAATGCAACAAGGATCTGTACTCTTGGACGGGTGGTAGCCTCCCGGGAGTTTCAACTCCCGTTCCAGGGTTTGAGTGTCCATAGGGGGTGAAATTCCCAAACGTGCAGGGAGTGAGTGTGTGCGTGTGTGGGCGTGTGCGTGTGTGTGTAAAAAAAAAAAAAAAAAGGATTTGTATACCTTATGGAGCATATCGTTTCTCTCAGAACAAATCATTTCTGTCAAAACAAAACCCATGGATTGAAAGAATCCAACCTTGGTTAGTAGAAAGCCGACAAAAGCATACAGCTGTAATGAAAATGCTGACCATTTAACAAATATAATAAAGAGATTCCCTAGATTTGAATGGGAGAAATGTTATTTAATATTTGCAGCCACCTAATCTCCATTAGCCAAATTCAAGCATTTAGACCCGTAGAAATGGCACTCGCATGCCTGATCCCAAACATTCCAATGGAGACTTGATTGAATACTGGCCCAAGCGTCAGGCCATGGTACCCGTGAGTTGGGCATCGCACCCATGGTTATCCATTCACTACCATGAATTAGCAGTGTAGCTCTCTTATGAATGCTCCATGGAACTCTGTTTCTCTTGTCACACTTGCTGACTGCTAATATTTCACTTGTGAGAGATTCAAATCTGGGCCATTAATTAGGTAGGCCCAAGAATCAGACAGAGCTGCTCATCGGGTGCAGATTAGGTGCTACCCTTACCATGGGGCCCACCTTGATGATTTTTATATATCCATGTTGTCCATCCGTTTCTCCATATCATTTTAGGACATGGTACTAAAAATTAAGCAGATCCAAATCTCAAGTGACCCACACAACAAGAAACAGTGTTGGTTGAGTGCCTCACCATTAAAAATTTCAAAGTCTCATTGTAAGATTTTCTAATTTTTATTTCCCATCCAACCTCTTGATAATGACAAGAAGACCGGGATGAATGGAAAATACTAATATCAGCATTTTTATTTCCCATCCAACCTGTTGATAATGTCCAGAAGACCTGAATGAAGATAAAATACTAATATCAGCTTGAACCAAGACTTTTGTGGCCCGTGAGAAGTTTTAATGATCATTTGTCACTTTTTCTAGAAGTATGGTCCACCTGAGATTTGGAAAAACAGATGGACGCATCGATATACCAAAAAAAAAGAAAAAAAAAGAAAACAAACATTAAGGTGGCCACACAGGGCTGGCTCCCTCTAATATGTTAGCGGCCAGGTAACAGCTAATCCGCTCCATGCTCATCGGGTGGTACAAAAGTATGAAATACATGAGGCCGAGGAACCTTTTACATGTGGGGGCCATGGTTGTTTGATCAAATCCATAGATCAGATGGCCTCATCATGGATGACCCATGCACCCCAAAAAAAATCTCTTTATTTATCAATTCTAACCTTTCTATTGTTGGCGTACAAATAGATGGTGAAGCGAAATTCATCAGACGTCCAAATTCAATGGATAAAAGGAAAAATATTCAATGGGTGGGATCTTCCAATTTGGGAGAGTTTTTTAAGCATGGTTTATCTATGACCGGCCATCAGATGTATGGCTTGGATAAAACGACCATTGGCCCCACATGAACCGATTAAGTACAAAACAAAGGAAACCTTGTTTTCCTGCCTAAATAAAAAGCATGCATATAATGTGTTGACCTCACAGGCCTAATTTTTTGTCCAAAACGTACAAGAATGATGCCATAGCTGATGATCAATGGATCTGATCTTGTACACGTGTAACATAAAGCCATGGTCTATCTAATTTGATCATCTACACGTGCCATCACTCTTAAAGTATAGTCCATCTGCCTCTATTAAGAAAAGTCTTGTTCATGCGCTTGCACTGAATTGCTTCAGCAGCTGCTATTTTGCCGTGCAACATCATCATCTTCTTCTTCTTCCTTATCTTCTTCTTCTTTATCTTATTCTTCCTGGCCATACAAAAATAAAGAAAAATCAAAGGTACGCACTCTTCATAATTATCAATTTATTGTATGGTTTTTCATGAGTACCGTGCTAGCCTTACTTGCCTAGGCATACTCTTAAGTGTTACGTATCTGTCCTAAGATCTATCCCATCAATCAGCTGAAACATCACATGATCTTCACAATATATCCATAAATCTGTCAAAGCAAAGACTTAGGTAGGCCACACCAAAGAGAATGGTGTAAAATCATTCCTAAAACCTCTAAATTTACATGGCTTGGGCCACATAAATCTTGGGAAGCTCTGATTTCTGGGAGGATCCATATATCTTGATATTGTTCATTGCATTATTGAATTGCATGGCACATACACACCACAACTGATTTCCATGGTACGGCCCACCTGAGTGTTGAATTTGTCTAGCTTTTTAGACCGAGTACTAACACATGATAGCAGACTTAATAGACAGGGTAGATCTGGTTAACATGAACTCCTATCCATGTCAGCAGAAGCAACACCCTCCATGCCTGCACAAAAGTCATGCAAGCAATTTTATCATTTTTTTTTTTTGTTCGATTAGTAGTGTTGTGAATAGGGACCGTTCATCGTTTCTTCTTCCTTCCTCTTTAAATGTCTTTGATTTCCCTTTCCTCTTCTTCCCCTTTTCATTTGTGACCATTTAGGTCAGTGTTTTGTTGATTCAGGCGATTTAAATCTTGGTCGGATGGTTTTCGAGCAGTCTTAGATGGATGGCGGATGTAATCTTGCGTTGCTTAATCACCATGATGTAATTCCCTTCATTGAATGATGCCAACTTGAAAGGCCTTGGGTAGCTCCCAAAGGAATGATCCAGTCCGCTGAAAGTACCGTAAGCTATAATGCTTCTGGTTGCATTTGGATGCATAGATGGTACGATTTATTAATCCAGACTGATCATCAGGTCAATCGCACATTTCACGGGCTACCATGCCAACATCACACCAATCTGACCAACGGTAACCATTTGATCAATGTCTAGACGTCAAAACTATTTCCACAAAACAGGTCCCTTCAACAATCTGACACGTTCATTTGTTAGCAACCATCATGGATTACTTTTAATTATAAAGAATCACTTTTGTTGGACAACCATAGCCATTGTATCTTTGGTTTTGAAAGAGGATGGTTATAGAAAATGAGCCCAAATCAAGGACGGATTTGATTGTTATTGTTTGCAGTGGTGTTTGCACAACTACGTGGATGAATGAGATATCATCTATGTTGGCACCACGCACTTAATAATAAGCAAAATCCTACTTGCATGCTGAGACCAACCAATGTTTACACCTATGCCACATGGTGCAAATGGATGAAGCGGCTTATAAGGTGCCTTGTAGCACCCATGCCACATGGTGCAAATGAACTTCAAATGAAGCCATGTTAAAGTTGTGTGAGAGCATTAAATTCGAAAGTTCTGTCAAAAACATTTATTGGCAAAAAACGAGTCTTATTTAAAAAAGCCACTATATAAGCATTAAATACCAAAACCATGTTAAAACAAAACTTTATATAATATTAAATGCTTAGAGTCCTGCTAAAATCAACTCTTTATGAATGACTGAGCCAAATAACACAAGGACTTTAATAATTTTTCCATATAAGAGTCAAGTGACATGAGAACTCCAGCGGATGTATAATTATCTAGATATACGAAACTCTTTTTATAGAAATGATCGCATGCAATGGGATACACTTAAGTAGAGAATTGATGATATTGGCATAACCAATCATTTAAATATTTCATGATTTGAAAACTTATGTATGCCCAGTGTCTCTTAGAAATCTATAAAAGTAGCAATCGATTAAGAGTTTTAGGCCTCACAGACCATTTTAATCAAATCCATCTCTACACTATTGGTCCATCCTAGACATTTATCCTTTTTAATTCATAATTTATCTCCCAACCTTTAATCAATGGCATCTTGCTGGATCATAAGGAAGATTACTTAATTTTGAATGAAAGGCAATGGAGCTTTCTTGCAATATGCTAGGTGATTCTACTGGCTTTCTTGCCAGGAAGTTTGGTCTACCCCATACAATGAACAGATAGTGAAATCATGACTAACTTGGGACGTACTTGATTCTTACCAAGACCACTAATATGTTGTTACCTCACCGGTCATATCGTTACAGAACTCGCTCTAACCAAGCAATGTATAGATTTTTGAAGATCCGCCCTCAATCAGTTTTCTCACCATAAAGTTTAGTTTTCAATTGAGCAATTAATAGAAGACCTTTCTGTACATCACGACTGTCTCGCTATGAAGCTCAATTTAAATTGGGCAATGAACAAATTGTCATCCCTTAGGCTGATCATGAGGGTCAATACTATAAAAATCATTAATAAAATATTTTTTTAAAACTTTTATCCTTTTTCTCTATAATTTTTATCGTTGAACTAAGGTCACAATTATGTTGAAAGAAAAATCCTTAAGATACAAGGAAAAAAGAATCCATCAGGAAGGACTAACTCCCATCCTCCTACAAATTGCTTGTCGCTGTTACAACAGGTGATCGAGAGAGTGATTGAATTCTAAAATTCGGTCTTAAACGGTCCATGTCAATGTAGGGGAACCAATGTTCAATAAAATTAAATTGAGTTGAGCACGACTTTGGTACACCTACACTTCCCAAATCGGACATGAAACCAAAATAGTTGAGATCAATCAATTGGACTATCCAAGTGAACACATGCAACTAGGAGAGCAATGCAGTGTTTCTGAAAGAAAACATTAGGTTGAAAGAGTATCTTGCATGGAATGAAATAGATTTTAAAGCCTATATGGATATTCTCAATATTAACGCATCTATCTTCCATTGGAAGGGAAAAAAAAAAGAAAAAGGAAAGAATTTCTCTTTCTCACATGCAGTTGTACCATGTTACTCAGCAGTTTTTGTTAAAATTTTTTTAATGAAATCATCCCAATATTTGGAATTTCGATGTCTTCATTTAGTCGTCTTTAAAACTGGGCACGGGACAACTCGACTCGTTTGACTCGTGTAGACCCGACTCGATCCAAACCAAATGAGTGAGTAGGTCTTAATTGAGTAGGCTTCACCCAATCCGAACTCAAACCGAGTCGAGTCTAAGTTACCAAGTAACTTGACCTGACTCGACCTGAAACTCGATCCGGTCAGACTCGACTCAATTTGAAACCCAAATCAACTCGGATTCGAGTATATATATAATAAAAAAATTCTAATTTTTAAGTATTTCTTACCCTACCTGCCGCACCTGACCCCGACCCCATCCCCAACTCTCTTTCACTCCCTCATCATCCTTCTCTTTTAACCCCAACAACCACCCACCACCATCACCTCTCTCTCTCTCTCTCTCTCTCTCTCTCTCTCAACACTCCTTCCCTCCCTCCTCTTCCAAGCCCGGCGGCCACCCACCATCCTCTCCCCCTCTCTCTCACTCTCTGTCTCTCTCCTCTCCAATCCCTCCCTCCATCTCTTGATCTAACTCGGTGCCAACTTGACCAGACTTGGTACTTTTGACCGGGTCGGACTCGGTCCATATTAGTCCAGGCTAGACCCAGACTCGGATCAAGTCAGGCATGTTGGACTCGGTACCGAGCCGGGTCGAGTTTGGGTCAGGCCTATTTCAAAGCTGGATCGATTCGATGCCCAGCTCTACCGTCTTATATTATCAAGATATTTGCATGTTGGCCGATAAAATCTATGTTGGACCTAATTTACAGCCTATATCATGTATTTGGGCGTTCCAAAGTGTCTGAGCGTCACTGGGAGCGCTATAACTTACACCTGATCCCTAACTTTGAATAGGAGATTGAATATGAACGCTACAACTTACACATGATTCCTAGCTTCCGTTATCCGTTCCCTACCGTGAATAAGTGTAGCTCTGTTTTGAAATGCAGCGTAGCTCTGTTTTCCCTGTCTACATGTAGGCTGCTAAGATTGCACACGTGAGAGATTCAAATCTGAGCCATTAATCAGATAGACACAAGAATCAGACGTGCCTGCGTATCAGCGGGATAATATACAATACGAGAGAAATGCACCATAGAAAAGATACCGAGTTCAGGGAACTTCCCTGTTTGGTACCTAAGGTGTACATGTGGGGCCGCGGTTGATTTATCCAAACCATTTATCTAATGGTCCCATCAATTATAAATTTACCAATGTTGGCATATAAATACATGGTTAAGAAGACATCCATCAGCAGTCCAAATTCAATGGAGAAAAGGAAAATGATTCGATGGTTAGGATCTTCCAATCTGGGAGAGGTTTTGAGCATGGTTCATCCATGATTGGGCCATCAGATCTATGGCTTGGATAAATCAATCAGTGGCCCTACATGAACTGTTTAGGTACCAAACAAAGAGGGTCCGACTCCATGGCTCAGTGGTATACGGACGGACCCTGTTTCAACGTTGAGAGTGCCCACGTGCTGACGGTGTGTGTGGTGTGAGTTTGTGTTTAAAAAAAAAAAGAAAAAAAAAAAAGAAGAAGTGCATATCGAGGACCAGGCTGCAGTAAATAATAATAATAATAATAATATATAATAAAAAAAAATAATTGTGCCTAATTTGTTGACTTCACCAGCCTAAATTTGTTCTAAGACACAGGCAACATGTCATATAGCTAATTAATGGATCTGATCTTGTACACGTGTGCCAGAAAGCCAGGGTCAACCTCATGGAAGCGGATTGGCTGGTGTACCACACATCACCTATCTGGCTGGTGGTGCTGCGCTCCACGAGCTCCGAGTTGTACGAAAGGTTCAACGGAGATCAAAGTTGTGTTGCCCCAAAATAATGTATTTATTATATTCACACCGTTCATTCATTTTGAGGGCTCACTACAAGGATTGGGGACAATAATTCTCACCGATAAATATATATATATATATATATATATATATAGGAGAGATTATATTCCACGAATAAACCTTTACAACTCATTCGGCCGAGCGAGGCAAACAAAAAGACACTGTCAATGGCCTATCGTAAGTGGGAAGAAAAAAAATAAAAATGACCATATACTGGGACTGTGCCCTGACATAGAGCCTACTCGGATGGCTCCCAAGATCCTTAAGGGAATGTTGGAGGACGGAGCTTCCTGTATTATTTATTTTCCATCCAATCTGTTCATAAGGTCCTATATACCTGGATGAAGATAAAAACAAATATCATATTGATCTAAAACTTCTGGGACCCCAAGAGGGGTTCAATGGTAGACTATCAATCTCACACTGCTTTTTGCAGTGTGGTCCACTTGTTCTTTGGATCGGTCTTAACAGCCGTATAACACATACCTTATGATGGGATCCACAGAGCTTGCTGACATTAGCACACGTCAGATCGTGGTGTGTGGTACACCGGCTGCGATTATTCCATGAAAATAGCTAGCCTATATACCTTTTTAGTTAAGAAAGTTTTATTCACATGCTTGTCACTGAATCGCTGATTCCATCAAGTGCACCTGCTATTATTCAATGAAAATAGTCTATATGCCCACTAAGGTCTTTTTTTTTTTTTTTTATAAAAAAAAAGTCTTATTCAGATGCTTGTCACTGAATTGCTGCAGCAGCTGCTATTATTTGGTGCATTTTCCTGTCCTTCTGAACTTCTTCTGAACTGTGCACAGATTGATAAAAACCAGAGGTAAGCACATGTCATTATTATCTATTTATTATATGGTTTTTATTTATGACCATGCTAGCCTCACTTGAATAGGAACTACATAGGCCGGACATGCATTAGATCGATCTGCCCCGTCTCCATCTCCTGCAACATCACAATTTCACCATGAATCCTAAAACTCAGTCAAATTTAAAAGGAAGACTTGAGTAGGCCACACCATAAGGAACACGTGAAATCATTCCTTGGGATATACTCATTCACATGGGAAAAGTTCAACGTAAATGGGATACCTGACTGTGAGGCCCACTTTGATACCCATATCTATCACATCAAATCCTCTATCCAACGGCCAAAGGAGCGTGGCTTTGATGGATCCCCGACTGTGGGGTCCACTGTGATTTGCACGACTTACATCCACACCATCCACCCATTTTGAAGCACAAATCCAAATCTTAGGTGGACCATACTTCAGGAAAAAGTTGTGATTGATCACCCACATCCTACCCTTTCATAAGTTGATTACCACTAGGATTAGAGGTGTACACTGAGTTGAACCAAGTCGAGCTGGCCTCAGCTCGACTCGGCTCGAACACTGGTTGACCTCAGCTCGAACTCAGATCGGCTCAGTCCTTGAGCCTGACTGGTCAGCTCGTCTCAGTTCGGTTAGCAGCTCGGGTCAAGTTCGAGCCAAGATCGAGCCGAGTTCGCCATTGAAGCATTTTCACAAACACATGAATTGCAACTTAAAGAACGAATAGTTTTACAGAGCGAATTGTTGCCTCGTAGAAACACTCTCATAAAGGAAGTACAAAAGGAAGAATTCTCAAATAGAATTAAAAAAGGGAAATGATATTGGTTCTTGTGTTTTCTAATTAAGCACACATTCCTTTACTTTTGGTCAAGGTTTCCAATATACACCAGCCTGTCTCCGCCTTTGCCTAAAACTGATGGCCCATTACATTGGCCCACACATGGGATGAACAGGATTGTCCAATTGCCGTTAAAAACAAGAGGTATTATACAACATTCAATATACAACTCATTCTCCATTTTACAATGAGCTTATTGTTGGCACCAGCCAACAATAAGGTATTTGTTTAAGGTACAAACCTTGCTTACCACCAGCCAAACCTTCCTTGCCACTAGCCAAACCTGCCTTGCCACCAGTCGCATTTTGTTGAGTCATTTTATCAAACAGTTGGTGAGAAACATCAATGGCAAAATAACCAAGTCACCGAACTGGTTCGATCCGAGTTCGATTTGAGCTGGATTCGATTTGAGTTGAGTCGAGCTGGGGCCTGCTCGAACTTGGCTCGAACTCATTTTCGAGCTTAAAAAATCAGCTCGACTCGGCTCGAACTCAGCTTCGAACCAAGTTGAATCGAGCTTTTTCGAGTCGAGTTGAGCGAGCTAACTAAGCTAGCTCAGTTCGTGTATACCTCTAACTGGGATGCATGGAAAACACAAATATCAGCCTGATCCAAAACTTATGTGACCCTTAAGAAATTCTTGACGTTGGCCATTTTCATCCCCACTTTTTCTTGTGGTGAGTCCCACTTTAGTTTTTATCAGACTTGTGTCTGGGCTCATGACCTAAAATGTGTTGGCTAAACAAATTAACAGAATAGACATAACACAAACATCATTTTGGGCTCACAGACCTTAGGGACTGAGGCATACAATCCCAGGTCAGCCGAGGGCTTTTCTAAATGCACTCACCTCATACCATGGAATGAGGAAGATGTACAAGATCAAAGATATTCATCAATTAATCTGTACTGTCTACATAACATGTCTAGAAAATCAGGCTAACCTGATCATCTATACTATCTACATCTCAACTGTTCATCTTATTCAGAAGTTTGGCCCACCTAGTAATATCACTTTCGCCTACTTACTTGATACATGGACTTTACTCAGTGTGATACATGGGCCTTACTCAGTGGGAATAGCCTGATGAGTGACCCCCATCTTGTTGTTAAAATAAATGTCTTAAATCTATCTGAGTTGCTCGACCAATTGAGGGACTGGCTCGACTAGTCGAAGGCTTCTTCAATTGGTCGAAGCCTGTTCAACTCGAAGTCCAGCAATAGTGTATTTAGGAATTGTGGGATGCTCTACTAGTCAAGGGATAGGCTCGACCAGTCGAAAGAGTCTTTCGACCAGTCGAAGCTCTGACTCGACTACTCGAAGGTTACGCAGCCTGCGTGTGGACTACGTAAATTAATTTGAGCCGGTTTCCGGATTATCCCAAGTCGTTGCAAAAGGGGTGTTTCCTAAACTATAAATATGAGTCCCTATGGCCTTTCTATTATAATGCTAAGGCTTCTAAAGATTTTCCAAAAGGTTTCTAAAGGGTTCTAGGGTTTGCAAAGGGTGTAGCAAGGGAGAGATTCGAGGTTGTTCGAATCGGACAAGTCGTTGCAAAAGGGGTGTTTCCTAAACTATAAATATGAGTCCCTAGGGCCTTTCTATTATAATGCTAAGGCTTCTAAAGGTTTTCCAAAAGGTTTCTAAAGGGTTCTAGGGTTCGCAAAGGGTGTAGCAAGGGAGAGATTCGAGGTTGTTCGAATCGGATAAGTCATCTCTATTTGTAATCTGTGCTTTCATAGTGAATTTTTGTCGCTTTGTGCCGTACGTGGTTTTTTCCTGCAAGGGTTTTCCATGTAAAATCGTTGTGTTCTCTTGTGTTTGCTTGGTGCTCTTGAATTGCCATCCTAGATCTAGATCTGTGATTCCGTAGCACAAATCCCAACACATCTTTCACATGTTTGCCTCTTTAGTGAGTGCACTCAGCACTCTTCTTGCTTAACAATTTAGAAAGAAGCCTTATGAAGAAGAAAAGTACAACATTTTTGTCTTTAAAATCGTACTTTCTTTGGATTATTTATCACTCCTTGTTCTTCTCAGATTTTGAGCGAGTTTCATGAAATTGTCATTCCAATAGTTGAAAGCGCTGAGAGTTCTCCCGCCAAAGAGAATCATCCTTTAATCTCTATTTGTATTTTAAGGTATGGTTATATCTCTACTACCCATTGAGTTTGTTTTCAACATGCAATCAGGCTCACCACCATTTGCCGTCCTATCTTGCCCACATGGTTGGATGATCAAGCGATGTCCATTTCTTTCTATTGTTTTACTTGGGTCACATTTAAAATTTTCTTTTTATATCTGAATAAATTTATACATGCCTTTTAACATCCATTTCTTTCTGTTGTTTTACTTGGGTCACATTTCAAATCTTCTTTTTATTTCTGAACAAATTTATACATGCCTTTTATCATCCATCCTTAGATAAAGATATGTATCGACAAATATATGGAAAGCTATACAAATTTCTTAGGATAGTATTCAAATTGTACAAATAGTGTGTCGAATGAAATATGATAAAGAGAATTCTCCGCAATTCCTTCTCACTTTAGTTAAGTTTTTTTCTTTTTTCTTTTTTCTTTTTTTCTTTTCAATAAGTACTGAACATACATGGAACCCATCCGCCTGCTCATGTGGGCCTGGGTGATACATGATCAACGAGCCTGATCTTTTTATGGTAATATCCTCATTATTTCCAGTAGTACTGCTATATTGTTTAAGTATTACGAGTGCAAGGTCATGTGTTTATATCCTCATTATTTCCAGTAGTACTGCCATATTGTGTGAATACTACATGTGTGTGCAAAGCTCACGTCTTTATCAGACATCCCATTCATACACCACCACATGTGCTGGTGTGGCGTACTAGTGTAATATCTAAGTGATTTGTCTAGTACGTCTGACTATCGGTCTTTCCCATCAATCATTCTGGCTAGGGCATAATTTTATATATTTTGGATGGTTAAGAAAATTTAGTGTCAGGCTCCGGAATTTAGATACTAATTGTGCACTCTCAGACTTGAGTTATGGTTCATGATTTGTACAATTAGTATACTTAAATCAATGAGTCACATTATTTTAATAAAGGCATAATACAATCTAAATTTTATGTTCTCATTAATATAAATCAATACACTCATATCAACCACTAATCCATTCACAAAAATTCACCACCACACATTCATAATAATTAAGAATAAAAACTAAAATATTTGTATCCATCCATTTGAAACTTTTATTTAGTTATTGTTCAGAATCATCAAGTTATTAAAAAAAAAAATTATAAAATCTAAATAAGAACACATTTTAAAACAGAAATGAGAATAATATTAGGAAACACATGCATCAATTTTTATTTTTTATTTTGCTTTCCAAACAACCCTAAACCCTAAATTAAAAAATAAAAATAAAAATGGAAACACATGCATCAATTTTATTTTATTTTTTTGCTTCCAAACAACCCCAAACCCTAAACTCTAAGAGGGGGGGTAATGGCCTGTGTTTCCAGGACCCGAGTGTTAACCTTAAAGGATGGTCAAATTCGAGTGTGTGTGTATATATATATATATATATATATATATATATATATATATATATATATATATATATATTTTCAACTATCAGAGTAAGCAGATGAGCGTAGAGTGAACAAATCAACATAAGAAAAATTTCATTATCATTCAAATATACAAGCAGCCCATAATGACTTATACAAACCAATGTCTCAACACTAACGATTACAAGATTTGTATACATAAGAAATAACAGAAAACATATAAATGTAAGCCACATGACCACGCAACTCCTCTTAGCAATATAGCCGTGTATCCATGGCACCAACACAGCTCCTCATCAAGTCTGATCATATACATCATCTGGGCCACCTGTTCTACCTATATGGTTGTATATTTGATGGATGAGTGGCCAGCTCAGTGTGAATTCTCCTCAAGATTACACACCGCCGCATTAGGTAAGCATAGTTATAAAATCACAAAGCAATCAAAATAGTACATGATGCAGTCTTTTTAAATGCATGGATGCATGAATACACATCAGCCTGGGGATGCACATCCAGCCAGACTTGGGCTTGTCGCCCATGTAATCATCGACCTGGGAAAATCATCCAGTCGGACAGGGGTCGATAGTCAGTGGTCTGGGAGTTAGCAAAATGATACCCCGAAGATCCTAAGGGCACGTGCTACAGCATCCAGAATTAGCCACCCGTCATCACCAACATACTATGGATGCATGATCAGCCAAACTGTTATTAGTCCAGTCACAATAAGCCAATTTAGGTAAGCTCAAGGTCACTACGGGGAGCTCAGAGCTCAGCGTAGACCGACAGCTCAGGCATAGTGTCCCATTACCACCATCCCCAGCTCATGAGACTACCATCTTAGGATGTTTAATGGAAAATCGTCGATTAGTGGTCAATCATATTACAACATATGAGGCTTACCATCACGCGGTTGCACAGTATAAAACATTGAGCCCACATAAGGAAAATACCAGGACAAGGACACATAAGACAATATCAAAGCAAGACACCTAAGGCGAGTATCAAAATCATGCTATAAAAAACTATCCTTGAAAACCGTTGGACACAACAACCCTGGATGGTAGGCCCACATTACTGCTTAATTTAAACCACCATTCAATAACCACTAAGACGAAAGTCCATTACTATCACAACCAATCGGGTTACATCTCAAGTATGGGCGTACACATATAGGTGGGGGTTTCCCACTAGTGTACCAGTTTAAGTTCCATGAGCAATCCACCAATAATCCACAAGCATGAATAAGTATGCAAGATAAACATTAAGCAGGCAATATAGCAATTCAATTTCTACTAACTAACACATATGATTATTATAAGAGAGAGATGTCAATTATAAATTTAAATAAAAACTATAAATTAAGCTAATGGAAAGATGGAATGCTCAAGGGGAAGAATCATCACCTTATACTTTGAATTGCCTACTAGTGTCGCAAAGTGTTTACACCTTTAGAATTGTATCCTACCACAAATCATGAACTTGTACAATTAGGTCGAAGTTCTAATCACTAACTGAGGTTTGAGTTATCTATCTTAGGGTTTTAACGTAGAATTAGGGTTTTCATCCTAAGGTTTAGTCCTGAACTTAGGTTCTAGGATTTTAAATTCTAAATTGTTATTAATATTATTATTATCATTATTATTGTACAACAGATCGAATAGTATTCGTAATATGAGTATTGATCCATCCATATTCATATTTGAATGTACCCACATCATCTAACATTTTTTTATACAGACTAATAATCTCTTAGAAAATATAAGAGACAGTAATAGAATATTTACTAATGATAATACAATGAGGACTAATACTAATAATTATATCAACAAGTATTATACTAATCCCATGTTAACTATTTTCTAATGCTAATAGTTATAACTATCAATAGTGAATCTAACCATGATGCTAGATACCATGATCTATCATTAAATAAATTACTACTATCTGATAATTACAATTTTATTTACACTAACTTGGTTATATAGTAGACTTTGACCCATTTTAACTTACGGTTAAGATTTTGAGAAACATGAGTTTACCCACTATAACATTTCATCAGGTAGTCCAATCTAAATCATGATACAAGAGGGTAGAGACTTTGTACCTAGGCAAGAGAAATGCGGCCCAACTCAACATCCAGCAAGTCGACTCGGCCTAGCTGAACTTGGTGCCCAACCGAGTGGACTCGGCTCAAGCAACCACACACCTACTCTCTCTCTCTCTCTCTCTCTCTCTCTCTCTCTCTCTCTCTCTCTCTCTCTCTCTCTCTCTCTCTCTCTCTCTCTCTCTCTCTCTCTCTCTCTCTCTCTCTCTCTCACTCCTTTCTCTCCTTTATCATTCTCTCCTTCCTATTTTCTTTCTCTCCCTCACCTAATGAATCAACGGAGGCCTGACCCAGCAACTCGGCAATTGCATCAGTGACTCGGTGGAACGAACTGAGTCGACTCAGCTGCAGCAGTAGTCCTGCAACAGCTCCACTCTCACCTCATTTTCTTTGCTCTCCTTCTTCTCTCTCTTTTCTTTCTTTTCTTCTCTCCTTCTCTCCGTGTGTGTGCGTGATCTGGAACTCCAGCAGCACCCAAATCGGCAGGGCCTGCAACCAGACCGAGCTCGGTTCGGTCCGGTTCGAGCTGCACAGCAGCTGCACACTCTCCATACTTTTTCTTTCTCTTTTCTCACTTCCTTTTCTTCCCCTTTCTTCCCGTTTTTCCCAGTTGCAGAGTCCAGCCATCTCTAGACTCCAACACCTTGGCCGAACATGCCCCGAAATGCACTAGCAACGGTGGAGAAGAAGGCCACCGTTAATGGCAGACTCTCCCCCGTTGCTCCTTTCTTCATTTTGTCAGCATGGGTTGGTCTGTATGGACCCTTGGAAGCTTATGGGTAAGCTCTTTTGAAGCTCTACGAAAGTTTGGGTGGTGGGTTCGCCAGAGGAAGGAAAACGGTCGTTTTTCATGGCTGCCACAAGAAATGGAGGCAGATCCCGTTGCTGCTTGGTCTCTACGCGTCTTATGCTCGCCCTAATCCTCCTTAAGCCATTAGATCCATGATACACGACCTGGATTTGATCCAGTAAAACTACCTCCGAATCCGGTGGGCAAAACCGAACCCGCCCGTGGTTTTCTTTGCTGAGGTGGAACCCAGGTTTGGACGGCTGAGTTCTCTCCAAGACGGACGGTTGGCATTGGAAATGGGAGAGGGCACACGGATCGTGCTGCCAAAACAGATTCCATTTTTGGAATACTGTGTTTGCAGTGCCTGTTTGCCCCCAGAACTGTGCACCCACCCCATCACGCCTATACGTGAGGCCTACTAGGTATTGGTTAGCTCAACCAGCTGGATCAGATGGACGGCTCTGATCGACCTAAAGGATGATGATGAGGGGCCACAGGTCATCACAAACGGACTTCTGTCCGTCCGTTGTAAACAGCGAGGCGAGAGAGAAATCTCTCCATGTTTTTGGAAAGACGCGAGTCAAACCTGTATTGGCAGGGCTGACGGTCTCAAGCAACTCAGGTGCTGTTGTACTGGTGTTCATGCACGCCATTTTGGGGGCCATGACGATGGTTGTGGGAAATCCACTCCGTTTATTAGGTTCATTTACTTATATAAGGCTATGATCTCAAGAATGGGACCGACCTAACTCGTAAGTGGGCCATACACCTAAACTTTTACTCTCAACGGTGGGTTTTTGTCAATCTAATGGTTGGATAATCCCGGGATTGAGTGTCAACGGTTTGAAAGGGCAAAGGGGCTAAAATATGGGACACATTCATGTCCTAGGTGGGCTACACTTTAATCAACATTGACGGTATTAATTGTTGAAACAGGAATTCATTTACGTCACGTAAATTCTTTACTTGCATGCACGGCTTGGAAAAAAAAATTAGGTGGGGTCCGCTTGTGATGACTTCTAAGGATCTATTCCGTTTATCTGTTTCACCGTACTATTTTAGGACACGAGGTTGAAAATGAATTAATTCCTTAAATCAGGTGTGTCACAGACTCCAACCGAGTACTTGAGAACATTCACTGTTAAAAACTCAATTGAAAATTTGTTGCAAATAGTATATCCTATTTACAAATTTACCTTTTATTTTATCTAAACTTCTGTCATCCGTAACTCCCAAATTTATCATCTAAATGAGGTGAAACTTGACAGGTGATCGTTATTTTTCACACCCTCTCAACAGGTTAAATTTAGGCCCTGATCCATCAAGGATGACCAAGATGCTCTTTTAGTGGCTAAGACAATCCGTAATCCAAAACAACATTTGTACACTTCAGATTGATAAGTTACCGGGTGGTTTGAACCTAGAACCTAAGATCTTCATGATGATCGGTTTATCGTGATGTTCTTATGGCCCGTTTGGCAGATCCGAATATGACGGAGGGTGAGATGACTAGTTAAAAATAAGAGAACTTGATGACTAGCACTCCTACTATGTACGCAGGTGTATATACGGTTAGTTTCGTAAACGGATAGACCTAAAGCGGGTTTATGGAAGATTAGGGGTAAAACATGTTTATCGTCAAATTAGAGTATCTTATTCACATGTGTAAGTTTGTCAGATCGTAGTTCTGATGGTCGGCTAAGCATATTCATAGGTAATGAACAAGATGAACGGATCAGAATCTCGATCTGATAAGTGTACGGACAGATATAGAGGTCAAGTAAGTAGTTTACTATGATTTAAGAGCTGAAATTCGAGGTGTACGGTTAATTTGTGATAATTAGGTATGATATAAAATTTCACATGAAACGGACCGTGGGAACCATATGATCTAGCGTTCAGGGGTCTAAGTTAGTTGCAATTTCATAATTACTGCCGATCTATGAGTTTTGGGAAATCTAATGACTCCACATAGTTATAAACACGTTTCTAAGCAGTTCTCATAAAAGAACGTATATCTAAATCATTATGGATAGGGAGTTATTCGTCACATAATTTAAAGGAAAGTACTTACATCAAATCATGTGATGGGTGAGCTTGTCTTGAAATTCAACGGTCAGATGACTTGATTTATTAATGAAGATCATCTTCAACGGTTAAGTTAGTGTTAAGGAAAGGATGTAAAGTTAGAATAGTTGGATTGGTATCGTACACATGTATATGTCACGTTGAATCTTATGGTAACGCTCGAAGACTTTCGATGCCTAAGCATCGAAAAGTTCGAGGAGTTACAGGGGGCTATCATTTAGACGATGGGGATAAAACACATACATAAATTTCACTTTTACACGATGGGGATAAAACACATACATAATGGTGGGGTCCACATAGCACCGACCACTAGCCACCTGTCTAGTGGCAGCGTAACTAGCCAAACCACGTCCAGTAGTGATAGGAAGCGTATTGGGAGTAACTTTTATTTATATTTTTTTTTTAGGTTAGCGTGTTAGTACACACCTATATCAGAACACACACTCCGTGTTAGCCAACCCCAGGATCAATACCACGACCTCAAGTGTTGAAACGAGGTATCCGCACTCAGTCTGCCAGATCTATGGATTTGGGTCTGTATTGCGAGTAACTTGACTACCCTAAGGGCTAAGCGTACTAAGTAAAACCTGTGGGGCCCACCATGATTTATTTATTTTATCCACTCTCCCCATCTATTAATTTTAGCATATAATTTTATTACATGAGCTCAAAAATAAAGCCTATAAAAATCTTAAGTGGACCACATCATAGGAAACCGTATGAATTGAACGTGTAACATTGAAAAATTCTGGGAGGCCAGTTTTAGATCAAGTTGGTATTTTAGTTTTCTCTTCATCCATGTATTTGTGATCTTATGAATAGGTTGGATTACAAATAAACATCACTAGGGTTATAGGAAGATTTCAACGGTGGAAATCATTATTCCCACTGTTTCCTATTGTATGGTCCACTCGAACTTTGGATCTGATTCAATTTTGGGCTCGACCATTGTAATGATCCAAAAAAACGGATTGTAGCTGTGGATAAATCAAATACATGGGCCGAACTGAGTTTACTCAGTATGATAAGAGCGTACTGAGTAACTCAGTACGCAATCCGATTTCCATTAGGCGTTGTACCACACATGAGGGAAACGGATTGGCTACTCCCCTGCCACTAGCCATGTGGGTCTTACTATGAAGTATGTATTTTATCCATGCCGTTCATCCATTTTTACATATCATTTTAGGGCTCAATACCAAAAATGAGACGGATATAAATCTCAGGTGGACCACACCATAGGAAAACAATAGTGACTGAATACGCACCATTAAAATCCTACTAAGGACCACTGTACTGTTTAATTGACATCCAATCTGTAGACTAGGTCATACAGACTTAGATGAAGGGGAAAAAACAAAGATCAACTTGATCCAAAACTTTTATGGCCCCCAAAAAGATTTTAATGGTCGACATTTAATCAATATTGTTTCAATATCTCCCTATTGTTTTATGTGGTGGGGTCCACTCCAGCTTTCGATCTGCTCATTCTTTTTCTCATGTCCTAAATTGATCTCTAAAAATGGATGGACGGTGTGGATACAACAAATACATCAAGGTGGGCCCACATAACTTGGGCCCACCTTAGCGTGAGTGCAGGAAAGAGTCAAATTTTGTGAAGACTCTTCTCTCCCAATGCTTCATAATCCCAACCGTTCTCCCCATCTCTCTCTCTCTCTCTCTCTCTCTCTCTCTCTCTCTCTCTCTCTCTCTCTCTCTCTCTCTCTCTCTCTCTCTCTCTCTATATATATATATATATATATATATATATATATATATTCCAAATAAGTTGCATGGGTCACGTGGTCCTTGTTTGGCCCTGTGCCTAAAAGTCAGTCCAAATAATTACTTAGTTGGGCCACATGAGGAGGAAAAGTTGGGTGGGGAGGGCGTACGTGCCTTTCTTCCCTATCCTGCGGCCCACCTAAGTCATGGATTGACTTGATTTTTGCATCCATTATCAAACATGCATGATTGTCTGATGATGCAGGTTAGAGTGGATATCCCGATCCCATCATGATGACCCATGCAACTAGTTGTGGTGCAATCAGTTAGCTGTTGGCCCACCGTGATGTGTTGACATGGGAAGCTGATTGCGTACCGAGTACACTTGTGAGGTTCACCATGATTTATGTATTTTAGGCCCTCCGTCCATCTATTTTATATGATAATTGTAGTTCCTCATTCAAAAAATGAAGTATATCCAAATGTTAAATTGACCACACCACAGGAAACAGTGTGAATTGAGCATCTACTGTTGAAAAATTCTTGTGGGCCACCGGAATTTTGTATAAAGCTTATATTTGTGTTTTCCCTTCATCCATGTCTATATATCTTTTGAACAGGTTGATGGCAAGTAAACATCATTGTGGGGCCCAAAAATGTTTCAACGGTGAAAATTAGTATTCCCACCGTTTCCTGTGGTATGATACACTTGAGCTTTGGATATATTTATATTCTTGCCTCAACCCCTTAAATGATCTGAAAAAATGGATGGACGGCGTGAATAAACCACGTACATTCACTGTGGCCCAACTGAGTTTACTCAGTACCATAATAGCGTACTGAGTAACTCAATACACAATCCGATTTCGTTCACATGCACCCTAATCATCATACATGTCCACACCCTGGATTCTCATAGACGGCACCCTGGATTCTCGGACGCGTTTTACCTACTGACGTGCATCACTAGAATCTCCTTACCGAAGTGCCGTCCCCAAGTTATGTGGGCCCACCATAATATATGTGTTGTATCCAAACCGTTCATCCATTTGGAGAGATCCTTTTAAGGCATGAGTCAAAGAAAGAGGCAGATGATCTAAAGCTCAAGTAGCCCCATCACAGAAAACAGTCAGGATTGAACGCCTACTGTCACGCCCCGAAATTCACGTACTGAGTGTGCACCCTCAGACATGAGTTACGGACCACGACTCGTACACTTAGTATACTTAAACCAGTGGGTCACATTATTTACAAGAGGTACAATCAAATCTGAATTCTATGTTCCCATTAACCTCTATCAATCAACTTGATCTAGTCTCAAACATTTATCACCACACATCAAAAGAAAATAAAAATAAAAATAACAAAATAAAATAAATTGAGACTTTTATTAGAGTCATATGAATCATCAAGTTATTAAAAAAAAATAAAACAAAATTTAAATTAAAGTCATTCTAAAACAGAAATAAAATAATAATAGGAAACAAATGTCCCATTTAATTATTCTACTGGTCCAACGACGTAAGCTCGTCTTCAGTTAAATACGGCCACTGATCCTGTGGATCATCCACTGGTTTGGCTTCATATTCTGGCTCTTGAGTCGTTCTATCTGCTTCAATTCCATCTGTACGGTTTTTCCATCAATAAACCGTCAGCTGGCCAGGCCCAGTGAGTGAACCCATCATGGTTCGTGCACAGTATAATTAAAATAATACATACAAGTAAAGCATAAAAATCTGAAATACAATGCAAATAATTAAAGCGTATGCTATGAATGATAGTGATGATGCATCAAGTGGGTATAAATAGAAACCGTCCACTTGCTTGAGTTGGATATCGACAACCCGCATCTGCACTTGGCAGGCTTCTACCGTTGGTAGGCATGGGCAAGGCCCGCATCCCCCCCATTGGGCAGGCTTCCACATATAGTGGGCTTCTAGTGGGTACAATGGGCTGTCCCCTAGGTAATCGCACAAGAGTATTAATGATGCCATGCATAAATGTTTGATGCAGCAGTAATCATATCAACAGTCAAATACATCTCGCCTTATGAGAAACCTTTCACATGTTCATAATCCAAGAATATCTCAAGCACTAATCAGTTTATAAACAACAACAAATTATTTTAATCATATGGAGAGGAAACATGTTGGGATTACTCACCGATAATTTAAAGAAAGAAGAATCCGATGGAGTGGATCGAAATTACCTATAAATAATCCATATGCAGTACACCATAATATTAAAATATATATATTAAACTCATGAAATATTTGATTTGTTTTGATTACTAATTACGGTCTTACATGGGAGTGATACTCAAGTAACATACGTAATAGATAGGGTTCATCGTATCTATCTCGGCCCAAAAGACACACTAGATATCTTATAAGATAAACCACCACATGGATGGCTTGGATCTTCTAATAGCATGCCATAATGATACCTAATTTAGTTTATGTATATTTTGTCATAAACATGCATGCAACTTATATAAGTTTTACCGTGCATCAGAAGGTGGGGTTACATCATATTATATATATGTAAAACACATTTATTTTTATGTGGGTCCTATTACAGGGATCTGGATTGACTATATGGTTAACATTACTATATTGACCATTGAGAAAAATTTCCAATCTAATCTGAAATATGTGGGACCCGTAATAATGTAAACAATTATTGTACAACTACTACTATTTTCTTTCTGTATGGGTCACACACATTTTAGATATGTCCTAAATTTACACTCTTAACCCATAATAACATTTGAAATCAAATGGATGGATTGGATACAATGTATACATCACTGTGAGTCAACAATCTGATGACCCAAGATGGTTTTAATGTAAAAAGCCGCACTTGGTTTCAACGCTGACAACCAAACTTTATTTTTTTGTACTTATTTATTTATTAATTTTTTTTAATAGATCTTATGAAAATCTAAACCATGAATGGGATAGATAATCTCCTCATAAAGGACGAGCCTAAAAATCTACTCGAAATAACACTTTTGTGGCCCACAAGAATATTCAAAGGTGTCCATTTAATTTTCACTGTTTAAGGCGATGTGATCCACATGAGTTTTCTTTCGAATAAAATTTTCAACCCCAAGACTTTTAATTAATGACAAGACTATTAGACGGTACGGATTAGATACATACATCAAGAAAGCCTCGCATATAAAGCCCATAAATCCGGACTAATTCCAGTAACGTAAATAGCCCAACTTCACTTTTGCAATCTGGAGTGTTTTTACACCCACTATATATTGTTACACTTTTGTCATGATGACCCGTACATAAGATCTATTCCATTCACCACTTTACTAACATAGTTGTAGGACATTGGTAGAAAAATGTGGTAATTCGTTATTCTGATGGATCATATTACCATGAATTAACACTGACCGTTCTTCTACCATTAAAACATATACATTTTTATTTCAAACTCTCCTAACTTTTTATGTAAGATCCAAATTGTTTATTGATCCACCCAATTATTTTTAATGGTCAAAATAATTGGTATCGCCATCGAAAACTCTCGTGCCCCGATGGATATTCCAACGGTGAGTGCCTAATGAATTCTATTTTACATATTATGGCCTACCAAAATGTTAATTAAGCCTAATTTTTGGAGGTTTTCCATATTTTGGTCCTTGGAACCTAATGGACGGAATTGATCGGGCATATATGCAAAATAACTCCAATGTGTAATTCAAGTAAAATAGACAAAGAGAACTTACGTGTTTTCTTTGATTTCTTGTTACATGCGTAAGGCGTTCCATGGTGCATCGTGCATATGCACACATATGATATATGTGCACATGCATTGCACCCATGGTAGATCCATACCGTCCATCACGTAGACCCAAAACATAATAACATAAAGAAATAAAAATCTAAATTAAAATACAGTAAGTACTAACCTCTACAAGCCGTCCATCACTAATTTGTCTCTCTCTCTCTCTATTTTTTTTTTTTTGTTTTTATTTTTAATCGACGAGAAGCGTCTCTCCTTATAAAGAAAACAGAGTCTCTCAGATAAGATAACGATGAGAGAGGTTGTAACTGTTTTAATCTCTTTAAAAAAAACAAAAATTTAAAATTTTAAAATTTAAGAAACCGTAAAATTTTGGAGTTGTTACATTCTAACCCCCTAAAAGAAAAATTTCGTCCTCGAAATTTACCTGAGCTATTCTTCAAATAAGTGAGGATACTTCCCGCGTATTTCAGCTTCCTGCTCCCACGATGCTTCATCGACTCCATGATGATTCCATAACACCTTGACTAGTGATACTGTCTTGGTTCTTAAAATATGTTCCTTACGATCTACAATACGAACAGGCTTTTCCATGTAAGATGTATCTTCCTGAAGCTCAAGATCATGCCAATCGATGATATGTGAGGCGTCTCTTTCATACTTCCTTAGCATTGACACATGAAAGACGTTGTGAACACTCGACAGTTGTGGAGGCAGCGCGAGTCTATATGCGGCTCCCACTCGATCTAACACCTCAAAAGGCCCAATAAACCGAGGGGCAAGCTTTCCTTTTGTACCAAATCGCATCAGACCCTTCATTGGTGAGACTTTTACAAACACGTGATCCCCTACAGAAAATTCCAAATCACGTCTTCGATTATCTGCATAACTTTTTTGTCGACTTTGAGCTGCTTGAAGTCGTTTCCGAATGAGCTCCACCTTCTCAGAAGCTTCTTGGACAATATCTGGTCCAATCAAACCTTTCTCTCCTATTTCGATCCAACAGTTAGGAGCACGGCAGGGGCGTCCATACAATGCTTCATACGGAGCCATACCAATACTTGTTTGATAGCTATTATTATAAGCAAATTCAGCAAAATGTAAGTTATCGTCCCAAGTACCTTTGAAATCGAGAGCGCATGCACGTAACAAATCTTCAAGTATTTGATTCACACGCTCGATCTGTCCATTAGACTTGTGGATGATAAGTCAGTCTTTGAAGTCCAAAGTCGTACCCATGACTTCACTAAACTAGTCCAGAATCGCGAAGTAAAACGAGGGTCGCGATCTGACACAATAGAACTAGGTATTCCGTGTAATCGCACTACTTCTTTGATATATAGTTTGGCAAGAATGTCCATTGAATAAGTAATACGAATAGGAATGAAATGTGCTGACTTTGTTAATCGATCAACGATCACCCATATCGAATCGTGCTTCTTCTGGGTCATAGGAAGTCCAACTATGAAATCCATGGAAATGCAATCCCACTTCCATTCTGGTATTTTTAAAGGTTGCAATAGTCCTGACGGGTTCTGGTGATCGGCCTTTACTTGTTGACAGGTGTAACATCGAGAAACATAATTAGCTATATCTTTCTTCAGATTTTGCCACCAAAATGAACGCTTTACATTCTGGTACATCTTAGTACCTCCCGGATGAATAGTGAACTTAGTTCTGTGCGCTTCCTTCAAAATTTCTTCCTTCAGTTTTGGAATATTGGGCACGCAAAGACGACCAGCTGATCGAACTCCCTTATCTTCCCCCACTTTCCAAACGATGTCTCATCACCTTGGTGCTTAGTCACCATTTTCATTAACCACTCGTCATTTCCTTGTGCTTCTATGATTCTTTCCTTCAATGTCTCTGTTGTAATGTTATATTACATAAGCGAATACGTTGTTCTCGGAACTGTAGTTCAACATCGAAATCCTTCACATAGTTCATCATCCGCCACTCTTGAACCATTAGTCTAGCTATGATTTGCTTGCTTATGTTGCTTCCTACTAAGGGCATCTGCCATAAGGTTTGCCTTCCCAGGATTATATAATAGCTCAAAATCATAATCTTTCAGGAATTCGACCCATCTTCGCTGTCTCATATTCAAGTCCTTTTGGGAAAACAAATATCGAAGGCTCTTGTGATCTGTGAAAAGATCGAATCTTTCGCCATATAAATAATGCCGCCAAATCTTTAAAGCAAACACGATTGCACCCAATTCCAAATCATGAGTTGGATAATTACGCTCATGATTCTTCAATTGCCTTGACGCATATGCAATCACCTTATCTTCTTGCATCAGTACACAACCAAAGCCCAAAATTGACGCGTCAGTATATAGGACAAACTTTACTCCCTCCTTTGGAAGAGTGAGAACAGGAGTAGATGTTAAAAGCTTCTTTAATGTAACAAATGCTTCTTCGCATTTATCAGTCCATTTAAAAGGCACACCCTTTCGAGTCAGACTTGTTAATGGCCCAGAAATTTTTGAGAAGTCTTTGATGAACCTCCTGTAGTACCCGACAGTCCCAGAAAACTCCTAACTTCAGTGATACTCTTGGCCGCTGCTCCCACTTCATCACAGCTTCAATCTTGGTTGGATCAACTTCAACACCATCCTTTGTAATTACATGTCCTAGAAATTTAACACCGTGCTTCCAAAATTCACACTTAGATAATTTGGCATATAGTTGATTATCCTTCAGCGTCTGTAGAGTAGTTCTTAGATGTGTTTCATGATCTTCTCTAGTCTTCGAATAGATCAGTATATCATCAATAAATACGATAACAAATTGATCAAGATATGGCTGAAATACTCTATTCATTAAATCCATGAAAACAGCTGGGGTATTGGTAAGTCCAAAGGGCATAACCAAAAATTCATAATGTCCATAACGGGTCCTGAAGGCCGTCTTATAAATATCTGGCTCCTTAATACGCAGTTGGTGATATCCTGATCTTAAATCAATCTTGGAGAAATAACATGCTCCTTTCAGCTGATCAAATAAATCGTCAATACGTGGCAGAGGATACTTGTTCTTAATTGTCACTTCATTTAGCCGACGATAGTCTATGCATAAACGCATGCTTCCATCCTTCTTCTTTACAAAAATTACCAGTGCACCCCATGGGGATGTACTGTGCCTGATGAACCCTGGTTCTTCAATCCTTCCAATTGTTCCTTCAGCTCCTTTAGCTCAACCGGCGGCATTCGATACGGTTGCATTGATATCGGGCAGTGCACTGTAATGATCAATACTAAAGTCTACTTCTCGTCGGGGCGGTAATCCAGGTATGTCCTGAAAAACTTCTGGATACTCTCTTGCAATTGGAATTTGTTCTATGCTCAACTCTAGTAACTCCTCTTCCTTCAATACTATAATATGCTCTACGTTACCATCTCTCTGTATTCCTAGAATTTGAAAAGATTCTTTCCCGGGAATAGAGAATGTAACGGTCTTAGCATAACAGTCGATCTTAGCATGGTTAGCGGAGAGCCAATCCATACCGAGAATGACATCATATCCATTCATATCCATAACTACTGCATCAACTGGCATTATAATACCGCATATATTGACTTCACATGACTTGCATAATTTGTTCAAGGTAACAGTTTTCCCCACTGGTGATTCTACGGAAATTGCTTTACTAAGGTTAATAGGTTTCAACCCTAGTCTTTTCACTACGGCACTAGAAATAAATGATATAGTGGCTCCAGAATCAAATAATACAGCAATAGGTTTATCGAGTACATTAATCGTACCTTCAATAACATTGTTATCAAGTTCTGGTTCTTCGACAGGTGCTATAGCATGTACTTTAGCTTGAGTGGTCTGTTGTCTGAAAGGTTGTCCCCCTTGATTCTGAGATACTAAAGGTCGAGATGCTTGCTGAGGTCGGTTCTGCTGATACTGCTGCGGCTTGGGAGATAGATATCGTGATGCCTGTGAAGATTGCCCGGACTGCTGAGATGGTGCAGGAAGTTGCAATCGAGGAGGAATTTGTTGAAGTGGCTGAATCTGGCCAACATCCTTAAGTCGGGTTCTACAAAAGTGGTATTTGTGTCCGTACTTCCCACAATAGGTACGCCTTTCCGAAAAAAAGCTGATCTTGATTACTGTGAGCATGAAATTGACCAATAGTTCGCCTCTTCTCTAACGGTTGTCGTTGACTAGGAGTAGTCCTCACCTGACTTCCTATCTCTTTTATCTGTACTCGAGACTTTAGGAACCGCTCACTATCCCTTTCAGCTCGAAGAGCCTTATCAACAATTTCAGAGTACTTTTTAATATCATCACAACAAAACTTGGTTCTAATATTTTGACGAAGGCCTTCATCGAATTTAGTGATCTTGTATTCTTCATCTTCCATCATTTTCGGGACATATCTTGATAGTTCAGCGAACTTCGCCTCATATTGTGCTACCGTCATCGATCCTTGCTCCAATTTCGAAAATTCAGCCATCTTTTGATTACGGTAGGCCTTAGGGAAGAATTTCTCATTGAATTTGTCTTGAAATCCTCTCCAAGTCCATATATGATTAGTTGTAACCATTCTTTTAGCCGATCTCCACCAAACATCTGCTTCACCTTGAAGCATAAAAGTCACCAATCGCACTTTCTCAGTATCAGGGCAATTCATCGCTTCCAATATCTTCTTGACTTGCTTTAGCCAATCTTCTGCTATTGAAGGATCTGTGGCACCTTTGAATATTGGCGGCCGGAGTTTTATGAATCTCTCAAGGAGGTCCACTTCACGTGTCTGCCCGGGCCTAACTGGTGATGCCTGATGATGAGCTTGAGGTGCTTGGCTCATATTGGCCAACATATTCCATTGAACCGCAAATTGCTCTTGTTGTTGCTTCATCATGGCGGCTATTTGATTTACTAATCCAAACGCAACGTCCCACGGCTGTGTGCTAGGTCCAGCAGAATTAGCATGCATTGCAGACGGGGATAAAGGAAATTGGGTGCTTGGTCCAGCGAAATTGGCAGGCATTGTAGATGGAGACAAAGGCAATTGGGTGTTTGGTCCAGCCCCACCTTGATCTGCTGCAGTTGGAGACATAGGATTTTGTAGTCCCTCTTCAACCTCGTCCACTTCGACTTCATTCTCATCTTGAATTCTATTCGTCGTTTCACCTTCTTCAGGAATATTGGTGTCCATTACTAGGTCACGAGGAATGATAGCGCTAGTAGAAGGAACTAAGTCACGGATGCTACGTATCTTCTTAGGTGCCATAGTTTTCCTATAAGACAAGAATTTGAATTTTAGTAGGGATTATAGATTTTTAACTATACAATAACCTGTAAATAAAGTAATTTAGATAAAATTATTATTTTAATCAAAGATAATGACCCAAATGAACGACACTGTCAGTTAAACTGACAGGACACCATTTTTTTATTATTTTTTTATTATTTTTTATTTTTTAGCAAATTAGATTTCTAGTTGCCTGCTGTGGTTGTAATTACCGTTTGGAACTTTAAACTGAATCCAAAATTTTTGTGAAGATCCTATTATAAGCATATACCCTCCTCATAAAATTTTAGCTAAATCTTCCAACTACAGAAAATTTTAAAATCCCTGTAGTTAGATCTGTCTAAATTTTGACTAAATTTTGACAAATTTTGACTAGCCTATACCAACTCCCTGAATCAGTATAATGATAGTCAGATTCAATTTTTCTAATTATTTTTATTTTTATTTCTACTTGTCTATCATCGATCAGGATTTTGGTTCGCCTAGATCGGATAAGTACTTCTATAGTTATGAATTTTACAAGTTGAGTGATTCCTGCTGCCCATTACTGTCCAGCAGGACTTTGTGGACTCAATATCCTAAAAATTAATTAGCGTCAAACTAATCCATCTTAATATATATAAAATACGCTCAAATTAGAGTACACTCAAATTCATTATTTCTCACAACAATATCCAAATAAAACATCCTAAGTGTTGTGTTTCTAACTTCAAGGGGCCTACCAGTTATGTACATGAGTGAGCCACATTACCTACAGGTCACATTAAATTATATAAAAACTTCGCTTTGATACCATTCTGTCACGCCCCGAAATTCACGTACTGAGTGTGCACCCTCAGACATGAGTTACGGACCACGACTCGTACACTTAGTATACTTAAACCAGTGGGTCACATTATTTACAAGAGGTACAATCAAATCTG
Organism: Magnolia changhungtana; assembly: GCA_030180095.1. Lineage (NCBI taxonomy): Eukaryota > Viridiplantae > Streptophyta > Magnoliopsida > Magnoliales > Magnoliaceae > Magnolia > Magnolia changhungtana. Next base: position 572,552 of record JASAUF010000241.1, on the reverse strand, counting down.
AATTCTATGTTCCCATTAACCTCTATCAATCAACTTGATCTAGTCTCAAACATTTATCACCACACATCAAAAGAAAATAAAAATAAAAATAACAAAATAAAATAAATTGAGACTTTTATTAGAGTCATATGAATCATCAAGTTATTAAAAAAAAAAATAAAACAAAATTTAAATTAAAGTCATTCTAAAACAGAAATAAAATAATAATAGGAAACAAATGTCCCATTTAATTATTCTACCTCTTGGTCCAACGACGTAAGCTCGTCTTCATTAAATACGCCATGATCCTGTGGATCATCCACTGGTTTGGCTTCATATTCTCGCTCTTGAGTCGTTCTATCTGCTTCAATTTCATCTGTACGGTTTTTCCATCAATAAACCGTCAGCTGGCCAGGCCCAGTGAGTGAACCCATCATGGTTCGTGCACAGTACAATTAAAATAATACATACAAGTAAAGCATAAAAATCTGAAATACAATGCAAATAATTAAAGCGTATGCTATGAATGATAGTGATGATGCATCAAGTGGGTATAAATAGAAACCATCCACTTGCTTGAGTTGGATATCGACAACCCGCATCTGCACTTGGCAGGCTTCTACCGTTGGTAGGCATGGGCAAGGCCCGCATCCCCCCCATTGGGCAGGCTTCCACATATAGTGGGCTTCTAGTGGGTACAATGGGCTGTCCCCTAGGTAATCGCACAAGAGTATTAATGATGCCATGCATAAATGTTTGATGTAGCAGTAATCATATCAACAGTCAAATACATCTCGCCTTATGAGAAACCTTTCACATGTTCATAATCCAAGAATATCTCAGCACTAATCAGTTTATAAACAACAACAAATTATTTTAATCATATGGAGAGGAAACATGTTGGGATTACTCACCTGATAATTTAAAGAAGAATCCGATGGAGTGGATCAGAAATTACCTATAAATAATCCATATGCAGTACACCATAATATTAAAATATATATATTAAACTCATGAAATATTTGATTTGTTTTGATTACTAATTACGGTCTTACATGGGAGTGATACTCAAGTAACATACGTAATAGATAGGGTTCATCGTATCTATCTCGGCCCAAAAGACACACTAGATATCTTATAAGATAAACCACCACATGGATGGCTTGGATCTTCTAATAGCATGCCATAATGATACCTAATTTAGTTTATGTATATTTTGTCATAAACATGCATGCAACTTATATAAGTTTTACCGTGCATCAGAAGGTGGGGTTACATCATATTATATATATGTAAAACACATTTATTTTTATGTGGGTCCTATTACAGGGATCTGGATTGACTATATGGTTAACATTACTATATTGACCATTGAGAAAAATTTCCAATCTAATCTGAAATATGTGGGACCCGTAATAATGTAAACAATTATTGTACAACTACTACTATTTTCTTTCTGTATGGGTCACACACATTTTAGATATGTCCTAAATTTACACTCTTAACCCATAATAACATTTGAAATCAAATGGATGGATTGGATACAATGTATACATCACTGTGAGTCAACAATCTGATGACCCAAGATGGTTTTAATGTAAAAAGCCGCACTTGGTTTCAACGCTGACAACCAAACTTTATTTTTTTGTACTTATTTATTTATTAATTTTTTTTAATAGATCTTATGAAAATCTAAACCATGAATGGGATAGATAATCTCCTCATAAAGGACGAGCCTAAAAAATCTACTCGAAATAACACTTTTGTGGCCCACAAGAATATTCAAAGGTGTCCATTTAATTTTCACTGTTTAAGGCGATGTGATCCACATGAGTTTTCTTTCGAATAAAATTTTCAACCCCAAGACTTTTAATTAATGACAAGACTATTAGACGGTACGGATTAGATACATACATCAAGAAAGCCTCGCATATAAAGCCCATAAATCCGGACTAATTCCAGTAACGTAAATAGCCCAACTTCACTTTTGCAATCTGGAGTGTTTTTACACCCACTATATATTGTTACACTTTTGTCATGATGACCCGTACATAAGATCTATTCCATTCACCACTTTACTAACATAGTTGTAGGACATTGGTAGAAAAAATGTGGTAATTCGTTATTCTGATGGATCATATTACCATGAATTAACACTGACCGTTCTTCTACCATTAAAACATATACATTTTTATTTCAAACTCTCCTAACTTTTTATGTAAGATCCAAATTGTTTATTGATCCACCCAATTATTTTTTAATGGTCAAAATAATTGGTATCGCCATCGAAACTCTCGGCGGCCCCGATGGATATTCCAACGGTGAGTGCCTAATGAATTCTATTTTACATATTATGGCCTACCAAAATGTTAATTAAGCCTAATTTTTGGAGGTTTTCCATATTTTGGTCCTTGGAACCTAATGGACGGAATTGATCGGGCCGTATATGCAAAATAACTCCAATGTATAATTCAAGTAAAATAGACAAAGAGAACTTACGTGTTTTCTTTGATTTCTTGTTACATGCGTAAGGCGTTCCATGGTGCATCGTGCATATGCACACATATGATATATGTGCACATGCATTGCACCCATGGTAGATCCATACCGTCCATCACGTAGACCCAAAACATAATAACATAAAGAAATAAAATCTAAATTAAAATACAGTAAGTACTAACCTCTACAAGCCGTCCATCACTAATTTGTCTCTCTCTCTCTCTATTTTTTTTTTTTTTGTTTTTATTTTTAATCGACGAGAAGCGTCTCTCCTTATAAAGAAAACAGAGTCTCTCAGATAAGATAACGATGAGAGAGGTTGTAACTGTTTTAATTTCTTAAAAAAAAACAAAAATTTAAAATTTTAAAATTTAAGAAACCGTAAAATTTTGGAGTTGTTACACCTACCATTAAAAACTTCTTAGAGCTTACAGAAGTTTTTGATCAAGCTGATATTTGTGTTTTATCTTAATCCATATCCATGTAAATTTATGAACTGACTGGATTTAAAATAAACATTATGGTAGGCCCTAAGAAGGTTTCAACGGGGGCATCATTGTCGGCTTGTTTTCTGTAACAAGGTTTGCATCTGCTTCATTTGTAAGCTCATGCCCTAAAATAATCTTACCAAAATTAAAGGACGGTGTGGATACAACACATACATCACTTTGGGCCCACAAAACTTGGTGACATCACTTCAGCAGCGTGATAGCTACTAAAGGCGTCAGTAGCTAATCTGCGTCCCGGATTCTCATACAAGACTAACCATGTTGCGTATATGCCATCCAATCTATCAATACGAAGTACTTACCCCAGGTGATGGTAGTTAAAAAATCGGAAGATGATTGCGTAGTGAGTAACTCACTACACTTAGCGTACTGAGTAAACTACGTGAGGTCCATCATGATTTATTTATCTGATCCGCTCCGTCCATCCATTTTACCAGATAATTTTAGGGTCTGAGCCAAAAAATGAAGCAATATAATGTTCAAATGGACCACATCATAGGAAAGTGTTGAATTGAAAGTCTATTGTTGAAAAATTCTTGGGGGCCACAGAAGTTTTGGATCAAGCTTATCTTTGTGGTTTGCCTTCATCCATGTACATATGATCTTATGAACATATTGGATTAATAAACATCACAGTGTGGCCTAGAAAGGTTTCAACGGTGGAAATCATTATCCCCACTGTTTCCTGTGGCATGATCCATTTGATCTCTGTATATGCTTCAATTTTGAGCTCAACGCCTTAAATTAAATGGAAAAATGGATGAACGGTGTAGATAGACCACATACATTCAAGATGGGCCCAACTGAGTTTACTCAGTACCATAAGTATATGCAATCCGATTTCTAAAAATTCAGGCCATTTTGAGACTAGGATGGGGCGTCCACTTCAACTCTTCATACACGCACGCTTGTTGGCCCACAAGGATTGGCCAGATTTTTGGAGGTAAAATGAGATAACACACATGATATTCGAAGTGGATGTCATCAACAGAACAGATGGGCCCAACAACGACCTTTGCACCTCAATTTGCTGAAAAACGTTTATGTGTATGTAGAGAGAGAGAGAGAGAGAGAGAGCATCCCTGGCAGCTCCGGCTAGGGCAGGCTCCACAGTCACGTGTATGTGAAATCCATTCCGACCATCACCTTCATCACCCCAGATCCGTGACTCAGGTGAGCTACTACACCAGTGGAAACTGTTTGGAGAAGGACACCCTCCCTTGATTTTTATAGGGTCCACCATGCTGTGTATTTGAAATCCAATATTTCAATTATGCGTATCACCCAATTTCATGGCCAGGGCCCAAATCCCAGGCTATTATGCAATTCAGGTGGACCCAGGTTTTATCAAGAGTGGTCATTCGCTCCCAACTGGTTCCCTTGGTGTAGCCCATCTAAATTACGGATTCCCCTGGTTTGTTTCGCCCTGAACCAATATGATCCAATGTATATAATGGTCCTAGTAGATTTCACATACATATCACGGTGGGGACAACCGTGTTTGTCTCGGGTTTCTTCCACGGGAGAGATACCCGTACATGCATACATATATGCAAACACAAACACAGTAATATGTGGCTGAAAGAAAAATAAAAATAAAAATTGGACTAGAATGCTTTTTAACTTTTGTAGTGGATACGGGCCATATGGCCCCATCTTTTAAACCTTTTCTGTGTAAGATTAACAAAAAATAAAAATAAAAATAAACAGAAAAAAGTAAAGAAAAACCGAAACAATACTGTGAAGTATTTTTATATCTATCATTACCAAAGCATTATTTGGATTGATAACGTCTGTTTTTGTATCTACCGTTACCAAAGCATTATTTCAATTGATAACGTCTGTTTTTGTCTCGTGTTAAAGAAGCAATGGCGGAGAGTGTCGCTGGATTCTTGTTTGAAAAGCTAAGTGCCCTTCTCACTCAAGAAGTATCCCTACTAAGGGGAGTACGGACTGAAGTAGAAGAAATCAAGCTCGAACTTGAAAACATGCGAGCCTTCTTAAGGGATGCTGATAGAAGAAAGGATAGCAATGAAGGATTGAGAACCTGGGTGGGGCAAGTAAGAGATGCTACATATGAAGTGGAGGACATCATCGATGAGTTCGTGTATCGCATGGACAGGCCACAACGAGGTGGATTCAGGGGTTTTCTCCTTAATACCATCACTCTCCTTAAGAATATTCGCTACAGGCACCGTTTTGCCACTCAACTGCAAGGTCTGAAGAAAAATATTGCAGCCATTTCAATGAGAAAAGATCAATATAATCTTATTAATACAGAAGGATCAAGCTCACATAATGCTAACGAAAGATGGCAACATCATGGAGAAACTGCTCTTTATGAAGACGATGATGAAATTGTAGGGCTCAAAGAAAGAATAGATCAAATAGTCGTATGGTTGACAGAGGAAGAACCAAGACGTACTGTTATTTCTGTGGTGGGGATGGGTGGTCTGGGCAAGACCACTCTTGTGGCGAAAGCTTACAAGCATCAAATGGTAAAGAAGCATTTCGAGTGCTGTGTTTGGGTTTCTGTCTCACAGTCTTACAATGTGGAAGGACTTCTAAAAAGTGTGATAACTGATCTGTTCAAGAAAAACAAACTTGAGGTTCCGAGCAATGTTGGCAGCATGAATCGCTTACAACTAGTGGAGATGGTGCGTGATTATTTGGACACAAAGAGGTACCTTGTGGTCTTAGACGACGTATGGAATGTAGATGCATGGACAGATCTTAATATTGCCTTTCCACGAAATAGAAGTGGAAGTAGGATAATGCTTACTACTCGAAATCAGAATGTAGCCTCTGCATTAGGGGATGGAAGCCGTCCATTTCCACTCGAGCGTCTTCAAGAGAAAGAGGCTTGGGAACTCTTAAGTAAGAAGGCGTTTTGGAAGGAACCCTGTCCTCCAGAGTTGCAGGAATTAGCACAAAAAATTGTAGAAAAGTGTGGAGGCTTGCCACTTGCAATTGTTTCTTTGGGCAGCCTCTTGTCATTGAAAGACAAGACAGCGTTGGAGTGGAATCGAGTCTACAGAAACCTGAGCTGGCAGTTGACAAATGATCAAATGCTTGAAAGAGTAAAGCACATCTTGTTGCTTAGCTTCTATGATCTACCCTACCGCCTTAAGCACTGTTTCCTCTATTGTTGCATGTTTCCAGAGGATTACCTAATTCACCGCAAGCAGCTGATTAGGTTGTGGGTGGCTGAGGGTTTTGTAGATGATAGAGGTAAAATTACCATGGAGGAGGTGGCGGAAGACTACCTGAAGGAACTCATGCATCGTAACAGGTGGTTGAGACGAACGAATTTGGAAGGGTGAAAGCTTGTCGAATGCATGATATTGTACGTGAAGTGGCCTTATCCTTATCAGATGAAGAGAAGTTCTGCATGATATATGATGAGAAGCAAGCAAGGCAAGAAAGCAAAGTCCGCCGCATGTCAATCTACAGTAGTGGAGAAATAATTCAATCTACTGCAGGTATGGTACATCTTCGTTCTCTTATGGTGTTTGGTGGAAGCACGTCTTTTTCATCTTCTTTAAATACGATGGCATCAAGCTTTAGATTGTTGAGGGTCCTAAATCTAGAAGGAGTTCCTATCCAAAGCATACCAAATGAAGTGACTAACATGTTCAATTTACGGTATCTAAACTTAAGTGGAACTAATGTTAACGAACTTCCTGAATCTTTATGGAAGCTACAGAACCTTCAAACACTGGACGTCAGGAATACGGAGCTAGAGAGGCTACCCAGTGGGATTGTGAAGCTACGGAAACTACGACATCTGTTTGTATATCGAATTACTGATCACGGGGGTTATAAAAGTTTTGATTACTTCAATAGCATCCAAGTTCCTATAAGAATATGTAATTTAACAAGTTTACAAAGTCTGGATGATATTGATGCCAAAGAAGGGGTGATTGTTAGAAAAGTTGGGAACTTGACCCAACTGAGATATCTTAGCATTTCCAAGGTCAGAGCAATCGACGGAGCTGAGTTGTGCAATTCAATCGGAAAGATGAAACACCTTCTGAAGTTGACTGTGCGCGCAACTGGAGAGGAAGAAATACTTCGATTGGAAGCACTCGCTCCTAACACAACACCGCTTCTTCAGAAGCTTTACCTGAATGGGCGTTTGGAGAAGGTGCCTCCATGGCTTAGCTCCCTTGTGAACCTTGCGCAATTGTCGTTGAATTGGTCAAAGTTGGGAGAAGAAGATCCGTTTTCATCACTCCAAGCATTGCCGAATCTGGTTGAGCTTCGACTTCGGAATGCTTATGAAGGGCAGCAGTTGTGTTTCCCTGATCGACAGTTCACTAAGCTCAGGAAGCTTTCTTTAGTGGATATGAAACAACTAAATCGAATAGTAATAGAGAAGGGAGCATTGCCAAGCATCCGAAAGCTAAGTCTGGCCAACTGTGGAGAGTTGAAGACTCTTCCAGAAGGGATTGAATACCTCACCGTACTCCAAGAGCTCTGCTTAGAGAACATGCCAATGGAATTGACAGATAGGTTGCATCTGAAAGATGGAAGCGAGGAGGACCGTAGAAAGGTGGGGCACATCCCCACCATCCTGCGTGAACAGTGGACAGATGAGGAAGGATGGGCCACGGAACGACTCAACTAGTCGTCCTTCATTCGTTGATGAGGTAAGTTTAGCTGTACAAATATGCTTTCTCTACGAATATGCAAAATTACAAATTTATTTCTTAAATATACCGCGTCCATTGTGATTTATGTATTTTATCCACTCCGTACAGCCACTTTAACAGATAAATTTGGAGCTTGAGCCCAAAAATTAAGTGAATGATACCACAGGAAATAGTATGAATTGAACGTCTACCGTTTGGCCACATACATAAGTTTTCCCTTCATCCATGTGGGTGTGACAAATAAACATAACTGTCAGCCTTAGAAAGGTTTTAACGGTGGAAATCTTTATTTCCACTGTTTCCGTTGGTGTGGTCCACTTGACCTTTTGGTATCTTCAATTTTGGGCTCAACCCCTTGTAATGAGCTGAAAAACAGATGGACGGTATGGAAAAACTTAATACATTCATGGTGGCCCAACAGAATTTACTCATTACTTAGTACGCAATTGGCCGGATTTCCAGATTTAGTGCGTGGTCCATCCTTAGTAGGCGCCATTTGAATCGAGGCAGCAACCTTTGGCCGTGTATCCACACCGTCCATCCATCTGGAGAATGATTTTAGGATATGATCCAAAACTGGAGTAGCCCTCACCACAGAAAACAGTGGGCAGAGTGACGCCCACTGTTGAAACCAGGGAAAACACAAATATCAGCTTGATAGAAAACTTTTGTGGCCCTTAGAAGTTTTTAATGGTAGGTGTCACTCTCCCCACTGTTTTTTATGGTGGGGTCCACTTGAGCTTTGGATTTGACTCATTCTTTGGCTCATGCCCTAATATGATCTCTCCAAATGGATGGACGGTGTGGATGCAAAATATACATCATAGTGGGGCCAACAAAACTTGGTGACGTCACTTTAGTAGGGACTCTCCGTACTCGACCTTTCAGTAGCTAATCGGCATCCTTGGATGGGTGATGCATGCCCATCTATGCTGTGGACCACACAATGGATGGACCATGTACGAAAAATAAAAAATGTAGAGAATTTTAAGTTCTGTTTGGAAGAATATTGCAAGGACGTGGGCTCTTAGGTACAGTATTTCAGCCCAACTGCTGCCAAAATAGGCTAGGACCAAAAGCCCATTGGCCAGCCTGGCCCCATTAGCCCTACTACCGAGCTCATAAGGTGGGCAGGCTGGGCTTACACTTGGGTCTTACACTCATGAAGCAGGCCCAGATATGGTTGGGCCTGGCCCATGTATAGGTTCTCATATAAATCCGTTAGTGCATCTGTCATGAGTATGTTGTTCTATCAATTATCGATCAATTGTTGTATCTGTTATGGATCTATCATTGTATCTGCTAAAAATCTATTGTTTATGTGTTCATGCTATAGATCTATTTCAGTGTTGATCTAGTCTGAGTTTTGAACAGATTAGCAAGGTATTGAACATGAAAAGAGTGAAATGCGTGACCCCGAATGTCATGACTTCATCAAGGATGTAGAGCTGAAGGGCCTGTAGTGACCTCACCAAGGATTTGGAGATAAAGGGTGTATTTGTCTTGGGTGAGAGGCTTCAGAGGATATATAAGTCTATTGGGTGTATTTTTAGCGTGGAATTTCTTGAACAATAGTCTGTTTCTATGATAAGTGTGTTTGTCTATACACAAACATCACTGGAAATGGGTCTTATATATGCATGGCTACGGGCAATGCTTAATATGGTTGTTATTTGGGCATGGCTATGGGTATTGCTAAACATGGGTTTTTTTTTAATCAGATTGGCTACGGGCAGTGCTGAAATGTTTGGCTTTCAACATCTTTCCCTAACCAATTTCACCTTCATGGCAAAACTAGCCCACATGTTTGAACACAAGACAAGTACTTGATATCTGTTCAGTCCATCGATGAACAACTACGGCATTGTGTTTCACATAAAACTAGGGTAACTGGTCCAAATTGACTGGTTTTTGACGCAGGGGAGGACGTGAGGTCGAGCACCGTCTTCCTCAAGAGGATAACTATTCCGAATCCACGGAACTTCTCTGGACTCCTCACAGAGACTTTCTCGAATCCACGAGAAAAGAGAGCAGAAAATAGAAATAAATTCTAAATAAATTCGAAATAGATTAATGAATGAATAAAAACGAGCTCACAACCCTTTAATTAAGGGTACTAAGCAATGGGAAAGAAATCAGAATCAAACTACAACTAGGACTCCTAGAATTCGCGACTTACTATAAATAGTAAACTTACTATTTATAGACGGTCGTGATGTCTACTAGTGTGCAAGGTTTTCGGCCAAAAATAGTAAGTGTCATATTTGGCTTCACCAACCCGTTCTCCTAATTATCCTAAGCTCTTTTCATGTTGGGCGCAACTCCTAAAACCCGACGGATGAAGAGTTATAAGCAAACTAAAACTTACTATTTATAGTAAAAACGAAATTGAAACAGGGAAACGACCATCAAATCAGGGGTTTCTCGCAATTCCGAGTGTCACAACCCGGCGTAGCTAGGTTGGTTGGCTAAAGTAGCTCGTTCTACCCCAAAATCATATATTTTTCGTCAGCTAACTCATCCCGGATTGTGAGATACGCCTGATTTAAGGTCTGATGGTCCAGATCACTTCTGTCGCCGACCGGGCCTTTTCTGATCCATCTTTGCCATGTAATTGTTCGTGACCCACTCTACATCAGTTTTAGGCGGGGTACTATTTACCTTCCCCATTGAACTTATAGCCTTGACTTTCTATCATGAATATTAATAAAGCTATGTTTGGATCCAGAGCCCAATGTAGTGCCACAGCTGTGATTATACTATATTAAATTATTAATATTATGTTACAATCATTAGTAAGTTATTAACATTACACAGCTGTGTTTGGATTGAATTTGGCTGAGGCTGATGCAGTTCTGCTTTTTAAGCTTTGCTTGCCTTCTATTTTTTTCTCTTACACATGTACACACACCCCACACACTCACGCTAGTGGAATTTCACCACCTATGGGTACTCAAACCCTTGACTGGGAGTTGAAACTCCCAAGAGTCTACCAGCTGAGCAAGAGTAAGGACCCAAAGCTTTGCTTGCCAAGGGTTATATCTTCACACAACAAATGAAAAGATTCTGCTCTTTCTGATGGAAAATCTCCCAGAAAGCCTGTCCTTAGAACTGGATTACTAATAGGCTCTTCTGGAAAATTATGGTTCGCAGAGAGCCTGGTCCTCCCTCCTCTCTACCGATAGCATATAAAAATTCAATCCTAGAACATCAGACCAGGCACGATGAAATCCTTCCCTGCTGAGCCATGCGATCCTTCCATGTAGCGCCTGGTGGACAGACTCTTACCTGGCCTTCTCACAAATATATGCTGCACTCGATGTCAGCTGCTCCTCCCTACTCTCATTCAATTTCACGTACACAGTTTTTCGAGTTGGTGAACATACAAATATTTAATGGATTTACAAAATGGCCCAAAAACATCAACGTTCCAAATTCAATAAACAAATTCCAATTTTCAACAAACAAATTCCTATTAGCCAAAGGCGCTTATATTTGGTAGGATGATTTCCTATTTACAATCTGAGTGGATTAATTTGAGCTGATATATGCCACAATTGCAAATTTTGATTGCCTGGATATCAACCATTAAACTCTTTTAGAGTATCAAACAAGTGCCCTTCTTTCATTAATAGCCTATTTGCGGACAAAAATCCAAGGGCTACGGTGGTCTCGCGGATAATGATATGTAGAATAGTGCATCCCTGTGGTCCATCGGATCAACAGCGAACCCATTTGAACACACAGAAACAGAGCATACCCTGCTTTCTATCCATGGCGGGGCCAGAAGATGGCGGTAGAAACTGGAACTAGAATAACCACCATCCATGGTTAGGTCCATCACACAATGGTGAGTCTATTCGTACAAAAGCATGCGTACCCACCGGGGGCATAACATTCTAGGTCATGAGACCAAAAAATGAGTCCGATTCAAATCTCAGGTGGACCCCACCACAGGAAACAATGGTGATTAAACTAACTACTATTAAAAACTTCCTACTTCCCAATACAAGGGCGTGTATGGGAGCATGGATTCAGAGCCCCCTGAATTTGAAATCCTCCTATTGTGTTTGGTTTGTGTTTGGTACCATGGATTGGGAATCAACTTTAATCCAAACGTATTAAGGGGTTTTGAATTTAATTACTAAATCAACTTTAATATCTCTAATTAACAATGTAGGTTATGTTTAACACAATGGTTGTATTAGGCCCACTGAAATATTTGCTTTGCCTGAAAATGATGAAATTCCTCTGAGATGGGTCAGAAGCACAAGATCACGTCCCAGTGATTTGCATGGATGATGTTTGGATGGTGTTGATCATCATATTAAATTAGTTATAGTGATGCAATTAATAATCTAATTGTTTTTTAATATCATTAGTGGCCACGTGCCCAATAGAATAATTAGTATTGTGACACATGTTACACATGCAACTATTGAATGGATTTTAGGTGTAATCCAAGCTCACTGTAGATTTCAAACCCCCTATTTTGAGGGGATTTCAAACCCATGGTTAGTTTATGCTGCCAAACAACCAGACGATTTGAAATCCCCCAAATCCACGGTGCCAAAGCGATTTGAAATCCCCCAAATCCATGGTGCCAAATGACGCCTAATGTTCATTTACCATCTAATATGTTGAATTGGTCACACACACCCAAATGGATGAAGGGAAAACACAAATATCTGCTTGATCCATATACTTACTTGGCCGTCTTACATGGCAATCTCCACAAATAAATAAATAAAAAGGCTCATCAACGGATATCAATGTCCCACAACTTCCCACCACATCCAAGCTACAACCAAACTACCACAAGAGATGGGGAGAACCTGTTGGCCCACACGCAGAGATGAATTGTCACCGTCCCTGCTCCAGCTGCTATATTGAATGGCATACGGACACAATGAATGCGAGCCCAGTGGAAGTTTTTCTCCTTCTTAATGGGCCACAGTCAGCAACCATCCTTCATTAAATGGACTACAGTCAACAGCCAATTCTTCTTGCTTTTGTTCGTGTAGGACCGCCTCCGCACATGTACCAGGCCCATACGTGAACATGCCGCAGTACACTTTGTTCGCCCCCATCTTTCTCAGTTCTCCGTTAGCCTTGTCATTCTTCTCGCCAGCTCTGCCGCCGCCTTCTTTGTCCTTCTTGTCACTATCGTCTGGCTTGTCCTTCTTCTCGCTGCCGCCACCTCCCTTCCCCCCACCTCCCTTGTCTTTCTTCTCGCCCCCGCCTTCTTTGTCCTTCTTCTCTATATTCTCACGGGCCGGTCCGGCGGAAACGAGCTCTGCGAATCCAAACTTCTTTCTAAGCAGCGTTATCAACTCGATCGCGTCAACTCCCTCGCCGACCACAACAAGTCGCTCCTTATGGTTGCCCTCCAACGCAGCGGATGTTGCACCTGCAAGCAACACGATCAAAATGATGACTAAAAACCCAAATCAGAAATTACAAAGACTGCTAGTCCATCAGGCTCGCTGGTTGATGGCATATCTTCAGTTCGGTTCAGAACTTCAAGATACCAAGAAGACATATAGGTACTCTAGTTCAACATTTAAATGAATATATTGTCTGATTAGATTCCATTTCGGCACCCATTTGGGACGAATCTCAAATCGAATTGCAATTGGAATTCGGGTCAAGCACATCACATCCATCCCCAAAAGTGGGACTCCTAAACACACTTTGATAACCATCAGGATGAGATGTAGCGAAAGAAAAGAGGCACTTTGTTGCCAAATCTGCCTTCATCGACTCAATGGACTCAGTTTGCTCAACTGACACCTGATTTTGATGACATTTTAATCTCGCGTCGAATTATTTAGAATTGCAATCTTCGCATTACATCTGAGCTAAATTCTGATGAAATTACCTGTTATCCCGACTGCGGTTCTCAAGGCCTTGGACCGTCTCTTCGGATCATCGTTCGTCGGGACTTTTATCACAATCTTCTGCAGTAAACAGAAAATTTTCAAAAAAAAATTAAAAACAAGTTATTACAATGGAAATCAAATAAAAATTCATATGACCCACTTCAAGAAATCACCAGCTAATATAAGATACCTTCATTGTCGTTATTTAGTGATCTACCACAGCCGGAACGTTGGTTGTGTGTGATTGTTTATCCCTCCTAACAATTTTCCACCGAATTTCAATCAACGACAACGAAAACTTTGAGGGTGGTTGTCTGCGGTCCAGATTCCTCCATTTATCACCCCATTCAACCGCTATGAATTTTCCTCGAAAGCTTCGGTCCTTTGAGAATGCGCTGCTTCGTTGAAGGTGAGAAGGATGATTGGACTGGTGAACGAGACACCACCAACGTGGCTAGTGTGTTGACGTCACCAAGTTCTGTGGGTCCTACATACGAGGTATGTGTTATATCCAAACCGTCCGTATACTTTGCGAGCTCTTTGTAAGGTACGAACCGAAAAATAAGACAGATCCAAAGATCAAATGGACCACACTTGAAAAGGAAGTGGGGGATTGAACGTCTGCCATTGAAACACCTTTGGGGTCACAGACGTTTTTTTTATCATTATAATATTTTCTTTTCCTCTTCATCCAGGTCTGTGTGACCTTATGGAAAGATTGGATGGAAAATAAACATTATAGTGGGCCTACAAATATTTTAACGGTGAGAATTATCGTCTCATAGCTATTTATCGTGTGGTCCACCTGAGATTTGGATATGACTCGTTTTTGGGTTGATACCCAAAAATGATCTCTCCAAATGTATGAACGGTGTGGATATAATAAATACATTACCGTGGGCCATGTAACTTTGATCTCAATTAACCGTTCGAACAACTTGGAGTTGGACGACATCAGCGCTCTTCTTCGCACGACACGTACCCACACTAGTCAAGTCGGCGGTGTGTGGTACACCAGCCAATCCGCTTACGGTAAAAAGAGTACGCGGCGGATTTCCTGCCGGAGCTTTTCGCAGTAGATATTGCGCTGGCGACACGGTGCCACGGAGATGTTTACGAGAAATCCACTTTCCATCCGTTGTGTGAGCTCATTTTAAGACTTTATTTTGAGCTATCAAAGACTCAAGTGGGCCGCACTAAAGGAGTGGGCAGAAAAATTCGTATAGTTGAAACTTCATTGTGGTCAAAAGTAATGCTTACAAGCAATCCATACCTTTCATAACGTCATTCCTATTGGGACGAACCTAAAATACAAATATTACCTTGATTCAAAGCTTTTTTGGCCTCACGAGTATTTTAACTGCGTACATTCATTCCTCGCATTTTCAGCCCACTTTAAGTAGTCGATGCGGCTTATTTTTTGCTGTAAGTAATAATATGAGCTCACAAAGACATCGGTTATTTTTTGCTGTAAGTAATGATATGAGCTCACAAAAAGGATAGACGGGATGGATATCTCGAAAACATCACCGTGGCCCCACTTAAACTCCCAGCGCGGGAACTTTCTGCGAAGGCTTTGGCAGGAACTCCGCGTCCGGCCAGCTGCACTACTTCGTTGAAGATAAGAAAAAGCCTTTGTCGGAGACACGATTTAAAGATAGATGCGGAACGAGATTGCGTGGAAGCAGCCGTTCATGTCATAGCTGGCCAACCTACGCGGAGTTCACCGTACCGTTCGTGGGTACCTATATACGTATTAAAGATAGAAGTGAGACGTCACGGAATCGTGTCGAAATCAGCCGTTCATGTCATGGTTAGCTTACGCGGTTATTAGCTGACTAATGAGTCTAACGACGCGGCGTTGAAAGTATCCTTTGAATATCGGGACGCGCCTTCACTGTATTCCTTGTTGTTGGGCTTAAGGTATGTATATGCCCTTTATCCGTTCCGTTCATCCGTATCTCCTAGCTCATTTTCGGGCACTTGCCAAAATATTAACCGAATTAAATCTCAAGTGGACCACACCACAGTAAGCAGTAGTAATTGAATGCTGACCATTAAAAACTTTTTAATAGCCATCGATTGTTTATTTGCCATCCAACGTGTAGATAAGGTCACAAAAACCTGGCCGAAGGGACCACAGAAATCACTTATGTTTCATGTGGTGGGTCCACTTGAGATTTGAATCTGCTGCATTTTTTGAATCATATCCTGAAATGAGTTGGCAAAACGGATGTTGGGAGTAGATATAAGATAAATGCATCAAGGTGGCCCCACAGTAAGGTGGATCCCAAAGCTGCGTCCATAAATCTTCGGTTAGGAAAGGATCCCCGTTTCTCGTTTGTGGGGTTGAGATTGCATTCCACAAACCAAAGGCAGAACTTTACGGTCCGTGACAGCTGTCGGAAAACTATTCCGAGGAAAAAACGATCTGTCTTCAATTATTAAAGGTGACGCTGATGTACGTCTCTGGCGCACTGAGGCTCTTACTGTGCCAAGGGCATATATGACATTCTGCTAAAATATTCATTAATCCTGACCATCCATTAGTTTTTCCTTAATTTTCTTGGGCCACTAGTAGAGAAGAAATAACAATCAATATTAACTGTAGGATGCTATCTTTTCAAACAATGGCCTCTCATTTTATAAGTTGATTTCCAAAGCCAAGGACGGATGGTTATACCTGATCGACATGAGTATTTCTTCATGGCTAAAGAAACGTTGGTCAAATCTGATGGACAATCCTGACAGTTGATTTTAATCATTCAGCTGTTTAAACCAAGAGACGTATTAAGAGCGTCAATGTTCCTTAGATACTGAATAATTTTATAAACTGTACTTTAGAAGAGAATCTATGATGATACACATGCATGTGTAAGATGTACACCTGTCATCCATGTTTACAATGCAGACGGAGCCTCCCTTTCGATGCCACACACTCTGAATTTCACATGGTCCAATAGATCCCAACGGTTCGATCAGTGAATTTTAATTTGAAGTTTGAAAGGAGTAAGATTTCCTGATAATAGGGTCTTTGGGCCGTACTCATTCACACGGAGATTGTTCACCATTAGATGGAGAAAGCATGTTCTAAAATGTGTTGGTGAAATAGTTAGACAGAGTGGATATAACACTGACATCATGGTGGGCCCCACAAAGGCTGGGTTACAGGGTATTCATGTAAAAGTCTGTGAAGAGAAAAAGTAAAGCATTTCTATTTTATTTCTAAAAACACGCATCCTTTCTATCGAACATTTTCGTCCTTTCTTTCTTCGATTTTAACTGAGCGGTGTGAAATTCTGGTCCCAAAAGCTAAAAGCTAAAGAGTTCTCCCACGCGGTCGAGAAGCAACTTATAATTTTAATTTCCGACAATGCTATATCCAAAAAGACCACAACATAGTTAAAATCTTTCAAGGGCCGATCATGATGTTTATTTATCATCCAATCTGTTCATAAGGTAAACAATATCAGCTTGATCTTAAACTTCTGAAGCTAAGAAGTTTCCAACGGTAGATATTCAATCCTGACTGTTGCCCGTAGTGTGGCCCACGATTGGGATACACTTTTTTCTTAGTCGCACAGGGTCATACTACCAGGGATAGCTCTGGTGGAGTGTTCCGGACGCAATCCAATTCTGCTTACCAAAGACCACTATTTGTGGTCATAGGGTCCGATTCATATTTTTTTTTTTTTTTTTTAATTCTGCTTGAATTTTTATTTAAAAAATTAGTACCTTATTAATATAATATTTATATTTCAATACTTTTTGAATTAAGTTTTCATTAAGCTACCTCATTAATCAAATAGTTATCAAATGGTACATTCGCTTAGTTTTCTTTAAAGTCAGTTTGTTTAAGGAATGATTATTTTTCTAAAATGACAAAAATTCACATTAATTAATGAGATTGCTTAGGGCCCCTTTGGATACAACCAAATAAGTTACTTTTTCTACTTATACAGTAGATATATAAGTAACTTATTTTTTATAAGTTTGGTTTGTGATTAATTATTAGTAATTTTTGTACTTAAAAATACTTAATTACTTCAGTTATATATATATATATATATATATATATATATATATATATATATATATATATATATATATATATATATATATATATTTCTTTTTTACTTTTCATGAGCTGCTAAAAAGAGCAAACAAGAAAGGCTATATGTGCTAAGGAAAATGTTTTTAACACTGCATTCGTCCCCATGCAATTCGCTCCAATCTTATCATAGATATCCTGCCAAAGGTTTTCGTGTGTAGGGAAGCCAAGTGGGGCCATCGTGAAGTTTGTGACAAATCTGCCCTCATCGATTTTTTTTTAGTTTATTTTAGGACATGCGGCAAAAAACACATATATAAAGAGAGAGAGTAATGCCCCCCTTGGACGGGTTAGAGTCCTTACCTCAATAGTAGACTTTAATGAGTTCGAGGTCTTGGCCTCCATGCCCATAGGTGGTGAAATCTCACTATGGCGTGCGTGGGTGTGGTGTCGGGTGCATGTGATCCAGAGACGGGTGGTGAATATTTGACTGGACCACACCATAGAAAGCAGTGGCGACAATGACCCCATGGTTGAAACCTTCTTAGGGCCCACCATGATGTTTATTTTTTTTAATATTCAACATGATCATAAGGTCACATGGACATGGATGAAATGAAAAAATAAATATCAGCTTGATCGGAAACTTATGTGGCTTTTAAGAGGTTTTTAGTGGTAGCCAATCAATCCCCACTGATTCAGTGGTGTGGTCCATTCAATCATTTATTCTTCTTAAATTTTGAGCTAAAATAATAAAATGAATTTTCAAAACGGATGGACGGTGTGGATAAAATACATACATCACGGTGGGCCACAGATCTCTGATAGAACTCTCCGCCTTTATCTTTTTCTCGGCGGGGTAGTACCCAATCCACGCCCAACTTCAGTTAAAATCACCAAGTTCTGTGGGCCCATCGTGACGTGTGACATATCCAAACTGTTTATCCATTTGGTGTTATTATTTTAAGGCATGAGCTTAAAAATTTGGCGGTTTCAAAGCTCAAGTGGACCATACCAAATAAAACAGGGGATAATAACGGCCGCTGTTGAAACCTTCCTAGGGTCCAACCTATTAAAAAGGTCACACGGACCTTGATTAATGGGAAAATGAATATTAGTTTGACCCAAGACTTCCGTAGCTCAAGAAGATTTCAATGATAGGCGTTCAATCCACACTACCTTCTTTAGGGTGGGCCACTTGAGCTTTGGATTAGCCTCATTTTCTAGCACGTTCCCTGAAATGAACTCTATAAATGGATGGACGGTTTGAATAAAGCACATACATCAGGGTGGCCCAAGTAACTTGGTGATGTCTCTCTCTACAGATAACATCAAACACGTGGTCCCTTGTTTGGCCGTTCAACCACGACCCATACAATCAATTTCTTGAACAAGAGTATGTTTCTATGACAACTTGTTCCCTTGGTGGTCATTCGCTCCAAACTGGTTCCCTTGGTGTAGCCCACCTAAATCACGGATTCCCCTGGTTTGTTTCGCCCAAAATGATCCAATGTATATAATGGTCCGAGTAGATTTCACATACATGTCGCGGTGAGGGCAACCGTGTTTGTCTTTTCTTCCAGGGGAGACCCTATATCTCTATAAATGGAGAGAGATGCGTACATGCATACATATATTCAAAAGACAGTAATATATAGCTGAAAGAATAACATAATATTTCTTTCTAACATTGATTGTCTTCGTTTTCTATTTTACAGAAATTGCGATGGCAGAGAGTGTTGTTAAATTCTTGTTAGAAAAATTAAAGTGCCCTTCTAAATGAAGATGTATCTTTACTAAAAGGAGTACACAAGTAAGTTAAAGAAATCAAGAAGGAACTTGAGAGAATGCGAGCCTTCTTGAAGGATGCTGATAGAAGAAAGGATAGCAATAAAGAAATGAAAACATGGGTGGGAGAATTAAGAGACGCTGCACATGATGTGGAGGATATCATCAACGAGTTCTTGTATCGCATGGACAGGCCACGACGAGGTGGATTCAAGGGTTTTCTCGTTGACACTCTCCATATCCCCAAGAATATCTGCGACAGGCATCGGTTCGCCACACGACTTCAAGCAACCAAGGCCAGTGTTCAGAATATTTTTCAGCGAAGACCCAAGTCACCAGATCCTTTGATGTCAGCGAACTGTGGCGACGTGATGTAGAAACTTCAGTTTTCAAAGATGACAATGACATTGTGGGGATGACGAATGAAATAGACTTGATAGCGGGATGGTTAGTGGAGGAAGAAAAACGATTGGACGGTCCTTACTCTTGCCCGGGTGGTAGACTCTCAGGAGTTTCAACTCCCGGTCAAGGGTTCGAATACCCATCGGTGGTGAAATTCCACCAGCGTGAGTGTGTGGGGTGTGTGCGCGTGTGTTAAAAAAAAAAAAAAAAAAAAAAACCTGCCCAGAAGAATCTTGAAAGTTTGGACGCCATAAAAAATAGGCCTATCCACGCCTCCTATAATCTCAAATTGAAGAGAGTTATTTTATACTCTGGCAGCTTATTGTGCTTGATACTTGAGCACTCATAAATTGTACGCCTGTTATACATGAACTCAAATTAAAATGATTAAATTTTGAAATCTAATGTCTGTAACTCAAATTTGCCAAATAAGATGGCTCGAGCAATCCTAACCACCCAAGTTATGAAAACTAGTTCAATTAGAGCCGTTTCATATTTTCATTCTTAACTGTCTAACCAATGTGTGCCAGTTAAGCCAGAATGAAAAGAGGAGGTGAAGACGAGAAAGAAAGGGGTTTGACCCACGGACGGAAATGATATAGCTTTGGCTTGTGAGAGACACACTGGACAAGGTCGTCATTTTCACTAAGCATCTTCTTCAACTTCGCTTGCCGATATTTTGCCCGTCTCCCAAAATTCCAGCGTATACCATAAGTTGGGCACAAGAAATAATTGGGTAGGGACAGTCACCGTTAAAAAACTTCTTAGATTGTATGTAGTATTGCTATTTAATTTGGATACATAGCCATGTATGTAACTAGCACATATGTAACGAATAATTCAATTTTAGTTAAAAGTGAGGTATGTATTTAACTTGGATCAACCTAAAAACCTTATGACTCCGTGTGCTGAAATATACTAATTAGGACCAAATCTGTGAATATTGGATGTATGTAACTAGCACATATGTAACGAATAATTCAATTTTAGTTAAAAGTGAGGTATGTATTTAACTTGGATCAACCTAAAAACCTTATGACTCCGTGTGCTGAAATATACTAATTAGGACCAAATCTGTGAATATTGGTCATCTATGCAGCCACTAATTGGTAAGGTAATTAAGATAATTTATGAAGAGAGGGTTAGTTCTTTTGATGGATTCATTTTGCCTTCAAAACACAATCAGATCCATAGCTCAACTGGCAAACTGAGTGAAGATATCTCGTTTCAACACTTGAGGTCTTCGTATTGATCCCTAGTAGGGGTGGCTAACATGGAGTGCATGTACTGAGGTGTGTACTACTAAGCTAACCAAAAAATAATGATAATAAATAAATAAATAAGTTTTGTCTTCAAAACAAAGACTTTTCTTACAGCAGTGATGCTAAGCCGGTGAAATGGGGTCATAGAGTTTGGTTAGTAGGTTGTAACGAAAGAATTACTAAGAACTTAACAATTTAGTGGATTCGATGATGAGTTCACGAACATTTAGACTAAACTATTTGGGTTGCTGCAATAGTATGGTGGACAGACTGAAAACCAAACTAATATTAAACTAAAGACTCTGATCTTGCTGTAGTATGACAATAGATAGAAGTAGAGGGATTTTAAATTAAACTAATGGAGATAAATGTTCACGAAGAATGAAAGATAGTGTTGTTGTACCCTATTTTTTACTATTCTTGAAAAATCTAATTAGAAAGAACATATGTTATAGCAAAGAAAATATATGGCATACTAAATATCTTCAAGGATACTTGGAGTGCTTTTTATGGAATTATAATTAACAGGACGACAAGATAAGGAGTAATTAAAAGATATTTAAAGGCAAAGAAAGTAGCCGAGAGACATCTAGGAAGTCGACAGAGAGGGCAACCAAAACAAAACCTTGGCCAACAAAGTGAAGTAAGCAGTCGATATGCATATGGAAGTGGAAAGAGCGGCTGATAGGCGTCTAGAAGCAGATTGAGTGGTTGAGAGGTATTCAAAAGCAGAGTAAGTGGCCAAGGGAAGCCGGGAAATGGAATGCGTCTAAGAAGCTTGGTCGAGCGGTCAAAATAGAAAGATGCGGAGAGCGGTCAAGTGGATTGCAGCGAGTGACCGACAAAAGAGATGCGGCTAATGTGTGGTCGATGATCAATTAACAACTAAACGTAGAGCTTGGTCGAAAGAGGATGCATAATAATAAAGAAGAAACGCAACAGAGAGAAGAGGAACAGTTAGGAAGAAGAAACATAACAGAAAAAAAAAAAAAAAAAAAAAAGATCCAAAGAGAGGTTTTTCGACTACTGTAACCATTGCAGTAATGGAAGTAGGATCTGGAAGAACAAGCTACATCAGAAATTTATAAATATCAGAGGAATGTGATAGAAAAATTAATCAAAAGACATCTCAAAACCAACAAATCAACAATTAAATCAATCTGATCAATTTCCTTTATCTCAGATTATCCTAAGAGTATCGATAATCTAGTAGTGGTAATTCTTAGCTATAAAATTTAGTTGTAATCCAAATCTATACTCATACACTAAATTTTCTCTTTTATCTAATATCAAATAATTCTTTCAAGAAATGCATTCTTACCATTGCTCTTAGTGACCAATTATGAGTTTTTCCTTTTGTTTGAATGCACTGGTATTCTAAAAGTCCTTTCTTAGGAAAGGCACAACGTAACCCAACTTCAGAGGAAGAACCTCATCCTCTGGTTATCGCCTGATCTTATTAAATTATGCAAGTGGCTGAATAAGCGACTGATCTTCTCATAATTTGGTCATATACGTTCATATTGGACGTATCTGCTTATTTTGGTACTTAGGGTCAAATTTGATTAGTTTGGATTGAGTCATTATATCGATTCTGGAACACCCGCATAATTAAATATAAATCAAGCTTCCATCTTTTTGGGCATGCCCGGTGGGATTATAAGATGCGCTAGAATGAATATTCATACTGGTATAACATGAGCAAGTATGAAAGTCAGGTGGAAGCAAGATGCCCAACAGATCGTATTGAGATTATGTTGGCTAGAATACTCGATATGCAACGAGGAATTTAGCATATCGCTAAACAGTCACGAGTTCAGGTTGAAACTTTAGGTACATGGATGGTTAAAATGATGGCTTTCTTTGTCGGAAGAGCATTAGTAGTGCCAACACCATAGTCCACACTATGAGTACCTCTTCCACGACCGAATACGCTTCTTTTAGTACATGAAGTATGGAATCTTCCTCCATCTACTAAGTTTAGGTGAACGGAATAGGAAGCTAAGAATATTGTTCTTGAGGAAGGAAACTATAGTATACTTGGGGGGCAGCCTTTCCTCAGGAATCCACCGTATTATGGAAAACAAAACCAGGAAGATCCCGAACTACCACCGGTGGTTAAATCACACCATTTGGATTGTAATTGAAGCATGTAATTGGTTCAGGAGGTAGCAGGTCAAGTTGTCGGTTGTATTACTAATCAGTCAACCATAAATGTTATTCGGAATAAATTGAACAACAATCTTCATTGTCACGATTGACTTTGCGATTTTCTTATTAGGATAGCCGATTTTGACTAGGATGACCTAATTTACCGTTTTCTCAATTAAGATGGCTGAATTCGACCAAGATGGTTGAATTCAACCAAGAGGGTCGAATTTGTCATTTTCGACCATGAAAGTCGAGTTCAACCAAGGTGATTGATTTTTATTATTATTTTTTTTAATTTACCAATATGGCAGAATTCAACTAAAATGGGCGAATTTGCCATTTTTCAACTAAGACGGCCAAGTTTGACCAAGATTACTGAATTTAGTATTTTTTCGACCAAGATGGTTGAGTTTGAGTAAAATGGCTGAATTTACCATTTTTTGACTAAGATGGCTGAGTTCGACCAAGACGGGCGAATTTGCTATTTTTGACCAATATGGTTGAATTCAACGAAAATGGTTGAATTTGTCATTTTTCGACCAGGAGGCTGAGTTCGACAAAGATGGCCAAATTTGATGTTTTTTGTACCAAGATGGCCAAGTTTGACCAAAATGCTCGAATTTACTATTTTTCGATTAAGATGGCTGAGTTTGACCAATACGGCCAAATTTGATGTTTTTCGACCGAAACTACTGAATTCAACTAAGATGACCAAATTTTCTGCATTTTCGACCAAGATGACCAAGTTCAGCCAAGTCGACTGACTTTAATATTTTTCGATTAAGATAGTAGAGTTAGACCAACATGGATGAAATTGATGTTTTTATATGACCGAATAATCACATTTATTACACTAAATAATGAATTAATATTGAATTCACCTTTTACCAAAGGTGAAGCGATGTGGGGGGTAATGTTGTACCCTATTTCTAACCGTTCTTGAAAAATTCAATTAGAAAATACGCATGTTATAACAAAGGAAAGATATAACATGCTAAAGATATTTAAGGATGTTTGGAGTGCTTTTTAAGGAATGACAACTGACAGGATGACAAGACATAAAGTAATTGAAATGTATTAAAAAACAAACAAAGTGGCCAAGAGGCATCCACGAGGTCGACTGAAAGGGAAACCAAAATAAAACATTAGTCGACAAAGTGAAGTAAGTAGTCGATAGGCGTACGGAAGCAGAACGAGTAGCTGATAGGGGTCCAGAAGAAGATCGAGAGGTCGAGAGGTGTCCAAAAGTAGACCGAGCATCGAGGGAAGCTAGGAAATAGAATGCGGCTGAGAAGCTTAGTCGAGCGGTGAAAACAAAATGATGTAGAGAGCGGTTGTGTGGAGCGTAGGCGAGAGAAGAGGAATAGCCAGGCAGAAGAAACATAACAGGTGTAAGAGGAACTGTTAGGAAGAAGAAACGTAATAGAGAGAAGAGAAACAGCTAGGACGAAGAAATGTAACAGAAAGAATAATCTAGAGAGAGGCTTTTTTACTATTGTAATCGTTGCATAGGATATGGAAGAATAAGCTACAACAAAATTATATAAATAATAGAGGAATGTGACAAAAAAACCAATCAAAACACAATCAAATCTCAAAGTTAACAAATCAATAATTAAATTTATTTTATCAATTTCATTTATATTCGCTTATCTTAGGAGTAATGATAATCCAATAACAGTAATTCTTAGCTATAATCTTTAGTTTTAATCTAATTCTACACTCATACGCTGGATTTGCTCTTTATCCAATATCGAATAGTTCTTTTAAGAGATGCATTCTTCCAGTTGCTCGTAGTGCTCGATTGTGAATTTTTTCTTTTGTTTGATTGCATTGGTATTTTGAAAGTTTTTTTTTTTTGTGGAAAGCACATAGTTACCCATATTTGGAGGAAGAACTCCACCCTCCGATTATTGTCTGATCGTTATCAAATTATGCAGGTGGCTGAGTAAGCGATCGATCTTATCAAAATCTGGTCATATACGTTCACATTGGACGTATCTACTTATTTTACGCTTGGGGTCAAAGTTGATCGGTTTGGATCAAGCTGGTGTATCGATTATCGTACACCCACATAATTAAAAAACAATTCAAGCAGCCAACAAGTATAAGTAGTGTAGAGCTGAAAAGGTTGTGTGATTGTGTTGGCATGAAGTCTCGAGCTTTTCTTTCTTTTTTTACTTTTATAGGCTTTAATAAGATTATGGTCGTGCGTAAGACTCTTAGCTTCCATAGGTGATCTTCAACAATTAAAGTATTGATAGAACCCTTCACCAACACACATGTGGTGGGAGTAAGTATAAATCAAGAACTTTAATGGTAAAAAAAAATAAAATCATGCTAATATAGTGAATGGTCCAGATTTTATTGGAATTGGACAAAGTTCACATGAAAGTAATAGCTAGGATATCCAAGTGACTCAGTTTATGAAACATGGCCATGCATGGCAAGCCGTCACATTGGCATGATTGTACCTCTTAACTTTCCCGGTGCACCCATGCACTCTCATCATAGTTAGGGTTTCACCGTAATGGATACTAGAGCCCATGATTTGGTGTTGAAACTCTTGTAAGTCTTCCACTAAGGCATGGGGAGCTCACCACCTTCATCCGTAGAATAGTGACATGACGAGATTTGATTGGAAGCCAATTTCATCCTAGCCTTACATGTGTTGTGAAATATGTTGGAAATACTGAAAAATAAAAAACAATTAAAGAAAATTATTCTCATTTTTATCACCAGGCTCAATTATGTAAAAATATGTTGTCATTAAAGTGTGATTCGCCCCCTTATCAATTACTGATGGGTTACAGGCAAGTTGCTTCCAGGATAAGATAAACATTTCTAGATCTTGCATGCAGTAATCGCGAAGCTTAGGAACTTTTCAACACAGTTGATCTTATGGCAGACTCAATTAGTGGAAGTATTTGCAGTATTCTTAGAAAGGGATGGATTTTAGTGAGATTTGATAGATGGGAAGAGATCTGTCGAAGTTGATTGGATTTTGGACTGAAATAGTCCGATTTATATATGCACCAGGGTAATGAGCTGTTGCTATGTGGCCATCAATAATTCAGAACATTTGAAAAACATTTTTGACACTTGATAATGAATTTGGGTTGTTTCAGATCTTTGGATAGAAAGATCTGACTATTAGATCATCAAAGCTCATCTATTTTCTGACAGTTGTGGCTTTTATGGCTGCTAGCCATTCTCAAAATGGTTGACCGTTTTGGATCAATAATCTGACCATTCTCTGTAGCATATAAAACCCAAGCTTATCTTAGACCACTCACACCACGATGTAAAGTGCGCCAACTAGCATCACTACAGTAACACTGCTCACGTCCTTGCCCATGCCGAGCCCGAGCGTGTGCACACGTGCGTGCGTGCGTTCCAGTACCATGCACTAGAACAGGCAACCCGAGCATCTCAACCTCCAAGACTCTAAGTAAGAATATTACACACACCTCCCCTTATAAACCACAAATTTTGTTTTTTCATTTTTAATGTGAGACTAAGGGTCTATTTGATTTTTTAAAGTAAGTGTAAATACCCTGTAAATGGGTAATTGTTACTATTTCACCTGTTTGAAAATCCATCGGCTTTCCTATCTTAGAAACCGATTTAAAAGTTCTAGTTTAAATTTCTAGACCCCACTATGATGTATATGATATATTTGTTCCGTCCATTCGTTTTAACACAATATTTTGAGGCATGAGCCAAAAAATAAAGCAAATCCAAGATTCAAGTGGCCCACACCAAAATAAATAGTGGCCTCAAGAAGTTTTAACGATGAGTGTTTAATTCTCTTTTTCCTATAGTATGGTTCACTTGAACTTTGAATCTGCCTCATTTTTTGACTCATGCCTTAAATTCAGTTGGCATAATGGATGGACGGTGTGAATAATTCACATATATCATGATGGGCCCTATATATTTGTGGGCAACCTTGACTTTAATGTTGAAAAAAGTAGGAGTTAAAACAATCCTCGGGAACGATGAGGTAATTACCGTAGGAAGTAATTATTACATATTTGCAATGCATTTACGATTACTTTGGAAAATCAAATATGCCTTAAAGGGAAAATTGCACTTTTTCATTTAAAAATTTTGAATTGATTTGATGGGAAAACAAGAATTTTTAATATTTTTAATTTTTCAAAAACCAAAATTCAACAGGGATAGAATTGGTCCAAGTTGGAGCCCTATGGAGCCCTGATGCATGGGCTTTATCCATGTTTTGTATTATTATTTTTTCATTTCATTTTAAAATATGAATAATAATAATAATAAGCATATTCAAGGCCGGGGCAAACCTCATAGTGGTGATTGACCTTACAAAGAAGTGTTTATGACCGTATGAACAGGTTGAACGGTAGATTAAACATCACCGTGAGCTAATGAGGGTTTCAACGACAGATAATGACATTTTACTTCGGCTCATGTTTAGTTGTCATCCAACCTGTTTGTTTGTAAGGGGTCACATGGACCTATTCATAAGGTCAATCTCTACTATGTGATCTTGCTAATCCTTAGTCTGATCAGTTTTACACTTATGCTATAAAATGATCTCTCAAAAGAGATGTACAACTAGGATAAAACAAATACATCACACGGGCCCGCAAATATCCTGGATAGAAATCATACAGAGTAAACTCAGTTGGGCCCACTTTGAATGCATGTGGTCTATCCACACTGTCCATTTATTTTTCAATCTAATTTAAGGGGTTGAGCCCAAAATTGAAGCATATCAAAAGATCAAGTGGATCATACCACAGGAAACAGTGTGGATAATGATTGAAACCTTGCTAGGTATCACAGTGATGTTTCTTTGTCATCCAACCTACTCATAATATTATACTTCTGTGTTCTTAATAAATTTTCAACTGTAGACGTTCAATCCAACTATTTCCTATGGTGTGGTCCATTTGATCATTGTACATGCTTTATTTTTTGCGCTCAAACGCTAAAATTATTTGGTAAAATGAATGGGCTGAGCAGATAAAATACATAAATCATAATGGACCTCACAAAGTTTACCCACTACAGTAACCGTAGTGAGTTACCACGCAATCCGCTTTCAGATAGAATGAGGCCATCAAGATGCAGATTTGCTACTCCCCCAGCCACTAGCCTAGTGGTTGGTGGTCGGTGCTCCGTGGGCCCTACCATAATGTTCGTTCATCCATTTTTACATGTCATTTTAGGGATTTATTCAAAAAATAAGAGGGATATAAATATCAGGTGGACCACACCACAGGAAAACAAAGTGATTGAATGTCCACCATAAATCCTCCTAAAGCCCTCTATACGGTTTATTTGACATCCAATCTGTTAATTAGGTCATACAGAC
Source organism: Magnolia changhungtana (assembly GCA_030180095.1). NCBI lineage: Eukaryota > Viridiplantae > Streptophyta > Magnoliopsida > Magnoliales > Magnoliaceae > Magnolia > Magnolia changhungtana. The sequence continues at coordinate 544,018 of JASAUF010000241.1, read as the reverse complement.
CTAAATGAAAGGAAAAAAACAAAGATCAGCTTGATCCAAAACTTTTATGGGTCCCAAAATTTTGTCGACCATTCAACACTATTTCCTACAATGTGGTCAACTTGAGATGGGGATATACCTCATTTTTGGTCTCATACGCTAAGGGCCTGTTTGATTTTCAGTGGCTGTGTAAATACCTGTGAAATGAGTAATAATTACCATTTCACCCGTTTGAAAATTATCTGGAAATCCACCGTACTTTTTACCTCGAAAACCGATTTAAAAGAGTTATTTTAAATTTTTGAACCCCAAGGTGATGTATATGATAAATCCATTCCGTCCAGTCGTTTTAACACAATATTTTAAGGCATGAGCCAAAAAACGAAGCAGATTGAACACTTAACTGGCCTACACCAAAAGAAACAGTGAACCAGAGGGGTTTTTAATGGTAACTGTTTGATTCCCTTTTTCTAGTGGCGTGGTCCACTTAAGCTTTCGATATGCCTCATTTTTTTGTTTCATGCCATAAATTTATCAGGCATAATAGATTAATGGTGTGGATAAGCGATACACACCATGGTAGGACCCACAAATATGTTGTGGCGTTCTTGATTTTTGTATCAAAGATACAGGTCGTAAAATTAAACATCGAAAAAAGTGAGGTAAATACAGAGGAAATAATTATTACATATTTTCATGGTATTTACCACTGCACTGGAAAATCAAACAAGCCTTAAAATGATCTAGAAAATGAAGGGATGGATGAAACACATACATCATAGTGGGGCCCACAGACCATCAGCCATTGGCCAGTGGCAAAGGGAGTAGCCAATCCGTTTCCCATTGAGATGGACTTACTTCGTTAGTGGGGAAGCAGACTGGTTGGTGCACCACACACCAGCTATATAGCTGGTGTATTGATGTCAGCAAGTTTTGTAGGTCAAATCCTGAGATATGTGATATATCCAAACCGTCCATCCATTTGACGAGTTCATCTTAAGGCTTAAGTCAAACTTGAGTCCAAAACTAAAATAAATCTAAAGATCAATTGGACCACACTGCAAAAACTAGTGGGGGATTGAACATCTACCATTAAAACCCTTTTGGGGTCACGACAGTTTCAGATTAATATAAAATTTGTTTTTCCTTTTCATCCATGTATTTTCAAATATATTAATAGATTGGATGGAAAATAAACGTTATGATGGGCGCTATGATGGGCGCTACGAACTTTTTAATAGTAAAAATCATTATCCTCGCTATTAATTTTGGTGTGTTTCATTGAGCTTTTAATATGATTAATTTTTGTCTAATGCTATAAAATGATTTTAAAAAAATAGATGAACAGTATGGATATAGTAAATAAATCATTGTGAGGCCATATAACTTTAATCTCATTTAAATTATTTGTGTAACTTGAAATTCGAGGTTTTCATATGATACGTACCCACAGTAGCATAGTACACCAGCCTACGGATCAGCTAGTGTACCAACACATCAACAATGTAACCACTGTGGGTACATGTCGTGCGAAGACAGCGTTGACATTCCTCGAGCTCCGAGTTCACCATCGGTTGAAAGGAGATCAAAATTACATGGGCCCCACAATAATGTATTTATTGCATCCGCATTGTTAATTCATTTGGTGAGATTATCTTTAGAGCATGAGCTAAAAAATGAATCATATCCAAAGCTCAAATGGACATATAGCAGTTGGGATAATAATTTTCACCAACATTCGTAGGTCACACCATAATGTTTATTTTCCATCCAATCCGTTCATAAAGTCACGAAGATCTAGATTAATAGGAAAAACAAATATCATATTGTTCCAATACTTATGTGACTCCCAAAAGGTTTTCAATGATAGTCATCCAATCTCTTACTACTTTTTTCAGTGTGGTCCACTTGATCTTTAATATGTCTTATTTTTCGGCTCAAGCATTATGACGAGCTCGCCAAGGGCCTGTTTGGTCGGGCAGATTGGAAGGGATTGGATGGTATTGGAAGGGATTGGAAGTTAAATCTCAGGATTGGTCGGCATGCCAGACAGACTGGGTGATCTGATCCCGGGATATATCAATCCCATGGATCTTAAGGGCCTATTTGGCCAGCGGTATTAAGTTGTATTAAATGGGATCCCATTGCTAATCCCACTTCGAAATTGGGAATGCCATGTTTGAAAGGTGTGTGAGATGGGATTAAAATTATCTTTATAAGCTTTGGAAAATGAGACTTGCATGTGTTGTAAAGTGTGAAATGGGATTACAAATATCATGGATTATGAATTTTTCTTTTATCCAAGTTCACTTCAAGTGTAATTTGAAAGTAAATCTTGGGATTTACTTTTTAATGCATATGTTCCAAACATAGTACTAGAAAACATGAGATATACCCAATCTGGGGACAATACCTTACATATGCATTTATTGTTTTTATAATTCCATCCACCTTAATCCCACCTAATGAGTGGGCCAAACGGGCCCTAAGACAATCCATTGACAACACCATCGTTCTCTTTAAATCTCATCCAATCCATCCTAAACTGTTCAAATTTGTCAGAGACGTATTTGGTTTGAGGGATCGGAATGAATGGAAAGATTTGATCCCAGGATTGGCCGGGCGTGCGAAACGGACTTAATATAGCAATCCTGGAATATAGCAATCTCATCTAACTTGCACCAATGAGTCAGCCATCATTACCTTGAAATCCATGTTATTCACCCTAATACCGTCCAATTCCTTCCATCCAGCCGCCCAAACACGCCCCAAATGAACAGATTGTTTCGGCAAAAGGCATACCTCGTAATGGCACCCCGGAACTTACTTAGCAGCTGTACAGCTGGTGTGTGGTACACCGGCTAATCCGCTTTCCGTTAGTGGGGCTCACGCTGTCAATATCGCCAGGACATTTATTAAAGTTAGTCGGTGGAGAATATATTCCACACCCGTCTCTGCACCATGCCAGTTTTTTAACGTTTTTAGAAAGAGAGTCCGGATCCTCTGTTAGCGTCCGAAGACTCTTAAACATAGCGTTCATGGTGGGCCTATGTTGTAGGCTGTCCGTTTTGTCAAATCAACTGCTATTTATGTTTTCCCTTGTTTCATCATGGTCTGTTGTGCGTTCGATCACCACTATTTCAATGTTGCGTGGTCTACCAAAGATTTATCTGCATCATTCCCAAAAAGATATACCTAAAATAAGCTCGAAAAACGGATGAAAGGCGTGGATATAAAACACATACACGATGCAACCTCCGTGTTGAATTTTGACAGAAGGGCAGACTTCGTTCACAGATTTGAATATTTTTGAAGGTTTGGTATGTGTCTAGTCTTGCAATGGACCAAATGGTTGCCTTTCCAAACCAAGAAGGCATTTGCAAAACCAAATATAGAAAGGCAAAACCACGTTTCCTACAAAATAACGTTTAAGTAGGTGGCGAGAAGCTCCCACCTGGAGAGGGATTAGGTGCGGCGCCTGCCTCACATGTCACAGTGCGGCCTTATTCGTGGGCCCACCTTTATATATTTTTTATATATCCACGCCGTCCGTCCGTTTTAACAGATTGGCATTAAAAATTATACAGATTCAAATCTCAGGTGGACCATGCCATATGGAAACAGTGGTAATTGAATGCCCACCATTGAAAACATCTATAATGTCGACCTTAATGCCCAATGTAATTTTATTTCCCATCCAACCTGGTAATAAGCTCACACATACCTGGATGAAAGGAAAAAAAATTAATATCATCATGATCCACAGCTTTTATAGCCTACAATAATCTTTTAATGGTCATCCACCACTGATTTCTTAGGTGTAGTCCACCTGAGATTTAGATCTACTTCATTTACATGCCTAAAATGATTTGGAAAAAGGGATGGACGGCATGGATACACAATACATATATCTGATAGCAAAAGTGGGTAGCTGATAGCAGGAATGCAAAGCTGAGGTCACTGGTGGTGCACCTCTGCAGATTCAAATTAAAAAATATATAGATAGCTGGGATGACTGCATACAGATAAAACAACAGTACTTCAAACTTTTATTGTACTTTTTCTACACTCACAGTTACGAAATGCTGCAATACATAAATAGCTGAAAGTAAAAACCAACTCCACTTTCTTTGCTCTTTTTTCTCAACTAAACAGTAACTGAAAGACTCTTTCAGCAACGGTAAAAATTCAAACTCAGTCAGCAACAAACTTGCTTATTATTAGGACTGACGTGTCAACAAGTTTACCATTTCAACATTCCCCCTTAAACTTGTCTCTTCATACTTCATCATCCCGAGCATTGCCTTTAATCTTGTAAAAGCATTGTGTTTGAGCGGTTTTGTAAAAATATCAGCAATTTGGTCATGCGTCCTGCAAGAAACTAATTCAACTTCTTTGTTTTTCACATGCTCTCTGATGGAATGATATCGAGTATCAATATGCTTGCTTCGTTCATGAAACACTGGATTCTTTGCTAGTGCAATTGCTGAACGATTATCGATATAGATCTCTGTAGGATGATTCTGTGGAAATTCCAAATACTTCATAACATTCCTTAGCCATATACCATGGCAGACAGCTGAGCTAGCAGCAACATACTCAGCTTCACATGATGACAATGTTACAATCGATTGCTTCTTTGATGTCCATGTGAATGCTGTATCTCCCATACAGAACACAAATCCTGTTGTGCTCTTTCTTTCATCCAAATCTCTTCCCCAATCACTATCAGAATAACCAACCAGTTTGCAAGCTTCACTTTGGAAGTATAGAACATACCATCATTGATGGTACCCTTAATAATATAACGAAGTATCCTTTTCGCTGCATTCAACTGTGATTGGTCAGGAGTCTCCATGTACCTACTAACTAACCCGACTCCATAAAGTATATCTGGTCTAGTACATGTCAGGTATCTTAAACTTCCAACCAGACTCTTGAAATAAGTTGAATCAACATCTCCTTGCCCATTTTTTCTCAACTCTAATCCCGTTTCTACTGGAGTAGTGACAGGATTACAGTTCTCCATTCCAAACTTCTTCAGAATTCCCTTTGCATAATTGCTTTGGGAGATGAAGATTCCTTTCTCGCTTTGCACAACCTCGATCCCGAGAAAATGTGCCATTAGGCCAATGTCAGTCATTTCAAACTCTTTGACCATGTTCCTTTTGAAAATTTCAAACATACCTGAATTGTTGCCGGTGAAGATCAGATCATCAACATATAGACATGCATATAACAAGCTTCCGTCTGACTCCTTCATATAGAGTGCATGCTCATAGGGACACTTCTCAAATCCATTCTTTTGGAAGTAATCATCAATCCTTGTATTCCATGCACGAGGCGCTTGCTTTAAACCATACAATGCCTTCTTCAACTTGTATACCTTATCTTCTTGGCCTTTAATCATATATCCAGGTGGTTGATCCACATAAATTTCTTCTTCAAGATATCCATTCAGAAATGCTGACTTTACGTCTAGCTGATAAATCTTCCATTTGTTTTGAGCAGCTAACGTAATTAGCAGCCTGATGGTCTCAAGTCTGGCAACAGGAGCAAAAACCTCTCCATAATCAATTCCTTCTTTCTGCTTGTATCCTTTTGCGACAAGCCTTGCTTTCATATCTGTGGACTTCTCCTTGAGCATTTCTTTTTGTCTTGTAGACCCATTTTACTCCAATGGTCTTGCGGTCTTTTGGTAAAGTAGTCAGCTCCCATGTTTTGTTCTTTTCAATGGATTTAATTTCTTCATCCATTGCTCTCTTCCATCTATCTTCTTTGTTAGCTTCTTCAAAGTTAATTGGATCACTGCTCATCAGAAGACAATACAGAGTGATGTCCTCATCCATCGTTTCTGCATACAAATCATTCAAGCTTCGATAACCACGAGGTCTCATATCTGAAAATTCTCGTTCCTCTGATGATGGAGCTTCATTCCTTAGTGCTGAAGGGGAGCCGCGTGGAGGTGTTTGTTGTGGTTCTCTAACCACTTCTCTCGACTGATCATGCTCTTCTTCTTCTTCAAGAATTATCTCTGCATTTTTGGAGGATTCAATTCGATCCCAGTTCCAGGATTCATTTTCTTCAAAAATGACATCCTTGCTGAAGAATACTTTCGTGGTGATGGGATTATATAGCTTATATCCCATAATTCTGTCACCGTATCCAACCAGGATACACTTTACTCCTTTATCTTCAAGCTTGGTCCTTCTTGCTTCTGGAATTTTGGCATAGGCAAGACAACCAAAAATTCTGAGATGACTCACCTTTGGTTTGTGAGTACTCCATGCTTCTTGTGGTGTCTTTGTTTGCAAGCTTCGCGTAGGACACCTGTTAAGCAGATATACCGCACATGAGACAGCTTCGGCCCAGAAACTCTTCGGCATATTTTTATCTTTTAACATGCTTCTTGCCATGTTAAGAATAGTGCGGTTCTTCCTTTCGGCTACACCATTTAATTGAGGAGTATAAGCTGGTGTGAATTGATGTCTGATTCCTTGTTGCTTAAGGAATTCTTGAAAAACGTCTGCAGTATATTCTCCGCCCTGATCTGATCGCAATGTCCTGATGAGATAGCCACTTTGTTTCTCCACAAGAGCTTTAAACTCTTTGAAAAAACCAAATACTTCTGACTTTCTTTTAAGAAAATATACCCACGTTCTTCTGCTGAAGTCATCGATAAAGGTGAGGAAGTATTGATTATGTCCGTTTGATATTGGATTTAACGGACCACATACATCTGTGTGAACTAGTTCGAGAGGCTTGTTTGCTCTCCGATCATTTTGTTTGCCAAAGCTGTTTCTGTGTTGTTTTCCCAGAACACAGCTTTCACATATTTCATTTGGATGATGGATGTTGGGCAAGCCATTCACCATATTTTTCCTTCCCAATTGTTTCAGACTTTCAAAATTCAGATGTCCATACCTGCGATGCCAGATCCAGTCTTTGTCATTGATGATAACATTTAGACACTTTGGAGTGTCATGATGAATAGACAGAGGGAACATCCTGTTCTTTGCCATCTTGACTCGAGTCACCAGCCTTCCTTGAGTGTCAGCAATAGTCAGCTGCATATCTTTAAGGCTAATATTATAGCCTTTCTCTACGAGCTGTCCAAGACTTAATATGTTGGTCTTCATGTCTGGGACAAAATAAACATTGGAGATAAAAGCATGATCTCCATTCTTCTGCTTGATCAATATATCGCCTTTCCCTTGAACAGGGACCTTTGAGAGATCGCCAAATGAAATCTCTCCTTGAATCTTCTCATCGAGTTGGATAAATAAATTCCTTCTGCTAGTCATGTGATTGCTGGCTCCAGAATCGAGGTACCAAATATTTTGATCCGGATCGATTGTATTGTGTGCCATAAGACTCAGCAAATCATCTTTAACTTGATCATTTTCTGCATAGTTAGCAAAATCAGTAGCTTCATTTGATGGAAACTTACCTCTGCATTCATTGCTGTAATGGCCATACTTGTAGCAGTTATAACATTGAACACTTCTTTTGTCAGTGTTTTGACGATTGTTGTAACCGCCTCTTCTTCCTCGTCCTCTTCCTCGTGGAACATAGTTTTGTTGTCCACGCCCTTCTTTGTTAAAGCCTCTTCTATCATAACAATTGTTTCTGGCTTCAAAATTTCCAGAGCCTCTTCCACGAGATCCTCGACCTCGTCCTCGTTGTGATGTCTCCCCCCGATCATGTCTTTCTTCAGTGATTAATAGCTTTGATTGCAAAGCTTGCTCTAATGCTTTATCAGCACTCTTTCTATGCACCTTCTGTTCATGGGCTTGCAACGAGCCCACAAGTTCTTCCACGGACATAGTCTCCAGATCTTTTGTCTCTTCTATGGCCACGACAATATAGTCGAATTTTGGATCTAAAGATCGCAAAATTTTTTCTGAGATTCTCGTGTCTGTGAGAGTCTCACCATTCCTTCTAAGTTGATTTGCAATTATCATGACTCGTGTATAATAATCAGCAATAGTTTCTGGGAGATTCATTTTCAAAGATTCGAATTCACCTCGAAGAGATTGGAGACGAATCTTCTTTATTTTGTCAGCACCTTTATGTGTTTTGTAGAGACTCTCCCAAACTTCTTTGGATGTCTTGGCAAGTGCTATGATCTCGAACGTGGATTCATCAAGTCCTTGGTATATGATGGACTTTGCTTTGCAATCCTTTTTCCGATCGGATCTGAGGAGTACCTTTTGTGCTTCTTGCAAAGCAACTTCTGCTTCTTTGGAGACTGGTTCGAAATAGCCATCCTCAACGATGTCCATAACATCCTGAGCACCTAGTAGTGCTCTCATTTGAATGCACCAGTTGTCGTAGTTGCTTTTGGTGAGCTTTGGAATAATAGCCTGCGCATTGCTGTTTGCCATTTATAAAGAACTCCGGATACCTTCAACTGGCTCTGATACCACTGATAGCAAAAGTGGGTAGCTGATAGCAGGAGTGCAAAGCTGAGGTCACTGGTGGTGCACCTCTGCAGATTCAAATTAAAAAATATATAGATAGCTGGGATGACTGCATACAGATAAAACAACAGTACTTCAAACTTTTATTGTACTTTTTCTACACTCACAGTTACGAAATGCTGCAATACATAAATAGCTGAAAGTAAAAACCAACTCCACTTTCTTTGCTCTTTTTTCTCAACTAAACAGTAACTGAAAGACTCTTTCAGCAACGGTAAAAATTCAAACTCAGTCAGCAACAAACTTGCTTATTATTAGGACTGACGTGTCAACAAGTTTACCATTTCAACAATATCAAGTTGGGCCAAGTCGCGCCGTACTGTGTTTGGTTAGGCCTGTGCCGCACCTAATCCACTGTCGAAAGACGACTTGGCAATAAAGTATGATTCGAGGACGCGGATTGCGCGGTGAACGTAACACTCTCAAGCAACGTGGTGTAAGGAATCAGTGGGGCTCACCCGTGATGTTCTTGTTTTATCCACACCGTCCATCCATTTTTTCAAACCATTCAATGGCATGATCCAAATATTCAAGTATATATAAGGTTCTATTTGACCACACCACAAGAAACAGTGGATATTGAACGTTTGCCGTTAAAAACATCATGGAGCCACGGAAGTTTTGGATAAAGATTATATTTGTATTTTCCCTTCATCGAGGTCTTCGTAACCTTACGAACAGGTCAGATGGCATATAAATATTACCGTGGGCTCCAAGAAGGTTTCAACGGTGGATGCCATTATCTCTATAGTTCTTGTAGCAGTGTGGTCTACTTTAGCTTTTGATATGCTTTAATTATTTGATTATGCCTTAAACTGAAGTGTTAAAACGGATGGACGGCACGGATAAAGCACATACATAACGGTGGGTCCTGCAGGGTCCTGAAATGGTGGAGGTTGCTTGTGAAAAGCTCACCCCGCGAATAACAAACTGCAATCTGTTACCCATGCCATTATCATGACGGTTCGCCTATCAATAAAAGCTTCCGTGGGCCACAATGTTTGTTTTCTAATACTTTAACGAGGCCACATGCATCTCGAGGAAGAAGTAAATATCCATAATAGTTTTGGCCCACACAAGTTTTTAACGGTGGGCATTTAATCACTACTGTTTTCTATGGTTGAGATTTGGATGTGCGTTATTATTTTTAGCTCATGTCCTAAAATGAGCTGAAAAAGCTGGAACGACGGTATGAATATATAACACACGATCAAGTTGGGGCCATCGTTCGGCCTGATCGAATCCGTTCTCCTGATATGAACATCGTGGTCAGTAGGATAACTGGTGCAAAAGAGGTAATTTGGTAGTCGTCACTTTCTTCAACAAAGCACGCGTGTACACATATACAATTGCTACATGGGACCCCGACGCCGGATACGGCACGATTTCGCAGGGGGAGCCTTCCTCCCACCTCGGTAGCCCAGCAGACGCGGCAAGATGCGATTCGCTGGGCCGTATTCTTTTAGCCGGCCATTCTTCGCGATTCTGTTTTTTAACGATTCTGTAGGCCAGCACGCAAACCTTTTAAAACTCAGCTTATTCTCTTCACACGTGTTGTTGGTGAGTACTGCTGTAGATGGATCGTAAATCCAAAACCAGGTTTATCAAGCAATGGTAACCGTTATATCAGTTTCTACCAAATGGATGATTCTTCGGCTATCCTCTATCGATTGATTCCAGTGATGCCACGCATACGGTTGAAGCATTAGCATCATTTTCATTCTACATCGAGCCGAGCGGAACCCACCAACCATTCGTCTCCACCTAGTTGTCATGATAGCAGGATTGAAAATTGAAATTGATCGCTGAACCAACCGTCTCCACTTAGTTGTGATGATGGAAGGAGTGAAATTGATCGCTCATTATGTTGAGTGCCATGCGGTGTTCGAAATATGAGATTACCGCTACTCCGACGCCTCCCTCGTGTTAGAAATTTTAAGAGTATTTTGTACACAACAAGGATAAAAGAAGACGATAATGAAACGATCAGATCTATCAGGTTTAAGGCTTGACTTGAATAGTCAATTTCTCAAGACAGATTTATTGTCCTTTTCTGGAAATTCTAGCAAGTGCAAATGAAGGAAATCTGCAAATTGTCTTCAGGATACAATGAACTCTCAGTCCGATTTTCAACACGAAAATTTGCACATTTAAGTGTTGAACAGATCTCTAGTTTTGACACCGATATGCCTTAGGACGTTCAGAAAAACTCAGCAAGAGATTAGATCGAGAGTAATTATACGGAAGAAGATATAATCCCAAGGATTAAGAGTCTATAATTTCTGGATTATAGTATTCAGGATTTATATCAATTGAAGGGTTATGAATTTCTTTTTGAAGAGGTGCTAAAGAGCCTCTTCAAGAAATTCATACCCATTCACAGCAAATAATTGTCTTTTCATGAAAGGACATAACTTTTTGTCCTACAGCAGTTATTTCTATACCCATTCAAACAGGAGCAGTTATCCAACAGGAAAAACTGTATACACAAAAGCAACACATGGCATAGGTGCTACATGTACAATCATGTCACAATTACTCTTAATCAACAAAGGTCATAAATCATCAGGATAAACCCTCGTTCAATTCTAGTTGAACCATGGCCAAAAAAGTTTGAACCATGTGCCAAAAAGACTAAGGCACATTTTGCTCCTTGCGAAGGTGCAAAGTGCTAAGTACGCCTAATAAAGCGCCCAAGCAGCTCTACAGCCCACGCCACACGCGCGCGTGCGCGAACGGTGCGAAAACGTCCTCGGGGAGATTTGAACCCTGGTTACGTAAGCAAAAACCCCTTCTCTTGCCAACTGGCTATACACACTATTTATGAAAATCTTAAATAATTAATATATTTATTTACTTTCTAAAAATAATGTTTATTTTTGAAATTTATTTGTTATTCTAAAAAAAATACAACACCTCATTCTCTCCGTCTTCTCATCTTCGTAGCCTTTCTTGTCTCATATCCTATTCCTATCCCTTCTGATGATGTTGTTTTTCTTCCTTCTCTGATTTTCTTCTGGGATGTCTATTGGGTGCCGATCTCACCCTTCTCTAACTAGGAATGGACAAGGTTTTTCAAGGGCCCATGATGTATGGGTTTTATCCATGCCGTCCATTCATTTTGCCATATCATTTTAGATTACAAGACAAAAAATGATTCAGTTCCTCGGCTCTAAGTGGACCACACCACAGGAAACAGCGGCTGTAATGACACCCACCGTTGAAACCTTCCTAAGTGCCCATCGTGACGGTTAATTGCCATCTAACCTGGTCATCATGATAACGTACATGTCCACCGTACATGTAGCAATTGATGATACTCTAAAGCAATCTATATCAGTTAGACATATAAAATAATTCAAAGAATAATCCACATCGTCTAAATGTTAGCCATCTAAATGAATGATTGAAAAACATTGGTAAATTATTTATTTGTAAGTAATATTGTGAACAATCTCATCTCATTCCGAATCCTATTTTGCGGGTTTCTCACGGCAGGAAATGGGACGCGGATGAGGAAGTTCTTGCATAAGGATTCTGGGTGGGCCCCACTGTGAGATGTTTGTGAGAAATCCACTCCATCCATCCGTTTTTTGAGCTCATTTTAGGGCATGCGACCAAAATTAAAGCTTATCCAATACTCAAATGGGCCAGATGAGAGGAAACTGTGGGGATTTAGTGACACCGTTGAATCATTTATATGGCCACAAAAGTTTGTTTGGATGGAATATAAGCATCAAGGTAGAGCCTAGGATGGTTTCAACGGTACATATTCATCTTCCCACTGTTTCATCTGGTATGGCCCACTTAAGTTTTGCATACTTTTCATTTATTATTGCATGTTCTAAAATGAGCTTGAAAAATGGATAGACTGGTTGAATTTCTCATAAACATCACAGTGGACCCCACCTTGTGTCCAGGCAGTAACTTCCTGGGAAAGCCTTCATCGAGAGATCCGCGTCCCAGGAAATGGATTTGTTTGGAATAGCTTGTTACTTAAGTTATGCCACACTTCTCCCAAGGTTGATAAAATGATAAGTTGGAATATTTCGAACATTTTGGAATTGCCACGGATTAAAATGAGGTTTCAAATTTTATGATTGGAAAGAGTTCTATGAATCGCCTAAAAGAGTAAGAACTTTAAAGAATTCTCGGCTCAAGTAATCTTTGAGTTGATCTGCGCCGTGAATTCTACATAAGGAGTTGGGTTTAAAATGAGCAAAGAAAAAGAAAGGGTTATATATCATTTTTCACACTTGCAATGTTCTACTTTATTTGGTTATATGATTTTTAGGAGGATTCAAAGAACTTGTAATAAATTACCTAATTAAATAATATTATATTATCCTATATGGCCTAATTAAGTAAGAAATTAAAGAAATTGAAGGTAAAAGTGCGAGTAAGTAAAACTAAAGAAATGAAAGCAAGATAAAAATGTAAATAAGTAAAACTAAAGAAATGAAAGTAAGATAAAAATGTAAATAAGTTAAACTAAAGAAATGAAATTAGGATAAAAGTGTAAGTAAAATTAAAAGAAAATGAAAGTAAGATAAAAGTGCAAATGGGTGTAGGTGCTTTTGGACATGTAAGGGATATGCGGAATGGAATAGGGCTTAATTCCAGATGTAAGAGCGAACAAGGGAAATCAGACACACTTTTATTTACAAAAGGGATAGTTGAATATCCTGAGTTTCGACCCTATTAATTGACTTCAGCTTTATTTTGACTTTTGACTTTTCAATAGAAAGAAATGGAGACAAAACAGAGGTAGAGGCAGGGGCAACAGCTCATGACAGGTATAAGAGAATTTTAGCTGAAACAATTTGAAAAAGAAAAGAAAGAAAGGTTGCAACAAGTTTTCTGTAGAGTTTTTCCTCTAGTTTTTTCTATTACCGCTACCTGTTACTTAACTTTTCTATTACTCGGTTCTACCTCTCTTTTTTTCCCACTGCAAGGGTGTTGGGGATTTTGGCCTACAAAGTCACACAGATCTAGATCTAGGATAACAATCCAATGACACCAAGCACACACAAGAGAATACAGATTTAACGTGGAAAACCCTTGCGGAAAAAAAACCATAGCACAAAACGACAGATCTCCACTATGAAAATAGAAATTACAAAGAGAGAGGACTTACCCTATTCGAATAACTTCGAATCTCACCCTTGCTACATCCTTTAAAAACCCTAAAATCCTTTTAGGAACCCTTGAAACTCTTTTAGAAAGCCTTAGAATACATCACAATGCCGCATACACCCTTTTAAATAAGAATAGAAAGAGGTAGAATCCAAATAGGAAATAAAATCCGCAAAATCTGTACTTCCACAATCGCATCTGCGGAACTTATCGATGTCATCGAAGGTCTCTTGATGACAGCTTCGATATCATCGACGGTCCTTTGATGATATCGAAACAGGACCAAAACTGTCCAGCAACCAGGGGTGAAAAATACTGTGAATTATCGATGGCATCGAGACCCTGTTGATATCATCAATAGACCAATAGACAGTTTTAAGACATCTATCAATGTCATCTAAAACCCTGTCGATATCATCGTCAGACCACCAGATAGATTTAAGACATCTGTCGATATCATCGGAAACCCTGTCGATTTCATCAGAAACCCTGTCGATATCATCGACAGACCACCCGACAGATTTAAGACATCTATCCATAACAATCTCCACCATGTCTTCAATCTTCATCCGTGTAGCTTCTTGACCTCCTCTTATCTATTCCTCACATCATAGCTTCTCGTGCACACTCCGTCTTCCTTTTACGTCATCTCTAAGTCCAGAGAAGTTTTATAGACCTTGAACTTCTCTACAGGAACGATCTAAGAGAACATGTCCGTTGGATCAGAATCCACATGCCCAACCATCTTTGCTCCTGTCTTCCCAAAAGAAAAGACGTAGTCTTCTTACCATCTCACCGCTACCCAATATTGCTTGTTGGGGTACTTGCTCACAACACTGATAGCTTGTGAAATAACCAGTCTAATCCAGACTATGACATACACTGCCAACCGCATCCGAATAAGGTTCATGAGATATCCTACTTTTCCTCATCTGTTTTGGGACATGTCCTGAGGGAAACTTGAGGAGAGACGCGTAAAGAATGCTCTCCGGCTCTTCCTGACCCATCACATCTTTGATCAATACCTACATGTAAGGTATTCCTCCTATGATTACTAAAGCCTACTCCTTCTTCAGTCTCAATGCCAAGAACCATCTTTGCAGCCCCCCGATCCTTCATCCTGAATGTCCCACTTAATCGAGTCTTCAGTACATTGATTTCAAACATTTCATAATTGACGATCTACATGTAATCAATTCCTGACTCACCATGAAGGAATCAAACCACTGCCTAGGCGACAGGTCGAACCATGACCTCCTGCAAAGTCTTTTCTCTGCCCCTTTAACTTCGAACCGCTCTGATTGCTTCATGTAGATCTGCTCTTCACTTTTCCTTGCAGAAATGCAGACTTCACATCCATCTTTCCAGCTCAAGACCACATTGGCCAACCAGCGCCAATCACGGATCTAATAGACACCTGCTATACCGTCGGCGCGAATATCTCTGAGAAGCCGATCCCTTCTCTCTGCATAACCCTACGTTACCAACCTCGCCCTGTATCTATGCTATATCTTCCTGAAGATCCACCTGCATCCAACCTCTTTTCTGGCCCACTGGAAGCTCCACCAGTTCCCATATGTCGGTCTGGTACAACGAATCCATCACATTGCCCATAGTCACCTTTCACTTTTCAGCACCAGGCTCACCTGGAGCCTTCTGAATAGAAGATGAATCTTGTGCAATATTGGAGTCATCCATGTACCTCGCCGATATCCTGCAATCATGCCGTGTGATTTTTCTCACAGGTGACTACTCCACCTGCTCTATATCCCTGTCCGCACATCTCAGCCTTCCTGCCCTGCCTGCTCATGTGGTCATGCCCAACATGCCACACACATGCAGAAGTGGAATCCACTACATCCACTGCAGCTCCACCTTTTGAAGTGCTCCCAATCAACCTGTACAAGGTACCGAGTCGTTGCACTTTCGTGATTACCCGTGCCCCCTTAGATACCTTAAGAGCACCATCAATACCTGTGTACTTGCATCCTTTTGCCTCAAGTACATCAAAAGAAATTAGATTCTGCTTCAAATCGGGAATGTGCCTGACATCAGTCAAAGTATGCTCCACCTCATCAAACATCCTGATGCGCACCGTACTAACAACTACAATATTACAGGCAAAGCCATTGTCCACAAACACCTGTCCACCATCGTACTCACTATAGCTGGTGAACCAACTCCGATGATGAGTCATGTGAAAAGATACCCCTGTGTTTAGCATCCACTCGTCCTTACGATCATCGTATGGCCGCCTGATAGTAGACACAGACAAAACATCACCATTACATCCACTCGATCCATCTGACGTGGCAACATTGGCCTCCCTGTACGAAGCCTCAGAATCTTCTCTCTTCGATTTAGGATTTCCACAATCCTTCTTCACGTTTCCTTCCTTCCCACAATTCCAGCACTTTACCTTTCCTTTGCCCTTGCCCTTAGATTTGGATCTATAACCTGAAGAATCCGTACCTTTTTCAGAATTCTTACCCATTATAAACAGTGCATCAGAAGATGTCCCCATGCCGCCGTTTAGCTTTTTCATAGCCTTCCCTTGAAGGGTCGAGATAACGGTGTCGACACTCAGGATTTTATTCGTGCTGCACATGATGTCCTTAAATGACTCATATGATGCCGGAAGAGAATTTAGCAACATACATGCTTGTTCTTCATCTTTCATCACTTCCTCCATATCTAACAATTTGCAAACTAATTTATTAAAGTTGCTGATGTGATCCTCCAGATCTCCACCCTCTGCCATCTTGAAGTTATACCACTACCGCTTCAAGTGTAGGAGCATAGACATCCTTTAACTTCACCTATAACTTAGCCACAGTTTTCTCTCTCATGACATTGTAAAGAACCCCATCTGTTAGACATAAACGGATCGCTGATAAAGCTTTCTTATCAAGAGTATTCCAATCATCATCAGTCATAGTAGACTTTCGCTCCTCAAGAGCACCATCTTCGCCTTGCTTGATTAAGGAACTCATCATCTTGATCTTCCATAATTCAAAATTATTTTTCCCCGAGTACTTCTCAATCTCATACCTAGTGCTCGCCATTATTACTAATCCTGCAGATTCAGATCTGTGCCCCAACGATCGCTTTGATACCACTTGTTGGAGATTTTAGCTTGCGGAGTCACACAGATCTAGATCTAGGATAGCAACCCAATGACACCAAGCACACACAAGAGAATACAAATTTAACGTAAAAAACTCTTGTGGAAAAAAACCACAGCACAAAGCGACAGATCTCCATTGTGAAAATAGAAATTACAAAGAAAGAGGACTTACCCGATTTGAACAACCTCGAATCTCACCCTTGCTACAACCTTTAGAAACCCTAAAATCCTTTTAAGAACCCTTGGAACTCTTTTAGATAGCCTTAAAATATATCGTAATCCCGCATACACCCCTTTAAATAAGAATAGAAAGATGTAGAATCCAAATAGGAAACAAAATCCGCAAAATCTGTGTTTCCACAATCGCATCTACAGAACTTATCAATCGCATCGAGGGTCTCTCGATGACAGCTTTGATATCATCGACGGTCCTTCGATGATATCGAAACAGGACCAAAACTGTCCAGCAACCAGGGGTGAAAATTACTGTGAATTATCGATGGCATCGAGACCTTGTCGATATCATCAACAGACCAACAAACAGTTTTAAGACATCTGTCGATGTCATCTAAAACCCTATCGATATCATCGATAGACCACCAGACAGATTTAAGACATCTGTCGATATCATCGGAAACTCTGTCGATATCATCGACAGACCACTAGACAGATTTAAGACATCTGTCCATAACAAAGGGATTCCTTTAAATCGCTATTGAAGGTAAGTTGAATCACAGATCTTATCTTTGGGTAGTGAAGGGTTGACTAGGAATCGATAATCCCTCGACAAAATAGCTCAACATCACCAGGTATTACAATCGTGGTGGTCTAGCATAGAAAAACGAGGAACTAGCTAGCACATGGCCAATTACGCATGGAATCAGCCATAGGGTGGCTGGTTATGCGTGAAACCGGCCATGGGGTGGCCAATTCCCACATACCTAGTTTTGTAAAGGTTTTTGCGAAATCTGGTTGTCATGCCCTAAACTCGGTACACAGGCTCACATAATTTTCAACCTGTGAATACGGCAGTGACAACCTCCATTGTACCTCATTCTTAGCTCTTAGCTCCCATATGTCAGGTTTCGATCCCGGGACCCCACAAGAAGGATTTTCAGGGTGATTTTTTTTTTTTTTTTTTTGTACATGAGCATAATCACAAGTGTATTAAAACTAAAAACATCGTTACATTTTCACTATAATATCAATTAGAGTACAGTGCTGGAAGGGAAATACATGACATAACAAATGTCCAAAAGATCAGGCACATACTCCTGCGTCAATGCTGTTGCGGCCTAGCATAACCTGCACGTAAACAACGTATGTAAGCTTACTACGAAACTTAGAGAGTGCGTGCGTGTGTGCGCAATGCATGTGCCAAGTATTCAAATATCAGAGTAAGCGGAAGTGATGGAGGGCTAAACTGACAAGTCCATAGAGCCATACCTAGGCTATATGATGCAAAAGCCCACGTGGCCAAATATCATAAGGTAATGATGCAATGCAACATGACAATCCTCCATTAGTCCACATATCAGAATAGTTCTCAATTAGATTATCATGGAGGTTTAGTACACTTATGACACCGGTTGTCATCCATCACACGTAAGACCAAACAAGTGTAGAAGATCTCACTATTTACTTCGCCAGTAGTACACAAAACCACCTAGCCCATTGATAGCGAACCCATTTCATGAGCTGGTCAAGTTCAACCTAGCATATAACCCTCTACACCTAGGTGGGTAAGGTTAAACCCTCTTCCAACTGGCCCTGACATAATGGGAGACGCGGCCTATTGGTATCCACTCATCCTACGCTCATGAATCCACTCGATCTAGACGTTGGAGTATCCCAATAATACCACAGGTTTAAGGACTTTCACTTAGGATGCCTGTGATGTCTTGTAACCTCAATAGTTTCTGTTGTCCATAAAATCATCCGCCAGACATAACAAGATTGCAGGACTACCTCCCTAGTAGTGCTAGGGAGTAGATGCGACGTGTCACACATGATGTGAAATTGCTGTTTAGACCGCTATCGTAGAAGTATGAAATCAGTCAAAGAGTCCTAGAGGGGGGGTAAATAGGACTTTATAAAATTTATGCCAGTTTAAAATCCTAATTTCCTAATATTGAACTAATATGCAATTAATCAAGATGTAGTAATCTTAAATCTACAGGCTTCCAAGCCAAGTAGAGGATCCAAGCAATAAATTATTTAGGTTGAACATTTTAAGCAATTAGTCTATGTAGAATGTATGAGTATGTGGGATGTGATTCCTATTAATTCAGAACTTTCACATGCATCATTTTAAACATTCAAGATAAGCATAATCAAATGAAAATACAAATAACAATCCCAAACACAATCACATATAGTGGTTCAGCTACGTGTCCACTCCACCCTCAGTGGACACACTCAACCCTTGAGTGTATCGGATTTCACTAACGGAGGTTTTAAACTAGGTTCACCTTAAACCGTTACAACCTACATAAGGTTGACACTAGGACCTACACAAGGGTCCTAAGGAAGCCTACACAAGGCAACCACACATGCCTACATAAGGCAACCAGTCATGCTTACACAAGGCAATCAAATGTGCCTACACAAGGCACTATTGGTCCTTCATGAGGACTTTAATTGTATTCTTCCGTTGGAGACCTCTAAAAGGTCTTAGTGTGTTTCTGAAACACAACCTGAAGATCAGTCCTACACAAGGAAGGATCCCCATATTCTGTGGACTCTTAAACACTTACTTGTAAGTAGGTAAGCCCCATTTAGCACATGATGAAGACGATCTCCTTTGATGATAGAGATTATTCAGCTCCCTTGAATCACAACACTTGAAGATTTTCCAATATAAGTATCTGGGGTTGGGTCAAAGTTTTTTGGTGGAATATACTCCAGTAGATGTGAGTCATTAAGAGACAGAGCGATTCCAAGCATTCAGGATGATCCAACATAATGATTTTCCATTAAGTAGTTGCTGGAGGATCCTTGAATGCTGAAGTTCATTCTGTAATCCAATCTATTGAGTATTCAATGAATAAGAAAGGGTTGGGGAATGAACTTCCATGAGAAGAAGGCTTAATGATGGTAGGTAAGAAGTTATCCCCTTGGAACTCTCTCTTTTTCTCAATGCAAAAACTAGAACCAAGCTTCTGTTTATAAATGCAAAATGTCCAATAGTAACATAATCGTCAGAACCTGTCTACGTTCGATGTCATCAAAATTTGAATTTCGATGTCATCGAATCTAGTTCAATTCCTCAAATTTATTCATGATTTTACTTCGAAGTTTGTTGGATGATTTCATGTCCTAAATCGATGTCATTGAGATTTTAATCTCGATGTCATCGAGCCTGGTTCGATTCATCGTTCTTTTTAACAGATTTTCCTTCGAAGCACGCTGGACATTTTCTTGACCTTTTTCGATGTCATCGAAGTTTGAATCTCGATGACATCGAAACTAGTTCGATTCCTCAAAATTTTTAGAAGATTTTCTAAGAAGCTAGCTTGACAAAAACTCTAAGCTCTTCGATTCCTCGAATTACCATCGATGACATCAAATACACATGTTCAATGTCATTGAAGATGAATCGAACTTTCAGTCTAAATATATCTGTGGTTGCTGGACATATGAGGGTCACTTTTTGATGTCATCGAGTCATGTTCGATGTCATCTACCCACGCTTGATGACTCGAGGTGACCCGTAGAAAACTTAGAAAATTTACTTATTTGCACCATGTTTTTAAGAATTGAATTCCTTTGTTATTCTACAATTTTTAAAGGGAATTATATACCTGAGGGTTTTGGACATTGGATGTGAGGTTTAATTTACCTTTGACGTTCTTGATTCACCCATCCAGTTGAGGTAGCATTTTGAATTATCTTCACATGGGGCTCTCTTGACATATCGACTCAACCGTCACGTTATGTAAGACCCGTATCCTAGTCTATACTGTTCCGTCGACTGTCGTGATCTTTCCCGTCAAATTCTGGCAAACTGAGACCTATAATTGATGTTTGTGCGCGACCCTAAGTCGTATCCCGTAGATTTGAGTCGGCTTAATCCAAGACTTGTACTATTGCGACTGCACTGTCGCCGTGACTCGCGCATCGATCCGATACCTAGGTCCGAAAATGTGGGCCAACGTTTATTTCCAAGAAAACACCGTGCGTTTACAATCCCAAGAGAATCTCTACATCATGTCCCATCAATCAATCAATCAATCAATCACCTCATGTCAAGTATAAGAGCAACTTATGCTTTCTTTCTCTACAAGTCAAGCAACTGCCAAGTCAACCAATCTCTCACCTCACCCATCACTCACTTCACATCCATCACTCACCTCATATCCATCACCCATCACTCTCTCTCCTTACAACCCTCTCTCTCTCATTTCTCAACACACATTCCAAGCTAGCAAGAGAGTGGATGTCCAACATTTCTAAGAGAGAAAAAAGTGTTTTGTGTGGCCCACTTCTCACCCCAAGAACCTTCATCCTAGCCCTTCAAACCTCATCACCCTCCATTAAAGAGAAGCACAATGAGATTGGCATTCCATCGGACCAAGAAGATTGAACGGTGGGTGCTTCTATAGGCTAGTTTTCATGTTTTTATGATGGGCCAAGTGAAGCCTACCGATCGATAGTATGGATCTCACTTTAGACCCTAAGATGTGGCCGATGGCCCACCTTGATTATCATGGTCATTCCATGATGGGGCCATTCTCCATGGACCCCATCATGATGTTTACTTTTTAAGTTTGAAAAATGGGTCATCTAGACCTTCCATTTCGGTGGAGACAGGATCTCCACCGTTGATTTTGATCGGTGGGCCCATATGGAATGGGATCCACTCGATGTATGTTGTAAATCATGTAAGGGAGGGCCCATAGTGGCGGGGTCCCTTCATCACTCGATCTCTCTCTTTCTCTCCTTCCTTATTTTGTGGCCCACTTGATGAGTTACGAGATGTCCAACCGTTCATCAAAAGGACCCCACCTTGATGTGTGTCTTATACACACCATTCAACCATTTGGTGGCCCACCCTGGTAGCACATCTGTGGGTAGGGCCCACCTTAAAAATATGCTACCCAAACCGTCCAGTGTCCAAGGACGCTGGACGTGGCTGCTTAGTGAAGTGTAACTGACGGTTTGGTATACCGTCCAACAATTGAAAATAAAAATATCAGTTTAATTCTAAACATTATGGTGGGCTGCTCATGCAAGCCCCACCTTGATGTATAAGTTTAATCCAAGCCGTCCATTCCATTCCTCAAGTCATTTTAGGCGTTGAGCTAAAAAATGAAGTCAATCCAGTTTTCTGGCGGGCCATAGCATAGGAAATAGTGGTTTTCACCGTTAAAACGCACTCTGATGTTGCTGAACCCCAAAATATATTGAATATTGGGCTTGTTTAACTTGTCTTGAGCCATAGGATCCATTGGCTGGTTCGGATCCACCTGATACAGGCCCCACCTGTGAAAAACCACGAAAATTCAGTTTTTTTTTTTTATATAAAAAATAGCAAACAACAACAGCTGACACTGCTGTTGTTGTAAGGACGGCACAACGTCCTCTGCGTTGGGACGATCCTGGCCGACCGTGGGTCCCCAAGCGTGGGCCCCACCGTGATGTGTAGACATCAACACCGTGCATTTCGTGGCCCCTTTAGGGCAGCGGGTCCCCTCCAAAAATCAGTTGTAGGTGGGACTCTGATGGCTCACATGACAGGTAATGGTGGGATTGAACGACTATAATTGAAATCTTTTTTTTTTTTTTTTTTTGGATTCCAGAAGTTTTGGGATCAGTCATGAAATTTGTTTCTCCTGTTCATCCAGGTCCGTGTGACCTTATCAACAGTTGGATGACAAATGAACGTTATGGTGGGCCCCACATGGGACCCACTAATGTGAGAGTTTTAACCACACCGTTCCCACGTGTGGAGTGGGACGGCTAGTGTACCTCACGCCGGCTTCATAGCTGATGTGGGCCAGCTGTTTCATCCATACCTTCCATCTATATGGGACCCACCATGATACATGTGTTGCATCTAAACCGTCCAACCACTTTGAAAGCTCATTTTATGGCATGGGCTAAAGAATGAGTCAGATCCATAGTTCATGTGGACCCCCACCATGATGCATGTGTTACATCCAAACCATCCACCATTTGGCAAGCTTGTCTTAAGGCTTGAGGATAAAAATAAGACAAATCTATGTATCAAGTGGACCACACTGCACAGTGAGGATTGAACATCTACCATTGAAATCCTTTGGGAGTGCAGAAGTTTTGGATCATTAGGAAGTTTTGTTTCCTCTTAATCTAGGTCTATGTGACCTTATGGCCAGATGGGATAGAAAATAAATGATACGGTGGGCCTTGAGGATTTTAATGGTGGAAATCATTGTTACCACTGTTATTTGGAGTGCGGTCCAGTTGATCTTTTGAGGTGATTCATTTATATAAAAATTATATATATTGATGTATTTGTGGCCTATTGTTGAGGCCCACCTTGATGTATTTGTGGCTCGTTGTTGAGACCCACCTTGATATATACATAAGGCCCATTTGAGGAGGCCCACCTTGATATACATAAGGCCCATTTGAGGAGGCCCACCTCGATGTATTTGTGGCCCGTTGTTGAGGCCCACCTTGATATTTATAAGGCCCATTTGAGGAGGCCCACCTTGATGTATTTGTGGCCTGTTGTTGAGGCTCGCCTTGATGTATTTGTGGCCCATTGTTGAGGCCCACCTTGATATATACATAAGGCCCATTTGAGGAGGCCCACCATTGTGATGTATTCAAGGCCCATGAGTTATGACCTATTTTAATGTACATAAGGCCCATTGATACGGCCCACTTGATCAATATAAGGCCCATGTGATGCAGCCCATTTGATATATCCAAGGCCCATGGGTCGAGGCCCAACAGGATGTCCTTAGGGTCCATTGCAATGTGTGATTCCTCCATAGTTTGTGTAATGATATTTATGGCGAGCCATGCCTTAGGAGCAATGTTGGTTTGACGCCCACATTGTAAGTACAATGTTGGTTAAATGTCTGCATTGTAACCCTCCCTAGGGCCCATTGATAGGCCCATACTTGTTGTGTGTAGGCCGTCTAGGCCCATCTGCGTTGTAAGGATAGTTCATTACTTTATAACATGCTTAGTATAATCCCATAACTCATGCCCATACGCATCATATGTATGCTTGATATGAGGAATGTTTGATCGTAATATAAGCCAGTTGGGCTGAGACATTTACGGGACTCCTTATGAGACGGAGTGCCCCCACATGAGCGCGCGGTACGCAAAGGATTGCTGCATTATTTGATGGTGTGACTCATGCGTCCCGCATATGTGTGACTTGATCATTGTACGCCTTAGCGACATTAGGGCCGTGGCTCCACAGGTACATCGTGGATGGCCGTATCGGATACAAAAATACTTGGTTCTAGCACTTGGGCACTTAGGATGTCCTTGGGTGAAAATCTTAGAACCTTTTTGGTACCAGGAGTTGCTCCAACGTCTAGACCGAGTGGATATATGAGCACCTGAGTGCCGAATACCAGTAAATCGCATCTCCCACTATGTCGTGGTCAGTTAAAAAGGGGTGTGGCCTTATCCGCCCTAGTGAGGGGGCTATAAGCTAGGCTGAGATTGACCAGCTCGCAAATGAGTCCGCTATCGATGATCCGAGTAGGTATTGGCAGACTACTGGTCAGGTGGATAGTGAGGTCTATTCCGCTCGCTGCGCTGTGCGGCTAGGGAGGCGGCAGTCAGTGTGGAGTGTACTAGACCCCGGTGATATCCTAAAGAGGAACTGTACTGATATGTGTACATGATAAGTACTCGCATTCTTGTTTTGCATCTCGCATATGACATTTGGCTACATAGGCCTCGCATCGGATGACTTTGGTATGGCCGATAGATTCATGCCTTGCATCACATAACTGTGATACAACTGATAGCATACATGAACTTACCGCATATTTCTGCATTACTCTGATATTATATACTTGGCACTTACCTTGCGCACACACTTACACCACCCTCTAAGCTTTTGTAAGCTTATGCACGATAGATGCGTGCAGGTGGCGTTAGGTTGCAGCAGCGTTAAGATGGGAGCATGTAGCTGTCTTTTAGAGCTTTGATTTTGACATATGTATTCCCCTTTCAGCATTGTATTTAAATGTTTATATTAGTAGATATGTGATGATGATGTTGCCATTATGATTTGGGTATACTTGTGGTTATGCTTCTTATGAGACAAATGTACGTTGAAAAATCTTCCTTATAGGATTCCAGGATCGGAACCTGACGTATAGACGCTGGGGGCCAAAAATGGGGTACTACGAAGGCTGTCGGCATTGGATTTGGCAATCGAAAATTTTGTGAGCCCGATTTCCAGATTTGAAGCGTGACACGTTAATTGATAAACAAAGGCACTTTCATGATGTATAATGCATGAATCACACTATCAAAGTTGTGCATCAATTTTACGCATACTGGGCAATCATGCGGTGATACATATAAACATTTGTGGACTATTTCCTATAACATCCCGAAGTAGACACAAATATTTTATTACCTTTATAAATGACTATTATCGTTTCGGGTACCTCTATCTTATCAGTGAAAAATCAGATACCCTAAATGCATTAAAAATTTATAAGACCGAGGTTGAAAATCAACTCGATAAGAATATTAAAGTCATTAGATCTGACTGTGGCGGCGAATACTATGGTAGATATATGGTGAATCATGTTACAATTCAGGGCCATTCACTAAATACCTACAAGATTGTGGCATTGTCGCCCGATACACCAAGCTTGGGACTTAGAGTAGAATGGTGTGGTTAAAAGGTATAATCGTAAACTTATGGGTTTGATGCGAAATATTGTTAGAAATTTGACATTGCAAGAATCCGTCAGATGATGCAATTAAAACTGCAGTTCATATCCTTAACAGGGTCCCATTAAGATTATAAGCTGAGTTGTGGAATGGGAGAAAGCCAAGTCTTTGATATTTACATGTTTGGGGATGTCCTGCTGAGACCAAAAAATTATAACCCAGATGAAAGAAAGCTTGATCTTAGAACCATAAGCTATTTTTGTATTGGATACCCATAAAGGTCAAAGGGCTATCGATTCTACTGTCCTTCCCACTCTATTTGGATTGTTGAGACCGAGAATGCTTGATTCATTGAGGACACTGAAAATAGTGAGAGCACAAACATTAGGAACTTTGTATTGGAGGAAGAAAGGATTGTAACTCCG
Organism: Magnolia changhungtana; assembly: GCA_030180095.1. Classification (NCBI taxonomy): domain Eukaryota; kingdom Viridiplantae; phylum Streptophyta; class Magnoliopsida; order Magnoliales; family Magnoliaceae; genus Magnolia; species Magnolia changhungtana. Next base: position 518,003 of record JASAUF010000241.1, on the reverse strand, counting down.
GTCACAGTCACTCTAGACCACGTGGATATAAATGTTTCGGTCGAGCCTGTAATCATTGCAGAACACCACGATGAACCTCCTATACAACTCACTGACGAGGGAAATCAAAATCACACACAACAAATTGAGTCATTGAGAAGATCTGAAAGAGAGAGAATGCCTGTAAATTAAGACACTACCAAAAAAAGGGGCAAAGAATACAGACCACGTTAGTTTTTTGCTACGGATATAAACCGTAGCTATATTTACTACGGTTTTAATCCATAGCGAAAAAGTTGAGATTAATGGTGTTGTAAAGGGCTCTATGGGGGCCTAAAAATATATACATGTTCTATCTAAGCCGTCCATCTATTTGAAAATATTACTTTACATCATGATTTCAAAAATTAGATAGATTAAAGGCTCAAGTGGACCACACAGTAAGAAACATGAAGGTTAAATTACATTTTATTTCCTATGGTGTGGTCTACTTAGCCCTTCAATCTATCTTAAGTTTGGGATCATTAACTTAAATAATTTAGTAAAATTAATGGTCGGAATTGATAAACCAAATACATCATGGTGGGCCCCACGGAGCCCCTGTCAGGACCGTCCACGGTCCTTCTAATGAAAGGACGCCCAAATTTGGGCGCGCGGTAGAAATCTCTCCGCATTTTCGCTCTCAAATCTCAAAATAGAAATTCTCTATTTTCCCACACGCATATCTCTCTCTCCCTCTCTCATTTTCTTTTTCGGCAGAAGAATAAAAAGGAGGAGCTCCTTTTACATCTTTGAAGCTGAGGGGTTAGGGTTTTTCTCATACAAGAAACGATGACAGCTAGGGTTTCTAGGAATTTCCTCAGAGAGGCATCGAATAGACGGGTCAAAGCTGGAGCACTTGGTGGCCTACGGCAATCGAGCATGGATGCGGGTGGGGGCCTCGTCATCCCGCACTCTTCGAAGAAGGTAGAAACAACACAGTCTCCTTTCCTTGATGTTTTGGATTTCAAGCGTTTTGGTACAGTTCACCTTCTGGCATTTAGTAGCCTAGAATGTTAGGGCTCGTCTGCATTCAGTTGAAGAATTCGGAGATAAGAAATGCACCACGATATCTTGTATGAGGTTTGATAGGGAGGAATGCCCGTCTCGCCCAACCCTCGTTGATCCAGACCGCCCTTCTGCTAGGGCCGACTGTGGATGGTGGAGATGGCAAAATTCTTGCTGATTAGTGACCCTCCTCTCCATACGAATGTGATCAAATTTGTGCCGTTGCATGCCTTTTTTTAAATTTTTTTAATTTGGATATTGAGTGTCTCTGTTCGGTGGGATTAAAATTTAAAAAGAAGAAGAAGAAGAAGAAGAAGAAGAAGAAGAAGAAGAAGACTAGCATGCCATATCCCTAGTCTTCTCCATGGATATACCAACAGAGAAGCATGGTGGCGCATCGTCGGAGGATATAAATCCTCGCCCTTTGCTCCTTCACTAAAGCCGCACACTTCCTGGAGAAACCAGTCCCACGCCTTTTCAGGTGGGCCGCAGTGTGCAAATGGGACTCAGCCATGGTATACCAAACCTCCACACCTTAGAGCTACAAGCTCATGTGAGGTGAACGGTCCAATGCAGACACACATATATAGGAACAGACCCTTTAGAGAGGTTGACTAGGTGAAAATAGAGGGGGAGTGAACATGGTCAGGTTCGATAACTGGGACAAGGGCTGGAGTCTGCATGGAAAGGTGCGATATTGCATTTTTATAAAGGTACTGAACGTGGGCTTGGATTTTTTTCTTTTATATGGTTAGGGTATTTTTTAAAATGAGTGCAGTAAGATTAGAAAAGTGGTAAAGTAGGCATGAGAAAAGGAGGCCTGCTTAAGCAAGACAAAGCAGTGAAGTATTGTGGGAACATGATGCCGGGTAGATGATCAACGGTGGGGAGGCAAGGTTAAGTTAAGATTCAACCAGCTCGGAGTTCCAGGGTTTGTCATGACTCGGCCTAGCTCAGCTCGACTCGTTCCACCCCACCCCTTGTCCTTATACATCTGTTTGGGTTTCAATTAATTAACTAATGGATTAAATGTCACTGAATCCAAAGTAGCCTAGCAAGGAATGTCTTATCTTTAACATAGATAGAGGTTTTTATTGTGCCACAAGCATGTATACCCGACCTCTCTGCATGCTGGCAGAAGCACATAAGATCCAAGCCATTCATCAAGTGTGCCCCACAGTTTAGATGGTCTAGGTTAAAAATCAGGCTGGGTGGACCAAAAGGTAACAAGCAAATGGACGGCTAAAAAATTGTTTAGATTTTAATTTGTTTAGTATACCATGGTATACCTAATGAGTAGACATCTAATTTTGGACCAGAACATCTATACGGTGGGGCCAGCTTCATGGACAACTTGGATGTTCACCACATATGAACGGGTTCGGTTATTGCAGTAGCCTAACCCGGCCAACCACATATGGATGGGTTCGGTTTATATATATATATATATATATATATATATATATATATATATATATATATATATATATATATATAAGCTAGCTGTTAACTTCATGAATGAAAACCAAGTAAACAGGAAACATGGAGTTCGGTTTGCCACTGAGGCGATCGACTCCTGATCGACCGTGTGTTGCTGGTCTGTGTGTGGTCAAATGTTTGAACCGTTCATTTTCTCCTTGCTACCATAAGTACTATCCTATTGTCTCATAATTGCAATTTAGTGATGATCTCAATGGCAAAACGGCATAGGGCATAAAAGGGTAGGGAAATGTCCATGTTTAAAATTCAGTCTCAATTATTACAAAATATACATAATCAAATTTTGGATAAAAACTAAAAACACTAAAAATTCAAAGAATGAAAAGCTTAGGGGATGTTGAAATCTTAAGTTACTTAAGGCCCACTTGGATACCAAATAAGTTACTTTTTCTAATTATAACAATATTAGATAAGTAAGTTTAGTGTATGATTAGTTATAAATACTTTTTTACTTAAAAGTATATGATCACTTCAATTAATTATTTTTAGCTTTGCTATTTTTCATAAGTTGCCAAAGAGAGGCATGAGAGAGATGAAACAGAAAAGAAGCTGATAAATGGTTTTTACCAAACATACTTATCTTCTTAATATATAAGTAGAAACTAAGTAAAGTTACTTGTGGCTTAAGTAACTTACAATCCCAAACAGGCCCTTAAGATAAGCTACTTATTACTTGTGGCATAAGTAACTTATCTTAAGCAAATTACGATTCAAACGGGCCCTTAAGATAAGCTACTTATGCCTTACGTAGCTTATCTTAGTTTCTATTTATTAAGCTGAAGTAATTAACTTAAATAAAAAAGTTACTTATAACTTATCATAAATCAAGCTTACTGATCTCAATTAACTTCTTTTTCTATCGTTGTCCATGAAAAAAAAAAGTAACTTATTCAGTAATATCCAAACAGGCCCTTAGTTTAATACAATTTGGACTAAAAAAATAGATTGGAAAAACAACTATACTTGTTCATATATATATATATATATATATATATATATATATATATATATATATATATAGGGAAAGGTTCTATATGGTCGAGCTCATGGGAACTGCCCATGAGGTCGAGCTGTGTGGGCCCCACCATGATGTATGTCGAACATTAACACCGTGCATTTGATAGGTCCCCTTTAAATTATGGGATATCCCAAAAATCAACTGTACACGGAACTCCGGTGGGCCATACCATCTAAAATCATGTGAAGACATGCCTAAAAGATATAAAAGCACTTGGTGGGGCCCACCTGAAATGTAGATGCGGCTGAAACTTGGTCTAACCCCTCATCCAAGTGGGACACACATAGGGCTGAATTTGTGAACTATATCTTGGGGGGCCTAAAAAATGATTATGAATGTTTTAATGGAGGATAACCCCTCTCAATTTTGTATGTGGTGTGGCCCACAAAAATCATGGATTGACTTGATTATATATGTGTGTGTGTGTGTGTGTGTGTGTGCGCGCGCCTTTGCTGAATTTTATATATAGATCTATCAACCAATTCTCATCAAGAGAAGATACAATTTGACTTGATGGTGGCCGTAGTTTGAGTCGCCTAGAACTTGATCAAGTACTCATGTAAGTTACCAAGGTTTAAAGGGCTTAGATTGTGTCAGTTTTCATGATTCTTGCAGATACCCAATCAATCTCTCTTTCCTTTTTTTTTTTTCTTTTTTTTTTTTATTTGAGCCTAGACCAAATTATTGTTGTACTTCTTCAGGTGCTTATATTTTTCAACCACCACTTCTCTAAATTCTCACCTTATGAAATTAATGTGTTTGACTCGACAGGAAAGACAGGAACTGAAGATTCAATAAGTTCGATATATTCCTTTGTTTAGTTTTTTATGGAATTTTGGAGAACTTGGTCTTTTTCTAATTCTTTGTTTCTGAGTTGTCTTGCTTGGGAAGATTTGCTAACGAAAAAAACTTTTTAATAGATATGAGGATTTCTCCCTGACATTATGTAAAATGTATAGACCATCATCGTTATTCTTATGCATGTGATAAGAGCACTTCTCTTTCAACATTGTCCATGATAATGACATTGTGCTCTGTGTACAGGAACTTCGTGGCTAATCATTTCGTATTCAATAGTTCTAACAATAAAAAGGTGTTAGATGAGATACAACATTGGTTCACATTCAATCGAATTCAAATGTTTTTTGTTAGATGAGAGATTGATGTGAAGACCATTGCATCAATGGTTTCAACTACTAAATTATGAGCCTCGCTTGTACAAACTGAAAAGTGGAATGTTAAGGTTCAACATTTTAGCCTAAGCACCATATGATTCCTCATGCACTTATGATTAAGCTTGTATGCATATGTTATTTAGTTGTTCATAATTTATTTTGTAGGTGCACAATGATAGTTTGATATGTGGATGCAGTTGGTCCTTTGCTTTAAGGTGCATTTGGATTGGTCAATGAGAGACATATTCATGATTTTTGGGATTTCCACTCTTGGTAGAATTTTCAACAATCATGTACTCCGGTGCTTTAAGGTGCATGTGTGTGATTGTGTGATGGTATTGAGCTCCTTTCCTTCTATGCAAACTGTCTTATATATGCTAATGGACTTTGTTCAATGAATATATGTGATGTATTTTACAAGGAATTGTTGATGCTGTGATGTAGTATTTATGGCAATTTAAGGAACACAATGTCATGGAGTTCCTGGTTCTTGCTGGAGATCATTTATATCGTATGGATTATGAGAGGTTCATTCAAGCACATAAAGAAACTGACACAAATATCACTATGGTTGCATTGCCAATGGATGAAAAACATGCAACTGCATTTGTTCTGATGAAAGAAATGTTAATTCAAATGGTGCAGGACTGTTTTTCTTCAAGGGTCTGCTTACATATATTTTTGTAGATTTGAGAGAACTATGTTGAAGGACAGGAAGTTGCAAATGGTTCATCTGTTGTTGAAAGTAAACAAAAGGAAGTACTTTAGGTGCTTTGTCACATTTGCTTTGTCTGTCATCTTTCTTGTTTGTTTTCTTAAATCATATAATTTACGTGTCTTCCTGGCCTTTGTTTTCAGGTGGTGGTAGCTGAAGTACTTGGAGATGGCAAGTTCTACATCCAAACAGTCGGCAACCAGAAAGTGGCTGCTATTCAAAAGCAGCTAGCTTTGTTGAACTTTCAAGAAGCCCCTGTTGTGGGTGCTTTTAATCCCAAGTGAGCGTTTATCTGTTATCTGTCCCAGTAACTTGGCATTTTGAACATGTTACATATGTATGAGATCCAAACTATTCATCCATTATACCTTACTATGCATTTTCATTTTGTTTGAATCTAAGTTCTTCATGAATGATTTTCAAACTGATATGTACGGCATCTGATAGAGCTTTGAATTAGGTTCAGATCAGAATCTGGTTTCTTTTTTAGTCTTTTTTTTTCCTTGCTTTTTACCCTTTGTTTCAGGTTAAGAAGTTTTTAGAGATTTTAGAGGATAATGCTTGTTGATGCTTCAACTGATGAGAGTTCACCTCAAAGAGGAACATGCTGAATTTTTTTTTCACTTAAAAGAATAAAATAAAATAATTAACCAACCAGCTTTTATAATCAATAAATATGCTATATTTTCTACTCTGAACTACTGTGACTAGGTAATCAACAGATTAGCTATACAATCTGCATTCATGTTTTTATCAATCCTTCCTGGATTTGGTTCTATTGTTGATGTTTCAATGAAGGTGTTTATTTTAAGTGAAATCCTCCTCGCTTTGATCTCTTGGTTATCCCAAAAACATTCTAATGGAAAATAAGTAAATTAGTTAACTAAATCAAGCATTAGAGAACTTGTCTTTAGTTATTAGTTTTTTCCGCTTCACATTTTGTGGTTACCCACAAGTGAAAAAAGGCCTTGTTTGGAAGTGATGGGAAAAATTCCTCATTGAATGGGTTGCTTGTTTTCTGTCAAACCGGCATGAGATATAGATTCCGCTCAAATCAAGCTACCATTTAGTTTTATGTGGTCTTTTTGCAGCAATCAGTTCTGCCCAACTGCTAGTTTAGAACTCCCAAATGTGGTCCAAAGTGGATTTGGACTAAAGTGGGGTGTTAGTCCCATTCCATTATTGATTTGTGTCTAGGCCCTAATTGTTTTTTTCCCTTATACTGATTGATTTAATATGGATTTCCTTCATCCTACAAATCAATCATCTGTCACTATGGATTTGAAATTTCTTAGTAGCTTATAAGGTTTCTTGATGTGGAATTATTTGTAAAAGTTTGCCATTCAAATTCAATTTGCAGTCCATTTCAATCATTGAATCCATTTCATGTGAATTGATGTCCTAATTTCTGTGTGAACGCATTTCAATGAAATGTTGGTATCTAGGGAACTTCTACTAGATTTCTATATGAGTTCAGGGAAAAAGAAGCCTAACCAGATAATCATTTTCCGGTATGTTCTTGTTATTATTTTTGGAAAAGTTTTTTTTTTGGAGGCCCATTTCTCGGATTATATTTCCATAGGTCTCGCATTTGGTTGGTGTTGTAGAATGATACCATCTGACACTCAACATTTGGTAAACTATATGTGCGTGCCAACGTATTGAAAGTGTTGGATGTTACATTCACTTAATAGGTCGGAAGTTATATGTTGGATGTTACATCTATGGGATAAGGGTTCCCAAATGCAACACATGAAGAAGAAAGGAAAACAAGGTATTGAAGATAGAATTCTATCTTTCTTCAATATCTTTGGTGTAGGTCTTTGGGTTCATCAAGTCACGTGACTGACTCAGTTGACCCGATGAGATTTTGAGCTGAGTCATCAGGTTCAGGAATGCAAGCCTCAGTTTGGTATAGGTTTTATGCTACCCTGTTTTCAGATATTGAGTCATCAGTTTTTTTTTTTTTTTCTGGTAGTGAGTGTATTTCATTTCAGGCTGGTTAACTGTCATGTAGACCATACATTTTCTATTAAATAAAATGAAATTACTGCTGAGCCTGAGGATGTGGATGAGGCTGGGGCTTGCAGCTTGGCTACACGTGATTCAGATATGCTTTCTTTCCTTTATATTATGATTTAGATGTGTATAGATATTCTATGAGTTTTTGCAATCCACGCATTTGAATCATTGTCATATATGCTTATGATTTTAATGCACCAAAAACCACCCATGCAATCTTAGCCCTGCAAATGCATCAGCATATCAAGCTCATGGACTTGACATGGATATGTTTGATGTCGCCTAGGTGCGGAACCAATTGTCCATTCCAATGTTACCAAGATCACTAACCCATTCTTTTGACAAAAAAGAAAATGAAAAAGAAAAAAAGGTGACACTTCTAGCAGTCATAGATATTATTGTCCTCACCCCTAGAGTCTGCATTTGGATGTTCTAATTTCTTTGTGCATACAGTTTTTTTCCATTGAATTCAATATCAGTGAGTTTCTCAAATGTAGGATGTTTTGCTAGCAGTAATTTCTTTGTTCTGATTCCTTTTACTTTATACCAATGTTTTTATTCTCAAAGTTTAATTTATCTATTTCATTATGGCATTTTCTCATAGGATGCAAGCTCTGGTTGAGGACTACATTTTCAGTGGAGGCATTTTCTCTATGTCGGTATTTCAGTATACTAATGAGGAAAAAAGCTCTCAAGGTTAGTTCATTTCCACTTAAAAACCTAATCCTAATCTCAACTCCTTAACCTAAACCTAAACTTGAAAACCCAAACTAAACCTGATCTCAAACCCGAACCCGATTTCTTAATTAAACCTAAACCTTAACCTATTCTTAATTCCCTAAAGCTTTAACCTATAACCTAAACCTAAACCTATAACCTAAACCTAAACCAAAACATATAACCTAAACCTTAACCTATAACCGATAACCTATAACCTAAACTTATAACCTATAACCTAACCTTAACCTAAAACCTAAACCTAAACCTAAAACCTAAATGTATTCTCAAATCCCTAAACCTAAACCTACACCTAATCTTAGTCTCAACTTCCTAACCTAAACCTAAACCTACACCTAATCATAATCTCAACTCCCTAACCGAAACCTAAACCTAAACTTGAAAACCCAAACCTAAACCCGATCCCGAACCCGAACCCGAACCCGATTTCCTAAACCTAAACCTTAACCTATTCTCAATTCCCTAAAGCTATAGCCTATAACCTAAACCTAACCTAAACCTATTCTCAATTCCCTAAAGCTATAACCTATAACCTAAACCTAACCTAAACCTATTCTCGATTCCCTAAAGCTATAACCTATAACCTATAACCTAAATCTAACCTAAACCTATAACCTTAACCTAAACCTAAAACCTAAACCTAAACCTAAACCTAAACCTATAACCTTAACCTAAACCTAGGTTTTGAGTTTAAAAGTTCATCCTAGGTTTGAACACATTACTCATGTTGGATTTTGCCATAGTTTAGAAGATTTATAGGTACATTTTTTATTTCTTCATATATAAGTATTTTTTTTTGTCTTTCTTCCTTTTGAGATGTGTACAAAGGCATGCTTGTTTGATTGTGTCTACAAATGTTATTTTATACAGGCTGACAAGCTAAAGAAGTTAATGAAGGATGAAATTCATTTTCTCGAGGAAAGGGTTTTAGAACTTGAAAGTGATCTTGTGTCGAAGTCCACAGAAGTTACATCTGCAGTTTCAAGGAAAGAAGAAGCTCTATCTTCTGCATTTGCTGAAATTGACCGTCTGAAGGAAGAAAATTCTGTAAAAACAGGAGCATTATTGAATGCATATGGAGGGTGTTTACTGTGTTGAAGTGTATTTGTTTCTTACACATGAGGGCACGCCTTAGTTGTAATTCTTATGATAGGTTGAGCAAAGTAAAGTATTGTTTATTTAGAAATGTGAATGTAGGATGCATTGTATGATTTGATTGTTATTTGTAATAAATGCATCGTTTTTTTTTTTTTCTGATTGCATTTTATGTACTATTTCTATCAGCATTAAGCTTAGATGAGTTATCAATCACAGCAGGTTCTTGTAATGGAAACAGGTCGTATTATTACAATTTTAAAAAATAGTTACAAATATAATCCGTAGATATAGCTACGGCTTTTGTCCGTAGCTATTGGTATCTATTGCTACGGATAAAATCTCTTTTGCTACAGATATGATCCGTAGCACATCCGTCGCTATTGGTGGAGTAGCTAAAGGTATTGCTACGGATATAATCCGTAGCTATTAGTATTTGTTGCTACGGATATTATCCGTAGCTATTGATATCTATTGCTACGGATATAATCCGTAGCTATACCTTTAGCTACGCCACCAATAGCGACGGACGTGCTACGGATTATATCCGTAGCAAAAGGGCTTTTGCTACGGTTTTTGGCCGTAGCCTTTGCCCATTTTTCTTGTAGTGAGACGATTACATCGTATACTTACATGAGCACGATTTTGACATATGGGTGGAAAAGATCCTAAATCCTTCATGCAAGTCAAACAGAGTGTTGATCCTTCTCGTTGGATTGATGCCATGAAGGATGAGTTAAAATCTATGAGAGACAATAAAGTGTGGGATCTTATAGAGTTACCCTTAAGAATAAAGCCGATTGGTTGTAAATGGATATTTAAAACCAAGTGAGACTCCAAGGGTAATGTTAAAAGATATAAAGTCAGACTTGTTGCCAATGGTTTTAACCAGTGTGGGGGCATTAACTTTAAGAAGTCTTTCTCACCAGTATCTAAGAAAGACTCGTTCAGGATCGTAATGGCTCTTGTAGCTCATATGTATTTAGAGTTACATCAGATTAATGTAAAGATAGCATTTCTCAATGGGGACTTTAATGAGAACATATATATGTTACAACCTAAAGGTTTTGTAGCCAATGGTTCAAAACATTTAATTTATAAACTGAAGAAATCCATCTATGGGTTGAAACAGGCATCATGATAGTGGTACCTAAAGTTTCATGAAGTGATCTCCTCATATGGTTTTGTAAAAAAACACTGCGGATGAATATATCTACATTAAAATCAGTGGGAGTAAGTTCATTATGATAATTTTGTATATTGATGAGATTCTATTGCTGCCAATGACATCAGGATGTTGAGTGACACCAAGAAATTCTTATATCAAATATTTGAAATGAAGGACCTTGGTGACACCTCTTATGTAATTGGCATTGAGATTCGTCGTGACAGATCACGTGGACTGCTCATCCTGTCATAGAGGGCTTATATTACAAGGGTACTCAAAAGGTATGAAATGCAAAATTGTGCTCCTGGATAGTCGTCCATTGTAAATGGTAACAAATTTAGCCAATTTTAATGTCCTAAGAATGATTTTGAATAGAATTGAATGAAGAAATTTTTGCACACATCAGTAGTAGGGAGCATCATGTATGCTCAAGTCTGCATGTGATTGGATATTGCTTTTATTGTTGGAATGCTAGGCAGGTACTTATCTAATCCAGGAATGCATCACTAGATAGCTGCAAAGAAAGTATTACGCCACCTATAAAGGATAAAAGACTTCGAACTCACATACAGAAGATCTGACCATTTGGAGTTTGTTGGATACTTAGATGCAGATTATACTGGCTGCGTTAACACTAGGAAGTCTACCTCATGTTATATATTCATGATGGTTGGTGGGGTTATGCCTTGGAAAAGGGTAAAACAGTCAACCACAACCTCATCCACCATGGAAGCTGAATTCATTGATTATCATGAGACATCTAATCAGGCATTGTGGTTACAGTGTTTCTTCTTAAGTTTGTAGGTACTGGGGTATATCCCGAAACCATTGAGAATATTTTGCGATAATTCAATTGCGATTTCTTTCTCCAAGCATTCATTAAGGTCGAGACACATCAACATTTCGTATCTTGTTGTAAAGGAAAGAATTCAGAATCATCAAGTGTCTTTAAAGTTCATCGACACTAAGTAAATGATTACAGATCCGCTCAATAAAGGACTCACTATCACGCTATTTTAGGAGCATGTAACATCCATGGGAGTCATCAATCCCACGGATGTTTTCAGTTAGTGAGAGTTGAGCGTATTTTATTTTCATAAACATTCAAGAAATATCATTTAATAGATTTTTAATGAATTTGATGTAAAGTTTATATCTGCTTCTTTCTAAGCATGCACAATTTAATTTTATGTAAGTAAAACTACAGTCATGTCTCATTGGAGACATTTTATAGCTTTAGGACCTCTTAAGGATAGGCACACATCATCACATTATGTGTGTAATTTTTATACCACACTTTCTAGTTCCAGATCTATGTGGTTAAGACTAATAGTATTTGTGACCGTGCTTAGTCCCACTTCACTAAGATTAAATGTTATAATGATTACCATGATTCGATACTAACATTCTTGATGGAGCAGGTTGTCATAGCATTACCCGTATTATCTAACAATTAAATTGGTTAACCATTTGGATGTTTTTTCAAAATTAAAAGATATATATTTTTTTATCAAAATGTTTTCAAAAGATTAATCATTGACATTTATCAATGTGGTCCAAGTGGGAGAATGTAAGAATCCTATAAGGTGGGCCTTGTTGACCAACGGTCTAGATTAACCTAAAAGTTGGATAATATGATCAGATGTACCAGTGGGCCCTGTTAAGTTGTGATACATACAAAAATTCGTATATGGGGTGAAATACTACAACTGTGATACACACACAATGTTTTAGAGGAACTAGGATTTCTAATTTGTGTAGAGCCTTGGGAAAGGAGTTTTGATGGGTTTCAAACTCCTCACCCCTCTAACCTATATTAACAGTGTTGGGTCCCCAATCTAACACAATCGACAGAAGCTTGAGCCATATCGTATCTTCTCTAAAGGGTGTTAGGAAAGGAAGACCTCAACATCAAAATCTACATCAATGACGCGCATCACAGCAAGGTAAACCATTTACTTCTTCAGATCTCCATATCCAATGCATAGCAAGGTCTTTCGGCAACTCCGCACCAAGATCTTACAGTTCAATCCCCCACTGTTTCCTATATATGATGGTCCACTTGAGTTTTAAATATGCTTTAACTATAGGCGGTCCCCTTAAATGAGCTGGCAAAATGTATGGACAACGTGGATAAAATGCATATATCAGAGTGGGTCCATACAGTCCGGCCAACACAAAGGTTGGTGGTGACAAGTTCAACCCATAAATTACAATAAAATAACAATGCTGTGCAATCTGCATCCCCATATAACAGTGTCACCACATCTAGTGTGTTCACTTAACATAATGCTTTTTCTATTTTTACTCTTTTTATTATTATTATTATTATTATTATTATTATTATTATTATTATTATTACTTTTAATTTTTACCTTTTACACTTGCAAAATGCTTTTTCTTTAGCATTATGCTGTTTTATATGCCGACCGCATAAGAAATGGACCACATTTCCACCGAAGGGGAATATATTTTTGAAAAGAGGGAAAGAGAAAGTACACGCAATGGACACCATACCTCTTATACTGCATGGAAATCCAACCATCAAACTATAGGTTCCATTGGGGTGATGCTCAAACTCAAAAGAGCACATCATTTATTTAAAGATTGTATCTGTTGGCCTACCACTAAAACTATCTTTATTTGTAAAAACTAGAAAAGAAAATGGTCCGACAAAATTTGATTCTGCTCGAAGGAACCACTTTTAAAGGTTCTTTGCGATATCTATAAGTAACTCTACCCAATTTCTTTTAAACTTTGGATTATTTATTTCTGACAGTGGTATGTGCACCAATCAAATCTCATCGATTTAAAGCCTTGCCGTAATAATACAGTCATACCAACATGGCAGTTTACACATGAAACTTTCACAGCGGGGTTTATCACGTGTGGGTCAACTTTCATAAACTACATGAATTAGATATCATAGCTGTCACTTTTATGAGAACTTTATCTAATATCAATAGAATGTCGGCCATTTACCTTATTGGCATGATTTTTTATATAAAAAAAAAACTATGGACTGGGGTCAGTGGCAGGAAGGTCTTGATTTATACATACCCCAGCTACATGTATGCTTGTGAGGTCTCTACCATATTCCACTTCAACCACTTCAACTGTCTTGAGAGCTCACGAATGACGGTTTTGCCTCATGTTCTGAGGTTGGGACCAGTCATCCATGGATGCGCTACAGTGGTACCGGACCCATGTGATGAATTCACAAAATTCGATCTGTCCATTAGATGTATGTATCGCCTCACACTATATCTAGAGTTGACAATCAGTCCAAAACCAAAAGTAATTTAGGTGGGCCGAAACAAAGTGACAAGTTCAAAGGGGATATATACCTACCATTGATTTGCATAGGGAACCACCATTTTGTGTATAAACTGTTCAAATCGCGGATGAAGGGATTGGCAAAAAATCAGGCTATTCTGCGGCTCAGGTGGGCCCAGTGAGATTAAGGGTGGGAGTTCCTTCCCACCTTGTTACCTATGCTGTGGTGATGTAGAGCTGGTTGTGAACACTTTCATGTCCAAGATGGACTAGAGAAGGCCCAATCGGAGGTGGAAGTCATCACGACCGTCAGAACCTTAAAACATGCATATCTCGTAGATCAGAATGAGTTACTCCACATACCATATATGATTTTGGGGTAGGAGAAGCTACTTTACCCAACCAACCCTATTATGTCGGGTTGCCCATGCCAAAATTTTGAGATTCCATTAGATCGACGGTCGAAAATCAATTTTATTTTCATTTTTACTATTTATAATAAGTATTGGTTTGATTGTAACTCTTCATCCGTTGGGCTTTAGGAGTTGTGTCCAACATGAAAAGTGTTTAGAAAAATTAGGAGAATAACGTAGTTAAGCTACATAGGATACTTACTATAAACAGTAAATTTACTATTTATAAAAAGTTACGAATTTTAGGGAGTTTTTGTTGTAGCTTGATTCCAAAACTTCTTTCAATGCTTGGTATCCCTATTTAAAGGTTAGTAGACTCATTTATTTCAATCTATCAATCAATTTACGAATTTTCTATAATATTATTTTTATTTTCTTGCTTTTTTCCTCTTGGATTCGAGAAATCTCTGTGAGGAGTCCAGAGAAGCTTCATGGATTCAAAGTAGTTATCCTTGAGGAAGACGGTGATCGACCTCATCACATTCATCCCTGTGTCAATTGGTATCAAAGTGAGAACTTCCCTCAAGCCGATGACAAACAACAAAGGTATGAACCAAAATCCTGTGGACAGTTATCTAGGGATTCATTATATTTCGGAAAGAATGGAAGCTTTCCACCGGGAGAGTCAGTTGACAATGTAAGGGCTACATGCAACCCTCAACCGTATTGCATATATGCTAATTCCGCCCTAAGATCAAAGCGATGCTCATCCACCCGTGGTCGTTGTACGACAATATCCTAATTTTTTTATAGCACCATCAGATGATGATAAATCGCATGCAACTACTTTGATAGTGAGGAAGCCGTCATATATGCCAAATGTAGAAATACATTTACAGCGAGACAACATCTTTCGAACGAGCTGCACTGTAAGCCAAAAAGTCTCTACTATGATCATCAATGTCAAGAGTAGTGAGAATCTCATGTTGAAAATAATGCTGGAAAAGCTGCAACTGAAAAACAGAAAACATTTTTTTCCGTACACGATTGGATGGATAAATGAGGTCAACAAAACAAAGGCAATCGAATAATACACTGTCTCATTTTCAATTGTTAAAAGTTATAACAATCAAGTACTTTGTGATGTAGTCGACATAGAAGCTTGTCATATATTACTTGGTCGACCATGAAAAAATAATATTGATGCTACGCATAGAGATACAAATAACGTATTTATATTTACTAAAGATGGTAGAAAGATTGGCCTCGTCCCTATGGGAACGGAGAACCAACCCAAGACTATTAAAGTTGAGGAACAGTCTCTCATACCCAAACATGATTTCAATAAATAATATAAAGAAACAAGAGATGTACATGCATTAGTTGAAAATGAAAAATTATATGGAGCCTATGAATATCCTGAAGGATTTGAAACCAGTGTTGCAGGAGTTCAAGGCGATTGTGCTCAATGAACTTCCTAATAAATTGCCTCCCATATGAGATATATAAAACCACATTGATCTTGTCTTAGGGATAAGTCTGCCTAATTGCCCACATTATCAGGAAGAATATGTGTATCCATACTAGCCAAGTGAAGGAGAGCATGTGTACATGTATTATGTTAGGTAAAGAGCCTAATGCCGAGTATAAGAAAATGGCCAATAAACATTGGTGTCAGAAGTTATCTGAGAATCATGAGCTAAGTCCCTTGAGTAACTCGAGGACGAGTTTTTTTTTTTTTCAAATGGAGGGATCTGATGTAAGATGTGGCACCAATATATTCCTAGCATGGTTGGACCAAAAGAATGTGAATCGTAAATTGGCCATAACTTTTGATCCAGGTATCGTTATGGCTCATCTGACCGAGTATCAAGAATTGAAGGATGATGAGAACTTGAGGACGAGTTTTTTTGAAGTAGAGGGGATTGATGTAGAGCGGGTTGCGGACACTTTCATGTCCAAGATGGACTAGATAATGCCCGATCAGAGGTGGAAGTCATCAAGACCGTCAGAACCTTAAAACATGCATATCTCGTAAATCAAAATGAGTTACTCAACGTATCATATATAATTTTGGGGTAGGAGAAGCTACTTTAGCCAACCAACCTGACTATGCGAGGTTACCCAAGCCGAATTTGTGAGATTCCATCAGATTGACGTTCGAAAATTAAATTAATTTCTGTTTTTACTATTTATAGTAAGTTTCGGTTTGATTGTAACTCTTCATGCGTTGGGCTTCGGGAGTCGTGTCCAACATGAAAAGTGTTTAGAAAGATTAGGAGAATAACTTGGTTAAGCCACATAGGACACTTACTATAAATAGTAAATTTACTATTTATAGTAAGTTACAAATTTTAGGGAGTTTTAATTGTAGTTAGATTCTGAAACTTCTTCCAATGTTTAGTATCCCTATTTAACGGGTTGTAGACTCGTTTATTTCAATCTATCAATCAATTTATGAATTTTCTATAATATTATTTATATTTTCTTACCTTTTTCCTCTTGGACTCAAGAAGTCTATATGAGGAGCCCAGAAAAGCTTCGTGGATTCGAAGTAGTTATCCTTGAGGAAGACGGTGATCGACCTCTTCACGTTCATCCCTGCATCATGTGGCCCACCGGATTTTTGGATCAAGCTGATTTTTCAAGCCTTGGTGGTAAACTAAGAGGATGCATCCGACAAGGGTTTGTATTTGATACATACACAAGATGGGCCCCACATCTACCCAGTGTTGGGGGGACCATAGAAGCACACACTACGCCAAAACAGCGAAAAAAGGACGGTCCAAAACCGTCTCAAATGACCAAAAAGGACGGTCATGGACTGTCGCATAGGCCGTCAAATTTTGACGTGTCTTATTTTTTAAAGAACGGTTGAAAACCGTCATTCTTATTGACAAAAAAAAGACGGTCATGGACCGTCCTAAAAAAGGACAGTCATAGACCGTCCTTAAAATGGACTGTCATGGACCGTCTCTTATTATCCTAAAAAGGACAGCCATATACTGTCCTTTAAAAGGACTGTTATGGACCGTCCTTAATAAGGACTGTCATGGACCGTCTCTTATGAGCCTTCAAAGGACGGCCATGGCCCGTCCTTTAAACAGACGGTCATAGACCGTCCTTAAAAAGGACTGTCATGGACCGTCTCTTATGAGCCTTCAAAGGACGGTTATAGACCGTCCTTTAAAAGGACTGCGATGGGCCGTCCTTTAAAAGGACTGCTATGGGTCGTCTCTTATGACCCTTAAAGGACATTTTCAAATTCGACCTGTTACAGTATTCTCCCTGACACCTGTTATACAAACTACGTAAATCCAAACTGTTTCATCACATTCATCACATTCACTGTTTCATCCAAACAGGACCGATATACACCTGTTTCATTCACATTCACCTGTTTCATCCAAACAGGACTGATATACACCTGTTTCATTCACATACGTAAATCTAAACTGTTTCATCACATTCACATTCACCTTTTCATCCAAACACGACTGATATACACCTGTTTCATCTAAACAGGACTGACATACACCTGATATACACCTGTTTCATCCAAACAAGACTGATATACACCTGTTTCATTCACATTCACTTGTTTCATCCAAACAGGACTAATATACACCTGTTTCATCACATTCACATTCACTTGTTTCATCCAAACAGGACTGATATACACCTGTTTCATTCACATTCACCTGTTTAATCCAAACAGATCGATATACACTGCTTTCATTCACATACACTGCTTCATCCAAACAGATCGATATACACTGTTTCATCCAAACAGATCGACATACACTGTTTCATTTACATTCACCTGTTTCATCCAAACAGGACTGATACACACCTGTTTCATTCACATTCACCTGTTTCATCCAAACAGGACTGATATACACCTGTTTCATTACACTCACATCCATCTAAACCCAAACTACGTAAATCCATCCAAACATAAACTACATCCATCCAAACACAAACAATCTTATCCACAATACACTATTCATCCACGCATAATACATATAAAGTTTAACTTCATAAGTAAAAAAAGAAGGAAAAAAATCAGCAACAATTTTCTGTGTGTCTTTCATCTAATAAAAAAATATTCAACCAACAAAACATTACAATTCAGAATCATGAAAAATTGCAGAACTTCATCCAAAAAAAGTGGGCACTTTTTTAAAATAAAACTTATCATTAAAATAAACCTAATATGAGCAAATAATGCAAAAAAGTGTTTCAATTAATAGAAACAACAACAAAAATTAAAGCTTTGTAAAAAGGGGCATGTGTTAAAAGGGATACATTCTTGTTTGTTGTCTTATGATTGGGCTACATTATTACAAAGAATCGGGTTCAGTTCTGTATCGGGTTTAGGTTTGGTTTTTCAAGTTTAGGTTTAGATTAGGTGTAGGTCTAAGTTTAAGGATTTGAGAATACATTCAGGTTTTAGGTTTAGGTTTTAGGTTATAGGTTTAGGTTTTAAGTTTAAGTTAAGGTTTAGGTTTAGGAAATTGAGAATAGGTTAAGGTTTAGGTTTAGGAAATCGGGTTCGGGTTCCTGGATCGGGTTTAGGTTTGGGTTTTCAAGTTTAGGTTTAGGTTAGAGAGTTGAGATTAGGATTAGGTGTAGGTTTAGGTTTAGGGATTTGAGAATACATTTAGGTTTTAGGTTTATTTTTAGGTTTTAGGTATTAGTTAAGGTTTAGGTTAAGGTTAGGTTATAGGTTATAAGTTTAGGTTTTAGGACATAGGTTTTGGTTTTAAGGTTATAGGTTTAGGTTAAGGTTAAGGTTTTAAGGTCTTATAAGTTATAGGTTTAGGGAATTGAGAATATGTTAAGGTTTAGGTTTAGGAAATCGGGTTCGGGTTCTGGGATCGAGGTTTAGGTTTGGGTTTTCAAGTTTAGGTTCAGTTTAGGTTAGGAGTCGAGATTAGGATTAGGAGTAGGTTTAGGTTTAGGGATTTGAAAATAGGTTAAGGTTTAGGTTTAGAATTCGAGTTCGGGTTCGGGATTGGGTTTAGGTTTGGGTTTTCAAGTTTAGGTTTAGGTTTAGGTTAAGGTTAGGGAGTTTAGATTAGGATTAGGTGTAGGTTTAAGTTTAGGGATTTGAGAATAGGTTAAGGTTTAGGTTTAGGAAATCGGGTTCGGGTTCGGGATCGGGTTTTAGGTTTGAGTTTTCAAGTTTAGGTTTAGGTTTAGGTTAGGGAGTTGAGATTAGGATTAGGTGTAGGTTTAGGTTTAGAGATTTGAGAATACATTTAGGTTTTAGGTCATAAGTTTTGGTTTAGGTTAAGGTTATAGGTTTAGGTTAAGGTTTAGGTTTAGGTTTAGGTTTAGGTTATAAGCTATAGGTTTAGGGAATTGAGAATAGGTTAAGGTTTAGGTTTAGGAAATCGGGTTCGGGTTCTGGATCGGGTTTAGGTTTGGGTTTTCAAGTTTAGGTTTAGGTTAGAGAGTTGAGATTAGGATTAGGTGTAGGTTTAGGTTTAGGGATTTGAGAATACATTTAGGTTTTAGGTTTATTTTTAGGTTTTAGGTATTGGTTAAGGTTTAGGTTTTAGGTTTAGGTTAAGGTTAGGTTATAGGTTATAAGTTTAGGTTTTAGGACATAGGTTTTGGTTTTAAGGTTATAGGTTTAGGTTAAGGTTAAGGTCTTAAGGTCTTATAAGCTATAGGTTTAGGAATTGAGAATATGTTAAGGTTTAGGTTTAGAAATCGGGTTCGGGTTCGGGATCGGGTTTAGGTTTGGGTTTTCAAGTTTAGGTTCGGTTTAGGTTAGGGAGTCGAGATTAGGATTAGGTGTAGGTTTAGGTTTAGGGATTTGAAAATAGGTTAAGGTTTAGGTTTAGGAATTCGGGTTCGGGTTCGGGATTGGGTTTAGGTTTGGGTTTTCAAGTTTAGGTTTAGGTTTAGGTTAGGGAGTTTAGATTAGGATTAGGTGTAGGTTTAAGTTTAGGGATTTGAGAATAGGTTAAGGTTTAGGTTTAGGAAATCGGGTTCGAGTTCTGGGATCGGGTTTTAGGTTTGGGTTTTCAAGTTTAGGTTTAGGTTTAGGTTAGGGAGTTGAGATTAGGATTAGGTGTAGGTTTAGGTTTAGATATTTGAGAATACATTTAGGTTTTAGGTCATAAGTTTTGGTTTAGGTTAAGGTTATAGGTTTAGGTTAAGGTTTAGGTTTAGGTTTAGGTTTAGGTTATAAGCTATAGGTTTAGGGAATTGAGAATAGGTTAAGGTTTAGGTTTAGAAATTGGGTTCGGGTTTGGGATCGGGTTTAGGTTTAGGTTAGGGAGTTGAGATTAGGATTAGGTGTAGGTTTAGGTTTAGGGATTTAAGAATACATTTAGGCTTTAGGTTTATTTTTAGGTTTTAGGTATTGGTTAAGGTTTAGGTTTTAGGTTTAGGTTAAGGTTGGGTTATAGGTTATAAGTTTAGGTTTTAGGACATATGTTTTGGTTTTAAGGTTATAGGTTTAGGTTAAGGTTAAGGTTTTAAGGTCTTATAAGTTATAGGTTTAGGGAATTGAGAATATGTTAAGGTTTAGGTTTAGGAAATCGGGTTCGGGTTTGGGATCGGATTTAGGTTTGGGTTTTCAAGTTTAGGTTAGGGAGTCGAGATTAGGATTAGGTGTAGGTTTAAGTTTAGGGATTTGAAAATAGGTTAAGGTTTAGGTTTAGGAATTCGGGTTCGGGTTCGGGATTAGGTTTAGGTTTAGGTTTTCAAGTTTAGGTTTAGGTTTAGGTTAGGGATTTTAGATTAGGATTAGGTGTAGGTCTAAGTTTAGGGATTTGAGAATAGGTTAAGGTTTAGGTTTAGGAAATCGGGTTCGGGTTCGGGTTCGGGATCGGGTTTTAGGTTTGGGTTTTCAAGTTTCGTTTTAGGTTTAGGTTAGGGAGTTGAGATTAGGATTAGGTGTAGGTTTAGGTTTAGATATTTGAGAATACATTTAGGTTTTAGGTCTAAAGTTTTGGTTTAGGTTAAGGTTATGGGTTTAGGTTTAGGTTTAGGTTATAAGCTATAGGTTTTGGGAATTGAGAATAAGTTAAGGTTTAGGTTTAGGAAATCGGGTTCGGGTTCTGGTTCTGGATCGGGTTTAGGTTTGGGTTTTCAAGTTTAGGTTTAGGTTTAGGTTAGGGAGTTGAGATTAGGATTAGGTGTAGGTTTAGGTTTAGGGATTTGAGAATATATTTAGGTTTTAGGTTTAGGTTTAGGTTTTAAGTTATTGGTGTTTAGATTTTAGGTTTAGGTTAAGGTTAGGTTATAAGTTTAGGTTATAGGTTATAGGTTACGGTTTTCGGTGATAGGTTTTGGTTTTAAGGTTATAGGTTTAGGTTAAGGTTAAGGTTTTAGGACTTATAAGCTATAGGTTTAGGGAATTGAGAATATGTTATGGTTTAGGTTTATGAAATCGGGTTCGGGTTCGGGATCGGGTTTAGGTTTGGGTTTTCAAGTTTAGGTTTAGGTTTAGGTTAGGGAGTTGAGATTAGGATTATGTGTAGGTTTAGGTTTAAGGATTTGAAAATAGGTTAAGTTTTAGGTTTAGGAATTCGGGTTCGGGTTCAGGATTGGGTTTAGGTTTGGGTTTTCAAGTTTAGGTTTAGTTTAGGGAGTTTAGATTAGGATTAGGTGTAGGTTTAAGTTTAGGGATTTGAGAATAGGTTAAGGTTTAGGTTTAGGAAATCGGGTTCGGGTTCGGGATCGGTTTTAGGTTTGGGTTTTCAAGTTTAGGTTTAGGTTTAGGTTTGGGAGTTGAGATTAGGATTAGGTGCGTGTTTAGGTTTAGAGATTTGAGAATACATTTAGGTTTTAGGTAATAGGTTTTGGTTTAGGTTAAGGTTATAGGTTTAGGTTAAGGTTTAGGTTTAAGTTATAAGCTATAGGTTTAGGGAATTGAGAATAGGTTAAGGTTTAGGTTTAGGGAATCGGGATCGAGTTTAGGTTTGTGTTTTCAAGTTTAGTTTTAGGTTTAGGTTGGACTTGAGATTAGGATTAGGTGTAGGTTTAAGTTTAGAGATTTGAGAATACATTTAGGTTTTAGGTTTAGGTTTAGGTTGTAGGTTATTGGTTAAGGTTTAGGTTAAGGTTTAGGTTTTAGGTTTAGGTTAAGGTTAGGTTATAGGTTATAAGTTTAGGTTATAGGTCATAGGTTTTGGTTTTAAAGTTATAGGTTTAAGTCTTATAAACTATAGGTTTAGGGAATTGAGAATATGTTAAGGTTTAGGTTTAGGTTTAGGAATTCGGGTTCGGGTTCGGGATCGGGTTTAGGTTTGGGTTTTCAAGTTTAGGTTTATGTTTAGGTTAGGGAGTTGAGATTAGGATTAGGTGTAGGTTTAGGTTGTAGGTTAAGGTTTAGGTTAAGGTTAGGTTATAGGTCATAAGTTTAGGTTATAGGTTAAGGTTTTAGGTCATTGGTTTTGGTTTTGGTTAAGGTTATAGGTTTAGGTTTATGTTTAGGTTAGGTTTAGGTTTAGGTTATAAACTATAGGTTTAGGGAATTGAGAATAGGTTAAGGTTTAGGTTTAGAAAATTGGGTTTGGGTTCGGGATCGCGTTTAGGTTTGGGTTTTCAAGTTTAGGTTTAGGTTTAGGTTAGGGAGTTAAGATTAGAATTAGGTGTAGGTTTATGTTTAGGGATTTGAGAATACATTTAGGTTTCAAGGTTTGGGTTTTCAAGTTTAGGTTTAGGTTTAGGTTTAGGTTAGGGAGTTGAGATTAGGATTAGGTGTAGGTTTAAGTTTAGGGATTTGAGAATACATTAAGCTTTAGGTATAGGAAATCAGGTTTGGGTTCAAGATCGGGTTTAGGTTTGGCTTTTAGGTTTAGGTTTAGGTTTAGGTTATAAGCTATAGGTTTAGGGAATTGAGAATAGGTTAGGGTTTAGGTTATAAGTAAAGTTTTAGGTTTAGGTATAGGCTTAAGTTATAGGTTATAGGTTATATGTTTAAGTTAAGGTTTAGGAATTCGGGTTCGGGTTTGGGTTTGGGTTTGGGTTTAGGTTATAGGTTTTGGTTTTGGTTTTGGTTTAGGTTATAGGTTTTGATTTAGGTTTAGGTTATAGGTTATGGGATTTGAGAATGGGTTCTGGTTTAGGTTATAGGTTTTGGTTTTGGTTATAGGTTTTGGTTTAGGTTATAGGTTATAGGTTTAGGTTTAGGTTACGAGGTTTTGGGATTTGAGAATAGGTTTAGGTTAAGGTCTTAAGTTTAGGTTTAAGAAATCGGGATCGGTTTCGGGTTCGGGTTTAGTTTTGGGTTTTCAAGTTTAGGTTTAGGTTTAGGTTAGGGAGTTGAGATTAGGATTAGGTGTAGGTGTAGGTGTAGGTTTAGGGTTAAGGTTATAAGTTTAAGTTTAAGTTGTAGGTTTAGGTTAAGATTTAGGATTTGAGTTTAGGTTTAAGTTATAGGTTTAACTTTAGCTTTAGGTTTTAGGTTTAGGTATAGGCTTAGGTTATAGGTTATAGGTTATATGTTTATGTTAAGGTTTAGGAATTCGGGTTCGGGTTTGGGTTTGGATTCAAGTTTAGGCTATAGGTTTTGAGATTTGAGAATAGTTTTAGGTTATAAGTATAGGTTTAGGTTTGGATTTGGGTTAAGGAGTAGATTAGGATTAGGTGTAGGTTTAGGTTTTGGGATTTTCTAGTATTATCTACTATTGAACCTAGTATTATCTACTACATACTAGTAACGTACAACCAATATGGGGCACCATACCATAAGCTACAAGAATTTCATGTCCCCCTAAACAAGGTATCCTCCATTGATAACATATATATATATATTATAAGTTTTTTATTTTCATTTACATTCCCAAATACATGCATCATCCATCCAAGAAAATTGAAATAAGTACTGTCAATCTGTGACTAACAATTGAACAGGAAAATCATGCATCTTATCTTACCGACTTATGTTTCTTTTCACCTTTGTAACTCTCATATTTGTTACAGCTGCTAGTTCACCATCAGTGGTCTCCCTAACCAAATCTTTGTGCAGTCCCTCCATTTGAAGCAGTGGTGAAGGTTACAAGAAGTAGGACTGATTAGTCTTTCCATGTTTTGAAAAAAATCAAATTCTTTATTTTTGACTGCAAGTCTACTTATAATTATCATTGGCTTTTAATCTATTTATTATGAAAATCTTAAATATCACCCAATAGTGCTCCTTTGATAAATGTCCTGTTTAGAACAAATAATTTCTGTAAAACTCTTTTATGTTTTTTCAATCCATCTTCCATTTTCTTCTTAATAAGAAAATCCATATTTACTAATATTTCCATTTTTCTATTTTTCAAAAGAACGAGTTCAGTTAAAATTTACTAATAAGAAAATCCAGATTTTCACTATTGAAACCTTCCTAGGGTCTAAAGTAATTTTTATTTGTCATCCAACTTGTTGAAAATCCAGATTTCCACTATTAAAAATCCAGATTTCCACTATTGATCCAAAACTTCTTTGGCCTCCAAAAAATTTTCAATGGTAGATGTTCAATCAAACTGTTTCCTGTGCTGTAATACTTTCATATTCTCATACATGCCTAAGTTGGATTGATGTTGTGGAGATGTTTTCCTTATAATGTTTTCCTAATGGACGGTCCAAATGGGTGATGTGGAGGCCAACTGATCCAAATGCAAGTTGATATGTGGAAAGTTTTCCATGCACTTGTACCATGGGAAAATTTTCCATTTGAGATTATAAGTCTATATCATGTACTTGACTCATTTGAACAGTATGTATTCTTCAAAAGTTAACCAACCAAACATCATGGATGGAAGCTGAAGTTGGATAAATCCATTGCCCAATAGACAATGTAAACTACCATAATATTTATTTTATAAGTATTCAACAAGAGAAGCAACTATAGGCTTTTGCAGTGTAATGAATAAAGAAGGCTGTGATAGGAAACCTGGTGTTGAATGTTAAAAAGTAAAAAAGTAGGAACTAAACTGTTACAATTTCCATAATTTCTTTTCAAGAAAAGAAACCTAAATGAATACAATTGAATTATGAAGTAAATGGGTGATATCCTGAACCTGAAAATGTCACCGTCTTTCATTAGATATTTGAAGAATAGTAACCCGCAAACAATCCCTTGAACTGTGTATTGTTCACCTCATGAATATCAATGAGCTTATAAAGTTGCTGGACCAACTTGCCGATGGATTCATCGGTCCCTGGAACAACTGTTGTAATTCGAGAGAGTCCCTCCTTTTCTGCCGAACCAACAACTAGACTCTGATTGTCAAAAGCAATGATGAGCACCAGACAAATGTATGGAATGAGGAAGAATAACAAATGAAACAGTGAAATGAGACAAACAGACCTGAATGTTATAGCCTCTATGAGAAAACGCTCAGTAACTATATTGAGAACTCCCCGATGATCATTACAAGCAAAGATAACGTGTGCGATTGGAGACCACTTGACTGAAGTAATGTAGATTGGATATTAGATTTCATTCTATTTGAGAAAAAATGGAGATTTAAACCTATGATATTGCATCCAAGGAGTCAACCACACACCAACCACCACAAACAGTCTTTCGCAGCAATGCAGTAAGAACCAATGTTTCAAAACAATGTTAAGCAACACAGAGTCTTCACCGTAATGTTGACTAGATATCAGAAATCGTTTAATATTTGAGAAAAAAATGAAGATTAAAACCGATGATGCAAAGGCCGGTAGAGTTTGATTAAAACCGTAATGTTAACTGTTACAACCGATGAAGATTAAAACCGTAATGTTAATGTTACAATTGCCGATCTGGTAGAGTTTACAAGGATTTTAACTCACACTTGCAAGTAGCAAAGGCAGCAGTGTCATGTCATTTGATCTCATGCCCAACACAAGACCAATCAACACTTCCAATGTATGATAACACAACCAAAATAACTGACGATTTTATCAATTTCTAGTCTCAAGATTATTCTGTACTTCAATATATTCATGCTAAATGACTAAAAAATGTGCAACACAACCTACACCTCAGTTGGGAAAATGAAGCATTAAAGAAATCTCTCGCCAACTTCAATAAATCTCTTCAAATCTATAGAAAGGAAAATGCATCACATGATGAAATGATCAGAGACTAGTGTTTGTTCATGGAAAGAAGCATTGAAAATGTAGTTCACCTAAATCATGAGTCAACTGTCATGTGCGTTTAAGTGCCGAGATGGATAACTAACCCATATATGATGACCTACAAACAAATGATTAATAGTGCACCACTGAGAAATCAAGCACACATATCTCCAACCATTTAAACACATTGTTGGAAATCTAGCAAGCAATTCAAGATCCAAATTTTCAAAAGCCATTTTCGCAACAAGAGAGGTGTATAGTGCACGCTGAGCACGCAACATGGGCATTTCCCTAGAAATAAAGACAGCCATCCAAATCAAATTTCTCCTGGTCCAGGCCATCCACATGTAGGCCTACCAGATAAACGGCTCTGATCACAGAATATAGGCACAAAACATCATGGAGATCATTCAGACTACATTCCACAGACTGCTACCCATAGCTAAATCCATACACCCCCCACCCAATATATATATATATATATATATATATATATATATATATATATATATATATATATATATAACACGATTTACATTACCAACCCATCTCAAAACCCAAAACCCAAACCGCAATGAAGGAAAAAAAAAAAATCAAATCAAATCAAATTGGAAAAATTAAAAACCTCCCCAAAATTCCAAGAATTCAGAACGAGAGAGAGAGAGAGAGAGAGAGAGAGAGAGAGAGAGAGAGAGAGAGAGGAAAAAAGACGAAAATAACCTAGGGAACGAGCATAATCCCAACGGTGAGGCCTGCCATGAGATCGACCTGAAGGTATTCCCGCCATCTGTAGGTCCGGATCCAACGGAAGCAAGGTAAAAAGAGCTCGATCCAGTCCGTCCACGTCATCCGCTCCAAACCCGACCGCCATCTGTCGTTCCAAGGGACGGAAAGAGAGGAGGAAGGAGAAGACGAGGAAGGGTGTTGGAATGGGATTACCTTCACTTGCCGGTTTTGCATATTACAAACCGGAAGACGAGCGATGGCTTCTCGCCCGTCATCCAGGGAGTCAGTCTCCACCGAGTTCAGTCGACGTTAGAATGAGAAGAGGGAGAGAAAAGAGGGCGTTGGAAATGAGACGAGGGAACTAGAATTAAATCCATCCCTCTTTCAAAATGAAATGTTTGCTTCAAATTCGTTAAGTTGTGAGTTTTCCATAATTTATCACATTAACTACATTGATAGCCCTACATTTAAGGGACCATTTAATAGATGATTAAGATAGTTTTATATAATAAAAAGTTTAAATATTAACTATTAATAACTAGACCCATTATTTAGATGGTCTGGATAACTCTATATATCATTGCCACTATTATTAAAAATGAGTCACCACTATTTTACTTTAAACACAAAACTCACACAATGTTTATATACACCAAATAACGTCACTTGCCCTTTAGATCTGGTATGGTTCTGTGGGCCCCACCATGATGTGTGTCAAACATCTACTCCATTAGTTAGATGAAACATTCCATGCTGGGCTTAGTTATTAAAAATCAAATCAATATGTGACTTGTGTGGGCCACACCACATACAAAAGTTGAGAAGGGTTACCCTCCATTAAAACATTCATAATTATTTTTTGGGCCTATAGAGATGTGGTTCACAAATCCAAATTCATCCATTATGTGTGTGTCACTTGGACGAGGGGTCATACCAAGTTTCAGATGCATCCAAATTTCATGTGGGGCCTCACCAAGTACTTTTATATGTTTTAGGCATGTCTTTACATGATTTTAGATGGTATGGCCCACTTGAGTTCCGTATACTGCTGATTTTTGGGATATCCCATAATTTAAAGGGGACCCATCAAATGCACGGTGTTGATTTTTGACACACGTCATGGTGTGACCCACACAGCTCGACCTCATGGGAGAGTTCCCATGATCTCGACGTACAGAACCTTTTCCACATATATATATATATATATATATATATATATATATATATATATATGGACTCGAGCTGATTTTAACGTCCCATGAGGTCGAGCTGTGTGCGCCCCATCATGATGCATTTCAAACATCAACACCATTAGTCAGATGCACCATTCCATTGTGGGCCTAGGTCTCAAAAATCAAGTCAATCCGTGACTTTTGTGGGCCACACCACATACAGAAGTTGAGAGGTGTCGTGCACCATTAAAACATTTATAACCATTTTTTTGGGCCCACCGAGATGTGGTTTGCAAATCCAGCCCATCCATTATGTGTGTCCCACTTGTATGAGGGTTCAAACGAAGTTTCAGGCACATGCAAATTTCAGGTGGGCTCCACCAAGTGCTTTTATATGTTTTTAGCATGTCTTCACATGATTTTAGATGGTATAGCCCACCTGAGTTCCGTATACGGCTGATTTTTAGGATATCCCATAATTTAAAGGGGACGCATCAAATGCACGGTGTTGATGTTCGAAACGCATCATGGTGGGGCCCACACAGCTCGACCTCATGGGACGTTAAAATCAGCTTGAGCTCATTGTACCTTGTTCCCCTTATTTGTGGTGTGGTCCATTTAATTAATCTTTGGATATGAATTATTTTTTGGACAATTCTTTAAAATGATCTCAAAAAATGGATGAATAGTGTCAGTTGATCCCGAATTTTCGGTAAATCCAAAACTCAAGTGGACCATGCCACACGAAAGTGTAGAATAATGATTTCCACCGTTGATACCTTCCTTGGGCCCATAGTAATGTTTATTTGACATCCAACATGTTCATAATATCAAAAAGATATGAATGAAGAGAAAACACAAAAAGATATGAATTATTGTGGGCCAACTTTGTGGTCCATTTAATCTCTTTACTTGCCTCATGTTTAGAAAGTACATGAGATCATGGTGAGAGAAGAATGCTAGAAAATAGTAACAAAAGAAATCGTATAAAAATGTTCAAGGCTATTTTCGTTTCAAAATTTTGAAAAAAAGTAGTATAAAAAATGTTCAAGGTCATTTTTGTCTCAAAAATTTGAAAAAATAGAAATCGTATAAAAAATGTTCAAGGCCATTTTCATCTCAATTTTTTTTTAAAAAAAATCATATAAAAAATGTTCAAGGCCATTTTCGTCTCAAAAATCTGAAAAAAAAAAAAAAGAAAAAAAAGAAATCATATAAAAAATGTTCAAGGCCATTATCGTCTCAAAAAATTGAAAAGGTGTTCCATTTGTATGGAACAAAAAACCAAATACTTAGAGCCTTTACTTGGCAGCAGACGAATGAACAACAAAAAGACAAAATCTAGTAATGGATTCTGTTAAGGAAGAAAAAGGCTCAATTAATAAACATCTAAGATAGTATAATCATATAAATTTTAGTTAAAGGTCAATCAATGGTCTATTTCACAAGATTAAATTTCTCACATCAGCTTAGATCCAAAACTTCTGTGAATGTAATTTTTAATGGTGGACGTTCAATCCCCACTTTGTAGTCCACTTAAGCCTTCGACCCGCCCCATTTTTTAGTTAATATCTTAAAATGATCCGAGAAAAGCGTTGAACAATATGGAGAAAGTCAATCCATGACTTGGGTGGCCCAAGAGCTTAAAAATAAAGTCAATCCATGACTTGGGTGGGTCACACCACACAATATAGTGGAGAGAGGTTTCCTTAAAAAATTCATAATCATATATTGGGCCTGCCTAAATGTGATTCACATATCCAATCCACTCATTATGTGTGTCCCACTTGGATGAGGGTTCAGACCAATTTTCAGCCACATCCAAAACTCATGTGGGCCCCACCAAGTGCTTTTATATTTTTTAGGATGTCTTCACATAGTATTAGATGGTATGGCCCACTTGAGTTTCGTATATAGATGATTTTTGAGATATCTCATAACCTAAAGGGGACACATCAAATCCATGGTGTTGATGTTCGACACACATCATGATGGGGCACACAAAACTTACTAACATCAATTCTTAGGTTCTCACGAGGTCACTAAGTTGGGTTACAATTTTGACTAGAATATTTGGCCCATTTTACATGTCTGGTCCGTTCACTCTATTTTACTGATCAATACCCTCAATTTGAGTAGTTACTCGCCTCAATCAGTTTACATATGAGAAAGATATTAGGCATACAAGATTGATCACACAATTTCAGTGAAATTTGATTTAAACATCCGAAGTTATTTATTCTTCAATCTGAATTGATTAGATTATCCAAAAATGATTAAAGGTTCAACTAATGGATGTGCCTAATAATTTAGTAATTTTATTTTTCACAGATAAATTTCAATTTCCATTTAAAAATAACATATTTTTTTTTCAAAATGTATATATTTTTTCTCTTTTAACAAAATATCATTTTTATTATAAAATATTCACTTTTGTTATCTAACTTTCCAATTTTTCTTGTCAAAATACAAAATCTAATTTTCTTTTTTTAAAAAATATATATTTTAATTTGTCAATTTTTTCACAAATTTGTTCAAAATCTATAAATTTTCTTTTTCAAAATATCATTTTTTTAAATTTCACTTTTGTTATATAAGTTTTCAATTTTTCTTGTCAAAATAAAAAATCTAGTTTTCTTTTTAAAAATTTTTTTTTTTTTTTTTACAATTTGTCGATTTTTTCACAATTTTGTTTAATTTTTAAATTTTTTTTTTTCAAAATATCATTTTTTAATCGAAATCTTATTATATAAATTTTAATTTTTTTTGTCAAAATACAAAATCTAGTTTTCTTTTTTAAAAAATATATATATTTTTTAACAATTTGTCAATTTTTTCACAATTTTGTTTAATTTTTTATATTTTCTTTTTCAAAATATCATTTTTTATTGAAATCTTTTTTTTTTCAAAGTTATCAACATTATTCAAAGTTCTTAATTTTTTTTTTCAAAATGTAGAATTTTATAAAATCAGTTTTTTTTTTTTGAACATTGTTAATTATTTTTTCTAAACTTCTTAACTATTTTCTAGTACAGACGGTCTTCTGCGGTCCTAGAAGACGGTTAAGGACCGTCTTTAATAGAGACGGTCATTGATAGTCTCTAATAGAGACGGTCTTTGACAGTCTCTAATAGAGACGGTTTTTGACAGGGCAATAAGAACGGCTAAGGACCGTCTCTAATAGAGACGGTCTTTAACAGTCTCAAATTACAAGTAAAAGACTGCTATTGACCGTCTCTAATACAGACGGCCACTGACCGTCTCAGATGACCACATATAAGACGGTTATTGACCGTCTCTAATACGGACGGTCTTTGACCGTCTCAGATGACGTATATAAGACAGTCAAAGACTGTCTTATATTGTTTACGGAAGCAGAACATTTAAAGACGATATTAGGGACGGTCAGGAGCCGTCTCTAATTTTAGAGACGGTTTACGGCCGTCTCTAAAGCGTCTTTAAACCAAGCAATTTTAGAGACGGTCCAGAACCGTCTCTAAATCTGTCATTTATTTCCATTTTTCACGTAGTGACATAGAGATGAATCAAGTGAAGTCACTCCAAATTTAAATGGGAAAAACCCTTTCGAGAAAAAAAAAAAAAAAAAAAAACCAAGGTACAAAGTGACAGTAAACGCTATGAAAGCAGAAATGATAAGAGAGAAAATAACTGATTCGAACAAGCCTCAAATCTCATTTACAAGCCCTTTGAAACCCTAGGAACGGATTAGAAAGCTTTAGATATATCCTGATCTTGATTATACTCCTATATATAGCGTATAGGAGAATCCCAATCAAAATCGAAAATAAATCCCATAAATTCGCATTTCTACGTAACTTTGCAATACGCTTGATGACACCTTCGATGAGACTTTGATGTCATCGAACTAAACCATCGATGACATCGAACCCACTTCGATGACTTCAAAATAATACCAAAATGTTCTAGCGACCAAACATTAAAATCCGGTTTTTACCGATGGCATCGAACCGCCTTTGATGTCATTGAGCAAGACACCTAAAGTGTTTAGCAACCAAATCAATTTATTTCGAAAAAATCTCGATGGCATCGTACTTGTCATCAATAGATTGTTGAATTACGGATTTCAGACATCTATCAATACCTAGTACCACTGGAACACACCTCCTCATCCTTTCCACCCACAGCATGCATCCATATGCTAAAAATTGTAGCCTCAATCGTAAACAAGTTAGGGCCTTAAGCGTTGATTACTTAGTTCATCTTATTTTGGAACCTTGACCATTGATGCAGTTGCCATCTACTGTACAGTTAGGATTGTTTGACCATATGATTTCATGCGGGGATTTCTTGCAAAATCCTTTCGCAGAAAGTTCCTGCGCTGGAAACTTAGGTGGGGCCTACCGTGATGTTTGTGAGAAATCCCCCCGTCCATCCGTTTTTTGAGATCATTTCGGACTTGAGACTAAAATTGAGCAATACCCAAGACTCAAGTGGGCTGCACTAAAGGAAAACGTGTGTAGGGAAATTCCTGCCATTGAAACGTTCCAGGCGTCAACAGTCATGTTTATATGCCATATATACCGTTTATAACTTCATTCATATTGGGATGAAATGAAAACAAAAATATAATCCTGATTCAAAGCTTATGTGGCCACATGAATATTTCAACTGTTGACGTTCAATACTCACATTTTTGGTCCACTTGAGTATCTGATACTGCTCATTTTATGATCGGCATTATATCATAAAATGAGCTCACAAAACGGATGAATGGAGTGGATTTCTCAAAAACATCACCTGATGTATGTTATATCTAGACCATTAATATGTAGATGATGGATGCATACGTGTGTAAAGGAATTATGCATGTGGAGTACCATACATCTGAACTTTCTCATAGGAATTATAAAGACAAATTAAAAATAGGAAAATCTTATTGGAAGCACACGGTATCTGACCCTGATTTTCCTCACCTGGGCCAAACCCTGATTTTCCTCACTAGAGACAAACTTTCTCATCGCAATTACAAAGACAAATCCAAGGAAATTTTATTGGAAACACACGGTATTTGACCCTGCGTTTCCTCCCTTTAGAAAATTCAAAGGGAGGCAAATAATTACAAGCAAGTACTTGAGATTTTTGCAAAAGAAGGCTGTGCTTGAACCCAAACACTTCATTTCACTTGTCCTTGTTATTTTGCATCATTGGGTCATTTATACTATTTTCTATCATTTCATGCCAAGATCCGCCACAGCACCGTTTTAAAGACACGTTCACCGAGCACACATGCATGCATGTGTGGCTATCATCTGGACCATCCTGAGAGTGGGCCACTGATGAGGTGACACAGCATGAATTGACGGGATTCCCTGGGAAAGCCTTTCGCAGGAAGTTACTGTGCTCGGAACTTAGGTGGGCCCGAGGTGATGTTTTTGGGAAATCCGCGTCGACATCAACATCACCACGGTGAAGTATGAACTGATGATGGGTGTACTAACAAGCTAGCAAAAATAAATAAATCATCAGAGTGGGAACGGATCGGCTACTCCCCCTGCCACTAGCTCGGTGGCTGATGGTCGGTGCTCTGTGGGCCCCACCATGATGTATTTGTTTCATCACATATCGTTCATTCACTTTTACAGATCATTTTCGAACGTCATTCCAAAAATGAGAGGGATATAGATCTCAGGTAGACCACACCACAAGAAAACAATAGTGATTGGATATCCACCATTAAAATCCTCCTAAGGCCCACTGTACTATTTATTTGACATCTAGTCTGTTGATTACGTCATACATACCTAGATTAAGGGAAAAAACAAATATCAGATTAATCCAAAACTCTTATGAACCAAAAATTTTTTAATGGTGTACGCTCATTCAATACTGTTTCCTATAATGTGGTCCAATTGAGATTGAAACATAACTCAGTTTTGTTCTCATACCCTAAAATAATCTAAAAAAATAGATGGACGGAATGGATGAAACACTTATATCATGGTGGGGCCCACAGATCACCGACCACCAGCCATTGGCTGGTGTCAAAGGGAGTAGCCAATCTGTCTCCCACCACAGTGGACCACATAGCACACCATGCGATCCGCGTCCGTAATCATTACTTCATTGTAAAGAAAATTCATAATAATTACTTACGCCACCAGAAGTTGGCCAAAATTGAAAGTATTGTCTCCGTTTGCTTAGTTGTATAATTACAATCAAAACCTTTGAAGTGATACTTCTCATCTAATGTCATAGTTGCAAGTAATGATCTTGCAACACACGAATTTGCTTTACTTTCAACTACTAGAGTGTAAATAATGATTACGAATTTGCTTTGCATTCCATTCCATTACATCGTTGGAAAGAAAGTAGCGCTGTCAATGGGCTGGGCCCGAGTTATCTTCAGCCCAGATTTTAAACTAGGCGGGTGGATCTCCCGGGCTAGGCCTATATAAAATTTTGATTTTGGAAAGTTAGAGCCTGGTCCATTGACAGCCCTAAAAGAGGTAGCTCTTCAAAAGAACCGTGATAGCCTTACTCCGTGGCAGGGGGTGTGCCTCTTGCTGAGAGAGCAGCATGTGGGGGATAACGCACATGACATACACCCAGTGTGTCAGGTGCGTTGCGCTCCTGTTCATTCTGAAACTCAAAAATTAGCTTGAGTCTTAAATGGCTGGAATTGTTGATTGATGCATTGAATTGGTAATTCAACATGCCTGTCCAAGGCAGTTCGATACCATAGGAAAATTTTGAATTTTCTCGTGATGATCCTTGGACACTTTGGTGTCTTGCTGGATGCCATCGAAGGTTGTTCAATGCCATCGAAGGCTATTCAATGCCAATGAAGTTAGTTTTGATGACATCGAAGACCTGTTTGATGCCATCGAAAAAAAATCCAAAAAATCTATGATTTATTGCTGGAATGCTTTGGTGTTAGTTCGATGCCATTGACGGTCTGTCGATGCCATCAAAGTCCCATCCAAGAGCCATTGAACGGATTGTGCAGAGTTACGCAGATTTGCATATCTGCAGGATTTGTTTTTTATTTCGATTGTGATTCTTTATAAGGCTATATATAGGGGTGATTGAAGTTAATCTTAGAGCTTTCTAGTTCATTCCTAGGGTTTTTAGGGGTTTGTAAGGGAGATTTTAAGGCTTGTTCGAATTGCGTATTCTCTCTATCTCTTGTAATTTCTGCTTTTATAGTGCATTACTGTCGCTTAATTTGTGCCCTTGTTTTTTTCCTGAAAAGGTTTTTCCATGTTAAATTTGGTGCCTTTGTGATTGTACTTGTTTATTGCTATTGGATGACTTGGCTTGATTCATCTCTATGTGCTTCCGCGGTCCCCCAACAAGTGGTATGAGAGCCAGGTTGGGGTACAGGCTGAATTTGAAAGTAGAGTATCAATGACATCTAATCCTAAGTTTGGTGTTGAGAAGTATTTTAGGAAAAATAATTTTGAATCATAAAAGGTCGAGATGATTGGCCTATTAGTTCAGTGAGGATTGGACAAGGTCATTAAGAAGCAACCAGAATCTATAGAAGATGATGAATGGAACAAATTGGATAAAAAAAATTTGAGAACCTCCATCCAATTGTGCCTAACGGACGACGTCCTCTACAATTTAATGAGAGAGAAAACTGTAATAAGTTTATGAAAAAAGCTAGATGATATTTATGCAAAGAAATCCCTTGAAGTTTGCATATACTTAAAGTTGCAGTTTTTCAATCTAAAGATGGCAGAGGAAGGAGATGTTGATGCCCACATTAACAAATTTAATAAGATGGTTTGTAAATCGCTGGATGTGGAGGAAACGGTTAAGGATGAATATCATGCATGTATCTTGTTGAATTCTCTCTAGACTTCGTATGAGTCTTTCAAAGACACATTGTACACTGGTAAAAATGTCTCTTAGTGTTGATACCATTATCTCAGCCTCTCAAGGAAATGCGATGAGAAAGAAAAATGGTAACATGGGGCCCTCTACTGATGCATTGTTTATGAGGAGGCAAAATTATAAATGAGACAGTGGATCTTTTTTATCGAGATCCAAATCCAAGGGAAAGGGCAAGGGAAAGATAAAGTGCTAGAATTGTGGGTTGTTAATTTGGGCACATGAAGAAGGATTATAAAAATCCTAAGGTAAGAAAAGATAACACAAAGGATTCTTCCAAGGACGCCAACACTGCAGAGTTTGATGAAGGTACAAGTGGAAGTGATGTGTTGTCGGTGTCTATGGTTGGGCACTTATATGATGATCGTAGGGACGAGTGAATTTTAGACACTGGGGCTTCATATCACATGACTCCTCATCGAATTCACCAGTTACAGAGAGTGCGATTGGTGGCCAAGTGTTTATGGGCAATAACAATGCATGTAATGTGGAGGGTGTTGGATCGGTGCACATCAAGATGTTTAATGGCATGGAGTGTACCTTGACCGATATGAGACACGTTCTTTACATGAGGAAGAGCTTCGTATTTCTTGGGGCACTCGAGGTGCTTGGGTACAAATTCATCGGTTTTGATCTTGTCCTTAAAGTTTTAAATAGGCACTTGTTATTATGAAGGTACAGAGGAGAAAACCTTTACAGGTTGATTGGGAGTACTTCATTGGGTGGAGTTGTAGCAGTTGTAGCGGATTCCACATCTGCAAATATATGGCATGCACGTCTGGGCCACATGAGCGAGCAAGGCATGAGGGTACTTTCTAACAGTTGTTTAATTCCAATTTTTAAAAGTTTATATATCAATATATGCGAGCATTGTATATATGGTAAACATTCTAGGTTGTCTTTTAAATCTAGTAACATGTTTATAAGGGTGTCCTTGATTATGTGCATTTTGATGTATAAGGGTTTCGCCCGTAGTTTCTGCTTAAGGGTTTTCATGGTTTCTCACATTCACTGACGACTACTTTAGTAAAGTATGGGTTTATTTCATGAAAATTAAATCTGATGTTTTCACTAATTTAAAGCAACGGAAAGCGATAGTGAAAAAAAACAGTTAGGGCGAAAGGTGAAAGTTCTAATGATAAATAACGGTGGAGAATTTACTTTATGAGAATTTAATCAATATTGTAAATATAAAGGGATCGTGAAACACAACACAGTGCACACATGAGCAAAACAGTGTGGCTGAGCGGATGAATTGGACTCTCTCAGAAAGGGCCCGATGCGCTCGATGCATGATTAGTAATGTTAGGTTGGGCAAGGAACCGTGGACTAAGGCCATCAATATGGCTTGTTACTTGGTGAATCGGTCCCCTTCTACAGCCATTGATTGTAAACTTCTAGAGGAAGTATGGAGTGGTCAGCAAGTAGACTATTCAGGATTGCGTATATTTGGTTGTGGAGCTTACTCTCATGTACCGTCAGTTGAGTGAGATAAGTTAAACCAAAAAGTTAAAAAGTGCATCTTTGTTGGCTATGGTGGTAGTGTGAAGGGGTATAAGTTGTATGATTGGGTCATACGAAAAATCATCATTGTCGTAACATCAAATTCAACGAAGGGTCCTTACTCCGTAAAGATGAGCAACAGGAACCGAAAAGGTTGGTTATGGACGTTCAGGTTGACACAGGTGATACTTATGCTCGAGACGATATGCGATGAGAGTACAAGAGTAGGTGAAGCAGCCACCAGTGAGAAGGAATCTGCCACAAGATCGCAGGTTACACTATAACAATATGCTTTCGAGCTGGAATAGGTTGATGTATAGACTGCCTTTCTGCATGAAAAATTAAAAGAACAGATTTACATTAAGCAACCATAAGGATTCAAAATAAAAGAGGTAGAGAATAAGGTTTGCATGTTAAAGAGTTCATTGTACGGCCTAAAATAATCACCTAAGCAGTGGTATAAAAAGTTTGATTCTTTTATGTTGAGTCAAAAGTTTTTCAGGAGTGAATAAGATCACTACGTCTATTACAAGACATTGAGTGATGACAAATTCATCATCATGGTATTATACGTTTATGACATGTTGATCACCAATCATAACATGTCTGAGATCGACTTACTGAAGACTCAACTATCAGGGACATTCGAGATGAAAGATTTGGGGGGTGCAAGGAGGGTTCTCGGCATTGATATACACAGAGATAAGAAAAGGAGCAGACTTTGGTTATTTTATGCATAATACCTTGAGAAGGTTGTAATCAAGTATGGGATGGACAAGGCAAAGCCGATTAGCGTTCCTCACGCGACTCATTTTAAGCTTTCTCTTAAACAGTGTCATAGAACCGATGACGAAAAGCATGAGATGTCTTGTGTTCCCTATTTGAATTCAGTGGTAGTTTGATGTATATCATGGTATGTATAAGATCGAACATTTCACATGTGGTTGGTGCTGTTATGAGGTACATGTCTAACTCTGAAAAGCAACACTAGGAGGCAATGAAATGGTTACTTCGACACATTCGAAGCACAAAGGACTATATCTTATCTTTTGGGAAATCAGGAGCCAAGTCAATTGGATATGTGGATTCATATTATGTAAGTAGTGTGGATTCTAGAAAGTCGACTTCGAGGTACTCATTTGTGCTAGTGAGCGGAGTGATTGGTTGGATGTCGAAGCTTCAGTCTGTAGTAACTCTTTCCACAACCGAAGATGGGTATATGGTAGTGAAGAAGGCATTCAATGAAGGTGTTTGGTTGATGAGGATGATAAATCAGTTAAGGCTTCATCAAAAGGTCGTGTCGGTTAATTGTGATAGCAAAAGCGCTATCAATTTGGCTAAAAACTTTGTTTATCACTCACGCACTAAACACATTAATGTCTGTCACTATTTTATTCGACAGGTGCTCAAGGAAGGAGGCGTCACTCTGGAGAAAATTCACATGAGCATGAATCCGATGGACATGGTCACTAAAGTCGTTCCCACAGAGAAGTTCAAGTTCCGTGCAACTTCTCTGGGCTTGGCGAAGTTGTAAAAGAAGACAGCATGCACAAGAAGCAATGATGGAGCTATGATGCAAGGCGTGATTAGAGATGTGAGAAAAGGAGCTATGACGAATGATGATTGAAGACATGGTGGAGATTGTTTATTGATGTCTTATATATGTAATTCAACATGTCTGTCAATGATAGTTCGATGCCATCGCAGTACTGCTCAATGCCATCAAAAAATTCCAAATTTTCTCATGATGGTTGCTGGACACTTTGGTGTCCTGCTTGATGCCATCGAAGGCCTGCTCGACGCCATCAAAAAAATTCAAGAAATTAATGATTTATCATTAGAATATTTTGGTGTTAGTTCAATGCCATTGAAGTCCCATCGAAGTAGCATCGAATGGATTACTCAGAGTTATGCAGATTTGCGTATCTGTAGGATTTGTTTATGATTTCGATTGTGATTCTTTCTAAGGCCATATATAGGGGTGTAATCAGGATTAGAGTGTATCTCAGAGCTTTCTAATTCATTCATAGTATTTTTAAGGGCTTGTAAGGGAGATTCGAGGCTTGTTCGAATCAGGTTTTCTCACTGTCTTTTGTAATTTTTGCTTTCATAGTACATTAATGTAACTTTTTGAAAGGATTTTTCCACGTTAAATTCAAAGTATTTTTCATTGTGCTTGTTTGTTGCAATTGGATTACTTGGCTTGATTCATCTTTGTATGCTTCTGCGGTCGCCCAACAGGATTTGCAATTATGACTTTATTTTAACAAAGTGCTATCAGTCACTTGCTGCAACCCTCCATTCTCTGAAACATTTATAGCCCACCTATTCAATGGACCTACTTTCAACTTTCGACATGTTATTTTGATGGTGGGTCCACCTGTTGATCAAGAACACGGTCATTAATTGTGCCACTTTGGAATGCTCGCGGGAGTCCACCTCTTAATTTCAGCGTGAGTCAGGTGAGTAACGCTCTGCAGTGGGTCGACTTCTCTTACTCGGCAGGATAACCTTAAGTCGATTTCATGAGCAGCACCATAGATTAGCAATGCTAACCCGAGTTCACCGTCGATCAGTCTGAATAACAGCTAAGATGTTTAAGCTCATTGTATCATGTGTGGGACATTCACTCCATTCATCTCTCCATTACTTTCATGAGATCTTTCACACGTACACTCTAGACGACCAGATTCGCATGATTTTTGAGTGTCCACCCCTTGACGGATGCATCTTCTGAGTGGATCAGATGACATACACAGAACACATTGGCTCCACATAAAATGTAGAAGTTTTTCAAATGATCATCCCCTTCCCAACTGTTCCTTGTGCCCAACTTGAGGTTTGTATCTGCCGGATTTTTGGGACACAACCAGAACATTAGCAAGCACACTTGACTAATGAAGAACGGATTGGGCGTCATTAAAACACAATGGTTGGCCTCATATGCCTGTTATACCTGTATTGCGGAATTGACAGATCGTCTATACATCA
Source organism: Magnolia changhungtana (assembly GCA_030180095.1). Lineage (NCBI taxonomy): Eukaryota > Viridiplantae > Streptophyta > Magnoliopsida > Magnoliales > Magnoliaceae > Magnolia > Magnolia changhungtana. Next base: position 477,569 of record JASAUF010000241.1, on the reverse strand, counting down.
ACGAAGGAGATTCAAAACCATAATCTAAATGTGTACCTGATTGGGAAGACATTTTGCCAATAGGAATCTTGATCTTCCGCACTTTACACCTTTAGGAGAGCCTTCAATGGGACTAGAGTTTATCGCTTGTGTTGGTGAGGGGACCAAGACATCTATATATAAGAAGAGGGGCTAGAAGCTTACCCATCACACTTCTCCCTCTAAGGTCTCCACACCGTAGGTTTCCATATCTGTCTTAATAGCCGAGTATAGGGACATCGGTTAAAGCGTCCCGCCCCAAACCTATTTATTATGATCACAACTGAAGTGGGGCCCATTGAATCGCTCAATCTAAATAATCCAACGGTCAGATCTGATGATCATGTGTGGCCCACCTGATAAGAGTCTTACAATGCCTACATTGGGATGTGAGTTGCTTGTGCTTCCTTCCCACAAGAAGTTCTTACAGTCAACTCTAAGTTGGACCCATTGAGATGTCCATGAGAAATCTACCATATCTATCTATTTCCACCATTCATGTCAGGACATGATTAAAAATAAAAAATAAAAAAAGACAGATCTGAAACTCAAGTAGACTATAAACTACAGGAAACACTTGGAATGGAATGCCAAATATTGTCAAAACGTTAATGGGCATGCAAAAGTTTTAGATCAATCGAAGATTGGTATTTTAAGCTCATGCCCATTAGAGTGAGCTTATGAATGGTTTTGGATGACATCTAAGCATCATAGTGGCCCCGAGAGAATTTAAATGGTGTGCATTTCCATCCAACTCAAGTTGCTTGTGCATAAAAGGAAGTTCCTCTAGCCATAAGCTACATGTGGCCTACTAAAATGTCCATGAAAATTTCACCCCTATCCATTAGTTTCTCTAGCTCATGTTAGGATATGATTCAAACAATGAGTCAGAGCAACAACTCAAGCGAACCACGCTACATGAAATAGTGGGGAAGAAATGTCCACCGCCAAAACCTTTATAGGGGAAACAAAAGTTTTGGATCAAGCTAATATTTATGTTTTCTATTCATCCCCATTAAAATGACTTTATGGCGGTTTAGATGGCATATAAACACCACAGTGGCCTTGGGACAATTTCATTGGTGGGCATTTTCATATCCACAAACATTTTAGTGAGAGACCTTATCATTATTGTGTTTGTTTCCTATGTTGTGATCCATTTAAGTTTTAGATATCCTTCGATTTTAAGTTCATAACCAAAAAACACTGAGCTGTCTAAAGGATGGATGACATTGATAAAAGACATACATCATGATGAGCCTCATTCCTGCCACCACCTAAGTTTGTAATGGCAAAGGTCATTACACAATCTGGCTCTTTTATAAGGATAGGATTAGGTGCTGCCCTCACTTACACCAGCTCTGTTTACCTTAATATGATTGGATTTGATTGGACGAAAAACTCTTGTCAAACATCGACCCGATCTACATGTATTCTACAAAATAACTTTCAAAAGCTCAAGTAAACCATACTACACCGAAAGAGTGGGGATAATGGTGCACACCTTGAAACCTTCACAGGGCTAAGGTGATGTTTATGTCATCCACCCTGTTGATAAGGTCATAGACAGATGAAAGAAAACACCGATACCAACTTAATCCAAAACTTCTGCAAGTTGAGTGCCATGTTTCCTTTAGCGTTTCAATTTTGGGCTCATGCTTTAAAATAAGCTGGTAACATGGATGGACAGCATAAAGAAAATATATACATCACGGTGGTATCATAATCCGCCACCAACGTTTGGATGATTGCTTTTTCTTTAGCATTTCTACATTTTTCTACACGTGTTTCCAGCATCAGAAATGACCACTTTTCCACCGGACACGGTTTCACGTGTCGAAAATAACCACTTTTCCACCGGACACGTGTTTCTCGTGTCAGAAATAACCACTTTTCTACGGAATACGTGTTAGCCGTAGTAGACTGTTGAAAAGATGGCAAGAAGTAGACCCAATGAAGGAAATTAGAACTGAAAGGACGGATTGGGGGTCACTGGATGGATGGTCCTTACTCATCCGTACACCTATCACATTCATGGTGATGAGGAGCGCTACCATATTCCATGGACACAATACCTACCTTATTGCATGGAAATCCAGACCGTCCAAATTGTATACTGCACTGTGGTGCTGCAATACTCAGGGCACATTAATTTTTAATTTCATAACCATTTCACGGTAAATTCCCTTCACTTCACGGTCATTTTCTTGCATTTCGCGGTCAATTCACTTCACTTTACGGTCATTTCCATGCATTTCACGATAAATCCCGGTGATTCCGTGTTGATTCACAGTTATTTCGGTGCATTTCACGGTCAATTCCCTTCACTTCATGATCATTTCCATGCATTTCACAGTCAATTCGCTTCACTTTACGGTCATTTCCATGCATTTCACGGTCAATCCTAGCGATTCCGTTTTGATTCACGGTCATTTCCATGCATTTCACGGTCAATCCCGGCGATTCTGTGTTGATTCACGGTCATTTCCTTGCATTTCATGGTCAATTCCCTTCACTCACGGTCATTTCCACGCATTTCACGGTCAATTCACTTCACTTCACCGTCATTTCCATGCACTTCATGGTCATTCCCGGCGATTCCGTGTTAATTCATAGTCATTTCCATGCATTTCACGGTCAATTCCCTTCACTTCACAGTCATTTCCACGCATTTCATGGTCAATTCGCTTCACTTCACGGTTATTTTCATGCATTTCACGGTCATTCCTACGATTCCGTGTTGATTCACGGTCATTTCCATGCATTTCACGGTCATTCCCGGCGATTCCGTGTTGATTCACAGTCATTTCCATGCATTTCACAGTCAATATTCCTTTTACTTTGCGGTCATTTTCACGCATTTCATGATCAATTCGTTTCACTTCACCGTCATTTCCATGCATTTCACTGTCAATCCCGGTGATTCCATTCTGATTCACGGTAATTTCCATGCATTTCACGGTCATTTCCATGCATTTCACGATCAATTCGCTTCACTTCACGGTCATTTTCATGCATTTCCCGATTATTCCCGGCGATTCTGTGTTGATTCATGGTCATTTCCATGCATTTCACGGTCAATTCCCTTCACTTCACGGTCATTTCCATGTATTTCATGGTCAAATCGCTTCACTTTACGGTCATTTCCATGCATTTCACGGTCATTCCCCGCAATTCCGTGTTGATTCGCGGTCATTTCCATGCATTTCACGGTCAATTTGGTTCACTTCACCGTCATTTCCATGCATTTCACAGTCATTCCCGGCAATTCTGTGTTGATTCACGGTTATTTCCATGCATTTCATGGTCAATTTCCTTCACGATTATTTCCATGCACTTCACGAACATTTTTATGCATTTCATGGTCATCGACCTGATGGAATCTTAGTAAATAACCAGGTTGGTTGGCTAAAGTAGCTTCTCCTACCCCAAAATCATATAGGGTTCATCAAGTAACTAATTTTGGTTTAGAAGATATACTTTTTAAATGAATAAAGAAAAAAATGAAAAAAAAGAGAGGAAAAAAAAATTATATGCTTATATATACATATTTATATAAATATGTGTTTGAGAAAATTATAGGTAGAATAAAGTTCTCCATGTAAAAAATAAAATAAAATAAAATAATTTACATAGACTGATGTTATTGCAGTCCATCTATGGTTACGGTTATAATCCGTAGCTATAGGGGTTGACAGATAAGCGTGGCCCTGCCAGATCGGCGCGGCTCCACCGGATAAGTCAGTGACTGGCATGGGAGCCGCTAGTTCGACGAGCCCACCCCAAACAGGTCTCTTTGGCTACAGATTTTGGTAGGTATGACTATGGTTATAATCTGTAGCCAAATCTCTTTGTATCAAATAATATAAAAATCTGTTTTTTTTTTTTTATTATTTTTAATTTAATAATGTCAAATCTTTGTTATTTTTTGGGTCTCATCATGAGGTCTATGTTATATCCAAACCATCCATCTATTTGGCGAGCTCATATTAAGGCTTGAGACGGAAAATAAGGCAGATCTTACTATCACGTGGACGACACTTTAAAAGGCAGTGGGGAATTGAACGTGTACCATTGAAACCCTTTTAGGTTTACAGAAGTTTTGGATCATTATGAAATTTGTTTTTCTTCTTCATCCACGTCTTTGCGTCCTCTTGAATAGGTTGGATGGAAAATAAATGTTACGGTGAGCCCTACAAAATTTTTAACAGTGAAAATCAATTTTCCCGCTGCTCTTTGTAGTGTGGTCCAGTTGATCTTTGGATATGATTTTTTTTGGATAATGCTCTCAAATGATCTCGAAATATGGATGAACGCTGTGGATATAATAAATACATAATTGTGGGGCCCATGTAACGTTGATCTCTTTTGAGCCGTTCGTATAATTTTCGACCTTTGGGAAAGCGTCCATACATCTGGGGCTTATTCTTGTAAGGGAAAATGAGGTGGTCTTCATCTCGTAAATGGGCATAAATGGGTCGTACAGTCGTAAATTTCTCGTAAATCTTTGGTTAGAAAAGGATCCCCGCTTGTCGATTGCGTGGTTGAGATTGCATTCCACAAACCGAAGGGCAGAACTTTACAGTCCGTGACAGCTGTCGGAAAACTATACCAAGGGAAAAATAATCTGTCTTCAATTATTAAAGGTACCGCTGATGTACGTATCTGGCACACTGAGGTTCTTACTGTGCCAAGTGCATATATGACATTCTGTTCAAATATTCATCAATCCTGACCATCCATTAGTTTTTTCTTAATTTTCCTGGGTCAATTCTAAAAAAAGAAAAATCAATATTAACTGTAGGATGCTATCTTTATAAACAATAGCCTCTTATTTTATAAGTTGGTTTTCAAAGCCATGGAGGGATGGTTTCACCTGATCAGCTTCTTCATGGCTAAAGAAACATGGGAAAATCTGATGGACGATCCTGGTCGTTGATTTTGATCATTCAGCTGTTTAAACCAAGAGACGTATTAAGAGCGTCAAGGTTCCTTGACATACTGAATAATTTTATAAACTGTACTTTAGAAGAGTATCTATGATTATACACATGCATGTGTAGGATGTTCACCGGTCATCCATGTTTACAACGTGGACGGACCAATTCATGAGCTTCCCTTTCGATGCCACACACCCTGAATTTGACATGGTTCAATAGATCCCAACTGTTCGATCAATGACTTTTAATTTGACGGTTGAAATGAGTAAGATTATCTGATAATAAGGTCTTTGTGCCGTAATCATTCACACGGGAATTAGATGTAGAATGCATGTTCTAAAATGTGTTGGTTAAATAGATGAACGCAGTGGATATAGCACTGACATCATGATGGCCCCACAGAGGTTAGGTTACAGCAGATTCATGTAACCCCAGGTATCAATGATAGTCCATGAAGAAGGGGAAATTTCTAACTGTACGACCAGTATATGGCCCATTTTCGAGAGGAAGCCCACCTCATTTTACCTTCCAAGAATAAGCCCCAGCTGTACGGACGCCTTTCCAAAGGTCGAAAATGCCCCTCCTTTTCCTTGGGCCTACAGTTATGTATTTATTATTTCGACAACGTTCATCAGATCATTTTGGAGGATTATCAAAAAGAAAAAATCATATCCAACGATCAATTGGACCACACCGCAAAGAGCAGCGGGAAAATTGATTTTCACCGTTAAAATTTTATAGAGCCCACCGTAACATTTATTTTTCATCCAATCCATTCATAAGGTCACAAAGACCTGAATGAAGAGGAAAAACAAATTTCATAATGATCCAAAACTTCTTGACCCCCAAAAGGGTTTTGATGGTAGACGTCCAATCCTCCACTACCTTTTACAGTGTGGTCCACTTGATAGCTAGATCTATCTTATTTTTCGTCCCAAGCCTTAATACAAGTTCACCAAATAGATGAACGGTTTGGATATAACACATACCTCATGATAGGATCGACAAAAAACAATAAAGATTACAACCGCCAACAAATAAAAAATAAAAAATCACATGATGCCACGGCACTACTGCCTGTCAGATTTATTTATTTATTTATTTATTTAATGGGAGAATTTTTTCTTCATTACGTTTTTCTCAAATACATAATTACGCAAATAATTATATATAAGTATATAAAAATATTTTTTTTTATCTTTTAATTCATTTCTTTGTATATTTATTTAACAAGCATATTTCCTAAACTAAAATGAGTTACATAAGGTACATATATGATATTGGGTAGGAGAAGCTAATTTAGCCAACTAACATAGTAAATTTTCAAGATTCCATCGGATCGATGGTTAAAAATCCACTCCACAGTCAATTCATTTCACTTTATGGCCATTTCCACACACTTCGCGATCATTTCACTTCACTTCATCGTCATTTTCATGCATTTGACGGTCATTCCTAGCGATTCCGTGTTGATTCACAGTCAATTCAACGTACTTCACGGTCAATTCACTTCACTTCACGGCCATTTCCACGCACTTCGCGGTCAATTCACTTCACTTGATCACCATCATTTCCATGCATTTCATGTTCATTTCCGACGATTCCGTGTTGATTCACGGTTAATTCGACGAACTTCACGGTCAATTCACTTCACCTCACGGCCATATCCACGCACTTCGCAGCCAATTCACTTAACTTCACCGTCATTTCCATGCATTTCACGGTCATTCCCCACGATTCCGTGTTCATTCACGTCATTTCCATGCACTTCACGGTTAATTCACTTCACGGTCATTTCTACACAGTTCGCGGTCAATTTACTTTACTTCACGCCCATTTCCATGCATTTCACGGTCAATCCCGACAATTCCGTGTTGATTCACGGTCAATTCGACGCACTTCACGGTCAATTCACTTCACTTCACGCCCATTTCCACGCATTTCGCGGTCAATTCACTCACTTCACACCAATTTCCATGCATTTCACGGTCATTCCTAGCGATTCTGTGTTGATTCACGATCAATTCGACGCACTTCACGGTCAATTCACTTCACTTCACGGCCATTTCCACACACTTCGCAGTCAAATTCACTTCACTTCACGTCATTTCCATACATTTCACGGTCATTCCTACGGCGATTTACGTGTTGATTCATCGGTCAATTCACTTCACGGCCATTTCCACGCGCCATGCGGTGAATTAATTCACGCCCATTTTTCCATGCATTTCGTGGTCATTCCCGGCAATTAAAGTGTTGATTCACGGTCAATTGACGACTTCACGGTCAATTCACTTCACTTCACGACCATTTCCACACGCCGAGTGGTCAATTCACGCCATGAAGTGAAGTGAATTGACCGCGTGAAGTACGTCGAATTGACCGTGAATCAACATGAAATCGTCGAGAATGATCGTGAAATGCATGGAAATGAGCGTGAAGTGAAGTGAAAAGACCGCGAAGTGCGTGGAAATGGCCGTGAAGTGAAGTGAATTGATCCGTAGTGCGCGTCGAATTGACCGTGAATCAACACGAAAATTGCGAGAATGACCGTGAAATGCATGGAAATGGGCGTGAAGTGAAGTGAATTGACCGAAGTGCGTGAAATGATGGGATGAAATACCGTGAAGTGAATTGACCGTAAGTACATCGGTGACCGTGAATCAACACGCATTGCCGAATGAACGTGAAATGCATGGAAATGGGCGTGAAGTGAAGTGAATTGACCCTGGCGCGTGAAAATGGCCTCTGAGCGAAGTGAATTGACCGTGAAGTGCGCTCATTGACCGTGAATCAACATGGAATTGCCGGAATGACCGTGAAATGCATGGAAAATGGGCGTGAAGTGAAGTGAATTGACCCTGGCGTGTGGAAATGGCCATGAAGTGAAGTGAATTGAACCGTGAAGTGCGCTTGTCGAATTGATCAGCGAATCAACACGCAATCACCGCAAATGACCGTGAAATGCATGAAATGACGGTGAAGTGAAGTGAAATGACAAATGGGTGTGTGGAAATGGTCGTGAAGTGAAGTGAATGGCCGTAGCGCGTGTCCGAGACCGATCGTGAATCAACACGGAATCGGCGGGAATGACCGTGAAATGCATGGAAATGACAGTGAAGTTAAGTGAATTGACCAAGAAGTGCGTGGAAATGACCGTGAAATGAATTGACCGTGAATCAACACGGAATAGGCGAGAATGACCGTGAAATGCATGGAAATGACGGGGAAGTGAAGTGAATTGACCGTGAAGTTCGTCGAATTGACCGTGAATCAACACAATTCAACGCACTTCGTAGTCAATTCACTTCACGTCACACCCATTTCCATGCATTTCATGGTCATTCCCGATGATTTCAGAAATGACGGTGAAGTGAAATGACCGCGAAGTGCATGGAAATGGTTGTGAAGTGCGTTGAATTGACCATGAATCAACACGGAATCGTCGGGAATGACCGTGAAATGCATGGAAATGACGGTGAAGTGAAGTGAATTGACTGCGAAGTGCGTGGAAATGGCCCTGAAGTGAAGTGAATTGACCGTGAAGTGCGTCGAATTGACTGTGAATCAACACGGAATCGCAAGGAATGGCCGTGAAATGCATGGAAATGACGGTGAAGTTAAGCGAATTGGCCATGAAGTGCGTGGAAATGGTCGTGAAGTGAAGTGAATTGACTGTGAAGTGCATCGAATTGACCGTGAATCAACACGGAATTGCCGGGAATGACCGTGAAATGCATGGAAATGGGCGTGAAGTGAAGTGAATTGACCGCGAAGTGCGTGGAAATGGCGTGAAGTGAAGCGAATTGATCGTGAAGTGCGTCAAATTGACCGTGAATCAACATGGAATTGTCGGGAATGACCGTGAAATGCATGGAAATGGGTGTGAAGTGAGGCAAATTGACCGCGAAGTGTGTGGAAATGGCTGTGAAGTGATGTGAATTGACCGTGAAGTGCGTCGACTTGACTGTGAATCAACACGGAATTGCCGAGAATGACCGTGAAATGCATGGAAATGGGTGTGAAGTGGTGTGAATTGACTGCGAAGTGCGTGGAAATGGCGTGAAGTGAAGTGAATTGACCGTGAAGTGCGTCAAATTGACCGTGAATAAACACGGAATTGTCGGGAATGACCGTGAAATGCATGGAAATGGGCGTGAAGTTAAGTGAATTGACCGCGAAGTCCATGGAAATGGCCGTGAAGTGAAGTGAATTGACCGTGAAGTACGTCAAATTGACCGTGAATCTACACGGAATCGCCGGGAATAACCGTGAAATGCATGAAAATGACGGTGAAGTGAAGTAAAATGACCGCAAAGTGCGTGGAAATGGCCGTGAAGTGAAGTGAATTGACCGTGAAGTGGATTTTTAATCATTGACCTGATGGAATCTTGGAAACTTACTATGTTGGTGGGCTAAATTAGCTTCTCCTACCCCTAAAATCATATATGGTATGTTAAGTAAGTCATTCTATTTTAGGAGATATGCTTGTTAAATAAATAGACAAAGAAATGAATTAAGAGATAGAAAAATATTTTTATATACTTATATGTATATTTACATAATTATGTATTTGAGAAAAATGTAAGGGGGATAATGTTCTCCTCGTTTAAAAAAAAATAAAAAAATCTTCCCAACTTCCGCGGCACTGCCGCAGAACCGCCGGTAGTGCCGCGGCAGCCTATGAGTTTTTTTTTTTTTGTGTTGTTTTTGTGGGTCCCATCATAAGGTCTTTGTTATATCCAAACCGTCCATGTATTTGGCGAGTTCATATTAAGGCTTGAGACGAAAAATAAGATACATCTAACTATCAAGTGGACCACACTAGAAAAGGCAGTGGGGAATTGAACGTATACTGTTGAAACCCTTTTAGGCGTCACCAAAGTTTTGGATCATTACAAATTTGTTTTTCTTCTTCATTCAGGTCTTTGTGACCTTATGAATGGATTGGATGGAAAATAAATGTTATGGTGGGCCCCATAAAAAATTTAACGGTGAAAATCAATTTTCCCGCTGCTCTTTGTGGTGTGGTCCAGTTGATCTTCGGATATGATATATATATATTTTTGATAATGCTCCGAAATGATCTCAAAATATAGATGAATGTTGTGGATATAATAAATAGGTAATTGTTGGGCCCATGTAACGTTAATCTCCTTTGAGCCGTTCGTACAACTCGGAGTTGGAGTAGCGTCAGCGCTCGTCCTCGAGCACCAGCCGATCCGTTGAAGGAAAAAGCAGGGGCATTTTCGACCTTTTGGGAGGCGTCCGTACATCCCGGGCATATTCTTGGAAAGTAAAGCGAAGTGGGCCTTGTCTCGGGATTGGGCCATAAATGGGTCGTAAAGTCGGAAATTTTCCATGAAGAAGAAAGTAAAGCATCCAGGTTTCAATCATAGAGCCTATGAAAAGAGAAAGTAAAGCATTTCCATTCTATCTTTAAAAAATCATCCTATCTATCAGACAGTTTTTGTCATTCCCTTCCTTTCTCCTTCTCGGATTTGAGTGAGTGGTGTGAAATTCCGGTTCCAAAAGATCAAGGCTGAGAGTTCTCCGACGCCGAAGAGAAGCATCCTGTAATTTTAATTTCCGGTATGGTTCTTACTCTCTTCTTCCCACCTGTTGAGTTCGTTTTGGTCATGCATTCAGGCACACCTGGGAAGTGGTTTGCTTGGTCCACCATGATGTCCATGTTTAATCCACACCGTCCATCCATTTTGGTAGCTCATTTAAAGCGTGAGCTAAAAAATAAAGCAAATCCTAAGCTCAAATATACCACACTTCAGGAAACAGTGGGGATAATAACACCCACAATTAAAATCTTTCAACGGCCAACCATGATGTTTGTTTGCCATCCAACCTGTTCATAAGGTCACACATCCCTTCATGAAGGTTATAAACAAATATCAGCATGATCTGAATCTTCTAAGGCCCTCGAGAAGTTTTCAACAGTATACATTCAATCCTCACAATTTCCTGTAGCGTGGTCTACTTGAGCTTTGGATACACTTCTTTTTTAGGGCCATACTAAAATGAGCTGGAAAATTAAATCGATGGATGCATGGATAAACACATGCATCACGGTGGACCCCACAGGGTCATGCCTCAGGGATAACCTTGGTGGCGGGTGCTATACGCAATCCAATTCCACTCACTACTCACCAGCATTTGTCCTCCCATGGGGTCCATTCCTTTTTTCTTTTTTCTATTCTTTTTTTCATAATAATTAATAATTAAGATATGCATGACAACTGCACATACAGCTGTATAGATTTCCTAGGATATATTCTACTTGTACAAATACTGTGTTATAAAGGGAATTTGAATTTCAGAAACAATTATGTTATTAATATGATATTTACATTCCAATACTTTTTTTTTTTTTTTTTTTCAGAATGAAGTTTTCATTAGGCTATCTTATTAATCTAATTTTTGTCAAATGAACTTTTTTGAGAACTCATCACAAGTGATGTGACTCCAAAATCTGAACAGTCCCCATGTGAAGCAACACCTCATGGATCCCCTAGGACCAATTTTTACTTTGAACCAAAACCTTGGTGGGCCATGAAAAATAAAAACAATTTTCTCACTTATTTGCATTTCTCTTTGCCATGGCCCACCATAATTTTAGATCAGGGTGAAAATTTATCCCTTGGCATTTCATAGGATTTTGCATCACATGGATCGTTCCGATTAGACGCCTATGACACGTGTACAAAGGTGTGCATGTGCGTATGTGCGTAGGTAAGCATGACTCAGATAAGTATATAACTTATTCCAGATAAGAAAATATTGTTTATGATTAATTATAAGTAGCTTTTTGTACTTATAATTACTTAATTATTTTAGTTATTATTTTAGTTATTATTATTATTATTATTATTATTTTATCTTTTCTACTTTTCGTGAGATGCTAAAGAGAGACATCAAGAGGAACCAAAGAGAGGAGAAGTTGATAAGTATGTCTTTGCCAAATGTACTTATCTGCTTAATAGGTAGAAACTAGGATAAGCTAATTGAGATATAAGTAGCTTGTGTTAAGTAACTTAAGATCCAAATGCCACCTTAATAATAATAATTAAATATGTACCTACATGAGTAATGCTCCCCAACAAACCATAACGCAGGGGAGCTATATGTCTCTATAAGGAAAAAGCGTTTAACACCTAATTTGCCCCCACCCAATCTGCTTTCATCTTAATGTGAATTTCCCGCTAAAGGTTTTCGTGAGTAGGAAATCCAAGCGAGGCCCACCATGAAGTTTGTGAGAAATCTATCCCTCCCATCTATTTTTCGAGCTTATTTTAAGACATGCGACCAAAAACACACACACACACACACACACACACACACACACACACACACACATATATATATATATATATATATATATATATATATATATATATATGGAAAATGTACTATGCACTCGACCTCACGAGTCCGTCCCATGAGGTCGAGCTGTGTGGGCTCCACCGTGGTGTGTTTCGAACATCTACCCCATCAATCAGATGCACTATTCCATTGTGGGCCTAGGTCTTAAAAATCAAGTCAATCCGTAACTTGTGTGGGTCACACCACATACAGAAGTGGAGAGGGGTTGTGCACCATTAAAACATTCGTAATCATTTTTTGGGCCCATCGAGATGTGGTTTGCAAATCCAGTTCATCCATTATGTGTGTCCCACTTGGATGAGGGTTCAAACCAAGTTTCAGACGCATGCAAATTTCAGGTGGGCCCCACCAAGTGCTTTTATATGTTTTAACGGTGTCTTCACATGATTTTAGATGGTATGGCCCACCTGAGTTCCGTATATGACTGATTTTTGGGATATCCTATAATTTAAAGGGGACCCATCAAATGCACGGTGTTAATGGTCGACACGCATCACGGTGGGGCCCACACAGCTCGACCTCACGGGAGCTTATCGTGAGGTCTAGCGCATAATACCTTTTCCCATATATATATATTGATGCTCTCCTACAAACCATAATGATGTTTTATTTAAACCAATCTGAGTTAAATGATTTTAAACTCACAAATATACGAATCAGATGTAGATATGGTACGTATTATGAAATCGTTCCCATGAGGACTGGTTGTCACAATTCGAAATTTACGATTCTTCTTAACTAATCCAACAAATAGTTTAGCAAACTATTAACACAAATCTATGAAAAATAACCGAGAGCAATAAGGAAAATTCAATCAAGGAGAATACTAGGACTTTTGAATCCACCCCTAATTATCCTAACCCTTGTTTTACCTGTTGATTCACCCTAATTCAGATTGATATAAATTTAATAAATAAAGCACACTCTATGTCCTTGGTCGAGCACACGGAATATATAATCCCTTAAAGCATAAGGATCACATCTTTCCATCCATGCTCAGGCATGAAGAGATGTAGATTCCTATTTCTTCCTCTATAGGAAACCTGTTCATGATCAGACACAAGCACCTAGAATAAGATTCCAAACAACATTCACATCTAGACTTTGGTTAAGCTCATAGAATGGAGAAGTACGGAGATTTTAGTTAAGCACACTAGAGAAAAAAATAAACCAATCAAATTCAGATAAAATCAACACATACAAGAGTTATTCAAATTAGGGGCTTCATCTCAGCCCTAGCTAAAAGATTAACAATCCATAAAATTAATTGAAAAGAAGCAAAAATAAAATTTGATTAAAGAAGACATCCTTCTCTCCCTTCTTTCTTCCTCTCTCTCTCTCTCTCTCCTCTTTCTTCTCTTTCTTCTCTCTCTCCTTGGCTCTGGATTCCCTCTCCCCCCCCAAGCTCTTCACGTCTTCCTCCTTTTATAGCTGCTGGAGGGGCGGTGGAAAGGCTGGAGTCAGTGGAAAGGCTTTCGCAGCAGAATTCGCATAAGTTTTTTCGCAGCCACCTTCGGGGCTTCATAAGTCCCTTGTCCTTGGCACTTTATCCGTAAAATCAACGTCTCCTGGGACGTTTTTGGCTGGCTTATATGATGGACAGATCGGATCAACCATCCGATCAAAGATGGTAGGCCACAATCGCCTGGAAAAGTAGCTTTTCACAGACGTGTGTAAGCCTACGCACGTCCTTCGCTGATGTGATCGGTGGGCTCCACAGAAGTGTTTTCGGCGAAATCCACCCCGTCCATTGCATTCCTCTCAACATTTTGGTCAGGAGTAGTCGGTTTTGAATGTCCATTAACATGGCCTAGAGAAGCAATCACATTGAAACCGTTTTGAACGTTGCAAGACAGCCTGTTTGTGGCCTTTGTAGCGAGCACGTGTGTATACATGGGCACAAAATATCAGCTTGGGTTCGATCCTTTCGAGGCCCTCTATAAGATGGATGGCTTGGATCATCCATACAGGCCATGATGGTGGCCCACTGGCTTCCGCAAAACCCATCCGTCGGTCGATTACGCAGCAGCGTTACGAAGGAAGAAGGAAATTTCCTTTTTTCTTTGGTCAGAGATGGTCAAACCGTCTCTGCGTTTGCCATGCATTATGCACACTCTCAGATTCGTGCTCTATTAGAAACAAAATCAATTAGAAAAGCTAAAGAAAGAGAATATTAAATATGCACACTTAGCTTGAATGGAGCACGGACGTATCTCTCAGATTCGTGCTTTATTTATAGGTGAGCAAATCACGTCTTCGACTGGTCTAAAGAGCTCTACGACTAGTCGTAGAACCAACAGATATTTGAAAATTCGGGCGCGATAAGATCTAAGAGTTTCACGACTGGTCGTAGGTAGTCTACGACTGGTCGTAAGTCTCCTTCGACTGGTCGTATGTTCCTCATGACTAGTTAAAGGTAGTCGAATTTCAACGCTGTACTTTGAGTCATAGGTTTATGACTGGTCGAAGATGCAGTCGACACTGTTCTTACGACTAGTCGAACAGGCCTCAGTACTAGTCGAAGCCTAACAGAAAATATCTAAATTTTGCAACAAACTTATGACTGATCCAAGAAATTCTTAAACAGGTCGAAGTAGTGCTAGGACTAGTCGAACAAAGTCTAGGACTAGTCTTAGAATAGACCAAACTCACATATAAAAAACATATGAATTATGTATCCAAAATGGCCTACTCTAAAGGTCAACCTAAGGTCAGTCAAACCTCAATAGTGAAGTAAGGACATTGAAACTTAAAGACGAGTGACCTTGAAAGTAGTGAAGCTTGAAGTCTTGATGTAGCTCAAACTTAAACACTTCTTGAGATTTTAAGATTGAACTTGAAAGCTTCTTGAAATCTTGAGATCTTGTCTTGAATTAAGTTGAACAATCTTACTTTCTCGAGTCTTGACTTGTGAGCAGTGCTTGTCAATCAAAGTTGATCTTGAATAGAGCTTTGTTTTTCACATATGTAAGCTTCATAACAGTGTCTTTGGCACCACAAATTTGACAACAAAAAGGGCTATACACAATAGCACTTACACAATCCACGTCCAGGTGATGGTAGACTTGAATAATCGGAAGCTGATTGTGCAGTAACTCACTACCATTAGCATACTAAGTACACTACATGAGGTCCACCATGATTTATGTATCTGATCCGCTCTGTCCATCCATCTTACCAGATAATTTTAGGGCCTGAGCCAAAAAATGAAGCATATGTAATGTTCAAATGGACCACACTAGAGGAAAGTGTTGAATTAAAAGTTTATCATTGAAAATTTCTTGGGGGCCACAAAAGTTTTGGATTAAGCTTATATTTGTGGTTTGCCTTCATCCATGTACATATGATCTTATGGACAAATTGGATGACAAATAAACATCACTATGGGGCCTATAAAGGTTTCAACTGTGGAAATCATTATACCCACTGTTTCCTGTGGTATGATCCATTTGATCTCTGGATATGCTTCAATTTTGAGCTCAACTACTTAAATAAGATGGAAAAATGGATGGACAGTATAGATAGACCACATACATTCAAGATGGGCCCAACCGAGTTTCCTACGATAAGAGCGTACTGAGTAACTCAGTACCCAATCCGATTTGTAAAAAATAAGGCTATTTTGAGACTAGGATGGGGCATCCACTTCAGCTCTTCCTACATGCACGTTGTTGGCCCACAAGGATTGGCCAAATTTTTGGACGTCAAATGAGATAACACATACATGATATTCGAAGCGGATGTCATATACAGAACAGATGGGCCCAACAACAACCTTTGCACCTCATTTTGCTGAAAAACGTTTGTGTATGTAGAGAGAGAACATCCCTGGTAGCTCCGGCTAGGGCAAGCTCCACAGTCATGTGTATGTGAAATCCATTCCGACCATCAAGTTCATCACCCCATGTTAGTATATATGCCAAACATTCAGATAGATCCGTGACTCAGGTGAGCTACACCAGTGGAAACTATTTGGAGAGGGATACCCACCCTTGATATTCGAAGCTCTGATCAATCACCACCAAGGCAAGCATTAAAATGAACAACCATTTCATCATATATATTAGCTACTAACTAACAAAATCAAATATTTCTAGGGCAAAGTATTTAGGGCATAATTGATTTAAGGGTTCTGCTAAATCAAAAGGGATCATAGTTTATCACGGTAAAGGATTGATAAACGAAAACATAAGAGATTAGTCTACACCATAGGAGGATTTTTCCCAATTTGTAGCACTTTTAGGGTTATGGTTTACGGGGAAACCACCGATACCTAATCAATTACCAAAGCTATTGTGAGATACATATGATTTAACCTAAAAGGACTTTGATTAGGAAGAATGACTCAATCCTTACCTCCTATTGTTGGCAGAAGGGATGTGACGGAGGATTCGGAAGTCGTTAGGGTTTTATTAAAGGGAAAAATGGCAAGAAGATGCTTAACCTGACAAGCACTTACTGACATACCTTCACACACACACATTCTCTCTCTCTCTCTCTCTCTCTCTCTCTCTCTCTCTCTCTCCTGATGCAGGGAATGACATGATGACGTAGATCACCATCTTCCTCAGGAGATATCTACTCCAAATCCACAGAGCTCTCTAGACTCCTCACAGAGCTTCCTCGAATTCACGAGGGATAGAAGTAGAAATAATTTATAATAAATTTGAAATAAATTGATTGATAATATATATATATATATATAATTATATAATTACAACCCTTTAAATAATGAGCTCAAGCCTAGGATGGACTTACTACAAATAGCAAACTTACTATTTATAGACGGTCTTTTTTCCTACTAGACGATCATGGTTTTTAGCCAATAGTATTAAGTGTCCAATTTGACCCAACCACATTATTCTCCTAACTTTTCTAAGCCCTTTTCATGTTGGACATGACTTCTACAACTTAAAGGATCAAATGTTATACTTAAACTAAGACTTATTATTTATAATAAAACAAAAATAAAAGGGACTTTTGACCGTCGATCTGATGGAATCTCACAAATTCGGCATAGAAACCCAACATAGTAGGGTTGGTTGGCTTAAGTAGGTTCTGCTACCCTAAAATCATATATAATATGTCGAAAAACTCATCCTAGTTTGTCAGATATGATTACTTAATTAAGGCTCTGATGGTCCAGATCATTTTCACATCTGATCAGGCCTTCTCCGGTTCATCTTTTCCATGAAAGTGTTTGTGACCCACTCTACATCTCTCCACTCTAGGGCACAAATTCGTGTGGGGTGAAGGGTTGTTAAAAAACAACCCCTTTATAGCACAAAAAATGGTGCAAATGGTCCTCATGACCAAGGGTTAAGGGTATTAACTTTATGCAAGGTTAATTTTCACTATTGGGGCCCATAGGAAAGTGCATGCATCGATCTAAGTTATCGAATATCTGACTTTAGAGGAGATTTATGTAAGGGTGCTATTGTTCTTACATTTGGATGCGTCGATTAATGGTTAAAGTCATATATCAGTTCAACGGTCACTGATGGACGATCAGAGCTATGACTATATGAATATGGCCAATATAATATCTTATGTTAGTGTCTTTAGTTTTATTATAATCTAACGGTTCGAAAGCCACAATTTTGTCAAGATTCGAATGGAGAAAATTAACTTAAGTTCCTAACAAATCCTAAGAGGATTTGTACATCTAATGTGCTCGCCTTGCTAGCCCAAGTTGAGGGATTCAATGCATTTTCTCGGCTCAAGGTCCTGCGATGGACGTCAAGCCCTCTAAGATGAATACATTTATATAGTTTCAAGCTTAGTGGCTCACTAATGAGTGGTGTAGAGATTGTTCAGATAATCAGGGCATTTCTAAAATAAATTGGGTAGCGATATTTCTTGTCCGCAATGATTATGATTTGGATTATCTAAGTTCATAATATTGCTTATTCACAATTAACGGGAATGACGATTTGATCCTAAGAACCTTAAACTGTTAGTTCTTAGGATAATAGAGTAACTGGGGAATTTGTGTAGTTCTTTACCGTTAACACCCCCATATTGGTTAATATCAAGTGTTAAAGATCGGTAAATGAAAAATAAGCTAATTCTAACAAAATTATTTGAGAAATTTTAAAATTTAAAATACAAAAATTTGGAACGTTACATGTGGTCTGCTGGATCATTCAATTTGCAATTCATTTTTTAGTTCATGTCATAAAATGATTTTTCACAATGGATGAATGGTGTGAATAAAAGACAAACATCACAGTCGGCCAACAATCCTGATGGGACCGTCCGCCTCTAGCCAGGTCTCGGTAGGGTCGTACCCAATCCACGCCCGACTTCAGATAACGTCATCAAGTTCTATAGGCCCACCTTGATGTGTATTATATCCAAAACTTTTATCCATTTGGCCAGATTATTTTAGGGCATGAACCCAAAAATTTAGCAGATTAAAGCTCAAGTGGACCATACAACATAAAACATATGATAAGGATGATCGCTGTTGAAACCTTCCTAAGGCCCACCATGATGTTCATTTGCAATCCAACCTGTTAAAAAGGTCACACATACTTTAATTAAGGGAAAAAAAAATATCAGTTTGATCCAAGACTTCCGTGGCCTAAGAAGATTTTAATAGTGGGCGTTCAATCCACACTATCTTCTCTAATGTGGTCAACGTAAGCTTTGGCTTAGCCTATTTTTTGCCTCATGCCCTAAAATGAACTCTATGAATGGATGAACATTTTGAATATAACACATACATCATGGTGGGGGCCAACGTGTCTCTCTCTCTCTCTATGTGAATATATATATATATATATATATATATATATATATATATATATATATATATATATATGGGAAAAGGTACTATGCGCTCGACCACACGATAAGCTCCCGTGAGGTCAACCTGTGTGGGCCCCACCGTGATGCGTGTCGACCATCAACACCGTGCATTTGATGGGTCCCCTTTAAATTATGGGATATCCCAAAAATCAGCAGTATACGGAACTCAGGTGGGCCATACCATCTAAAATCATGTGAAGACACCATTAAAACATATAAAAGCACTTGGTGGGGCCCACCTGAAATTTGCATGCGCCTGAAACTTGGTCTGAACCCTCTTTCAAGTGGGACACACATAATGGATGGGCTGGATTTGCAAACCACATTTCGGTGGGCCCAAAAAATGATTATGAATGTTTTAATGGTGCACGGCCCCTCTCCACTTCTGTATGTGGTGTGACCCACACAAGCCACAAATTGACTTGATTTTGAGACCTAGGCCCACTATGGAATGGTGCATCTGACTGATGGAGTAGATGTTTGAAACGCATCACGGTGGGGCCCACATAGCTCGAACTCATGGGACGAACTCGTGAGGTGGAGCGAACAGTACCTTTTCCATATATATATATATATGGGAAATGGTACTATGAGGTCGAGCTGTGTGGGCCCCACCATGATGTATGTTGAACATCAACATCGTGCATTTGATGGGTCCTCATCAGGTAATGGGATATCCTAAAAATCAGCCATATACAGAACTCAGGTGGGCCATGCCATTTAAAATCATGTAAAGACATGCCTAAAATATATAAAATCACTTGGTGGGGCCCACTTGACTTTTGGATGTGGATGAAACTTGGTTTGACCCCTCATCCAAGTGGGACACACACAATGGATGGGATGGATCCATGAACCACATCTTGGTGGGCCCAATAAATGATTATGAATGTTTTAATGAGAGGGTAACCCCTCTCAACTGTTGTATGTGGTGTGGCCCACCCAAGTCATGGATTAACTAGACTTTTAAGTCCATGGCCCCCCATGGAATGGTGCATCTGACTGATGGGGTAAATTTAAACACACATCACGGTGGGTCCCACATAGCTCGACCTTATGGGAAGTTCCTGTGAGGTTGACCTCATAGTACTATTTATTTCCATATATATATATATATATATATATATATATATATATATATATATATATATAGAGAGAGAGAGAGAGAGAGAGAGAGAGAGAGAGAGAGAGAGAGAGATGTTTTCTTCACATGGTTTTAGATGGTATGGCCTACCTACGTTTATGAAAAGATTGATTTTTAGGATGTCCCATAACCTAAAGGGGACCCATCAAATGCACGGTGTTGATGTTCGACATGTATCACGACGAGTACATTTGATGGGTCCCCTTTAAATAATGGAATATCCCAAAATTCAGCCCTATACGAAACTCAGGTAGGCCATACCATCCAAAATCATGTGAAGACGTGCCTAAAATATATAAAAGCACTTGGCAAGGCCCACCTAAAATTTGGATGCATCTGAAACTTAGTCTGATCCCTCATCTAAGTGGTACGCACATAATGGATGGGCTGGATTTGTGAACCACACCTCGGTGGGCCCAACAAATGATTATGAATATTTTAATGGGAGGATAACCCCTCTCAATTTTTGTACATGGTGTGGCTCACAAAAGTCATTGATTGACTTGATTTTTAAGCCCGAGGCCCACGTGGAATGATGCGTCTGACTGATGGGGTAGGTATTCGACACGCATCATGGTGGGGCCACATAGCTCGACAGCATAGAACCATTTCTCATATATATATATATATATATAAAACTTTTTCACTATAATCATATTCCAAATAAGTTGCATGTGGACCCATCGTGATGCATTCATGGCATCCATTCTAACCATCAAACACTAGGTCCTTGTTTGGCCCTGTGCCTAAAAATCAGTACGATTCATTACTTAGTTGGGCCACATGAGCAGGAAAAGTTGGGTGGGGAGGGCGTACGGGCCCTCTCAAGTGTTTCCTATTCTGCAGCCCACCTAAGTCATGGATTGACTTGATTTTTGCGTCTATTATCAAACATGCATGGTTGTCTGATGCAGGTTAGAGTGGATGTCCCGAGCCCATCATGATGACCCATGTGACTAATTGTGGTGCAATCGGTTAGCTGTAAGCCCACCGTGATGTGTTGACATGGGAAGCGATTTGCGTACTGAGTAACTCAGTACGCTTGGCATACTCAGCGTACTGAGTACACTTTGTGAGGTTTATCATGATTTATGTATTTTATCCCCTTGGTCCATCTATTTTATATAATAGTTTTATTTCCTTGGTCAAAAAATGAAGCATATCCAAAGATTAAATTGACCACACCACAGGAAACCGTGTGAATTAAGTGTCTACTGTTGAAAAAATCTTGTGGGCCACCAAAGTTTTGTATCAAGCTTACATTTGTGTTTTCCCTTCATCCATGTCTATAATATCTTTTGAACGGGTTGGATGGCAAGAAAACATCATTGTGGGGCCAGAAATGTTTTAACGGTGAAAATTAGTATTCGTATTGTTTCCTGTGGTATGATACACTTGAGCTTCTGGATATATTTATATTCTGGGGTCAACTTGGATAAACCACGTACATTCACGGTGGGCCCAACTGGGTTTACTCAGTACGATAATAGCCTACTGAGTAACTCAGTACACAATCCAATTCGTTGACATGCACCCTAATCATCATGCATGTCGTCCACACCCTGGATTCTCACAGAGGGCGCCCTGGATTCTCGGACGCGGATTACCTACTGACGGGCACAGAATCTCCCTACCGAAGTGACGTCACCAAGTTCTATGGGCCCCACCATAATATATGTGTTGTATCTAAACCGTTCATTCATTTGGAGAGATCCTTTTAAGGCATGGGCCGAAGAATAAGGCAGATCTAAAGCTCAAATAGACCCATCACAGAAAACAGTCAGGATTGAACGCCTACCATTAAAAACTTCTTGGAGCCTACAGAAGTTTTTGATCAAGCTGATATTTGTGTTTTACTTTAATCCATATCTATGTAAATTTATGAACTGACTGGATCTAAAATAAACATTATGGTAGGCCCTAAGAAGGTTTCAACGGTGGCCATCACTGTCCACTTGTTTTCTGTAACAAGATCTGCATCTACTTCATTTGTAATCTCATGCTCTAGAATAATCTTGCCAAGATTGATGGACGGTGTGGATACAACACATAGATCACGTTGGGCCCGCATAACTTGGTGACATCACTTGAGAAGCTTGATAGCTACTAAAGGCGTCAGTAGGTAATCTGCGTCTGGGATTCTCATACAAGACTAACGATGTTGCCTGTACGCCATCCAATCTATCAATACGAAATACTTACCACAGGTGATGGTAGACTTAAAAAATCGGAAGCTGATTGCGTAGCAGCTCACTACACTTAGCGTACTGAGTAAACTACGTGAGGTCCACCATGATTTATGTATCTGATCCGCTCCGTCCATCCATTTTACCAGATAAGTTTAGGGTCTTAATCAAAAAATGAAGCATATATAATGTTCAAATGGACCACACCACAGGAAAGTGTTGAACTGAAAGTCTATCGTTGAAAATTTCTTTGGGGCCACAGAAGTTTTGGATCAAGCTTATATTTGTCATTTTCCTTCATCCATGTACATGTGATCTTATGAACAGATTGGATGACAAATAAACATCAGTACTTTGGGGCCTGTAAAGGTTTCAACTGTGGAAATCATTATACCCACTGTTTCCTGTGGTATGATCCATTTGATCTCTGGATATGCTTCAATTTTGAGCTCAACTACTTAAATAAGATGGAAAAACGGATGGACAGTACCCAATCCGATTTGTAAAAAATAAGATGGGTCCAACTGAGTTTTCTTCGATAAGAACGTACCGAGTAACTCAGTACCCAATCCGATTTGTAAAAAATAAGGCTATTTTGAGACTAGGATGGGGCGTCTACTTCAACTCTTCCTACATGCACGATTGTTGGCCCACAAAGATAGGCCAGATTTTTAAAGGTCAAATGAGATAACACATACATGATATTCGAAGTGGATGTCATCAACAGAACAGATGGGCCCAACAACAACCGTTGCGCCTCATTTTGCTGAAAAACGTTTGTGTATGTAGAGAGAGAGAGTGAGAGAGAGAGAGAGAGCATGCATCCCTGGCAGCTCTGGCTAGGGCAGGCTCCACAGTCATTTGTATGTGAAATCCATTCGGACCATCAAGTTCATCACACCCCATGTTAGTAAATGCAAATATTCAGGCAGATCCGTGACTCAGGTGAGCTACACCAGTGGAAACTGTTTGAAGAGGGATACCCACCCTTGATTTTTATAGGGTCCACCATGTTGTGTATTTGAAATCCAATCTTTCTATTGTGTGTATCACCCAATTTTATGACCAGGGACCTAATCCCAGACTATTATGCAATTCAGGTGAACCCAGGTGTTATCAAGAGTGGTCATTCGCTCCCAACTGGTTCCCTTGGTGTAGCCCACCTAAATTACGGATTCCCGGGAGACCTATATCTCTACAAATGGAGAGATACCCGTACATGCATACATATATGCAAACACAAACACACAGTAATATATAGCTAAAAGAAAAAAACAAAAAAATTGGACTAGAATGCTTTTTAACTTTTGTAGTGGATACGCCCCCATCTTTTAAACCTTTTCTGTGTAAGATTAACAAAAAATAAAAATAAAAATAAACAGAAAAAAGTAAAGTAAAGAAAAACCGAAACAATACTGTGGAGTATTTCTATATCTATCATTACTAAAGCATTATTTGGATTGATAACGTCTGTTTTTGTATCTACCGTTGCCAAAGCATTATTTCAATTGATAACGTCTGCTTTTGTCTCGTGTTAAAGAAGCAATGGCGGAGAGTGTTGCTAAATTCTTGCTTGAAAAGCTAAGTGCCCTTCTGACTCAAGAAGTATCCCTACTAAGGGGAGTACGGACTGAAGTAGAAGAAATCAAGCTCGAACTTGAAAACATGCGAGCCTTCTTAAGGGATGCTGATAGAAGAAAGGATAGCAATGAAGGATTGAAAACCTGGGTGAGGCAAGTAAGAGATGCTACATATGAAGTGGAGGACATCATTGATGAGTTCGTGTATCGCATGGACAGGCCACAACGAGGTGGATTCAGGGGTTTTCTCCTTAATACCATCACTCCCCTTAAGAATATTCGCTACAGGCACCGTTTTGCCACTCAACTGCAAGGTCTGAAGAGAAATATTGCAGCCATTTCAATGAGAAAAGATCAATATAATCTTATTAATACAGAAGATAGATCAAGCTCACAGAATGCTAATGAAAGATGGAAACATCATGGAGAAACTGCTCTTTATGAAGACGATGATGAAGTTGTAGGGCTCAAAGAAAGAATAGATCAAATAGTTGTATGGTTGACAGAGGAAGAACCAAGACGTACTGTTATTTCTGTGGTGGGGATGGGTGGTCTGGGCAAGACTACTCTTGTGGCGAAAGCTTACAAGCATCAAATGGTAAAGAATTATTTCGAATGCTGTGTTTGGGTTTCTGTCTCACAGTCTTACAATGTGAAAGGACTTCTAAAAAGTGTGATAACTGATCTGTTCATGACAAACAAACATGAGATTCCGAGCAATATGGGCAGCATGAATCGCTTACAACTAGTGAAGATGGTGCATGATTATTTGGACCCAAAGAGGTACCTTGTGGTCTTAGACGACGTATGGAGAGTAGATGCATGGGAAAATCTTAATATTGCCTTTCCACGAAATAAATGTGGAAGTAGGATAATGCTTACTACTCGAGATGAGAATGTAGCCTCTGCATTAGGGGATGGAAGCCGTCCATTTCCACTCGAGCGTCTTCAAGAGAAAGAGGCTTGCGAACTCTTCAGTAAGAAGGCGTTTCGGAAGGAACCCTGTCCTCCAGAGTCGTTTCGGAAGGAACCCTGTCCTCCAGAGTTGGAGCAATTGGCACAAAAAATTGTAGAAAAGTGTGGAGGCTTGCCACTCGCAATTGTTTCTCTGGGCAGCCTTTTGAAAGACAAGACAGCGTTGGAGTGGGATCGAGTCTACAGAGACCTGAGCTCTAAGTTGACAAATGATCGAATGCTTGAAAGAGTAAAGCACATCTTGTTGCTTAGCTTCTATGATCTACCGTACCATCTTAAGCATTGTTTCTTGTATTGTTGCATGTTTCCGGAAGATTATTTAATTCATCGCAAGCAGCTGATTAGGTTGTGGGTGGCAGAGGGTTTTGTGAAGACAGATAAAATTACAATGGAGGAGGCGGCAGAAGGCTACCTGAAGGATCTCATCCGTCAAAACATACTTCAGGTTGTTGAAACGAACGAGTTTGGAAGGGTGCGAGCTTGTCGAATGCATGATATTGTACGTGAAGTGGCCTTATCCTTATCACATGAAGAGAAGTTCTGCATGATATATGATGAGCAAGCAAGGCAAGAAGGCAACATCCGCCGCATGTCAATCTATAGTAGTGGCGAAATTAATGATTCGAACACAGGTATGACACATCTTCGTTCCCTCATGGTGTTTGATGGAAACACGTCGTTTTCATCTTATTTAAATACGATGGCATCAAGCTTTAGATTGCTGAGGGTCCTAAATCTAAGAGGGATTCCTATTGAAAGCATACCAGATGAAGTGACTAACATGTTCAATTTACAGTATCTAAACTTAAGTGAAACTAATGTTAGGGAGCTTCCCGGATCTTTATGGAAGCTACAGAGCCTTCAAACCCTGGACGTCAGGAATACGAAGCTAGAGAGGCTACCCAGTGGGATTGTGAAGCTACAGAAACTACGACACCTGTATATATATCGAATTACTGACGAGTTCTATAATGATTTTGATTGCTTAAGTAGCATCCAAGTTCCTATCAGAATATGTAATTTAACAAGTTTACAGACTCTACGTGTTATCGAAGACAAAGAAGGGGAGATTGTTAGAAAAGTTGGGAACTTAACCCAACTGAGAAGTCTTAGCATTTCCAAGGTCAGAGAAATCGATGGAGCTGAGTTGTGCAATTCAATCGGAAAGATGAAACACCTTCTGAAGTTGAGTGTGACTGCAAGTGCAGAGGAAGAAACACTTCAATTGGAAGCACTCTCTCCTAACCCTTGTGAACCGCTTCTTCAGAAGCTTTCCCTGAACGGGCGTTTGGAGAAGGTGCCTCGATGGCTTAGCTCCCTTCGGAACCTCGCCCATTTGTCGTTGAATTGGTCAAAGCTGAGTGAAGAAGATCCTCTTTCATCACTCCAAGCATTGCCCAATCTGATATCCCTTTACCTTCGGACGGCCTATGAAGGGCAGCAGTTGTGTTTCCGCGATGGATGGTTTACTAAGCTAAGTATACTTACTTTACGGGATATGAAACACTTAAATCGGATAGTAATAGAAAAGGAAGCATTGGCAAGAATCCAAAAGCTACTTCTGATCAACTGTGGAGAGTTGAAGACTCTTCCAGAAGGGATTGAACACCTGCGTGGACTCCAAGAGCTAGCCTTATTGGAGATGCCAACGGAATTGACAGATAGGTTGAAACTAAAAGATGGAAGCGAAGAGGACCGTAGCAAGGTGGCGCACATCCCCATCATCCTGCTTGGACAACGTACAGAAGCGGAGGGATTGGTCATGGAACCACTCAACTAGTCATCTATCCTTCATTCGTCGATGAGGTAAGTCTAGGCGGACAAAGAACCTTTTCTCGATGATTGTGCAAAGTTATGAATTTATTTCTAAAATATATTGTGTCATGAGTAACTCGGTAGGCTAGGCGTACAGAGTAAACTCCGTGGGATCCATTGTGATTTATTAATTTTATCCACTCCGTCCAGCCATTTTAACAGATAATTATAAAGCTTGACACCAAAAATTAAGTATATCCAAATCTCAAGTGAACCACATGTCTGTGTGATCTTATGAATTGAAAGTCTACCCGTGGGTCACATAAGTTTCGGATGAAACTGATATTTGTATTTTCCCTTCATCCATGTCTGTGTGATCTTATGAACAGGTTGGATGACAAATAAACATCACTGTGGACCTTAGTAAGGTTTTAACGCTGTTAATCATTATTACACCTGTTTTCTGTGGTGTGGTCCACTTGATCTTGGATATTCTTCAATTTTTGGCTCAACGTCCTATAATTATCTGAAAAACGAATGGACGGTGTGGATGAAGTACATACATACACAGTGTCCCAGCAGATTTACTCAGTGGGATAAAAGCGTGCAGAGTTGCTCAGTACGCAATCCAATTTAGTATACCCTGTTTGAATCGAGGCACCAACCTTTGACTGTGTATCTTGTATAAATAAACAGTTCGGATCATTAGTAGGAATCATTTGAACGAGGCCTAAATCGCTCTCTCTTGCCACCACACTGTCGGACGGAAGGACGTGGGACACATATACTGTCTGCAGCGGATGGTGCTTTACCCTAAAAACCACACCCCGCCAATCATCTCAGGAAATAGTTGGATGGAATATGTTAGCTCAGAGCCGGTAGGACCGCAAGATAGCAGAGCCATTTCTGTACTGCAATTGGGCCCGTCCATGTTGTGGACCTCATCATGCATGGACTATGTACGAAAAATCACAAATGTAGAAAATTTTTAACTTTTCTGTTTGGAAGAATATTTAAGGACATGGGCTTTTTGGCACAATATTTCAGCCCAACCGTAGCCAAAATAGGCAAGGATCAAAAGCCCATTGGCCAGCCTGGCCCCTTTGGCCCTACTATCAAGCTCATAAGGTGGGCAGCCTAGGCTTGCACTTGGGTCTTACACTCATGAACCAAGCCCACATACGCTTGGGCCTGGAAGTGCACAGAAGCAATTACATACCATACAGGAAAGGTACAAACTGTGCATTATGTGCTCTCACCATCCAGATGGACGGGCCAAAAATCAAAGGTGGATGTGTAGGTTCTCATATAAATCGGCTAGTGCATCTTTCATGTATCAGTTATCGATCTATTGTTATATTTGTTATGGATCTATCGTTGTATCTGCTAAAAATCTATTATTTATGTGTTCATGCTATAGATCTATTGCAGCGTGTCTCTAGTCAGAGTTTTGAGGAGATTAGCAAGGTGTTGAACATGAAAAGAGTAAAATGCATGGCCGAATGTCATGATTTCATCAAGGATGTAGAGCTGAAGGGCGTGTAGTGACCTCACCAAGGATGTAGAGCCGAAGGGTAGCATTTGTCTTGAGTGAGAGGCTTCAGAGGCTATTAATGTCTATTAGGTATATTTTTAGCATGGAATTTCTTGGACAAGAGTCTGTTTCGATATATGATAAATGTGTTTGTCCATACATCAACGTAGCTGGAAATGGGTTTTATATATGACTATGGGGTTTTCTTAATATGGTTGTTATTTGGACATGGCTATGGGTATTGCTAAACATAGGGTTTTTATTTTTATCAGCATGGTTGAAAAGTTGGCTTTTGACATGTACAATGTTGCATTTGTGTATTTGGACATGGTTGCTTTTACATTATATGTGGTTTTACTTTTCAAACATATTTACTGTATCATATGTGAAAATGGCTTTGGAATGAGACGCAGTGTTTGTGTTTATGGGTATGTCAGAAGTGTTTCTTTCTATGTCAATGGTTATGTCATTGGTACAGGAATATAAATTTTCATGGTGGAGAGAAAATACTAATGGCATTTTAGGGGCATTGGCTAGGTGATTTATGAGTCCTAAGTGGAGTACAATATATTGTCTGTCAAGGCAATTGCTGAAATGTTTGGCTTTCAACTCTTTCCTTATGCAATTTCACCTTCATGGCCAAAGCTAGCCCACATGTTTGAACACAGGACGAGTACTTAATACCTGTTCAGTCCATTGATGAGCAACTACAGCATTGTGTTTCACAGAAAACTAGGGTAACTGGCCCAAATAGCATAGGACTGGTTTTTGGATGGGCGTTTATCTTCCTCATTGAACTTAGCCTTGATTTTCTATCCTCAATATTAATAAGGCTATGTTTGGATCCAAAGCCTGATGCAGTGCCACAGCTGCGATTATACTATATTAAATTATTTATATTATGTTACAATCATTAGTAAGTTATTAATATTATATAGCTGTGTTTGGATCGAATTTGGTGGAGGCCAATGCAGTTCCTCTTTTCTTTCACTTGATCTCATTCTAATGGTTGTCAAAGTGGGTTTGGAAGTCTCATTTTTAGGGATGGATGGGATGCACACTTGATTGGAGGTTTCAAACATTATGCTAATGACGCAATCCTAACCACCCAATTGATGGATATCAAATTATTATTGAAAGTCAAACAATGAGTGGTCAAAACAAGGGAAATATTAAATAGTTACCGCTATCACCTTGTAATGCAGCTTTCCGGTTTATGCTTCATCCATACAAGGGTAAGTGGTTTGGTCAGTCTAGATTGCCGGCCATTATGGAATCTGGATCCTCTGTTTGCCACAAGAAGAAGATTCATGTTTTGCTGCATCCTGATTGGACCACATCATCCTGATGTTATTAGGACTGCTGCATTAAATGCAGTGTGTGATGATGTGACCCAATTAAATTACTACAAACGGAAATTTTATGCTTGTGGCAGGATTATTATTATTGTCATTTTTTTTTTCCTGTTGCAACTAGAGGATCTAGATTCACCATTATGATGTCCATATGGCTAAAGAAACAGGAGTCTAAAATGGTGACTATTCGGATAGCAAGTAAAATCCTTAGCCATCCTTTTTCAGAGTCATGGATGAGATTAATAGGATTTCCTGTAAAAGTTTGACAATCTAGAATCACAAGTAATATGTGATTGCCCCAATAAATAGATTGTTGAAAATATTAAATGGACTCATTTTGTATAAATTAGCTGAACAGTCCAAATTAAAGAAGGTAAGACATGTACAGTCACATATTATTATAATATTTGCATGGTAGTACATAAATCCAACCAAATCATTTCTTAAGCCCAGCTAGCCACTCAAGGATTCCCATCTTGATTGATAGAAAGTGGACAAAACCATTTAGATGTAATAAAAAATTGCCCACTTTATAAAGAGACCTACTTTATAAAGAGACTCAGATGGCTTATCATATCAATGTATATTGAGGGACCTAACACTCTAACACTCTCTCACGTGTAGGTTGGAACTCCACGTTGGGAGAATGCATTCTACTGGCATATTTGTTACTTTCACAATTCTAACACTTGACATTCTGCTTCGATATCATGTCAAACAACTAGACTCTCTAAAAGCTCGAACCGTCAGATAATGGGGTATCAATATATATCAAAGGACTTAACATTTATGGTGTAAGTTGTGAGTGTCCCTCCACCCTTACCAGTATACTCCTATGTGGAGTTTCACCCCATATGTGCGGAGTGTTGGAGTGTTAAGTCCATTAATAGACTATCCTCTAACCACGAGCTTTTAGTGAAATGAGTCGTTTGAAAATAGCCAATCATGGATTAACCGTACCTAAAAGAATCTTTTCACTTGGTCTGCTTACACTTGATTTGACCGTAACCGTGGTAGATTTGTTGCTAGTAAGCCAACTCATGGCAATACCATTGTACTGAATACCAAGACAATGTTCTCACAGCCGATGTGATCGGTAGGAGGAGATTATGAAGTACAAGAAACATTGTTAGCATGAGACATTTTATCATGCGTGAGAGAAAGCTATTGCATATACATGGCAACACAAAAGAGGTCAGGTGCTCTATAATAGCCTAGAAAAGAAGTCACTACCAGTATTTTAGCTAGCAGTGATGCTTTCCGCGGCACATGGTAGAAGTCAAGTAGCTGCACACATGTTGAACCATAAGTGAAAAGCTCTTATATATATGATTAGCTAAGGAAGTGATCAATATAAATACATAGTGCGATGTGATTGGCCACACTCTGGCGGTGGCACCACCGGTGGTCAGGCGGGGTGCCACCACTGCCTGGAGGATTCCGGCGATGGCGTCCCCGCTTTGGCAGTGGTGCCACTAGAATTTATTTATTTTTTAGAAAAGAATTTTTTTTTTTTTTTTTTTTTTGGTTTTTTCTCTACTATATGTAGATGTATATATGTAAGCATATAAATATATTTTTTTCCTCTATTTCTTTCTTTTTTTTTTCTTTATTCATTCAACAGGCATATCTTGCAAACCAGAATGAGTTACTCAACATAGCATATACGATTTTAGGGTAGGAGAAGATACTTTAGCCAATCAACCTAGATATTTTGCGAGATTTCATCAGCTTAATGGTCAAAAATCCATTTTATTTCCATTTTTACTATTTATAATAACTTTTAGTTGATTATAACTCTTCATCCTCTGAGCTTTAAGAGTTGTGTCCAACATGAAAAGTGCTTAGAAAAATTAAAAGAATATAGTGGTTAAGCCAGATAGGACACTTACTATAAATATCAAATTTACTATTTATATTAAGTTACGATTTTTTGGAGTTTGATTCTGAAACTTCTTATAAGGTTTGGTGTCACTATTTAAAGGATTGTAAATTCATTTTTATTATCTGCTAATGAAATTTCAAGATTTTCTAAAGTTTATTTCTATTTTCTTATTTTCCCTCATGGATTTGAGGTGTCCTTATGAGGAGTCCAGAGAATCTCCATGGATTCAGAGTAGTTATCCCCTTGAGAAGATCGATCTCATCACACCCATGTCTACGTCACAACGCCGTTCTTAGTCGGAAATTGATGTCGGCGCCGTGGTTTGCACCCTGAAACATTCTCGCCCATCCTTTTCTTTGTTTCTCAAGTCTCCTATCTCATAGTCGGCCTCCCACATCGGCCCGACACCCCTTTCACATCCATCGTTTTTCCTCGAATATGCTCTGATGAGGGAAATCCCGGCATGACATACGACATAGCCCCATCACGTCCTCCTTGGACATTTACGGTTGATTGTGGCCCGCATTCAATTACGGTTGAACTCGTTTCTACGCCGTAAGTGGTGTTGGTGACTTACTCAAGGGCTCGGTCAACAATCCGACTTACTCTTCACCAGTTCGACTCATCCCGAGTCGACCCTTGCACAGAGTCCCCTCTACCAAGCCCTTCCTAAATTTCAAACTCTTCCGAGATTATTTTAGGATTTTTGTCTTAAGGTTCGATGTCTCTAATTTATTAAAATTTCTACATTAACAGGTACTCCTAAAATCAGGGAGATCCCCTATAGGACTAAACCTCTAATCCTAAGTTCTCAACCCTAGTTATTGTAATTTGTATAGTCCACATTCTCAATGACCTAGTTGTCTCAATACTCTGCTCTGATACCAACTTGTAACGCCTTGAAAATTGACACCTGAGTATATAGATTTTGATCCAGAGTTCGAAAGAGTTAACTTAATAAAATGCACATATGTCCTCATTTAGATTCAAATTTATTTCATGCACAGATAATCAGAGTTGCGTAACTTTACTTAGCAGAACCAGAGTGAGGTAGAGATAACAAAAATCCATAAATATAGGGCTAAGAATCAAATATACGATTTCAATAGTGATGATCGTTCAAAATGAGGATTATAGAAGCCACAACGAATATGCGACAAAATTTACACATAAAGTACATAACTAAAATAAAAATCGAGATCTTCCAACTTCGCCCGACACTCTCAAGGGATAACGGCGAAAGTGTAAGCCGACCAAAGTCTACACGTCAGAGGCCTGGGTAGATCCTACATCAACAACAATGCCCGGTTGGTGTTTTAAAATACTGTCCTAGGTGAGAGTGAGTAGCTAATTTAGTGGTTCCATTGGTTCTAAGTTACACATGTTATTGATTCAATCAATGCAGTTAATGGTAAAACAAGAAATGAAACAATTCCTAATCACGCGACTTCAACGCTAAATCGTAAAATCCTATCTAATGTAATATGATTGATGCGTATACTAGCCAAGTAATTATTACATTTCATTCATCCATCATATTGGTGAAGCTAGGATACCGATGTTATATCACAAGTCCTTATTTGGATCACATGGCTCGTTGCCGCACATAATTGCTCATTTCCAATGTTTTTTTTTTCTTTACCAGTATCTCTTGATACAACTTTAGGTATCACCCGTTTATCTCACCAATCAACAATTTCAAAGGTACAGCATGATACCCAAAGGTATAAGGATCAACCCAGTATGGATTGTCACCCAAACACCGTGTATGATCACTCAGTTCTGAGGTGTGGGGTTATCACATAAAACCAAACTACCATAAAGGAAATGACTGGTCGCTCAATTCCATTCATGCCCTGATCATTCAAATGGTACTCTAGCACAGAACCATATGCTGGGTAATTTGATGGGGGTAGTTCAAACAACAATCTTTCACCTCCATCAGTGCTCACTGGTCACTAAGGGGAGGCTCGTCACCCCAGCATAGGCCGACAACTCAGACACGGTGTTCTATATAACCATGCCCGACTTATGAGTTTTAAGGGGATCGTATCACACTAACGGTTATGAATGGACTCCTCCACTGAGAACGTGGTATCTTAGATTCAATTTGGTTGTATTATACATTATAAACATATATGATCAGTCGACTAGTGGACTAATTTGATTAACCTGGGAGAACCCCAACACAACTGGCATTGGGTCTAAGCATCTCGTGTAGTCCAACTATTGTTGGTCATCCGTATTCAACCCGGGTCGATCGAACGAGCCTAGGATGGAGGACCTAACGTGAGCCACCCCTTAGTTTAGACAATTTACTGACTAACCCAATATCATAAGCAATTTTAAACATAACTAACAGCTAACAATTCATTAAGAAATCATAACAAGGTTTCATATGAAACCTAAATTTAACAACACAACTACCTATACATTTCATCGAACATATGAGCATCAATAACATAACACTATCACTTAGGCATTTCATCGAACATATGAGCATTAATACAACCAAACATTCACTTAGGCATTCCATCAAACATATGAGCATCAACAAAATAACACATTCATTCACTTAGTCATTTTATCAAACATATGGGCATCCATACCCAAGTAACAACACATGTCGCGATCAAATCAAAGTGTGAACTTGTTAGCATATACAACCTATCTACAAACAACAAAATCATTAACTGAGATACTTAAGGGTCGATAAATGGCAATCTAGGGATAATGGTTTACACTTTGTGACGATTTGCCTGACTGACGGTGCTCGTAGGGTTAGGGTGTTAGGGAAAGATCATCGAAAGACCTCTAATCATTATCGGGAAAACTTCGACGACGGCTCTATTTACAGCGAGGTGACTAGAGAGAGGTTGAAAGGGTGGAGGTGCACCAACACTCACACCTCGAGGTCTCTCTCTCTCTCTCTCTCTCTCTCTCTCTCCCCTCCTTTCTCCTCCTCTTCTTTTTTTTCTCACTTTTTCTCTTATTCTAGGCATGAAGGAGGAGGGGTACCCAAACAAGAGCCTTATATGGTGCCAGAATTGGTGCAAATGGCTCTAAAGGCCGAGTTGTTACTATACTAGCCTAAGGGGAGTGTGTTTTTATCCTTTGGGGGTCACTATGGGGCGTAGGAGTTAACACCTATTGTTGGATAGTTGACCCTATTGATGATCTACACACAGACATAATCGGTTTGCCATTTGGATGCTTCGATTAACGAGTATGATCAGAAGTTTATTCGATGGTCACTGATGGTCGATCGAGACTATAACTATACGGATATGTGTAGAAAAATATCTTTAGTCGGTGCCCCGACTTTGGCCATGAATTGACGATTTAAAAGTTACAACTTCACGAAAGAGTAAAAGGGCTCGTTTCACTTAAGTTTCAGATTTTCATATAAGGTATTCACACAATCCAAGCACTTGCCTTACGAGTCTAATTTGAACAATTCGAGATGTGATCCTGACTTGATTTCCCACATTGGATGTCAAACCCAATAAGACGAACGTATTTCTATAGCCTCGGGTTTAGTGGCTCAAAATGTGTGGTCTAGATCTCGTTCAGATAGTTAGGGCATTCTAGAATGAATTTGGTAGCGAGATTTCTTGCACGCAATGATTAGGGTTTGGATTAAGTAAGTTCATAGTCTGGCCTATTCGCAACTATCAGGAATGATAATTTGGTTATTATCACCTTAAGCCGTTGGTTCTTAGGCTAAAAAAATAAGTGGGTCAGTTTGACTTGTTAATTAAAATTCAACCCCTACATGTCTCAACTTTTGGTATGTCTTTATTAAATATGTTTGTCTTGATTAGTCAGTGATAGGTCAGCTAGATTTGGGCCTTATGTCAACAAATCACAAGGCTAAGCCTGATATTTAAGCAATCAGACAGATTCATTAGCTTCCTACTGTTGATTAATCGGATTTGTGCGGTTCTTTACTAGTACTACCCATGTATAGGCTCACCTCGAGCATCAAGGGTCAGTAAGTGACAATGTAGGTTAGTTATATCGAAAATTTTTAAGAATTTTTAGAAATTCAAAATATCGAAAATCCAGGATATTACAGTTCACTGCAGAATACCAAGCAAGAGGAGAAAGAATGATTGCATATCTACAAAAATCACGAGACTTACTTCAAGAGTTTGACAGGTACGTGGTCATCTTAGTTCCTAGGTCAAAAATTCCAAGGCAGATTGTCTAGCCAAACTAGTTACAACAATCAATGATGACCTCGCCAGGAGCATACCAATCGAGTTCTTGTCCGAACTCAGCATTAGCCAACCCGACCAAATGGAGACCCTCCCGATAAATCAATCACCGAGCTGGATGGACCTGATCATATGTTACTTGTGGCAGGGCGAGCTGCTCAATGATAAGCTCGAAGCCCGCAAAATCAAACACAGATAAGCTTGGTACATAATCTTGGAAGATGTTTTGTATAAAAGGGGCTTTTTATTTCCATACCTAAGATGCTTGTTACCTAACGAGGCCAAATATGTCCTAAAAGAAATTCATGAAGGTGTTTGCGACTATCATTCAAATGAAAGAGCCCTACCTTAAAAGGTGATTCGATAGGGGTATTATTAACCGACCATCCATGAAGACGCAAAGTAATACATAAGGAGATGTAACAAGTGCCAATGTTTCACCGCAATACCACGACAATTGCCCAAGTAGCTGACTCTGATGAGTGGCCCCTGACCTTCACGCAAAGCGAGGGGGGGGGGGGTTCAACATCATAAGACCTCTGCTAATGGGCAAGGGATGGACCAGATTCGCCATCATCGTTGTCGACTACTTTACCGTCGAGGCCGAACCCTTGACTAAAATTAACGAGTGGAAGACTAACGACTTTATCTGGAAGAACATCATTTGCAGGTATCTAGCAACTCATACAGGGTGGGACATGATCGACCAAATTTGATCAATAACACACACATAAGATATTTTTTTTTCGCGAGGTGGAGATATATCATTGATCAATAAAAATGTACAGCCATTCGGGTGGGCCCAACAAACTGGATGGAGGCCTCACCTATCATGTGACATAAACAGGAACCTGTACAACCAAAGTAGGGCGGTCCCGACAAAACTAAAGGACCGTACCCAATGAAAGGGCATAAACATAGGCAACAACAAACAACACACAAAATCTCTATCGGCGAAGGTTACCAATCCTGATGGTGTCGAGGTTCAGGCAACCTCTGATTGTCCCAGGAAGCGAAGCGGTCATTCTTATGAGAGTGTCGGCAACAAAGTTTCCCTCGCGAAAAACATGCTTGAAAGAAAGGCTAAGCGATGTGGAGAAGTGATGAATGAGGCCCATTCCGTACCAAAGGTTCCATGGGCAGGGGGTGAGCGGGTGGGCCGCAGCTTCCACGACCACCAAAGAGTTCGATTCAATTTCAATGTTGGAGAGGCCCAGCTTAGAACAGAGAAGAATTCCATCGATCATGGCTTGGGTCTCTGCCAAGGAATTGGTACCATGGCCGTAATATCTCTGGAAAGCAAAGATCATGCGGCCAATCCCATCCCTACAAAAAACCCCTTTGCCGCTCTCCCCCGGGTTCCCACGAGAAGAACCATCAACATTCAATTTGATCCATCCTGGGTGAGGCCTGACCCACTTGACAATGAGGGGGACTTTAACCGAGGGGGACAAAGAGAAGCTTAAATGAAGGGCCTGGGCTGCACTAAGATAGGAGAGAGGGCAAGAGACTGTATCAAGCATCAGGTTACCCACTTCCTGGAGGTTCCTGGTCACACGAACAGTGATCTGCTTCGCTGACATGGAGGCATCTTCAAATCTAGAGGAATTGCGATTCAACCAGATTTCCCAACAAAGAAAGGAGGGCGTGAGGCCCCTGAGGTAGTTCAAATGGTTGGCACGGGACGCTTGAGATAGCCAAAGGGTGATGCGCTATTGGATAGTTTGGCCGTGGATAAACGGAGTGTCAAAGATGCAGGAGAAGTGCTACCAGACCATGCAAGTGATAACACTATTACAGAACAGGTGGTGGAGGTCTTCCTGATGGTGGGTAGGAGGAGGGAAGGGGATATGGGGCAGAAAGAGCTCGACGTGATCAGACCGGTCGATGATCAGAGTCGACTGAGGTAAGGCAGGTCTGTGGGAGGACCCCTTTCAAGCAAAATAGGCAGGTCGATAGTGGGGGGAGCTCTGGACGGGCGTCAGCGCAAGGCTCTGATTAGCAGGGGGCCTGATGTCCCGACCCGGTAGAAGCTAGACAGGGAGACTGCCGTAGCATTCACATTTGGAGGCCAGATAGATGCCTCATTGTTGGATGACAGAGTCGACAGGGAGCGCGTTAGGCATAATCTTCCAGGATAGTAAGCCGATCTTCGGGAGAAGCAGCTTGTTCCAAAACCAAGTCGGTCATTGGAGTTTTTGACGATGAGGATGAATTCCATTCCAAACAGATTTCACCGTGAAGTTACCAGAGGTAGATAGGTCCCAGGCTAGGAAATCGTCCTGCACAGACAGGGAAACGGGGCAATCAGGGATGGAGCGCAGCAATGTGATCGGCAGGTAGTCCCGCAGAATGGCCAGGTCCCACCTACCGGAAGGACTGAGGAAGTCCCTAACCTTAGCATCCTTCAAGTGAGAGGGGATAAGACCCAATGAAGAAGAGGCAAGAAAACCTAACCCAAACCAGTTGTTATACCAGAAGTTAACATTCCCTTCTTTGATCAGCCATTTGGAGTGGAGGATAGTGAAGGGGAAGTCTTTAGATATGTCCTTCCAAATAGTAGAAGAAGCAGATAGAGATCGAGCGCGGTCAGCAACAAATTTGCTCAGATACTTAGCTGACATAAATCTAGTCAAAGGGACTTCCCTGCCAGTAGATTTCTGCCCATCTTGATTTTGAAAGCCTGCATTACGTCCTCCAAGCACCTTAAGCCCAAACCGCCCTCACCAAGGGGGCTGCAAATAGTAGGCCACCGAACCGAGTGCTTCTTCTTAATCCCCTCCGCACTGCCCCAGAAGAAGTTGGCAAAAGCATCTTCCAAACAGTCTTGGGAACATTCACGATAGACATGGTGTGGATCGTGATAGTAGACAGGACATGCCGTATCAAAACAGCTCGGTCCGTCGGGTCGAGGAGCTTTGCTTTCCACCCCTCGATCTTCCCCAAGATTTTCTAGACAAGGGCCACCATGAGAGGGGACCTGATTTTGCCTTTCATAAGGGGGATACCTAAGTACGTGGAAGGGAGAGTCGCCTGATTGAAGCCTAATAGAAGTCTAATTTTTTGAATTCTAGCAGGCGTCGCTTTCTTTGGGACAATGAAAGAGGATTTAGCCGTGTTGATCTTCTGACCTGAAGCAGACTCATAATCAGCAATGAACTTTAGGAGCTTATGCACCGAAGAAAGCTTGCCATTTAGGAATAAAATAACATCGTCAGTAAAAAAATAAATGTGTGATCATTGGGCAGTTTTGGCTAAGTTTGAAAGGGTGGCAGGCGCCAGAGGGGAAGAGATGAGTGATGCCTCGGCTAAGGACTTCAGCTGAAAGGATAAAAAGAGCGGGAGAGAGAGGATCTCCCTGGCGTAAGCCTCTGGATGATTGGAAGAAGCCAAAAGATCTACCATTAATGAGGACAGAAAACCACGGGCCCAACGAACATCGCTGAACTTGGAGGATCCATGAGGGATCGAACCCGAATTTGTTAAGGACCATGGCTAGGAAAGGCCATTCCACCCGATTGTACGCCTAGCAATGGAAATATTTTCGGCGATGGATCTACCTCGAACAAAGGCACCTTGTTCATCTGAGATGATAAGAGGGAGGATAGAGGCCAGCCTGGATGCTATAAGCTTCGAGAATATCTTCATAGTGCCATTACAGAGGCTTATAGGCTTGAAATCAGCCAAGCATTCGGCGTTCTTCTTCTTGGGGATAAGGCAAATGTTCATGCAAAGAAAGGCCTTAAGAATGGAACCTCTAACAAAAAAACCTTGGCAGCTGTGAAGATGTCTTCGCCAATGACCTCCCAACAGGAAGAATAAAAAGGCCCACCAAAACCATCAGGGTCTGGGGCGCTGTCGATGGGGATAAGAACCGCCGCAGCCCTGACCTCGTCGAGGGTGATTGGTTTCAACAAATCTTCATTCATGTTACTATCAACAAGCAGCGGGATACAAGAAAGGATGTCATCGCTGACCCTGCAATCCTCCACCTTGAAAAGGCCCTGGAAGAAACCGATCACCTCCCTCGCAATATCCTCGGACTTTTCTAGAATCTCTCCCGAAGCAGATTTGATACGGCAGATAGTCGCTTTGCGCTGGTTGTCCAAAACCGAGTCGTGGAAGAATCTAGTGTTTCGATCACCCTCCTACAACCATTTGATCCTAGATTTCTGTTTCCAATAGATCTCCACTTGCAATTAGGCTTTAGTTAGGTTCAGTTGAGCTAAGCGCAGTTTATCTTCATCAGCAGGCGAGTGAGAAAACTGCAGGGCAGCCTCCGCCCTGATGGTTTCATCCATAGCGAGCTGCACATTATTAAAGACATTGCCAAAAGTGGAGTGATTCCATACCCCGAGGGCCTTTTTCAGCAGATTCATTTTGATTGAGACCTTAAACATGGGGGCAGCTACAATATTCATCTCCCAAGTGTCTTTGATGATCCTCTTGAAGTCTTCATGTTCTGTCCACATTCGTTGGAAGCAGAAAAGGCGGGGGGCCATGGCGGAGTCATTTTTAAACCTCAAGAGAATCGGAGAGTGATCTGAGAAGATCCTAGGGAGGTGATCAATGTTGAACGCGAGGACAGAGGCCATCAAGGTGGCGTTAATCAGAATTGGGTCAAGTCTGGCCCATCTGCGGGCAGTACCCGATCGGTTGTTGCACCAGGTAAAACAAGACCCAGAGAATCCAGCGTCCAAGAGCCCGGTGTCATTTATGACATCCTGGAATTCAGACATGGATGAGGAAAACGCTGGAGGCCCACCCAGCCTTTCATCAACAGAAATGGTTGAGTTGAAATCACCACAGACCATCTATGGACCGGTGGAGAGATTCGACACCCTCCTGAGTTCCTCCCACAGTTCCCTTTGCTGAATCATGTTACAGCTAGCATAGATAGCCGAGATCATTACCGGGGGGTATAAGGGCAGGTAAGAGATATGGCAACACACTGGTGGGTAGCTCTCAGGATCTGGATACGAAAACCAGCCCGAGTCAAGATCCAGATCTTGTTATCAGCAGCCACCTCCATAAGGTGAGAGTGAAATCCCAGCTTGGCCGCCATGAAGTCCCTTTTTACTTCTCGAATCATAGGCTCTTGAAGAATATGAATAGCAATGTTATGCTTCTTGATCAGCTTCCTAGTGAGGTGGGAAGTTTGGGCGTTGCCAACTCCCCTCACGTTCCAAGATAGGATGCTAAACATCAGAAACCCATCCTTTCCCCTTAGATGTTTTGTGGACACTTCTCAATCACTGGCTCTTCCTTTTAAATGAAGAGGCAGTTACCTTGCATCTTCTACTCTTCTTCCTGATTCGCCCCGCTAGGATAGAGATCTCCTTGTCGGTTTGGCTGGCCGAGTCAATGGATATGGAATTATTGCGGAGTTCTGCTGCCGCAATATCAACCCATAAGGAGATGCCATTACCATTGTTATGAGCTGTGGGGATGGAAGGGAAGGGTTGAGAATAAGTGAAATGATTCGGCGCTCGGGTCTCAGTCGTCACAGGCTCACAAGCAGGCAACACATTGCTGAATACATGGATCATTTCATCTGATCTGACCACATTGCTGAATTCATGGTTCATGGCCTCAGATCTGTCCACAATGTTGGCAGACCAGTTATTGCGAGTTTGCAGGATTTCGGTTTCTTCAATGGAACCATCAGCAGTCCCCGCAGTATACTTGTCTCGAGAGTTGAGACGCATGCAAGAAGGCCCCGCAATAAACAATTGGTTGATGCCAGAGAGCCAGCTTTCCTAGTCTACCATAACATTTCTGTCCAGAGGAAGCAAAGGGTGAGGGGTGACATGAGGCAGGGGAGAGATCCGAGAGGTGGAAGGGGCAGAGGGAGGAAGCAGGACCTGGGGGTGGGTTGAGGGCTGAGACTGGGGTTGGGCCTAGGGATTGATAGATAGTTGCGCTTGGGGTAGGGGCTGGGGAATGGGATGGAAGATATGGTGGAATGCACTATGGCCTGGGTATAGGAGGCCAGGGGAGGAGGAGGGGGGACAGAAGCAAGAGCTCCAGGCTGTGGACCAAAGGATGGTGGGGAGGCTAAAGGTTGGGAGATAGACTGACATGGAAGGGAAGTAGGGAGATGAAGGGCCTGGTCTCGGGTCAGAGTCGAAGCCTGTAAGAGTGGTACAGGGGAATTTCCACAAACAGGAGGAGGGCGTATAGGGGCATTACCACAAACATGAGGAGGGCGAGACTCCTGAATAGCTAAGCTTTGATCCTGGAGGGAAGGAGGATCCCCCATGCTTGTGGATTGAATAGGTCGCGGATGTGAGAAGGCCTTGGTGACCCATTGCTTAGTGCTCTCCGGGCGGTTAACCACCATAACACCCTTCTTGCCCGAATCCGGAGGAAACCAGT
Organism: Magnolia changhungtana; assembly: GCA_030180095.1. Classification (NCBI taxonomy): domain Eukaryota; kingdom Viridiplantae; phylum Streptophyta; class Magnoliopsida; order Magnoliales; family Magnoliaceae; genus Magnolia; species Magnolia changhungtana. The sequence goes on along the minus strand of JASAUF010000241.1, from coordinate 435,391 downwards.
TCGCAGCTTCCTGTTCCACTGAAATCTGGGAAAGACGGCCATCGACGATAAGGTCCAGCACCGAATAGGCAACGGATGAGACGAGAGGAACAATTTTAGCTCTAACAAACCATCTGTTAGTGCCTGCCATAGAGGTAGAATCAATTTCAATAACTTCCCAAAATTCTCAGCAATCTGGCCTATGATATGTTCACACCAAGCATGCATCGGAACACCAGAAATACGGAACCATGAGCCTTTACTCGAGGTCTTCATTGTCGGGCCCCAAGTGCAGAGATTTGATAGACTTAATTTTCAGTGGAGGATTTTATCCCTAGAGAAGGCAGTCATAGCTTCCCTAGAATGAAACTTAAGAACAATGCAGAATCATAGATGATAAAGATTTCTACCTGGGTAGCTCGGAAGGTGGAAGAGCGGATACCCGCCAGTAGAGAGGGAGGGTCCAGATTATCAGTGGAGCAATCAGCGACTAGGATGAACGCGAACTCTTGTCTGCCTTTATCGGAAATCCATTTTGGCACAATGACTATTTTCCTGAGAGGGGGAGGAGGCGCGAGGAGGGACATTGCTTCTCCGTACGATCCAGGGTCGGATCGGGATACTTCAGCCCCAATGGCAGAGCCGCAGCTCTGATCTTTGGAAATAGGGGGAGGAAGGGGTGGGGGATGATTGTTCCTCACTGTCAGCGCCCCATTATTCTTGTGCGCAGGCCGATGAATGGCCAATCCAACCACCAGGCGTCGACGGCCCACGAAGCGGTTATTTTAGAGCTCTATAGCAGATTTGGCTTCCTCAAGTTTGGCGAAGGTGATGAAGGCATACCCCTTGCTTCTTCGAGAACCTTGGAATCTCGTGATATAAACGTCAGAGATGGATCCGAACTCTCCAAATCGAGCCTTCAAATCATCCTTCGTCTATGCGAATGACAGATTCCTGATGAATATCCTCTAACCATGGTGACGGGGTCTCCTGCTCACCTCAACCCAGTCACCATTTGCTGCAGAATCGTCAACATTACCATCGTCCCCCATCGGGGACCGGCAGTGGGGTACAGTCTCACAGCCCTAGCGGGTCACACACACACATATATATATATATATATATATATATATATATATATATATATATATATATATATATATATATATATATATATTATTAGCTGATTGATTTACTAGGCCTGTTTGATTTTCTAATTACGGAGGTAATTCAAAGTAAATGGGTAATAATCATTTACTAGTGTATTCCTGGTTTGATTTTCAGGGTGATGTTGACCGCCACCTTTCATTTATAACACTCCTCGTGTCACCCGTGGAAAAAAAAATGTTAAATCATAGGGCCCACTATGATGTGTGTGTCTTATCGACATGGTCCATCCCTTTAGCCAACTCATTTTAGACATGATGCAAAAAATGAAGCATATTCCAAGATCAAGTGAACCACAGCACAGTAAACAATGGGAATTGAACTCTTATCATTGAAAGCTTCTTGAGGACCCCAAAAGTTTTGGATCAAACTGATATTTTGTTTCCCCTTTATCCAAGACTGTGTGACCATATGAACAAGTTGGATGACAAATAAACATCAATGTAGGCCCTAGGGAGAAAACAACTTTCAACCATTGACGTCTTAATGATCATTGTTCCTTAAGGTGCGGTCCACTTAAGCTTTTGATTTTCTTAATTTTTGAGTTCATGCCTTAAAATGTATTTTTTAAAAGGATAGATGGTGTGGATAACTCATATATATCAAGGTGGGGCCCACGTATTTAAATCAGTAATAACAGGTAGTGTACGGATGGCTTTTCGAAATGCAACTCCCTATGGATTTCAAACAGGTGGGGTAAGTAATAATTACTTATTTCCCCGTATTTACGAGGGAAATTAAAAATCAAACAGGCCCTAGATGTTTCGAATGCATTGCAATTACACACTTGCAAAGACAAGTATTAGATTACAGGATTCCAATTACGGTGGGATTTCACGGTAATTGCGAATAGAATTCCAATTTACACCGAATACAAGCCCCCAAATGAGCCTTTTTTGTACCAGAGTGGCCAACCCGATGACTACACTGATTTGATTGCGGGTTGTCACTGATGAACGCACCATGAGCCGACCGTGACAAGAAAGCGGGAGTATACTGTCCAAACTCTTAGCCAAGGCATTGCATCATCAGTCTTGAACTTCCGAACCACAAACACCTGGTTAGAAGTCAACGGCATTCGATGGCCCAGCTCTTCAATTTGTACAAGGCAATGGCTCAGGGATCTAAACCACTGATATTAAGGCACTCGACGTGTATGATCAATGCACACAAAATCACCCAGATGGAAAGATCCTCATCCTTCGAGGAAAATAAATACATAGTGCCAGCTCACATCCAGCCAAAAAAGAATCCATATAGTAAATTGTTGGGATCTTCCCGTAAGTGTGAATCTTCAGTGCATGGTCTATCCATCGTGAACTACATCATATACTGTCCAAAATATTAATGGTTTGGATCAGTATGACTGAACCATGGCCCATTTTTGTAAAAAACCTCAGCCAAAGGATTTCATCATCTCTAGAATGAGTTGAAATTTGAAACCACAACATCAACTTAATGGTTGATGGGTGAATGACCACAGTTCTTATTTTCACCTTCCCACGGAGCACCGGGCACCATCATTCTCAGATGGTGGGGCCATTGCTGCATGAGGACTAATCATTGCAGAACAGCATGCAATTTCTATAAAAAGAAAAATAGACATGTAAGCAAGAAGCGTTTGATTCAATTAATGTTAATCACTTGGCTTGAAAATTCAAGATTCACACCCGAACTTAACAACCAACGAAAAACTTAACAGGGACATCGATTTCTAAACACATGGCTGACCGGTAAGAGATCGCAACCATAGTTCTAAAACTCAGTGGCTCAAAGATCGCTAGAGTCGACTCAATGAGATTTTGAGCCGAGTCAATGGGAACTTGCTCCCGAACGTATGACTCTGCTCAGACTCAGCAACTCCACTCGAGTCAGCTTGACATTCAGCCAACCCACTGGGACTCGGACCAAATCTCTAGCCCAATCAGCTACATTTTTGTTAAAAAAATCGAAAATGCCATTGCTTTGAATTCCTGACCTTCTCCAATGGAAGAGAAGCCAGCAACCCATCTGCCATGAACAGTAAATATGCTAAATTAGCAATTTTTATTTATATTCACAGAACACCTTTTTTTTTTTTTTTTTTTGTAATTTTTATTTTCCAAAAAGGGGGAGCATACCCCCCAGATTTCATTGAAACAAACCAAAGGCTATACAAAATAGGGAGGGCAGACTAACAAAAAGATCCACCCGCTCCAACCAAAAACTGCACGTTCGGGGAGGCCCGACATTGCCCCAGCCAACCTATCGTAAGGAAAGAACCAAAAAGGGCACAAGAAACACAAACGGTGATGCAGGGATGAACATGATGAGGATAACTACTCAGAATCCACAGAGCTTCTCTGGACTCCTCACAGAGACTTCTCAAATCCACGGGGAAAGAAAGTAGAAAATAGAAATAAATTCTAATAAATTCGAAACTGATTAATTGATTCATAAAAATGAGTTCACAACCCTTTAAATATGGGTACCAAGCAATGGGAAATAAATCAGAATCAAACTACAAGTACAACTCCTAGAATTCGCAACTTACTATAAATAGTAAACTTACTATTTATAGACCGTCATGACGTCTACTAGTGCATAAGGTTTTCGGCCAAAAATAGTAAGTGTCCTATTTGGCATCACTAAACCGTTCTCCTAATTATTCTAAGCTCTTTTCATGTTGGGCGCAACTCCTAAACCCCGACGGATGAAGAGTTATAATCAAACAAAAACTTACTATTTATAGTAAAAATAAAATTAAAATAGGGAAACGACCGTCGATCCAGGGGTATTTCGTAATTCCCGGTGTCGCAATCCGGCGTATCGGGGTTGGTTGGCTAAAGTAGCTCGTTCTACCCCAAAATCATATATTTTATGTCAGATAACTCATTCCGGATTGCGAGATACGCTCAATTTAAGGTCCGATGGTCTGGATCACTTCTGTCGTCGACCGGGCCTTTTCTGATCCATCTTGGCCATGTAATTGTCCACGACCCGCTCTACATCAGTCTCCTTCACTTCAAAAGAACTCGTCCTCGAGTTCTCGTCATGCTCTGGTTTATGATACTCGGTTAGGTCTGCGACATTGAAAGTCCGTGAGATCGCCATGTCATCTAGAAGATCAACAACATAGGTGTTGTCATTAATCTTTTGGATGATTGGTACCGGTCCAATCTTTTTATTCTTCAACTTGTTGTACGTTCCGGTCGAAAATCTTTCTTTGCGCAGATGGACCATTACTTGATCGCCTACCTCGAACACTTTTCGTCGTCGATGCTTGTCTGCTTGCTCCTTATGCTTCTCGTTCGAAGCATGTAACTTGGTTTGTACCTCTGCATGAATGCCCATGATCTTGTCTGCAATATGTTTTGCTGAAATGCTCATGCCTAGGAGCTTGGGAGATGGACCAAGTTTAGTGTGTGGCGAGGTACTCGTCCGTAAATAACCTGGAACGGGGATTTTCCTGTCGAGCGGTTCACCATGTTGTTGAATGCAAACTCTACTTAAGACAAAGCCAAATCTCACTGCTTCGGTTTTTCTCCTGAAATACATCGAAGGAGGTTTCCTAACGTGCGATTCAAAACCTCAGTTTGACTGTCAGTTTGTAGGTAGTAGGCGCTGCTGAACTGAAGTTGTGTATCGAATCCAACTCACAAAGTCTGCCAAAAGTGGCTTATGAACTTCATGTCACACAATTTCTCTGAAGAATAGATTTGCCACGTGTGTTGCATCGAGTGTCTTCTTGCATGGAATAAAGTGTGCCATCTTGGAGAAACGATCTACTACCACGAACACCGAATCCATGCCGCGTTGTGTTCATAGGAGACCAAGCACGAAGTCCATTGATAAATCCTCCCAAGGACCGTCAGGCACAGGTAACGGGGTGTAGAGGCCCGTATTCTGAGATTGCCCCTTGGAGGTCTGACAAACATGACAATGTTGTACGACTTTTCTTACATCACGTACTAATTGCGGCCAGTAATACCGCTCTTCCATAAGAGCTCGCGTCTTATCTCGCCTGAGGTGTCTACCAAGGCCACCTCCAGGAAGCTCCTGAATAATCTGCTCCTTCAGAGAACTTTGAGAGATGCACAATCGATTCCCTTTGAAGAGAAAATCATCCTGTATATGAAGGTTATTGGGGTGACCTTTTTGGCACTTCATTCAAGAATCTTTGAAGTCCTCATCCTCGGCATACAGCTCCTTGAGACAGTCGAAGCCGACTACCTCGTTGCTCATTATAACAAGTAGTGATGCACGACGGCTAAGTGCATCAACCACCTTGTTCTTCTTCCCTGACTTGTGCTTCAGAATGAACGTGAATTCCTATAAAAACGCAACCCATCTAGCATGCACACGATTCACGTTAGTCTAACTATTAATAGACTTTAATGCTTGATGGTCAGTGTACAGAACAAACTCTCTTTGAATCAGATAATGCCGCCAATGTCGCAATAGTGCCTTTGAACAATCAAGCATTACAACTCAAGCTCATAAGTCGACCACTTCTTTCGGGCTTTGCTAAGCTTCTCGCTGTAGAAGGCTATCGGCTTGCCTTCCTGTAATAATATCCCTCCAATTCTGATGTATGATGCATCAGACTCAACCTCAAATAATTTGTCGAAATTAAGAAGCACTAAAATCGGTGTTTTAAATAAACGATGCTTGATCTCATAAAATCTCTTGTCAGCTTTATCGGTCCATTGGAACGGTTCTTTTTTCATGCAATCTGTTATATGCGCGAGTATGGTGCTAAAATCTCGCACAAATCGACGATAGAAAGTCGCCAACCCGTGAAAACTCCTCACCACATGAATGTTTGTCGGGATTGGCCATTCCCTAATAGCTCACACCTTTTCATCGTCCACACGAATGCCTGTGGACGTTACAATAAATCCTAGAAACAATAGGCTGTCAGTTAAAAAACCACACTTCTTCAAGTTGAGGTATAACTTGTTAATTTGTAGGACCTGCAGCACCTGCCTGAGATGTTTCCTGTGCTCCGCCTCATCCTGGCTATATATCAATATGTCATTAAAATATACTACTACAAATCGGCCAGTGAACAGTTTTAAAACTTAATTCATCAAATGCATAAAAGTACTTGGTGCGTTTGATAGGCCGAAGGGCATGACCAGCCACTCATACAACCATTCCTTAGTCTTGAATGCCGTTTTTCACTCATCACCGGGTTGGATACGAATCTGATGGTACCTGCTCCTTAGATCTAGTTTAGAGAACACCTTGGCCCCTTCTAGCATATCGAGCATGTCGTCCAACCATGGTATTGGGAACCGATATTTGATGGTGATTTTGTTGATTGCCCCACTGTCGATACACATGCGTCAGCTTCCATCTTTTTTTGGCGTTAATAATGCTGGTATGGCATATGGGCTCATGCTCTCTCTCAAGAGACCCTTACGGATCAATTCCTCCACTTGCCCCTGAAGTATCTTACAGTCCTTCGGACTCATTCGATAATGAGGGTGGTTGGGCAGGCTATCCCCAAGGACGAGGTCTATGTGATGTTGGATGTCCCTCATGGGGGGCAATCGATCAGGTAAATCTTCAGCCCAGACTTCTTTGAATTCGTTTAGCAACAGTCTTAAGCTTGGAGGGATGTTTGAGGATTCCTCTTCCTCGCCCTTCACCACTACGACCTATACTTCGCCGGTTTTCTTGGATTCCTCCATGAAATTCCGAATGGTCAAGAGAGAATTCCCCTCTACTTTAGAGGCTTTAGGGTGGTTCTCTGGTGCCATAGGGACAAGGATTATTTTTCGACTATCCTTGACGAATATGTAGACATTATCTCATCCCTAATGGGTCGCATCACGGTCCAACTACCAGGGTCGACCGAGTAACATATGACAAGCTTCCATGTCGACTACATCACAAAGTATTTGATCCTTATAATTTTTGCCAATTGAAAACGAAATAGTGTATTGTTCAGTTACCTTGGTCTCATTCACCTTTTTTATCCAGCCAATTGAGTACGGGGAAGACTGTTTCGTCGTTGGTAGCTACAACTTGTTCATCATCACTCTTAAAACGATGTTTTCGCTACTACCGCTATCTATGATCACATCACAGACCTTTCCGTTGACAGTGCACCGAGTACGAAATATATTGTGTCATTGTGGATATAATTCCTTTCGTGGGGCATACAGTAATCGCCTCACAACTAGAAATTCGCCACGATCCTCGCCCGTCACTTCATCGCCACCAGCTGCTAGTTCTTCAGTTGTTTGTTCATGTTCATTAAAGCCATGGTCTTCTTCTGCGGCCTCATTTTCAGTGTCCCCTTCGTTTATAGTCAAGTTGCTGCCGGACGTTGAAGACAAGTATTTGATAAGTGGCCTGGTTGGCCACAACGGTAACAATTATTCGACTTTGGCCAAACATAAGGATTTTGAATCTTACTCTGGCCCACTGTTGTGGGTGCTGCACGTTGAGGTCTGGAAGAGCTGCTCCCCGTACACGGTTTGCGATTGTAGCCAACTACTGGAATTCTTCAGTATAATCTGTGATGGTTCGATTTCCTTGTCGGCAATTTTGGTATTACTGGAATAATATCAGCTCATAATCATTGGGGAGAAATCGTGATCAAAGAAGACATCTCATCCGTGGCCATGATGAGATGGGCGCCTTGTTCTGGAGAACTCATGAGAGTTATAATTGTTCCCACCATGCAGAAGTACCAGATTTTAACTTAAACGCTACCAATTTTACCCTTTTATGATCTGACACGTTCATATAATCAAAATATATCTCTACTTCGGCTAGCCAATCGAGGAAATCTTCTATACATAATAAACCATTAAAGCTAAGAAGTTCAGCCTTACCTTGATAGTCTCTTGCAACACAATCTAGATGATCGCCTCCATGGATTGGTCGTCGGGCAAAACCCTCATTAAAGTCCTCGTCGCTAGAACTTGAATCATCTGGTGTAGCCCTACAGTTTGCTATTGGTAGTGCTTTACGAAAATCGGGGTTGCGTCGTACAGCAACCATGGGTGGTGGAGCCACCATGGGTAGTGGCGTAACCATAGGTGGTGGAGCACCGCCTAGGGCTCGGGGCGGAAGTAGCGCATCCATAAGACGGTCGAGGGCTGCCTGCAGCCCTTGTATGATCAACTGACTCTCCCGGTGAAAAGCTTCCATTCTTTCTGAAAGATAACGAATCCAAGGATCACCGTCCATAGAATTTTGATTCATACCTTCATTGTTTGCCATCGATCCGAGGGGAATCATCGATTTGATACCAATTGACGCAGGGATGAATGTGATGAGGATAACTACTCTGAATCCACGGAGCTTCTCTGGACTCCTCACAGAGACTTCTCGAATCCACGAGGAAAGAAAGTAGAAAATAGAAATAAATTCTAATAAATTTGAAACTGATTAATTGATTCATAAAAACGAGTTCACAACCTTTTAAATAGGGGTACCAAGCAATGAGAAAGAAATCAGAATCAAACTACAACTACAACTCCTAGAATTCGCGACTTACTATTTATAGACGGTCGTGACATCTACTAGTGCACAAGGTTTTCGGCCAAAAATAGTAAGTGTCCTATTTAGCTTCACTAAACCGTTCTCCTAATTATTCTAAGCTCTTTTCACATTGGGCGCAACTCCTAAAGCCCGACGGATGAAGAGTTATAATAATATTAAAACTTACTATTTATAGTAAAAATGAAATTAAAACAGGGAAACGACCGTCGATCTAGGGGTATTTCACAATTCTGGGTGTCGCAACCCTGCATAGCTGGGTTGGTTGGCTAAAGTAGCTCGTTCTACCCCAAAATCATATATTTTACATCAGATAATTCATTCCGGATTGCGAGATACATCCGATTTAATGTCTGATGGTGTAACACCCTGGTTTTTAAAGCCCGAGGATAGTCGCTCGAGTACGAGAACCCGAGTATTATGTCATGAAGTGGACTAACATACATCTAATTAGCAGCAAATTATATAACCTGGACTAAGGCGTCATTGTATAAACTAAGGATATCAAGAGTAACAATAAGGAAGCTTAATACATGTGAATGGGAGCAAAATGAAATCCCACAACAGGGGAAATATTTTATTACAATTCAAACAAGTTACAAAATCTGAAATATGAGAACAAGTAAATCCTATATTAATAGTCGAGCTCCAACGGCTCAACTGCAATGGCATAGAGGCCCTCATTGCCAATCTCCACCTCAGCCATCCTTGGAATCTCGTTCTAGGGGTCTCCACCTGTTACCATTCCTGCATCTATTTCGTGCAACCGCACTATTGGGTGAGTAAAAACTCAGTGGGAATTTCCCTAATGGATTTGACCATAACCCATCATCCCAAGATAGATTAACAATTCATATTTAATTCACAGGGCAATACAAATACATATACAACATATTCAAATTACAAGGAGACTAATCATGAAATTATAAATGAATGTATGTGTGTATGAATGTATGTTCAAGTCCCAGATCTGGGTATATAATCCAGCTGTCAAAATAAAAGACCGCCCGAGGTAGATAAACTACCTGGAAAAAGCCATAAAGGTGAGTGCGCCCAAGGACGATCTCCTAGAAAAATACCCGGGGGTATGCCCGAGGAGTAAAAATTCCGGAAAAGCCTCATATAAAATAAGAGCACCCAAAGTGACTCAAATGCACAACTCTGCTCATTCAACTGATTTACAGTAAATCGAGCAGAATGTGGCTTACATTAAGCACTCGGAAAAGCTCACCTGTCATGCGTGAATGTTATGCACCATGACACATATATACATTACTTTAATAGAATAAGAATGACTTTTAATTTTCAAATAGGAAATATCCAACTATACATTCCACATGGATTTCCATAATTTCTTTACATCTAAGGAAGGTTCACCACGTATCATGTACATTTACAAGCGAGGTCATATCATTTGAATTATCTAAGAGTTCTTCTATGTCCCTTAAGGACTCTTCCTATAATCCTTCTTCATACCACTCACAATGTATAATGAAATAAGAGTTTGTAAGCTCAAGTCAGACTCATTAGAGTTATATTCATGAATTAAAGATGACAAGAGGAATTTTGTCTCATAGCAAAACAGTAATAATTATGAAAGATGGAGTTCCCATCGTCCATTTGTATACTATATGCAAACAAATTCACATTTGCCATATCTTAAGAACTATCCTCATGATAGTACCAACTAAATTAGATATTAGAGAATATAGAAAGTCATGAAGGTAATATTTCACTACCCAATTCACAGATAATCTAATGTGGAAGCTTTCTTTTCTTAATATGTCTAACAGTGTCATATTCATATGCAAATCATTATGAATGTAACATAGAGTTTATAAGACAATACATCATGCCTATAATTTTAAGGAAATATGACATTAAAAAGATTAATCCAAGAAAGTCCAATAGTTAGGAATCGATGATTCTATACATTAGAGATTTAATCCATATGGAAATTAGCGAAAGGAAGAAGCTATGGTGGATGCTCCTCACCTTGAAGTGTGGTTTCTCTTCTTGCTAGACTAAGGACCACAAAGGAGTCCAAAGCACTCAATCTACCCTCACTAGCTTGAATTAATTCCATTCGACGTATTGAACCTAGATATAGATGATTTCAGTTTTTATCATAAGACTTAGAATGATAGAATAATAACTTGATTAAAATCCAAACAAAGACTCTAAAACTACCTTTCTTGAATGTGTCCCAAACTCGGCTCGAGTTCGAACTGAGTTAACTCAGCTTGACTCACTCCCTCTCCCTCTCTATCTCATTTCTTTTCTTCTTTCTCTTTCTTTTCCACTTTCCTTCCTTTCTTCTCCCTCTCTTTGTGAAGGTTTGTAAGGTCTGCCATTGGTCTAAACTCGGACCGAGTTGAGGCGCTTAGACTTCGTGGCGGAAATCAACCCGACTTCAACTCGACTCGGTGCGGTAATGGGCTTGTCGCAAAGACCCGCCTTCTTCTCCCACTTCTCTTATTCTTTCTCTTACTGATTTCAGTTGCAGTGTCCAATCCCACACCTGAACTAAGGACCCAGCAAGGAACCCGCCTCAACTTCGTCAGGACTCGACGTTGAACCGAGCAACAGCCACATCATCTCTTCTCCTCCTCCTTCTTTCTTCTCTTCTTGCTCCTTCTCTCCTTCTCTTTCTTCCCCTGGCCACCTTCCCAAAACATGGAATGTGCCGAACTCGACCAGCGGCTCTCATCAGCGAGTCGGCCAGCCCATGACCCGACTCGCTTGCTAGGTTGACCCAACTTGGTGCAACAAAGAAAACCGCACCCTTTCTTCTCTCCCCTTCTTTCTTTCTCTCGTTAGCTCTGATAGGAAGGCCAGAACGGTGTCGGACTCGATGCTCCTCGCCCTGTCTCCTAAAGACTCGGACAGAAGGACACAGCAGCAATGGCGCAGCTGGTGGGCGACTCGGCTCTCTCTCTCTTTCTCCCTCCTTCTTTTTCCTCTTTCTTTCTCTTCTTTCTGATCTCTGCTTCTCTTTGGAATCTCTTCTTTCTTTTCTTTCTTCTATCTCTCTCTTTTCTCTCTCTGATGGAACACCCAAATGGGACGTTGTAGGCAGTTGCAACTCGAACTGAGTCGACCCAACTGACTGTGGTACCACAGCGGCGCCCAAAACTTCTCTCTCTATTTGAATCCGTTACCCTAAAAGAAAAGTGGATTATTTATACTCTCCTAGACATCTAGAAGGATCGGCAACTAATCACGCATCAGTTACAAGCTTCGTCCATTAATCACGATTAACAGTGAGAGATCGCTGATGATGTCTCTAAGAACTGAGTGTTTGGCTAAGATCGGATGTCATGGAAGGATGTCTGAGACCATGAGCCAACAGATGGATGGCTTAGATCAAGGAATGGGGTCCATAATCAAATGGTGCGTTTGATGGCCAAACGGTGAAGATGACTCCACCGAAAATGGCATTTTCTCAACCGGCGGGTGATCTTATGATCAGATGCATTTGGAAGGTTCAGATAGGTCACAGAGACCTTGTGGGACCCACCATTTGGATGGACAACTACGAAAACTCAAAGAGTTACTCGTTTATAGGTTGCGGCGGTTTTCTTGTTGAAAAGGGAGCCCTAAAGTGCGGAGATGGATGGATGGCTAGGATTGTTTTAGGACGCACGACCAGGATTTGAGTACAAGTTCTCGGGTTTGCCAGCTCATTGGCAGTGGGATGGGATTTCTATTTTTAGAAATCACGTGCGCACAAGGCACTGCCTGCGGATGGAGGTGTTCACCGGTGCATCTGAAAATCGTGTGGAAATGCTTATAAACCTAGTAGGATTGGTCCGATGATCGTGATGAACGGTCCTGATCATTGATCTGATCCGAGATGGTGGGTCACATCGGACGCAAACGGAGGCCTTCCGTTTAAACTGTAACCAGCGGGAATGACGGAAGGAGAGAGAGAAAAATCTCTTTTGCTTGCTATAGACGGGTCAACACGGTCAAACCGTGTTGACAGTTACAGTGAGTTGTGAGAGCATGCACACCTGTGCACACGCAACTGCAGTGGGACCCACCCTGATGAATATGAATTAGATCCAATCCGTACATCACTCTCTTCTGGTCCTATTAAGGTATTGGATGAAGAACGGGGTAATTCAGGTGGGTCATAATAGATAATTTCTTAACTCTAATTATAGATTTATGTTGGTCCTATGGTCGGATCATTCTGAAATTGATCATCAACGGTGATAAGGGTACACGGGGTCATTTAACTAGAAATCAATGGATGGATTAAGGATTTTATGGCCAAATAGATATTTATAATATTTATTTTTCCTTTTTCAATCTTTTTGGTATCATTATTATTTTTATCTAAGCTGTCTATGTGAGTAGTATCCCTTTGAGCACTATTTATCCATTCTATCATCCTCCTGTCGCTTCAATCAGAATGATTATATTATTTTAATTTATAAGTGGCCCACAATACATGAGTCTTAACGTGTGGTACTCGATTAATTTAAATTAATGGTTGAATTTGAAATTTGATATCTTAATTATTGAAATTCCACGATAATATCTAATGAAGGTGAACCACATAAGTTATTTGTATTATCACACAACTTGTTAATCTGGTTTATAATAATAACTCCCGAGCACACAAAAATACGGGGTGTTACAGATGGTCTGGTTTATAATAATAACTCCTGGGCCTTTTCTGATCCATCTTGGCCATGTAACTGTTCGCGACCCGCTCTACATCAAACAGGCTGCTAGGAGATTCTCACCCCACCCAAACCAGACTTGTCTAGGACCAGCTGACCCCTTGTAAGGAAGGGGATCTGAGCGGGGTGCCCGAATATTTCGAATCGCTGGTTGGTGCTAGCTCAGCGGGACAAGCTATCAGCAACCCAGTTAGCTTCTCGTGGAACATGCTTAATGGACAACGATCCCAAGGTCCGAAAAGACTCAAACTTCTTCTTCGAATAAAATAGCCTCCAAGGCACGTCTCCCAGGCTAGAGAGCAGATCGACAACAACAATGGAGTCGCTTTCCACATCAATCAAAGTAAGCCCTCTGTCGAAAGAAATGGAAAGACCGTCTACGACTGCCTTCACCTTCGCTAGGAAGCTGGATCCCTGACCGTAGCCCTTAGAGAAGGCTACTTATTGCCACTATATACTTCTAATTTAATTATTAAAATACTGAGTCAAGTCTAGCATAATTTAATTTAGAAGTGCACTAGGATTCCCAAAATACAGTTATCAACAAAAGAATCATTCATAAAAAAAAAAAATAATAATAATAACAATAAACTTTGGTAGAAGATTACGATATGAAGATTACGAAATAGTCTCAAAAAATAACATAGTAAAAACAAAGTAGAAAAAGATAACCATCCCGCTCTGGGTCAGTATCGTCCCCAAGCTACCACTCGGTGGAGATCACGGGCACTCCATAGAAAGATCATGTCACCCAGTAGAGGAAATTTAGAAAAATGATGGCATATCATCACCAAATCCAAATCACAAATGAATCATATTCTCTCCGGACTATAAAAAAGGCAGATTAATACATTAAGAAACTTTGAGCTTTGACACCACCATATTATCTTAGGGACATTACAAGTTAAATAACTTCTTTTAATATTCCAAAAATAAAAATAAAATAAAAACATCACTGTAAATGTCAGATCATTGTCACACCTGTGCCACAATTCAGTATCCCACATAATATATCTGAGGGTGCATATGTATATCAAATACTGTCACCAGACAGGAACATAACTAGCACTCATTAGGTATTCAATTCTGTTACACCCTAATCCATAGCTTAAGTGATAGACTAAGTGAAAGATACCTCTTTTGAGCACTGAGGTCTTGGCATCGATTCCCTTGTGGGCGTGGCTCACAATAAAGTGTAAACTGACAGTGAGTGTACTAACAAGCTAACCAAAAAAAATTTGAAACAGAGCTTCAACAAGCGCAAGAGCTATACAAAAGGAGGCCAAAGCCAGCCAACTCAACTATACAAAATAATAATAATAATAATAACAAGAATAAATAATAAATAATAAATCCCCACCCAAGATTACAAAAAACAAAAAATTTACATTCAATATTCCCATCCAAGCAGAAAGCCTACTCCAGGCCCCTTGCATGCATCTTGACCCATCCCAAAGCATGACTGAAGTTCCTAAAGCACCTTCTGTTATTTTCTTCCCAAATCGCCCAAAGACCCGCCAATAAGCAAAGCGGCCAAATGTCTTTCTCCTCCTTTCCAAGCTCCATTGTACGAACATAAAAGATGGTAGCCAGTAGAGTTTGGTGTGACCCAAGAGACATTGAACTTGAGAAGAAAAAAATTCCATAAACCGCTAGCAAAAGCGTAGTGAAGAAATACATGATTAACCATCTCCAAATAGACCATGCACATATTGAAAAAATTAGTGGTTTTTAACAAATAATAAAAACAAAATTCGAATTTTCAAAATTTCGGGATTTTCCCGCCAAAACGTATTTTGAATTTTTTGAATTAAAAAGTGCGGTGTGTGTGCTTTATCCCACATCGGAAATGTAAAAGAAACTTTTGTGGTTTATATGAGATGTTGTGAAAGGTATTCTTACTTGGAGCTTTTTGGAGGAGATAAAACTTAGGTTGCGTGTTCCAGTCAAGGCTCTGAACACACGCACGCACGCACGCTTCAGCGCTTTGGGCACCAGGGCGCGGCGCGTGGCGGTGTGTGGTCGTAGTGGCGCTAGATGGGGGTCGCTCCTTCGCGACCTTACGCGAACCGGTGCGATCGCGGTGCGATGGGTCCAAAGGCGATGGGTCCGTCGAGCCTTAGGGCAAGATGCGGATCCGAAATGAGCCTGGGTTTTATAGGTGATCCGAGAACGGTCGGATCTTGAATCCAAAACGTCCGCCTGCTTCTACAAACGGCTCTCGCCTTGAAAGCCAAACGGTCCGAAACGGACGGGCCAGATGATCTAACGGTCGATCTTCTCGATCTAATGACCAGAAACGTCTGGAATTAATGGACAACGGCCAGAAACATTTTTCAAACGTTCTGGACCATTGATATCACACAGCAACGGGTCTAAAACCTGAGGCCTATATAAACTGGACCATTCCAGTCCGATTTCATCATCTCAAAAATACCATCTCTCCCATCAGATAAAATACAGTCCATAGCTCCTAAAGAACACTGTGATCATCTCGACCGTCTAAATCTGTCAGAAGAAATCTATTGCGTTAAATTGTTCCATAGTGGACCTATCGTGATTGTCGCTTGCACTGATCCAGATAAGGCTTGTCTTATCCTGAAGCAATTATCGTCTGTAACCCATCAAGAAGTGATAAGGGGACGAATCACGCTTTAAGGACAGCGTATTTTATACGTGATTCAGCCTAGTGAAATTGCTATTTTTTCAATTATTTCTTTTCTGATTTTCGGTGTATTCAACCAAATTTTCTAACAGCACATGATGCAAATATTTGGTAGTACCATCCCCTGTTTCCACATTCAAAACCCTCTCCCTAACCACTAGCCATGCAAAAGCTGCTACTCTTGGCGGAACTCCATAAGACCAAACATACTTTGTATTGATGATCCCATCTGATCCGCTACAACTTCACCAAATTATAGAAAGACTGCAAGTATCCCAAGTGTGCCTCTTTCTATTTTAACAGGTCGTGTTACAAGAGTGCCTCTTTAAACAGGTCCTGCGCTCCAAACCATGACAGAAGCTTTCATACCTGAAAATTCCTAAGCTACATTCCATTTGTCCATAACTTCAGGGCTCAGTTCATCCACAAAGACATAGTTTGCTAATGTACTGGACATCTGGGGCCCATGGTCTGGTGATCTGAACCGTTGGACTAATGCCCCATTGATGGTCTGTAACAAGATGTTTCCGAGAGAAAATACAGCAACAATCTACATTCAAAGGGAAAAAGACTAAATACAAAGGCTAGGTAGGATCTTCTCATCTTGAAAATTGCTACGGGCATCGCCAATCTTGGGGCAACTGGATCAACAGATTGGACCAGCAACCCATGAACACAATGTACAGAATCGTGCCCATGGGAAAAATACAAGGCCGCTGGTGAACAGAACCCATGAACCTGGTTGTTTGCTAATAAGCAAGAAAAGCATGACTCAGCCCCAGACCTCTGCTAAAGCAAGTCTCAAGTATGAATTTGAAACACAAGATTTTGTGCATGTACCTGAGCTCTCCAATAATGGTGGTGATGGAGCCAGAGGAGCAGAAAGCGATGATGAATAGTTGCATTGCCACATATGAGGAACTATCCTTGATGAGAGTTATCAGCTTCCCTAAGTCAGTTCTCACATTTCATATGAGTTCCTCTTTTGTTTCTCCCATCGATGATGATGATGATGACAATGATAGCCACGATGGTGATTGAGCCTTCCAGTACTTGACGGTTGAAGAAGCTTATCAGCTTTTGACGGCATCACTGTGGACATTGCCAATAACTTTCATACACAGACTCATATCATATGAAGCTGGCCTTATATTTTCCAGTTAAATTATAATTTACCACCAACCGGGACCCTCAGTTCACAGGCCGCACCCCAACAGTCCTGACACGGAACCGATGCTGAGGTTGCACATCTTCTGCTTCATCTTCCTCTTCACTAGAATCATCTTCAACCCGGTCCCACCTTGAGTAGTCCAGGCCTGAATGACCTTCGGTTTAGGGATTGCTTCCCATCCTTTGGGATGTAAATCAGAGTGCTCAAGGCTCTGAGCCTGTGGTACAGGGAGTTTGGAATTATTGCTTCGAGTCTCAGCTTTCTGATCTGAGATTACTGCTGCACCTACTGCGTTGAGCATCAGCTTCCATTGTTTCTTCTTCAAGCTCAGCCTCCACTGATTCTTCTCCTTCAAGCCCAGCTTCCAGTGCTTCTTCTTCGAGTTCAGCTTCCAATGCTTCTTCTTCAGATTCGGGTATCGGAGCGAGTGACTTCGCAAGCGTAAAGAATGCCCAAGTTAGTTGGTCAGGAAGGTACAAAAAATGATTTACATCAAAATTTTCTTCAGCTTCACAATTTCTTTCACGATGCATGAACTTGGTTTGTCTACGAAATTTCTCACAAGTCCTTGATGGTCAAATTCAATTATAACTTGTGGTACGGTTTAATCATATACAGGTTCTTATCTTAGACATTTTGACATATATTCATGTGGTATTGTAGACAGTTTGCAAATGGCAAGGTCTTGAAGATTGCAAATATAATTGTTGGCATATCTTGAAGGATCCAACAACAGAAATTAACTTGTAACTCAAAAAATTTACCTTGGAAGGTTTTAGTCCACCATTACTGTAAGGCTTTTAGATTGTATAGCTGAGGTGTGTGCAATAGTGGATGGGCTTTGTAACTGTTATAGCTTGGGTCTTAGAAATCTGCAGGTGGAAAGTGATTCTATAATTATTTTTGAAGGGATACATGTGCATTCAAAGGGCCCATGTGGTATTGGTGGATTGAAATTCAGAAGCATGCATCAATTCATCCATTCTATCTGAGGGGCGAACTCAGTGGTATTGGTATATGTTTCCGTCCACAGATGTTTCTAAAGATAAGCTATAGAGAGGAAATGGAGAGCTTATCTATTTCCTGTTGCATTCATGTTGGCTAGATCATCTTATGTTGACCTTCTCCCATGTTTAGCAATGGCCCATTCAGCAATTTTCCACATGTATTGGAATTATGTCAATTTTAGTAGATCCTGTATATTTTCTTGTTGTAGTTTCAATTTTTCCTTCAGCATTAATGTTCAATTTCTCGTTGGTATTTTTTCATGTTACTTGCAACCCATGAAATAACATGTTTGAGTTGGCGAATGGGCTAGTTGGCAATTACAAAATTGATAACTGCACAAATAGCATTACCATCAACTCAGGAAGTTTCACTGTTTGTGAGAAAGCAGCTTGAACTGTTATTTACATGGATTGCACGGGACCATCTGCAATGTCATGCTGTTTCTTTGTTAGGATACTATTGTAGAGCTAAGCTCCTTAGCATGCAAAGGAGCTTGCAAATACCTCTTGGGCAAATACCACAGAAGATTTTTTATTTTTCATTTTATAGGCATCAAAATATCCTACTTGGGTTGCCTGTCATAATCAATATTCTGAAGTTCAAAGTCAGTTTGGAAGTTTGATGTCTGTTAGGCCGTAAATGTTTTCATTATTTTAATTGCCTGATTCATGGATGTTTATGTTCCATTAGCAATCTAGCTTATGAAACTGTTGACTGTTGTAAGATCAACATTAGAAATGACGAGCTCATGAAAGGGTATGGACAATGCCTATGATGAGAACATCTAAATCTGAAATTTTATTCATGTGCAGCAATTCATTAATGAAAAATTGGGTGCTTTTGCTTGCAAGCAAATCACCTTGACTTTCAAACTAGAGAAAATATGTTAGTCTTGGAAATAAGTTGATAATCACATTTTATTGTAGATTAATTCAGCCCCTTGTTATCATCTTTCTTTTCATAAGCTAGGCTACTGTTCATTTTTTGCAAAATTTTCTGAATTTTGTTAACTAATCCACATGCCGATGTTGCATGGCCTGAAAGTTGCATCTACCATTCATCTCAACCATTTGTGTTGGTCCATGTCCTTTTTTTTTTTTTTTTTTTTTTCTTTTTCCTGAGAATTGTACTCTCATAAGCTGGCCTTCCTACTACAATCATGATGGCAGGAGTCTCGATGGAAGAAAGAAAAGACAATGATGAGCGGAAGATAAACAGTCATTTTGAGGATGGTACATTGAGTATGGAACAGAGTGGGGTGAATCAGCGGACACTCTCAGCTACTGCCAAGCAATCTATGCAGGAATCGATGGATTACCAAGATGTTGAAGTTGCAAATGACCAAAATTCTGTTGAAAATGCATCAGAAGTTGCTCCTGGTTATGTGCCAAGTGAACTTAGTGAACAAATTATTTTTGAAATCTCTTCATTGATGGTCCGCCCATTATGTAGGTGTTGCACAGGGAACATTTCAAGTAAGTACGATGTTTAAAAGTTTCTAATTAAGCTAAATTCATTTGTCAATTATCCATAGATCACCTTTTACTGGTTATTTTTGGCATATATTTCCTGCACAAAATTCTTAGCTGTCAAGGCATAAAATCTCCAAGATAAATGGCTTGATGGAAAAGAAGTTATGTTGTTTTAACTTACAAGTTATGTTGTTTCAACTTATAAGTTATGTTGTTATAACTTTTATGCTTCAATGTCTCTTCCATGAGCTTTGATGTTAATCACATCAATTGTTCCTACTAATGGCATGCAAGAAAGTTGTTCTACCAAATATGTAAAGAAATCTGCGAACTGTATAGAAATTTTCTTATCAGTGTGGTTATTAGTCTATCTTTGCTAAAGAAGGGTATGGATCATCTCCAGATTCCTCACGGATAGAGTCAGGAGGAAAAGAGGAAGAAAAGAGTATAATCTGGGTAAAATAACACCAGGTAGCAGTGCTGATAATTACACTCATTGTTCAAACCTTTTTTAGATCCCACCGTCCATAAGGTCCCATAAACCAGCACAAAGGAGACCTTGATAAAAAAGTTTCAATGGTGGGCGTTCAAACCCCACTATGGGCCCACCTTAGCCTTAGATCTGCTTTAATTTTTAGCTTGTTGATTCAGCAAAATGGATGAACGGTGTGGTAAAGCACATATATCAGGGTAGGCATTATAAAGAGGATCAAATCAGGTGAGAACACAGCCTCACCCAGGACAACGCAGCCCTTATTGTGGGCCCACCTTGATGTATGTATTCTGTATTCTAATTGTGCATCTGTATTATGATTTACTATATTGTTGCCCGCATGTTTGATAAATTGCACACACTATGATTTACTATATTCATGTTTTAGATTTGAGCTGAATTCGTTTATCTATATCTTGTGTGATTAGAGGAGAACCTTAGCAATTTAAGTTAGGAATTTTTAAAAGGTCCTATTCACCCCCTCTACGAATTATAGCCTTACTTTCTACCTCCTATCATAGTGGTTATTGAACTTGGACCGCAATTTCATGATTGTTTTTGAAGTCTCTGTACCTGATGCAGCGTCTTCTCAAGTGGACACGCACCTTCTCTTAGTTCAGTAAAAGTGTTCAACATGCATATATAGGGGCTGCAGTGCAAGTCGGAGTAAATCAGTGCTATTTTAGGGGTTTGGTGTGGGTCGGTGCACATCAGTGTGGGGTTTGATTATTTCTAGTCTTCATACCCAAATGTAACATCTTCTCAAGTGGATACACAACCACTCATAGTTCGGTGAAAGCATTTGATGCGCGTTCAAAGGAGCTGCGGTGTATCGACGTGCGTTCGACAGGGAACACCTTAATGAACGTGGTGCATATCCGTAGTGTCTATTTGTTTCATTCGGCCATTCGAGTATGATATATCAACATATAAGATGATCAAAATCTCCAATGGCCCACACCAATGGAAAAAAGAATGATGAATTTCTATTATTACAATTTTATAAGAAGCAAGGACCTTATGATGTGGTCCACTTATGATATGGAGAAAACTTTTTTTTTTTTTAGAGGCCTAATTCCTGAAATTGTTATGGAAGAAAAGATGGATGGGTATGATCCCAAAATTAAATCACAGCCAAAGCTCAATTAGACCACATTACATGACATAGTGTGAAAATGATGTATACCGTTGAAACCTCCTTAGGGCCCACATTGATGTTTATTTATCTTCCAACATGTTCATAAGTACACAGAGACATGGATGAAGGGAAAACACAAATATTAGATTCTAGGCAGCTTCAATCCCCACTATTTTGCTCACGTGACTTTTTTATCTACATAATTTTTTACTTTCAAAAGCGGATTGGGAGAGATTTTAGGGCTCACTCGAGTTATGAATTAGGCTACATATCATAGTCTAGGCCTAATAAGTGGTGGTGGACAGGTTGGATGACACCTACATGTCACAGCTCGATCACATTATTGTAATAAAGAAAATAGAGAAATGAACGGTGTGGATAAAACAAATAGATGGACAACGGGGTCCACTTGAGGTTTGGATATGTCTGAATTTTTTGCTAAGGCCTTGAAATGATCTGGAAAAATAGATGGATGGCATGGATAAAAAAAAAAAAAAAAACATAAAAAATGGGGCCTACACAGCATTGTCCAGTAGCCCCCTCGCTACTGGCAGTGTCAGTGGCCAATCCTGCACCTAGATTGCCTGCAAAAGCCTTCACAGGAAGTTCCTGCGCTGGGATGCTAGGTGGGGCCACCGTAATGTTGGTGAGGAATCTACCCCATCCATCTATTCCACCAGCTCATTTAAGGACATGCGACCGAAATTTAGAAGGATTTAAAACTCAATTGGGTCATATCAGAGGAAAAAGTGGGGATTCAGTTACCAATGTTTCAAATTAGGATGTATTTTGTGTTTTCACTTCACCTCAATGGTAATGAGCTTATAAAGGGTTTGGATGGCATGTAAACACCAAGCTGGAGGTTTCAACTGTAGGCATTTATTTTCCCAATTTCCCCCGGTGGCCCAGTTGAGTTTTGGATCCACTTCATTTTTTATATATATATTTTTTGTTTTGTATCTCCAAACAGAGGGACGGGGTGGATTTCTCACCAATATCATGGTGGGCCCCACCAACCATCTCAGCACGAGAAGGAAATTTGTGTCCAGCAATCCGTGTAAAGTTACATGGGCAAAGGCCAGATCTACTTCAAATGTTTGTGGTGCTACTTTGACGTTTGTGACAAATTTATAGTGTCCATCCATTTTTTCAAATCATTTCATGACATTGGACAAAAAATTAGGCATATCTGAAACTCAAGTAGATGGGAAGAAGTGGGTAGAGAAATGCCTATTGAAAGCTACATTCTACCATTGTGTTTGTATGAAATATATAATGTTCACAAGCTCATTACTACTTAGATAAATTGAAAACACAAATATATTATTAGCCAGCCGATCTGATTTTTTCCCCGCATACAAATGTTTCAATAAGGAATTGTTCAATTTCACTGTTTCTTGTTGTGCGGTCGGTTCAGTTTGGATCTGTCTCATTTTTTATTTTATTTTTTCGAAAAAATCATTTTTTAGTTTCATGTCTTATAATGATACAGGGAAACTAGGTGGATTTCTCACAAACGTCGTGGCTGGAAATAAGTTCCCACAAAAATATTTTGGGCGGAACCATAATTAATAGGCGTGTTGGTGCATGTTGACAAAACTGATTTTTAAGAGTACCTTGCTTTTTTACAAAATGGCAGAAATGCCCATTCAACTAGTAAAGAAGGGCCGGGGTGTTGTTACCTGTGGGGTGAGCCTAACTGAGAGTTGGATTGGAATGAATTTTGGCTACCAAGGAAAAAATTGTTAGACGTACGTGATGAATGGATTGGATTGTATACAGGCACATGAGACTTATAGAAGGCAGTTTCCTTAACCTACAAGCGCTTGGAGTAGATCCGGCCTCTTTTTTTTTTTTTTTTTTTTTTTTTTTTTTTTTAAATACGATAATTTTACTACATGTACGCCCTAGATTCTTCATATAAAGGTAGCTAGTGACGAAACCAGGGATTCCAGCGAATGGATGGAGATTGGCTACTAGTCCGGCGCCCCAGACGATCCTCGGGAGGCCACAGCCTCTTCTTAGGCAACCTCACCTTCAACGTCACATAGGACGACCTAAAAACGAGATTTGGCCAATTTGGGGCAATTTCGGATACCTACATCCCTAGATTCAAGACATCTGGACCGAGCAGAGGATATGCATTCATCAAATTCCGATGCACGGACGATGCCACTACGGCAAAGCAAATGCTCAATGATCGATTTCTGTCCAGGCGTCGTATGGCAGTGAAGGATGCTGAACAAAGACCTCCACCCTCTCGTCCACCTACCAACACCACGGTCCCTATTCATAAGGAAACGTCTCAGCCCAAGAGATACGCACCTGCTCTCCCCCAGCTTCAAAAACCTACATCAAAGAAGCAATGCCTGCAATGCCCTTAGACCTGGATGCCACAACAACATTAGCCGCGAACCAACCAAGCCTCGTTCAAAGATGCTCTGCGTCTGCCAAGCCCTCCCATGCCCACCCACTCAGTCATCGTCCCTAAATGGATCTCCGATCAGGGAAGGGCTTCCCTATCCAATGCCATTGTTGGAGAGGCTCTTGGCACAACAGACATCTCACCTACCATTAAGGATCATCTGAGCTCCTCTGCCTTCCGCCTCTGTCAGGTAGACATTTTTCGAATCTCCATTTCAACTTACCTTATTAACTTCGGATCCAGGGAAGAAGTCATTTCCTTCTCATGGAACAGGACACTGCACCAGAAGATGGGGCTCCACAACGTCAGAGCTTGGAGCCCTACAATGACCACTCCCGGAAGAGGCACCTAGATACGTATTGAAGGCATTCTCATCCATGCCTGGAACGAGCACACTGTCGGCAGCATTGCAGAATGCATGGGCTCGGTCTTAGATTTAGATCGCAAACAGATGGAAGGACATAATCGCTGGTTCGCCCATGCCAAAATCATCCTGCACCCTGAGGGCCCTCTCTTCAAAACCATAAACCTGCTTGTAGATAGAAAACCTTTCCCTGTCTATGCCTATTGTGAAGTTGTCTATCCATCCGGAGAGACACAAGCTCAGGGAGTAGCCTTGACTACCACCGCTAAGGAAATGACGAAACAATGGGTAGTCAGATCATTTGCAAATCAACACAGTTCCAGAATAGAGGATCACGTAAGCAGGGAGCGAAACACTGACCCCACACAAGCCAATCACATCAGATGCTCCTCACCTGTTCGACAGAATGCCTCAATGGCAGTGACGATGGCCAACTCCCATCCCACTTCGGGAATTGTGAACCATGCTCTCCCATGCTCATACCAGATCTGTCACTGCTACAGGTTCCACACCCTACCCAGCTCCTGACTTCCAATGCGACTCTCCTGTTGGACGCCAACAACAGTCCAGGACACATTAAGCTAAATTCAACCTCGCAACCCCAGGAAACTGGAAGACACCAATTCACTGATCCTCCAGTTCCCATGGACAGTCGGGACACCTGTAACCAGCAAACGTCCGTCAGATCTGATGTATTTGGAAATGTGGTTAGTTGTGAGCAGCAACAACTTCTCCTAACTGACAGGATGAATTCTCAACTTAGTAATGAACAGGTTCCAAACCGGCTTTCCAACCAACCAAATCAGCACACAGTCAGACACCAATTCACTGATCCTCCGGTTCCCATGGACAGCCGAGACACCTGCAACCAGCAAACGTCCGTCAGATCTGATGTATTTGGATCTGCGGTTAGCTGTGAGCAGCAACTTCTTCTCCCCACTGACAGGATGGATCCTCAACTAAGTAATGAACAGGTGGCTTTCCAACCAACCAAATTAGCACACCGGGTGCCCTTCTACTCCCTTACAATGGAAACAGCCGACGCCTGACATAATGGTGGCCTGGGAAGGGTGGCTATCCGGCATTAAGGATATGTTCCTGGAAATGTCTGCTACTCGTGAAACAACCAGAGCAAACTCCATTAGGCATCACAATCCCTCTCTAGTGACTACGTTCTCTAAACTAGGAACCATCAACAACTCTCACACCTTCTACTCAGCAGGATCACCTACTCCAAGTCAAGTTGGCACAATCAGGGGAACTGAGCTGAAAATGGAACAGCACAGCCACCAACAACAGACTGATAATTTGGAAACAGCTGATCAACAACAACCTCCTAAGGATCTCCCTTGGAAGAACCATGCTCAAGAGGCAATCAATTTATGGGTGGACCTACAGGGGAAGTCATCGCTGATTGATTTAGACACTTTTGTCTCTAGTGATAGCTTTTAGCAGGAAGATCCAAACTCCCCCAAGTCCAAGCTGAAGCGAAAGGCTATATCAAAAACAACATGCTTCAAACGCAAAAGTCAGAGGTTGAGGAGCTTGAAGACTCAGGCTGGGCGCAAAGGTTGGGCTACTGATGAGTAGCCTCCTCTCGTGGAATGTGAGAGGGGTGGGCAACGCGCCATCTATTCATTTTTTGAAACGCTTCATTCGTAAACACAATATCGAGCTACTTTTTCTTCAAGTGCCTATGATTAGGGAGTCTAAATACGTGGTTGTCGCTGCTAGACTGGGATTTGACAATCAGATCAATGAGGATGCGGTGGGAAAAAAGATTTGGATTCTCGCCAATAGCCATCTCCACATCCAAACCATCACTTCGTCCAGGCAATGCATCACCATCTCGATCACGGGGAATTCTCAGCCATTCCCTTTCTTCATTTCAACTGTTTACACTTGCTGCAATAGAGATAAGAGGAAACTACTTTGGGACGAGCTGAGACACACTTCCAATGCTATAAGGGGTCCATGGATGGTTTGTGGATATTTTAACACCACAATCCCCCAGATGAAAGACTGGGAGGCCTTTTGCAGATGACGGCAGCCATGACAGATTTCAGGGACGCAGTTAATGATGTAGGCCTGATTGATGCAGGGTTCTCGGGCTCCCGTTTCACTTGGTGTAATAACCGATCTGGCACAAGCCGTAGACGGGCAAGGCTCGATCGGATCCTGATCAATTTAGAATGGATACGAACACTCTCAGGATGCAAAGTCGACCACCTACCCAGATCTGTGTCGGACCACTCTCCTATACTCTTATCCTTTAAACCAACATAGCTAATTTTCCTCATTCATTCAAATTCCAATGCATGTGGACTGAGCTTGACGACTTCATGGAAACGGTTAAGGCCTGTTGGAACAATGATATTCACGCCTCCCCAATGCATAAGTTTCATATCAAGATGAAAATTCTCAGTCAGTCCTGAGATCGTGGAACAGAAATGTCTTCAGTAATATTGCTCGGAATGTCCAGATAGCAGAGAATGATGTAACCAAGGCTGAACTCTAGCTCGAAATTTCTAAATCCAAAGTTGACACCATTTCTCTCAATCAGTTTCAAGCAAAACTCAAAAAGGCCTATCTCTACGAGGAAATTTTTTGGAAGCAAAAGTCAAGGAACAACTGGTTGACGGAAGGCGACAGGAACACTAGATTTTTTCATGATTTGGTGATAGACAATCGCAGGAGATTGGAGATTAAAAAACTGAAAAGGGCCACGGGTGAAATTTTGGAGAAAATTGAGGACATCGCCAAAGAAGCTGAACGGTACTATAGGTCCATTTTTTCTTCTGAAGTCTCCTCTTACAATGCTGAAATTCTGCAAAGCATCCCGCATCTTGTCACAGATCAAATGAACAGGGAACTGATGACTCCTCTAATGATAGAGGAAGTTAAAGCGACTGCTTTCTCAATCCCTATCGATAGTGCTCCAGGCCTAGATGGTTTTGGAGGATCATTCTTTTCCTCATGATGGGACGTCATCAGCAAGGATCTCTTCGAAGAGGCCAAAGACTTCATCAAGGGTGGACTGATTCCTTGAGCCTTCCAATGTACTCAGATTTGCCTCATTCCAAAGAAGAAGAACTCGGAATACATCACAGATTTTTGGCCCATAAGCCTATGCAACTGCATCATGAAGATATTTTCCAAGATTCTGACTAATAGGCTGGCTCCCCTCCTACCAGGCTTGATCTCCCCTGAATAAGCAGCCTTTGTCAAAGGGAGATCAATAGTAGAGAATATTGTTATCGCCAGGGAGATGGTCCACGAGATCGACAAGTCTGTTTGTGGAGGCAATTTAATCCTCAAGATTGACATGGAAAAGGCCTATGACCGTCTTGAATGGGGCTTCATTGCCCAAGTCCTTTAGAAAATTGGCTTTGATGGGCGTTGGATCAACTGCATTCAAAGGTGTTGGACGAACATATGGTTTTCGGTCATTATAAATGGTCGAAGCTTTGGTTTTTTCGAATCAAGTCGAGGCCTCAGGCAGGGAGACCCGCTATCCCCATCCATATTTATCTTGGCAGCTGAAGTTTTCAGTAGGGGCCTTTCCAACCTGTTCTCTTCTGGGAGATGTTAGCCCTACAAGCTCCCTCGGAGCTGCCCCACGATCACCCACCTAGTTTTTGCTGATGACACTATTCTTTTTCTCAATGGCAGGTTGTCTAATGTGCGATCTCTCCTCACATTTATTAGAAACTATGAATCTATATCCGGCAAGAGGGTGAATAGCTCCAAGACTTCATTTACCTTACCAAAGAAATCAACCAGAAGCAAGTCCCAAAAGTTGAACAACTTAACAGGATTCAAGCATGCCTCCCTCCCTACAATTTACCTAGGTGTCCCTCTCATAAAAGGTAGAGTCCGCAGTCCGCTCTTACACCAGCTCACCGAGAAGATCACCAGCAAGATTGAGGGATGGAAAGCTAAGCTTCTTAACCCGGCAGCAAAGCTCATTCTTATCAAACATGTCCTTTCTAGCATCCCTATCCATATGTTAACAGCCATTCCCCTCCCTAAAGCGGTCATTAAGGCGATTGATAGAGCAGTTGCAAATTTCTTTTAGGGCTGTTCAGACCATGGGAACAAAAGGCATTGGGTCAAATGGACCACTATTTGCACCCCTCTCTGAGGGCGGTCTTGGCATCAGGTGTTTGGACGATGTCATGCGTGCATTCCGCATCAAGATGGGTTGGCAAATGCTCTAGGGCACATTACTATGGGTTGGTTTATTCTCAGCTAAATACTTCCATAAGCTGTTGCACAACAAAGGAGTGGCTGGATACGCCAGTTCTTCTGTATAGAAGCCCATCTTCAGAAATCTCCAATTTACATTGCAGCATTCTAGGTGGCTGGTTGGAGAAGGCTTCATTAATTGGACTGGGAGAGGCTTGCTCCTTGGCTCGTCCTCAACCCCAATCCCCTCATCTCTGCTGAACCTCACTGTAAAAGATTACTTCTCCTCTCTAAACGCCAATCTGTCAATAGCAATTGCGCACGTCATCTCCCCCTCCGCCATGCGCATTGTTCAATCAGCCCACATCACCATTACTAATAAGAAGGACAGACTAATTTGGGACCTGTCCGCCTCCGGTACATTCTCCCTCAAAACGGCCTGGAATGCCATCAGATCTCAACAACCCACCCTCCCTTGGTTTAGGTGGATTTGGAATGATGTGCTCCCTTTGAAACTGCGCATTTTCAGCTGGAAGATTCTCCATGGTGCAATCCCAGTTGACGTGGCTGTCCAAAAAATTGGAATTGTTCTGGCATCTAAATGCAAATGTTGCGGGTTAGCTTTTCCCTTCCCAACTGACGTCCCCCTCCCCAAATGCAGACCGGTGGTCAGCAACCATCAATTCTTTTGGGCCAAGACCTCTGGACGGTGGAAGATTTGGACCACCTCTTTAGCCGAGGCAGAGTTGCAACTGACGTGTGGGGCCACTTTGAACGATTCTTCGATGTTCCTCCCATGCTCAACCAATCAATCTTTCAGAGATTTCTCCTTTGGACTAACAGCGCCAGCCGTAAGAGTAGAGTATCCTTTCTCATAGGTCTCGCTCCCAGCATCATTTACTGGGAAATCTGGAAAAACAGAAATTCTGCCCACTTTGATGATCGTGAATGTCTGCTCCTCTGATTATCTCCAATGTCTCTTGCTGGTTAAGAGAGATCGCCCTCCTTGTTCAAGCTCCTGATAGGCACTCCCTAGCTGATTCGATTGTCCTCCACTCTCTTCGAATCCCATCCGCTGCTTTCAAGTCGCCAGGTAATCCAACCATAGTCAAGTGGTCGAAGCCCCCCCCTGGTTGGCTGAAGCTTAATGTAGATGGCTCATCTAGAGGCAACCTGGGGGAGAGTGGTGGTGGAGGAATTTACAAGGACCACCACGGGAAAACCAACTTTGCTTTTCACAGATCTTACGGCCGATCCACTAACATGGTAGCAGAGGCATAGGCCATACTTAATGGCTTAACTTTATGCTACAAACTAGGCTTGCCTAACATTATGGTTAAGACTGACTCCAAAATTTCGGCGAATGCAATTGACGATCCCCATGCCACTTGCTCCTGGAACATCTGGTATATGCTAGGTGTGATACAACAACTACGCGGGAGACCACCAGATTCAATCAGATTTTTAGGGAAGGGAATTCGGCGGCAGATGCCTTGGCAAGACGGGCTAGTATCGGTAGCCCAAACAGAATTTATAATTCATGGTCGACTCTGCCTAGGCTAGTGAGCAGCACAATCGTTTTAGATAATGCTGGCATTGGGTCCATCAAACTTCATGATCGGGATCCCGGCTAGGTTTTATATTTTTTTGCTTTAATGTTTTACACGAGGAGTGAAGCCCGAAACCTTTTTGTCGGGGCCCACTTGACAATCTGTACAGTCTTTAGCTGAATCAATGAATTGTGGCTCTGTCCCCTCTTTAAAATAAAATAAAATTGTGTATACCAATTATTAAACAGTTGAGAGAGACTTCACCCTTAATTATTACAGGGCCCATAATGATGCTTATATAATACCCTATCTAACCATTAGATTCCACACTAAATCATAGGCTAAAGGCCCAAAAATCTATCCTATCGGCTTCTCAGGTGGTGCACACACACACACACACACACACACACACACACACACACACACACACACACACAAAGTGGTGCACACAAAGAAAACAATTTGAAGAGTGAGTGTTGCCTGTATGTTGTTTCCAATCATACAATCCACCTGAATCACCAATGAGCTTTTTTTTTTTTTTTTTTTTTTAGATAGACTTTTTTTTTAATGGTAGGTACAGCCACCTTTTTTTTTTTTTTTTTGTTTGTCAGACACACCTTTTTTTTTTTTTTTGAAGATGATATCCTTTACAAAGCGCCACAAAAAGGAAATTTTCGGGCCCCCTCCCTAACAGAAATAAGAGATAGGGCCTATCGTAAGAGGACACAAATGTCCACCTATTTACAGAAAGGCCAGAAAAGTGACAAAAAAACTAAGTACACGATCTGATCGTCTCAAGCCCAACCTTGTCCAGAACTATCATCCCACAGACATGCGCAGGAAGGGACCGAGGATTGAGATGGATCGGAGATTGCTTGAGAGTCCTGTCTTGACGAGCCAAAGCATCAGCAAGGCCCTTACCTTCTCTTAGAGTGTGGGAGAAGGAGAATTGACCCAGACGACGCAAACGGTTAATTCTAGCTATCAAATGATTCCATTTCCAAGGACAGGTAGATTGAGATGAAACAGTATCAATCACTAGACGAGAGTCTGACTCGACAACGATCCTATCTAAGCCCTTCTCCAGACATAGAGCCATCCCATCATGAATGGCGCGGAGCTCTGCTAGATTGTTGGATCCACTCCCGTAGGCCACGGAGAAGGCGAATAAAAAAACTCCTCTATCATTCTGCATAAGCCACCCCCACCTGAGGGGCCAGGATTACTTAAGGCGGAACCATCAACGTTTAATTTTACCCAGCCAGGGGTCGGCTGGTTCCATTTCACCAGGACCGAGGATAAGCACTTTCGGGGGGTGGCCGACTACAAAGGACTGTACCTACGAGGCTAATCCAGGCCGCCCATAATCCCTTCGCCGATGATCAAGTTCGCCCACCATCTAACATGGACTATCGATCTTCTGACGTTCTTGGGAGAGTTGTCGAAAACTGCCCCATTCCTGGAATGGCAGAGTTCCGAAAGGATGATGATTGGGAGGACAAACCTGACCACTTTTGGAGCTACTCCTGGAACCGCGACATTTCTCCAATGAAGCAGTTTACTAGCAACAGAAGATTGAAGCAGGGGAGGGACGCCGCACAACAGGCCGAACGACGACCAGAGAGCAGAAGCCTGGTGCCCAAATAGAAACAGGTGCTCCAAAGATTCCAATTGTGTCTGGCAGAATCCGCTTCAAGGCAGCAACGACATCTAGAGGCGAGAGCGACGCCTTTTGCTTGAACACGAGTGTCAACCGAGGTTGCTTTCTGAAGAACTCTCCATAAGAAAATGGAGAATTTTGGTGGGAGAGAAGCATGTTAAAGCTAGCTGGCCCAAAGAGGGGGCGAGGAAGTGGAACGCAGCAGACTCCAGGCAGATCACAGGGAGAATCTGCCTGACGGATCGAGAGGCCAAACGTAAACTAAATTTTCGTTGGTAATCGAGAAATCACCATTGAAAATATCGTCGATCAGTTGTTGTGGAAGGAAGGTAAGCACTAGAGAAGGAGGGAGTGGGCCTAAGTACCTAAGGACATCTTTCACTTGGAGATCTCTTAGCTCCACAGGGATCGAGATGGATATCAAACTTTGGATTGGACCCCTGCCCATCCAATTTTCTGACCAAAAATTCAGTTCTCCACGACCAACTTCCCATTGGACCGTCTCCGCCAATAGGGGAATAAAGTCCCTGACTCTTTTCCACAACGGGGAGGGATTAGGGGAGGGGGGCATGGAGGTGGGGGATAGGAGA
This sequence comes from Magnolia changhungtana, assembly GCA_030180095.1. NCBI lineage: Eukaryota > Viridiplantae > Streptophyta > Magnoliopsida > Magnoliales > Magnoliaceae > Magnolia > Magnolia changhungtana. Next base: position 403,327 of record JASAUF010000241.1, on the reverse strand, counting down.
TCCTTGTGATATTTGAAAAGAATTAGCTTCCCCCAAGGGCTTGTTGGCTCACCATATTTAACGACCCAACCAAGCTTTAGACGATGAGCATCCATAACTTCGTTTAAATTTCGAATCCCCAGCACTCCTTCGATGATTGGCTTCGCAATCTTGCTCCATGCCAGCTAATGAAGTTTCCTCTTCCCTTCTACCCAACCCCAGAAGAAATTTGAAAAACATATTTCAATTTTTTTGATAACCTGGTAGGGGATGTGCATTGCAGACAAGATATGGATCGGAAGGCTTCCCAGAACATGACGAATCAATGTGGTTCTTCCTCCTTGAGATATCAATCTACTCGCCCAACCGGAGATCCGACTACCCACTTTGTCCAGCAGGAACTGAAAACCCGAGCATCTGATTCTACCCTTGGAAAGAGGAGCTCCCAAATAGGTGATCGCATAGCTAGCTTTTCGGAAACCAAGACATCGCTCCGTGGACCTGATTCTAGCTGAAGAAAGTAGATCAACACATAGAAAATTGCTCTTACGGTTGTTGATTTTCTGACCTGTTGCAGCCTGAAAAATGGACAGAAAATGATTGAGATGGCGTAGATTCTCCTTCTTGCCGTTAGTGAAGAGCAGAATGTTGTCAGCATAGAATAAATGAGAGGGAATGGGGCAGTCCCGATGCATAGCAAAAGGCTGACAACCTCCACTCGCCAGCATGAGGTTAAGATTTAAAGAGAATGACTCCATCGTGATGATAAACAGAGCCGAGGAGAGAGGGTCCCCTTGTCTCAAACCCCTAAAAGACTTGAAGAAACCTGACAGTTCGCCGTTGATAATGACAGACAACCAGTTGTTTCCCCAGCAACTTTCCATGATTTGAATCCACCGATGGCTAAAACCAAATTTGCGCAGAACTCTCTTTAGATAATCCCAACTAACCCTGTCGTAAGCCTTTTCAAGGTCGAGCTTAAGGATGAGATTTCCTCCCCGAACCTTTCTGTTGATGTCTCTAATAACCTCCTGGGCAAGCGCAATGTGTTCGACAATCGATCTTCCCTTAACGAAAGAACCTTGTTCCTACGAAATCAGCTTGCGTAACAATGAACTCAACTGGTTAGCTACGAGCTTGGCAAAGATCTTGTAAATGACATTACACAAACTAATCGGCCGAAAATCGGAGAAGGAAGCAGCTGACTGAGATTTGGGGATAAGGCAGATAAGATTAGAAGAGAACGCTCTAGGGATAGGAGTCCCCGCCAGAAAATCTGTTGCAGCTCTATGGATATCAGCTCCAACAATGTCCTAGCAGCTCACGTAGAATGCTGCCGAAAATCCGACAGGGCCAGCGGCCCCATCTTTAGGTAACGAAAAAGCAGTCGCTTTGATCTCCTCCATCGATGGAGGGGCCAACAACATATCATTGTCGCACTGGTTTATGGATTGCGGGATAACCTGAAAAAACTCCGAAATGGCACTAACTGGCTCAGCTTTGAAGAGCTCTTCGAAGAATGTGATTGCTTCCTCTTTAATCTGGGACAGGAAATTGTTTCCCCATCTGAATTTTTGATAGAAGTAATACCCGCCCTCCTAAATCGATCATTTGCTGATGAGTGGAAGAATTTAGTGTTTCTATCCCTTTCCTGAAGCCAAGAATTTCTGGACTTTTGTTTCCAGAATCACCAATGAGCTTGATTTTGAGTCCCTAATTCTAATACGGGGTGATGTATATAGTGTTCAGAGTGGATTCCACGTAAGCATCGTAGTAGGGTCCAAAAGAGCCAAAACCTGGGCCAAAACCCCATTGAAAGCATGCTAGCCGTTAAAAAATTTCCTTGTCTTTTTTTTTTTCCCTCCAATCTATAATGGAATTGGTCAAAATGTCAATTGGACCTATTTTTGTATAAATTATCTGGACTATCCAAATTAAAAGCTAAAGATCAGATTGGTACAATTGTTAGATTATTATGATGTTGGGATGGTAGACCATAAAATCTTTGTTTGACTTAACTTACAGGTTAGATCAAGTGTTTGGGCTGTCGAAATATCCCAATGCAACAAGGAGCTGTATACCTTACAGTGCATTACGATACTTGGATCATTTCTCTCAAAAAAAATCTTTTTTGTCAAAACAAAACCCACGGATTGAAAGAATCCAACCTTGGTTAGTAGAAAGTGGACAAAAGCATAAAATAACCAAAATGTTGACCATTTAACAAAATTAATGAAGAGATTCCCTAGTTTTCAATGGGAGAAATGTTATTTAATATTTGCAGCCACCTAATCTCCATTAGCCAAACTCGAGCGTTTGCACTTGTAGACACGGCGCATGTACGCCTGATCCCAAACATTCCAATGCGGAATTGATTGAATGCTAGCCCAAGCGGCCATGGTACCCGTGAGTTGCGCATCACACCCAGGGTTATCCATTCACTACCATGAATTAGTAGTGTAGCTCGGATGAAGAGAAAATCTGCTCATCAGGTGCAGATTAGGTGTTATGCTTACCGTGGGGCCCACCTTGATGATTTTTATATATCCACGCTGTCCATTTGTTTCTCTGGATCATTTTAGGACATGGTAGAAATGGTAACAAAAATTAAGTAGATCCAAATCTCAGGTGAACCACATGACAAGAAACAGTGTTGGTTGAGTGCCTCACCATTAAAATTTTCAAAGGCCCATTGTAAGATTTTCTAATTTTTATTTCCCATCCAACGTCTTGATAATGACACGAAGACCGGGATGAATGGAAAAAACTACTATTAGCATTTTTATTTCCCATCCAACCAGTTGATAATGTCAAGAAGACCTGGATGAAGAGAAAATATTAATATCAGCTTGAACCGAGACTTTTGTGGCCCGTACAAAGTTTTAATGATCATTTGTCACCTTTTCTAGTGGTATGGTCCACCTGAGATTTAGATCTTTGAAAGTTTTGGGATCGCACCATAAACCGAGATGGAAAAACAAATGGATGGCATCGATATAAAAAAAAAAAAATACATTAAGGTGGCCACACACGGCTGGGGTAACACTTTCTAATCTGTTACCCGGGTAACAGCTAATCCACTCCCCTGCTCATCAGGTGGTACAAAAGTATGAAATACATGGTGAAAAAGAGGTTGAGGAAAAGGGTTACATGCATGGGGGCCATGGTTGTTTTATCCAATCCATTGATCAGATGGCCTCATCATGGATGCCCCATGCCCCCCCCCCCCCCCCCCCCGAAAAAAATCTCTTTATTTGATCAATTCCAACCTTTCCATTGTTGGCTTATAATTAGATGGTGAAGAGAAATTCAGTGAGGGTCAATGTGGGGTTTTTGGAGTTAGTAATTTAAGATAGTATCTTTTAAAAGGTCCTATTCATCCCCTCTAGGACTTAGCCTTACTTTCTAACTCCTATTTACTATGCCAAAACAGCGAAAAAAGGACGGTTGAAAATCGTCTCAAGAGGCCAAAAAGGACGGTCCTGGACCATCGCAACGGCCATCAAATTTTGACATGTCGTATTTTTTAAAGGACGGCCATAAACCGTCTCTAAATAAGGACGGTCATGGACCGTCTCTAAATAAGGACGGTCATGGACCGTCTCTAACAAAGGACGGTCATAGTCCGTCTCTAATGGTAGTGAAGCAGTGGGCCTCATAAATCTGCAAAGGACAGTCTCTGACCGTCCGTAAAAAGGACGGCCCATGATCGTCAATAACAAGGACGGTTATAGACCGTCTCTTATGACCCAGAAAAGGACGGTGATGGACCGTCTCTAATGAACCTGGAAAGGACGGTCGTGAATTGTCCTTTCAAAGGACGGTTATCGATCGTCTCTTATGACCCAGAAAAGGACGGTCATGGACTGTCTCTAATGAACCTGAAAAGGACGGTCTTCAACCGTCTCATATTTGCATATACACCTGTTCATATGATATTCTTTCTGATATACACCTGTTACAATATCATATTCTTCCTGATATACACCTGTTATATAATATATTTCATCATATTCACATTCACATCCATCTAAACCCAAAAACATAAACTACATCCATCCAAACACAAACAATATACACTTGTTACAATATCATGTTCTTCCTAATATACACCTGTTACAACATCGTATTCTTCCTGATATACACCTGTTATATAATATATTTCATCATATTCACATTCACATCCATCTAAACCCAAACTACATAAATCCATCCAAACATAAACTACATTCATCCAAACATAAACAATCTTATCCACATTACATTCATCCATGCATAAATACGCTCACACCAACCCTGCAAAACTCCAAATCATGAGCCAAAATACCAAACAGTTTCTCATCTAACAAAAACCACATCAAACATTCAAAGTTCAACCACTTCAAAGAATCACAAACCTTGACATTAATTTTTTAGGCAACATTTTCAAGATACTGTTTATTGACTCTGGCTGCCTGTCTCGATTGGCAATACTGCGACACTATGCCCAACTCCGTTTCGCAAACATGTTTAATCTTTCCTGCAAAATCAGAAAACAAAATGCTTTAGTTGATTTATTCCACTCTCTAGGATTTAGGGTCTTGTTTGTACTCACCATATGAACAACTCATGTCAAGTAAAATAATAATAAGCAATTGGAGATGTTTCTTCTTATCTCCACTTTATAGGTTTTTAGTGGCTTGTTTGTATACATCCATCCACTACAAAAAAGAGGGTTTTTAGCGGCGAAACTTTTAGCGACGAAACGCATTTTCGTCGCCAAAAGTGACTTTTAGCGACGAAATAAATTTTCGTCGCTATAAGCTCACTTTTAGCGAGGAAACTTTTAGAGACGAAAATTTTCGTAGCTAAAAATAGTGCATTACACTTTTAGCGGCGAAAATTTTCGTCGCTAAATACTATAAACATTTTTCATATTTTCTTTCTGCTAACAATACTATATGAGACTTTTAGCTACGAAAATGTTCGTTGCTAAAGGCTCAGAACATTTTTCAAACTTTTAGCGGCGAAAATTTTCGCTGCTAAAAGTCTTGTACTGTACTGCTAAAAGTCTTGTACAGTACAAGACTTTTAGCAGCGAAAATTTTCGCTGCTAAAAATAAACTAACATATCTTTTAGCGACGAAAGTTTTTGTTGCCAAAGGTTTCTTTTTTTAAAAAAAATATTCCAGTTCAAAATCCGTACAAAATTCTTGATATACACCTGTTAACAATATATTCCATCATATTCATCCTAATATACACATTTCATCATATTCACATTGAACTACATAAACTTTTAACTTTTAACTAAAAAGTTTCGTCGCTAAAAACACTATAAAACTTTTAGCAAAAAACTTTTCGCTGCTAAAAATTTTCAACTCTTAGCCTTAAAAGTGTGAAAAAAATGTCTGCTTTTAACAAATGAAAATTTTCACTGCTAAAAATAAACTAACATATCTTTTAGCGACGAAAATTTTCGTCGCCAAAAGTTTCTTTAAAAAAATATATATATTCCAGCTCAAAATCCGTACAAAATTCCTGATATACACCTGTTAACAATATATTCCATCATATTCATCCTGATATACACATTTCATCATATTCACATTCACATCCATCTAAACCCAAACAACATAAACTTTTAGCGACGAAAATGTTCGTCGCTAAAAAATACTATACAAGACTTTTAGCAGTGAAACTTTTCGCTGCTAAAAATTTTCACCTGTGACAAAAAAGCCTTTGTTTTTAGTAGCGAAAATTTTCGCTGCTAAAAAGAAACTAACATATCTTTTAACGACGAAAATTTTCGTCGCCAAAAGTTTCTTTATAAAAAAAAAATATTCCAGCTCAAAATCCGTACAAAATTCCTGATATACACCTGTTAACAATATATTCCATCATATTCATCCTGATATACACATTTCATCATATTCACATTCACATCCATCTAAACCCAAACTACATAAACTTTTAGCGGCGAAAATGTTCGTCGCTAAAAAATACTATACAAGACTTTTAGCAGATAAACTTTTCAAACCCCTCGACAACACTTGGTTTAATAATTACCACAGACCATCATAGTAAGATCAGGTCATGTTCACAATACAATATATTGAAGTCATTAGTAACCTCTTCTAAGTTGTAACTTCATAAAGATTAGTTTTTACTTACAACAACAACTATTCCTGGGTGGACAAATGCCATAAGCTTATTGAGAGGATCTCCTTGAATATGGTCAATAGTTTCATCTAATGCCACAGGTAAACTAGTTTCTTCACAGAGCTTTATGATATCATCTTCAAATGCACAGTTCCTCGAAAATTAGAAAGGTAGTATATAAAGAAATTAGCAAACACAATCCCAAAGGTCAACTTTAAGAAGGCATCCATGAATCTTGCTAATATGATTTGGCAAATCCAACATATCAAATCCAATAGTTCCAACAGTAAAAAGGTCAAAACTTTCAATAAAAAAAGCATTTATACACTATCATTTCTAACATAAGATAAATGAACCATTTATACACTATCATTTCTAACATAAGATAATTTCAGATGATTTCAAAGAAAGATTGAAATTCCTCTAGAATAAACAGATACCATGGAACCATGATAAGATCTCAAAAGCCTCTCAAAATTTCATGCAATTTCTATAGAAAATTACCTCGACCAATGTCCTCACAAACAAAGAAGTTCCTCATGACCATATGGATACCTGTGAAGCATAAACACACCATCTATCGCCTAGCTAATACAGGACACCTGGTGTAAGCTCAGCTCCAATACTGCATGAAATAAACAAGATAAAAGCTAACTTGATAATTTAAAGAAAAGATGATTTTAAGTTATAGGACTTATATTTCCCCAGATCAACAAATGGAAATAGAAGAATGCGAGATATGGATGCAGTAAACATTTCAATAGACATTTGCCATAGCAGTCATCGGACATCGGATCACATGCTGCTCAATTAGAAAAAAAGAAAGGGTTTAAGGCTGTTAAAAATGTACTTTTTTTTTGTACTCTGAAATTTGACCAGATTCTCAACTTGGCAATCACATTCGCCAAACCAAGGAAACTAATCTCCTGAATCAATCATAAAGTTCTTGAGCATTGGTTACAACATAATGACATTACTTAGCTTGCAGGGTTCTGATGTTACCTCTTCATTGATTTCTTCATGTTGGACTTTTGATCTCACAACAATTTATTGGTATGACCTCATCTCAAATTTCAGCTTTGATTTGCCTTAATCAGGTTAGTTCAAATTTCTGCTCCCTTGTGCAGATATTAATGCCATAATTTTGGAGAAACTGCAAACATAGGTATCAGAGCAAAGTTTCAAAAATCCTTCAAACTTCGTAAAAATTTCACCATAAATTTCATAAATTATCAAAATTCGAAGTGCTTAGTATTTCATTGGCAGAGTCAGCAAGAAAGCCATATGATGTGATTCACAATACAAAAGAAATACAATTCTGAATATGAAACAAAGAAAAAACTAAATCGAGAACTCTATGAAAATAGGTACACACCAAAGTTCTTGCTGAATATTGGACGTGCCTATTGTGACTTACAAGAGCTATCCTAATTTATAAACAAATAAATAAAAATAGAAAGAAAAAGAAAAAAGAGTGTGCTTTGATTGGGGTTTCAAGTTCACTTATAAGAAAGGTTTCAATTAGTGGAGTGCGCTCACCTCATACATAGAAATGAGGCACGTGTGTGAGATCAGATCTGCTCGTGGGATGGCAAGCTTCATTTGAATAGTTAAGGGTTTCAATCATTGAAATGATATTTGGGTCACTTGGTAAGATTTCACTGTTCTCACCTTTTGCACTCCATCCCTAGTCTCAATGTTGAAATAGAGTCTGTATCTGCTTCATTTGAATAGTTAAGGGTGTAAACAGCCATCCTCTAAAAGTCAATTTGAGCAAATTAAAATTTTGAATAGTAATGGCCTAACAAGCCAGCCCCAAACAGTTCAAAATCCAGTCCCAAATCCTACATGTGGTGCTTGTGAGGATAAACAAACGTAGTGATCAATAAAGCATTAGATTGAAGCCTGAAGCCAAGAAGAATGAAGCATGTATCGATCTATAAATACTGTTAATTACTTGAGAAGAAAATGTACAAGTAAAACATACCATTCAGAAGAAAAACATCATTGCAAGTGCTCCTAAAATGGATATTGTTGCACTGATAATGATGCCTCCGTCAAATCTATGAATTTTCATGTCAATGCGTGTGTACACACACACACACACACACACACACACACATAGATGAAAGATATACATACAATCAGGGTAACCACTAAACAGTGAAATACATAAAGATTACATGTCAGCCAAGAAACTTACTCGGGGTGCATTGGAATGCACTACTGCAATGAATCACAATTACAATCTAATACACATTTTGGAGGATTCTCGATTAAAGGCTGCCAAACATGACAAAATTCAATTCTTGAATTCTTCAATCTTGAACCCTGAGACTCAAAACTCCTTTTCAATTGGTCACAAATATAATTGAATTAAAGAGGAGAAAATAAAACATTTGTTGGTCGCTTTTAATGACCCACCGATGGGTTTAAACGATATGCAATTGTGGCAACAAAGAAGTCATGCACAAGCAACTACAGGGAGCTCCAGAGACGGCAACAACTTCAAAGAACTAGATCAAAGCAGGCAAGGCAAAGAACATTCTTTGAGTCAACTGTCTGGAGTTGCAAAGCAGTCTAGTGATCAATTACCTACCTTGGGCAATGGTGCACCTATGCATGATGCAACTAACTACATGTGGTCACAGGAACATGTAGGAGGTTAGAGGAAATGGTCGTTCTTTGTGTTAGCATATATACAAATGCATGAAATTAAGTCTAGATCAGTTAAATTTGTATAACTTCTTAACCTTGCTCTTCTTTCTATAAAATTAAAACACTCATGAAGAAAGAAAGAAAGAAAGATAGATAGAAAGAAAAAAAGATATCAACCAGAGGTAATCCATGTCAGAAAATGTTGCCATTGACAATCAAAGAGAAAAATGATAAATGCATAAGGAACTTTGGCCTTCTCTTCATTGAATGTAGAATGTTGTCACATTTCTTTTTTAATTAATAGCCTATCTGTGACAACTAATTGAAGGATTTGGGATTACACATATTGAAGAGTAATTGAAGGATTGGTGTGTTCTATGGGGTATTCGGATTGAGCCAATCATATCAATAGTTTGGATCACTAAACTTCATGCTCCATTGTACCTGAAATTAATGGTGATCCTAATCATCTAATCACTAGATAGAAAATGGGCAATCTATATCTATTATACTAGAAAGGTTCCATCATTCTCTGGACCAGCCATTATGTGAGGCTCGGCTTTGATCATCAATTGTTTCCAAAAAATATGCTATGTTTCAATTTAATTAAGAAATGGTAAGTAATGCAATGAAAGCACCACTTGATGTTAGCATTGGGATTTAATTAAGAAATGGTCAGAAATGGTAATCTTTTTCCTTTTATTTTTGGGACAGACTAGTCAATTTGCATTAAGAGATACCTCTATACTCAATTTGGGGTGTTTTCAAACTCAAAACCCTCTATCCTATGCTGGCCATTGTTTTTCTATCTCCCCAACTACTGTTTATAACCATAAATTGAAACACATTGCCTTTTGGTGTGTGGTTGGCAAAACTAATCAGACCCAGACTTTTGGTTTTACAATCTCAAGGAGGAATGTCAAATGAATTGTACAACACAATTGCACATGTAACAGATGGAATATGTGAAGGTATCTATATCAACACGACTAATATTATTTTGCTTTTATATTTGAGCTACCGTTTTGTGCATGAATCTAAGGCTCTTATAAATTCCAGATATGCATTGACTTCTCTGCAGGAATTGCAATTGGGGCTGACGTGTTTCCTGCTCAACTCTATCTGATCATGTCCTACAGTTTAACAACATTCCACATGTAATTTCTTGTTCATGTAATTTTCTCTCTCTTGGTAATTTCTTTAGACAAGCAGCAACCCATATTTCTAATTGCTTCTCCATTCTAGTGAAGAAGATTCTGTTTACGTTTTCTGAACTTGCTTTGAAATTTAGTCTTAAAATCACACCTTGTTAGCAAAAATGTGCCTAATATATGTATGTACTTTTATGATATTTGTATGTACTTTTATACCATTTGCTCTAATATTAATCTAGTGGAAGAAAGGAGCTATTCAACAGGTAAGAAATTGCTATTTTGATGCAGGGAGCAGGTAAAAGATCTTAAGCCTCAAACAGGGGATGCCCAATAAAGTTGAAGAGCGCCCTCGTTCTTCTTCTTTGTATCCTTTATAACTATAAATTGTTTTTTTTTTTTTTTTGTACCCTTATGTATAAAACATAATGCTGACTGTTCTAAGAAGTGGCTACAAAAATAATAATAACCATCATCATAAACATTGATAAACACAAAGTAAATGGTTGGTGTACAGATTTTAAAGGAAACGAAAATCCTTAAATGTCAATCGACACTGGATCAATTGAGAGAAATAAAGAGAGAGAGAGAGAGACCTGTAAATGTCAATCGACACTGGATCAATTGAATAGAGGAAGATCGAAGGCCCTAAGTGTACAAAAAAAAAGTAAAATCCTTAAATACCTTGCAAAACAGTCCACAGAGGACCTGACAAAGTGAGCCTTAAGCAAAGCAGGTTCTGGTAAAACTGGTGAAACACACAGCCAATTGTTGCGCAGTCGCTTTGTTCAAGAAAAAAGTCCTAAACATGAGTTTAAGTGACAATAAAGAATCATGCACCAGTTGTAAATTCAGACTACCACTATGAGAACTACGGATTTGCTTTTCAACACTAAACAGCTCCAAAACTTCTGCTTTGTTGCTAGAGACTGGATAAAATATATGAACACAATCCCCATCAAAATCCGCACCTAGGGGAGCACAAATAAGAGGATTGATCTTAACAGTATGGTCGTCATGCACATAGAAAATGCTTGTAATGAATGTTTATGAGTACTAGGTGGCCTATTAATGAAAACAATGTCTCCGTCCATAATACGCCTATTTATGATTTGACCAACTTTCAAATATGTATGACCTTTTGAACCTTCCCTAATTGCGTAAGTGGCTGAACCATCTCTGTATGTTACACATAATTTGTCATCCACTAGTTTCTGTAAATGATCCATGTTGTATGCTGTAACCTTCTCTTCAAATGTGATCTTTTGGACAATTTCTAATGGTAAACCAATTTCTAAAGGTAGGCATGGTAGCTCAAATCATAACACAAAGACATGATACTTACTTCGCATGTATGAAGACAGGGGAAGCTAAAAACTCTCCTGCAAGATATCTTCACATTAATGGGCATCATAATTTATTTTTTTTGTTCATGCACAAATACTAGTTGGAAAAAAGGGGTTAAAACACAAATAACAGGAAAATCATCCAAATGGGCCCTAATAGAACACGCATCAAATATGATTGGGTTAATTGGGGCCCATTACATTGAAAATACAAAAAAGAAGAAGAAACCCAAAAAACAAAAAATGATTATTTATCTGCCTTGCATGTTTTTCCCAACTCCCAAAGTGATCCATTCAACTCAGATTCATCAAACACCCTTAATTTTGTATTTGGATATGAAAATAGGCATATAGATTTGGTCAAAACCACAGTATAATCTTCCTCCAAGCTCAAGGTGCAGAAAAAAGAATTTTTTTTTAAAAAAAAATGGAAAACAATAGGCCAATGGTCTGGATTACCGAACCATGGGTCCCATTGTGGAATATAATGTTTGTCCTTGCACAACTACAAATGGGAATGTAAAATTTGTAAACAAGCAACACTACTCTTAAAACAACATGAATGCAATTAACATCTACAAAAAAAAAAAAAAGATAAGTATTAAATAGGTGCATATAAAGAAAAAAAAATATTCCAATAAATTTAAATTTTTGAACGTACCAATTGATCCAACCATATGTCAAAGAAGAGAGGCAACATGCCCATGGAGAGAGGAAATGAACCTTTCCAACTGTTTTTTGCTGCAACTAGAAAGTAAAGAAACAGAACAGATCCCGAAGATTTTATACAATGCCTTGTAAAAACACAAAGCTAAAACAGATTGACAAAAAAAAGAGAGTATAATAAAATTTCTAAAGACCAGCATACACGCATTCACTTTGCTACTACAAACACGTAAATAGTCTAAACTAGATTTTAATCAATTACTCGTGCATGAGGAGTCATGCCATTTGCATTCCCAAAATGATGCCCGGCAACAATGACCGGAATCCCATGGTTTCCTGCAGCAACAATGACCGGAATCCCATGGTTTCCTGCAGCAACAAAGGAGAAATGAACTTACATTAACACCTGCAAGTTTCGAGTTTTTCTTCATTTCCTCCCCAAACTTGTCCTTCCCAATGCAACCCATATAACTGGTTGCGCCAGAATTTGTAGCATCCACTGCAAAACACATTAAAAACTCAACCTATTTGAACAATGAATTACCCACGGAACTAACCGTTGGTGGCTAGAAACAGGCTATCTAGTGCGCAATTAGGTTGGCCGGCCCAAAAACGTCATTAACCCAAGGACCTCTATAGGCCTATTGTTGGAAATCTAATGGGGACGGGGTTTTAGGCTATGTTTTATACTATTTTTTATTATCATTTTATCATTTTAAGGCATAAACTAAAAAATGAAATAGGCCAATAGCTTAAGCAAGCTAAACCACAAAAATCATGAAAATTGAATTCCAAACATTAAAAACTTAAAGGTCGAAAAAGTTTGGGGTACAACTGATATTTAACATATATTTGTATTTTTCTCTTAATAAGTTGAATGACAAATAAATATTTACCAGGAGTCCTAAGAAGGTTTCAATTGTGGGTTTCATTATCCTCGTCATTTCTTGTGGTGTTGACCACTTAGATCTTTGGATTTGCTTATTTTTTCGCCCATGCTCTAAAATGATCTGATAAATAGATGGATGGTAGAGATGTAAAGCACATATATTATGGTGGGTCCCACAAATGACTTGCACATCAGATGACTGTTTAATTGAGTAGTTAGTGGTTTGAATTAAGCTTAGAAACTTACAGACGGAATGTCAGGTTTATCATTTCCCTCAATTGGCAGCCATGTCACACATGGTATATGTAAACTTCAATGGCATTGAAGAGAAAAATGTTTTTATGCAAATAAGAGGTAGGAAAAATTTTTGGATGCAAAAATCGTGGGGCCACAGTGATGTGTAGGTCATATATATGCCGTCCATCCTTTCCACCATGCCCTACAATGAAATAAATCTAAAGTTAAAGTGAATTACACTGCATAAAACAGTGGGAATTAAACGTTTGTTGTTGATAATTGCTTGGGGGCCTTAAAAATTTTTGGATCAAGCTGATTTTTATGTTTTCCCTTTATCCATACATGTATGATCTTATAAACATGTTAGATGACAAATAAACATTAATGTGGGCCCTACAAAGGTATTGACTTTCTAAGGATGAGGCCAGTTAGAACTACAAAAATTGTGGATTTGCTTTTGAATTTTCTTTTTACACAAGCCTTAAAATGAGCTTGTGGAAAGGATGAACAGTACAGATATAACATATTCATCAGGCCAATATTCACATGTCTAATCCTAATTCGGCTAATTTGGTAGTTTAATTGGAGCCGAATGTACCTCTACCACGCCCGACACCACCACCAATCGCACACGTTCAACTGAAATCGGGTTGTCCATTATGTGCGGCCATGGCCATGTGTAAGGTTGGTGCAACAAATGAATGACTTGCAGCTTAGATAAAAGGTTTCACAAAGAATTATAGAGAAAAATTCTGAAGCAGAGCTTGTAAGCACAGGTGAAAAAGAATCATATCAACTAAAATACAATGCAATTAAAGATGAAATAGATTTTCTTAGCAAGCATCCATCATAGGAAGCATGGAGAGATAATAGGAAAGCAATTTTTGCCAGAGGGCTTACACAGATGTCTATGTTGACAAAGACATGTGGCAAGTTAATCTTAAACAATCCACCATCATAGGAAGCATTTTAAGGAAACGATTTTCTCCAAAGGACTTATAGATTTATCTATGTTGACAATTGACTATTTGCAGGTAATCTTTCTTTTTTCTTTTTCTTCTTCTTCTTTTTTAACATTGTTGGCAAGTTATCTTAAACCATCCATTGCTTTCATATAGGGGTGGCTGCCTGATGAGTGGACTAGCCATGTTGGCACTCTGTTGCATTTGCATGTGGAGAGCATGCATATGGGGATAACAAGCCCCTTGTTTACCAACAGGTCAACGAGATGATTTTTTTTTTTATTTTTTTTTTTATAAACTTAGAAGATTTTATTGCACGAAATGCCAAAAGCCAAAAGAGTTACGGAAAAGAAAAACCAAAGAAAAGAGAAACTACAACTACAAATTAGCCAAATTTACAGCAAACTAATCCGCCACAATTGCCTTAGCATCTTACTCCTCACTTTTGATGCATCCAGGGACTTGACATGCCAGACGAAGAAAAAAAAAAAAAAAACATCAATTTCTTTAAAACACAGTTTGCATTGAACCAAAAAAAACGAACTGGTAAGTCCACAAATATTAACAGAATCTAGAAAAAAAAATTAAGATTCAGGTTTGCATTGAACAAATTCAACAGTTGCTCTGAAAATTGGAACAGTAGAGATTCGAAAACTTAAATTTGAAGCACATATATAACCTTGTCCAGCTGAGTCTAAGACTAAACCAAGTTGGAAACAAGAACCAACATACCGTTTCACCATCATCACGAGTCGTTCCACGATAAGGTGGTCTCGCACAAAAAAAAGTACCGGCAGTCTAAATCAAATTGCCAATCGAATATGCAAAAGCATCTCACTATTGACATAGAGGGCCTATGACTTGGACACTTGTGATATGGAGAAGTTACCCATGAAAAGTGAAACATTAATACACCATTAGACCAAGATAACATGAATACCCTTAGATTGGGAAATGAAAAGGCTACTCTGAAGAGTGGGATCTTAAATCCTAGGGGAGTGCATAAGGTGGGAGCCAATGGATGTTCCGTGGACTAAAAATCAGGACACTACACTATTTAGGTTCATAGAGTGGAAATGGCCAAATTGGAAAAACGGATCAGTAGTAGGATTCAACATCCGACTCCCTTGAGGAACCTTGTGAGTTTTTTTTTTTTAAATTATAATATTAAAAACTAGTGAATTTGTAGACTTGTGTCCTCAAACAACCAATGATGGTGATTTGATATGATTAGCAGTCTGCAAGCCCCATTGAGAGAGTGGCTTATTCTATTATGAGCTCATCATTCATCTGTAAAATGTGAACAGCAGAACCAAACGATGGGGTGCAGAATGTCCTGTTTTATATTGTTTGTTACAAGTAAAAAAGAAAGTAATGGGTTGGCATTTTAAGTCACCTCCCAACAGATTTCAAAAAGAAACAAGAGAATTGCAAGACTACAAATCTTCAAAAGACAAGGAAAGTTGACAAGTCAACACAACTATTAGCAAGAAAATCTTAACATATCTTAATTTCTTGTCCTTTGGTGGTAAACTAATTATATAGTTCCGAAACATACTCCATGTTTTGCTAATTATATAGTCACAAAACATTTCTTGTGGTTTTTACTTGAACCCTTTGACCAAATTTTACTATTCAATTTCATAAAACAAGTTGTTTTTTGTAGTCTTTTTAACATGCTAGACTTACCAAAGCTTATGTTTATAGAGCTTAATACCAAGACTTCTTACATTCCTGGTGTGTAGCATCAATATAAGAAAGTGTGAGGGTTTTAAAAATAATAAACTCCATACGACATGATTTGGTTAACATAATAGCAAGACTTCACAGGAGGTCCACCGCATAAGTTACAACACTCATTGTTCCTCTTCACAGTTCCAACATTCATGCCAAGATGGTTCTGAAGGCCACATTATCGGGTATCAGTCCTTCCCCTAGCATCCATTGGAAGAGCCCTGACTGCCTCACTCCACATCCATGGATTGGTAAGCCTTGTATCACTGAATTATTTAAACATGAATTCCAATTTTCATTTCTTATTAGAATAGGTAGTGAAAATCTCATGTTTATCTCAAAATACTCACTTAGTTTGGCATTCAAGCAATATAAAGAACTTGAAAGATATAGTAAGGGCCAACATCAACAGAGAGAGAGAGAGAGAGAGAGAGAGAGAGAGAGTCAGGACTGGGATCGAAATGAGTTGTAGGGTTTATATATATACAATCAGAGGCATTGCATCCTGAGCAAAATTCTGAATAGTGCCTTATGCTTTAACAACACTCAAGTTTTGCGCTCAAGCTCACAGGCATTGGGACCATCTGCATGCCCATGTCTTGGCCCAAACTGTAAATGCCATGGCCCCAAGAATCAGGTCGGTGGATTCGTCAGGTGATCCACAAAGTGCAAACAAAATGGACGGTTTAAATCAATTGGCAAACAACCCTCTATTCAACACAGGTGCTTAACCCAATTCTTGGGCTACGTCATTTAATTTCTATTTCATAGGAAAACATGGTACAAAAATCAGTTCACAGATGTAATTGAAAGAAAGTGAGAAATACCAAGTGTAACCCAAAAACATATCCAGAACCTAATCTCTTTGATTCTTGGAAGTTTCCAGAAGCTGAGACAAACTATTAGCTACAATTAAGTCTCATCAAACTTGAGGGTTGGGTTGCTATAATTTCCAAAAATTTTCCATGAACCAAAATGATTCTATCTCAAGCCCCAAATCTGCATCTAGCTCTCAACAATTTTTCTCACAAACAGATGTTAGTCACTTAAACTATTGACAATCAGTGAAAATGAAAGGATCTCATGTAAGCAGATCTATTGAACAGAACTGAAAAATTGAAATGCAACTATACTTACAAATTTCTAAGAATTCTTTAGTCATATTTGTGCTGATTTTAATCTGCTGATTTAATGGCAGAGTAATGTTGTCATGGTCTGATTGAAAAAGAAAACAACAACAAAGATGGTGGGCCCTATAGAAGGGTTTCAACGGTGGACAGAAAACCACTGTAGCTTCTGTGGTGGGGTCCATCAAGCTTTGGATCTGCCCCATCTGGGGCCCTGCCCCCACGTCCAGGTCCAGTGACCATATGGACAGTTCGATGACAGACAGAAATCACAGTGGGCCTACAATAAGGGTTTCAACGGTGGAAAACCCAAGCACCTTTTTATGTGGTATAATCCATCACACTTTGCAAGATATTTCAGACATGATGAAACCAGAGAGAGAGAGAGAGAGAGAGAGAGAGCATACTCTGCTGCGGCGTTGGAGAAGGGGAGCTGCGGCTGTTGCTGGTGCTTCTTCCTCTTGCTGGCCGGAGTGGAAAAGGAGATCGAGAGACGTTGGAGAGAGAGAGGCTATTTTGGGATTTGGGGATGAGGCGTGCGATTTGGGAGAGAAGAGGAAAAAGGGTTTGGGGAGAAATATTGGCGTGCGTGATTTAGGGATGGGGTGAGGCAAAAAGCCTTGATAACAATGTTTCGGTAGTGAGAGAGACGAGAGAGGGAGGAAGAGAGAGACAGAGAGAGGGAGGGAGAGGATGTGTGAGAGACAGAGAGGAACGAGAGAGCTTTGGGGAAAAGAGAGAGAGGCGTAGGGCCTCTTGGACGGAAAGCGGATTGTGTACTGAGTAACTCAGTACGTTAGTGTACTTGCGTAAACTCTGTGGGGGCCACCGTCATTCATGCGTTATATCAACTCCGTTCATCTGTTTTAACATATAATTTTAGGGCTTTAAACCAAAAATTAATCATATTTAAAGTTCAAGTAGACCACACCACTTGAAACAGCGTGAAATTGAAGTCTACCGTTGAAAAGTTCTTGGGGCCCACAAAAATTTTAGATTAAGATGATATTTGTCTTTTCCCTTCATCCATTCCAAGTGTGATCTTATGAACAGTTTGGATGACAAATAAACATCACTGGGTGCCTTAGAAAGGTTTCCAACGGTGGAAATCCATCCTTCCACTGTTTGCTTTTGTATGGTCCACTTGGGATTTTGATATACTTCAATTTTGGGCTCAACCCTTAAAATGATATGCAAAAACGGATGGACGGCGTGGATAGACTACATGAATTCACAGTTGGCCCAACAAACTTTTATTGCCTTATAAAGTTTTTAATGGTGGGCGTCACTGTCCCACTTTGTTTTCTTTGCGGGGTCCACTAGAGCTAAGGATTTAACTCTTTCTTTGGATATTGCCCTAAAATGATCTCTCTAAATGGATGGAAGGTGTGGATATAAAACATACATCATGGTGGGGCCCAAAAATGAGAGGTATACGAATATCAAGTGGACCACACCACATGAAAACAATAGTGATTGAATACCCATCATTAAAATCCTCATAAGGCCCATGTATCTTGTTGTTTGGCATCCAATTTGTTTATTAGGTCATAAATAGGAAAAAAAGAACCGCTCCAAACATCATATTTTAGAGTAATAACGGGTTGGATGGCAAATAAACTCATACATCATGGTGGGGTTGATTTAGGCCCGAATTTTGAACTGTTGAGCCAAACCTATTCAAATTACTGATTCCAGCATAATATTAGAGCTGTCAATGGGCTCGGCCCAGGCATGGCCAGGATCTGTCTAAGTATGGCCCACAAAGTTAAAACGTTGGCCCCAAGCTAACCTGTAATGACTGTGAAGGACCCCAGCCTGAGGCCAGATCATCTAATTTATGCAACATCTGAGTTGTTCGTTAAGTGCGACCCATGACAAAAACACATTTGAAATCGTAAATAGGCCGGGCAAAACAAACGGGCCAGGCCGGTAGACAGACATGGCTAATGAAATAGGCTGAACTTGGGATTAGATCCTTAATTAGCAGGCTATGAGAGTAAACTAAAGTGTGAGTCCTTAGCACACAGGCAATGAACAGACAGACATTGGCCTGACTAATTGCAACTTTGTAACAATAGACCCACAAATCAAATAAATGGAGAGAAGATACCACCATTTCCACCAAAGTAGCCCATGGGTTCAAGATCTAAGTTGTACATCATGTGAATCCCACCGTGTACGTCTCTGATTCCAGCCTACCACTCTAACTTTGAGGTGCTTGATAAGGAAGTCTATTCTATTGATACTACTATTGCTTAGGAGGTAGAAGACAAGACGCTTGAGATATTTGCCCCTACTGCTGAGTTGGTGTTGGAAGGGATATCTATTGAAGAGGCATTTGACTCATATCCCTCAGCTTGGTTATGCATACCTGAGCCATATGACCATACTTTCCACAATATGCACAGTTGCCTAGAAAAGGTTGTTTCTAATTTTCTGGTATTGACCATTGAATATTCTTTTTCTCTTTCTTCTCCGATGGTTGTTGCTGACTAGGTGCTGGTCTACCCCTCTGCCTCATCCTTTTAACTAAACAAGTCTTGAGGAAGCGTTGTATGTCTTGCTTAACTCATAAAACCTTGTCCACTATCTCAAGTATTTCTTGATATCTACACAACATAATTTTGTTCGGATATTCTATCGAAGCCCTTATTCGAATATTGTTAACTTATAATCTTCATCTTCCATTATCTTCTAAACATACGTTTACAAATCTGTGAATTTCACCTCATATTAGGCTACAGACATGGAACCCTGTTATAATTTCATAGATTCTACCATCTTTTGGGTGCAATATGCTTTCAGATAATGCTTCTCATAAAATTTATCCTGAAATTCATTCCAGGTCTAACCATGTCCAACTGGAACCATCCGCTTGACTACTCTCCACCACACACGAGCTTCACCTTGAAGGATAAATGTCATAAGTTTGACCTTCTGACTATCAGGGTAGTTCATAGTTTCTAACATCTTCTTAATTCCTTTTAGTCAATCCTCAGCAATCAATGGATTGGAAGCGTCATTAAAAATTGGTGGAGGCAGTTTAGTGAATTTTTTAAGTAAATCCACTTCGCATGGTTGTTCGGGTCTAAATGGTGAGGAATTCTGATGATTATAGGGTGTCTGCTCAGATTAGTTAATATATCCCACCAGGCAATCAATGGATTAGAAGCGCCATTAAAAATCGAGGATGCGGTTTAGTGAATTTTTTAAGTAAATCCACTTCGCATGGTTGTTCGGGTCTGAACGGTGAGGAATTCTGATGATTATAGGGTGCCTGCTCAAATTAGTCAATATATCCCACCAGGCAGTCAACTGGTCTAGTTGCTCCATCATTGCCGCAATCTGACTTACCAGCCCAAAGACAATGTCCTAGGGCTGAGCTCTAGGTTCAATGAAATTAGCATGCATTATAGTAAAAGATAACGGAGTTGCGTGCTTGGTCCATGTTGAGTGTGAAATATAGTTTGAATAAATTGACAACTTTGAAAAACAAATAAATTTTGGAAAAGAAATTGGGATTTTGTATTTTGAAAAAAAATTGAAAAGTTCGACAACAAATGTGAGATTTTGAAAATAAAATAGAATTTGAGTAAAGAATTGACAAGTTCGTTAAAAAAAAAATAATTAAAAAGAAAATGGAGAAGTTTGAAAGATTAGAATTTTTGAAGAAAAATTGAGATTTTGACAAAAAACAAACTTTTTGAAAAGGAAAATTGAAAAGTAAAAAAAAAAAAAAGGGATTGTGCAAAAGAAAATTAAGCATGTTTGAGAAAAATAGAGAGATTTTTTTTAAAAAAAATAGAGATTTAAAAAAACACTGAGATTTTGAAAAAAAAAAAATTTTGAAAGTTGAAAAAAAAATGGTGCTTTAAAAAAAAATGGCGTCTTGAAAATTTTGAGAAAATTGAATAAATTGATAAGTTTGAAAACAAAATAGATTTTTGGAAAAAAAAATTTGAGATTTTGAAGAAAATTGAAAAGTTTGATAACAAAAATGAGATTTTTGTTAAAATTTTTGAAAAAAAGAAAAAGAAAAATTTAGATTAATAAAT
Source organism: Magnolia changhungtana (assembly GCA_030180095.1). Lineage (NCBI taxonomy): Eukaryota > Viridiplantae > Streptophyta > Magnoliopsida > Magnoliales > Magnoliaceae > Magnolia > Magnolia changhungtana. The sequence goes on along the minus strand of JASAUF010000241.1, from coordinate 382,379 downwards.
TGACATTTTGGCATAAAATTGACATTTTGTAAAAGAAAATTTAGTTTAAAAAATTAATAATTATTAAAAAATGAGATTTAAAAAACACTGAGATTTCGACAAAAATTTAACATTCTGAATAATAAAATTGATAAGTTAAAAAATTGTCAATGCATTAGCCCACCACAATGTTTGTGTTTAATCTAAGCCGTCCATCAATTTTGACAATAATTTTAATGGATTAGCCTAAAAAAGTAGGTAAATTGAAAGCTCAAGTGGACCACACCATGGGAAACAGTGGAGATTAAGTGCCTTTCGTTGATTTATAGTGTGGTCTATGTGAGCCTTTTATTTTCCAAATTTTTGGAATAAAGCCCTAAAATATTAGTTGAATTTAATGAATGGCATGGATAAATGATATATATATTAGGGTGGGGCCGCATTTCATCTCAAACGGGTGGCCACATTTTCTTCCAGCGCTCCATTTCGCGCCCATATTTCATTCCAGCGCCCCACCAAAAAGCCTTCTCGCTCCTTTCTCTCTATCTTCTCCCCACCTCTCTCTCTCTCTCTCTCTCTCGCTCTCTCTCCATCTTGACTCCCCATCTCTCTCCATCTCGACTCCCATAAAAGCAACCCCATCCTCGACTCCCCATCTCTCTCCCTGCCGATCCTCGTTTGGCCGAGCGGTGGTCCAAGGCCCTCCCTATCCACGCACCACCTTCATTCCTCTCTCAATCACGACCTCCTTTCTCTCTCTGAAGCTCGATTCAATTAGATTCACGAACGCGAGGTATCTCTCTCTCTCTCTCTCTCTCTCTCTCTCTCTCTCTCGCCCTCTCAATCTCTCTCAATCTCAATGTTGATTTATGAATTCGGGGATTCAGTGATTTGTGGATTTCCATTTCGAATGTGGACACTCATTTAGGGATTTGGGGATTTTAGGGCTTACAGATTTGAATGTGGACCCTGAATTTGGTATTTCTGATTTTACAAATTGGGGATGTGGGGATTTTAGGATTTTACAAAGGAGACAAACATGGGTTTCATAAATGGAATGTGTAGATTCTTTAAATTCGTATTCTTTTGTACACAAGGAGACAAACATGGGTTTCAGCAATCCACAATGAAAAGAACAATAACTATTTTCTTGAATCAGAGTACCTATGCTATGCTTGGATGTACACAAGGATGGTTTTGTGCTTCTCTTTTCATCCTTCTTCAAGGTAACTCAATAAACAAAATTGTTAGTCTTATTCTGTATTTATTCCTTAAAGACATGTTTGGGTATGTGAATCCAAAGGAAAAAATAATAATTGTTCTATGATGTTTTCCCTGAGAACTACTGAAACATGGTTGTTGTAATGTCCACCTATTGAAGGCTTAGGATTTCTAACCATCTGGGACATTTTGGTGCATGGTCGTCCACATTGACCAGCAATATTAACGGTGTGGATCACTGAACCATGGGCCTCACATATACAAACTCTCAGCCTGAGCACAGTACAATACCTGCTATTGAGAAATGTGATGTGGTTTTGGGTTTGAGTTCTGAACCCCTAATATGACTGTGATTGAGATGAATTTGTGTAAGCTATCACTCCTGATATCTCTTTTCCTTTGTTCCATTTAACATGATTCTCTGAAAAACAACATGGCAATTTCTTTTTTTGGCCTTCAAGTTTTTTTTAATATAATTTTTTAAAAAAAAGAATTATGTGAGGGTTCAAACTTTTCGAGTGATATGGATTTTCTTAATCATTTTTATTAATTGACAGGATGGAGTGGAGGACAATTTTGCCATTGTTTTTGCAGCTATGGGAGTCGTCAACATGGAGACAGCTCAGTTCTTCAAACGTGATTTTGAAGAAAATGGTTCAATGAAGAGAGTGACCCTTTTTCTAAACCTGGTATCTTGATTAGCTTTAATATAACCCATTATCATGGTGTTTATATTATTATTACTGTATTAGCCATTGACCATCTTATGTTTACTTCAGTTGGTGCTGATTAATGAAAAGATGCTGATTAGTTGTTGGGTTGAAACTTGCTTTTCTTGATGTCTGCTTGTATTGTTGCTTGCATAATGCCTCCCTTCAGTAATAGGATTGTTCAAAACAACAATGGCTATATTGCCTACTTCCATTGAAAGAAGTGCACTTGAAAAAAAACATTTTAGTTCTAAAGAATTGGAATATTGCTGACTTCTCATAAGATTGAGAAGTTTCTTTTTCTTTTTTCTTTTACATTAAAAAAAACATTTAAGTTCTAAACATTTATTTTTATTTTTATCATTTTGAATCTAGGTTATTTAATGGGAAATTCAGTAGTAATTTAGTTCTCTTTCTGTGGGGATTGAGTAATTCAAAGTTGATAGTTCCATTCCTGATTCTATAACTGTTCTTTTCCCTGCTTCAGTTGACTGACAATGCTTTTAAGTTGCTTGCAGAGGTCTTAAGTGGAATCCACTTCGGCAGAGACTCGATAGTTATGACTACCCTGTGGAGCAACATGTCGTTGGGTCTCTTATCTTTACACCTATACTACTACTGCTTCCAACGAGTTCGGTGTTCTACATTTTCTTCACCATTATGAATGCCACGACCAGTTTCATCTGTATTCTCAGTGAAGTTGCTATTTCAGTTCTTCACGCTACCCCTTATGCTGAAATTTTCCTCCGGATGGTGAGGCCGAGAAGATTCCCTTCTGGAATATGGTTCGTAATCATATTGGGTCAGAATAGCAATATGCCTGCTCCCAAGCTCAGCTTCTCTAATGAAGACTATTCACCATCTGCACAAGAAAGGATGGCAGAGAAGAATGATAAGAAAGGACCAGGAGATATGCATGGTTTCTGTTCTTCGGAGCAACTTTGCAACTTTAGGTAAGGTGATGCCCATTGAGTTACCAACAGAAAATTCTCTTTTCTTCTTTAAGCCATGTTTGGAAACCATGGATTCTATACCAAACAATGGAAAAAGAAAAAGGTTTTCCTTTGATGTGACGATTTTTGTTGTTTGGATGTCAAAGAATAGGGGAGATTGCACCAAGCTATCATTATGCTTTTCCCTAATTTGTATTTTTGGCAAAAGAAACTAGTTGATTTTTGTGGGAGGAACATGAGATTTCCATTTGCTATCCAAACAAAAACTCTAAATTGGAATCCATTGTTCAATAGTTCTCATGGAATCATCATTGGATAATATTGTTTTTTCCTAACCTTTCTTTTGATTCCACGTATCCAAACATGCCCTTGAAAAATGTTCCAGTCACGACACTTCATACTCACCAATTAGTACCACTTGATCTTATCTTTATTCTTGTGGAAAATGTCCAATCCTCAGATATGATCACAATCCAGCTTCTCAAATCAGAATTACAATGGAAAAATGAGAGAGTGAATGTGTTCAAATTTTGTTCAGTTCTTTTACCATGGGGATTTCCCAAGCCTCGAGAAAATACCCAAGTATAGTTTGATCATGCTTCCAGTTCTGTGCATGTAAGATTCATGGTTCTGTTGTGCAGACTGTTGATTTGATGAGCCTCACTGTTGATGGGTGATGCCCCAAAACCTCCCAATTGGCAGATCTCAGCACTACATTTTTTTTTTTTTTTTTTGCTGCTGCTTTTCCAGTGAAGTATGTGCCATTGTTTTTTCCCACCTTAGCATTCCTTGTAGGCCAGTGATTGAGATATTAGGACTTCCAAATGTGGTATGTTTCCAGAGCGACATACAACCTGCCTTCTAAACCCCTCAGTATTGCAGTCCATGTTTGTGTCCCAAAAGGATGGTCACACTTCTGTACCAAGTGGACTTGCTCCAACAATAGCTCAGCAAGTCAATGATCCATAGTCAGAGTCGAAACCATGGTTGCCCTTCTGGTGCCGATTGCTTTTGAATTTTGCAAAAAATGCCTAAGAATTTTCATGTAAAGTGTAGGGAAGACATGGTACTAGAAAAACATTCACATTCACGTGTTCATTTTCAAGTAAATCTGATTGTCAAATTCTAGCAGTCGTTCATATTCTCATTCAGTAAGTATCAAAACACAACCTGTCAAACAGTATCCAAGATGTCGGTAATTTGCCCATATAACACTTGCGATACTAAATAGAAGCACATAAATTTTCTCTATCCCAGATGGTGTTGCTTCACTTTTTAAAATGGTGGCACTGCTTGCCTCACGTCATCCTCTTCCTCCTCACCACCTTCATCTGACACCACCTTGCCTAATTCATTTGGCACATCCTCCTTGCTATCTTCTTCTTGATTGACTATTTTTTGAATCAAGGTTAAGATCACCTCTCACTCATTCACAATATGCCTATACAATAAAGCTCATGTACATGCCACACATGTGCCAAAATGGCATGATAGGTCCAAGATCCAATCCATCTGTTAGAGCAGCACCACTACTTTGATGCCATAGCCTAAGAATAAGGTTGATCCACTGTCAGGTGGGCCACAGTTTGCAAAACAAATGTATGGCTCTGAATAACTTGGCTGAAGTTTTCTAACCCATCCACCTGTTTCCAGTATTGGCACCCACATGCTAAGTGGAGGCTGTGGAGCAGATTTATTTTTGGGAAAACATGTGGAAGGTCTTGGAAATCTTGGAAATTTTTGTAGCAGCGCAAATTTCCGCTGTCAATGCTCTGAAGGGTGCAGTTGTGACAGCTGATCGGATACTGACTGTTAGCCAGGTCATTGTCCTATATAGGATCTTTTTCACCCGGTGTTTTTCCACATCCCATTGGAGTTAAGCTTCTCTTCTTCTGGCAGGGTTATTCATAGGAAATAACGACTAGTGAAGGTGGATATGGTCTTCATGAGCTCCTAGCTAGCCGAAAGAGTGTCCTGAATGGTATGCACGTCTTTCAAATTTGTGGTCTATGGTTTAGGCAGCATTTGGAAGTTCCTCGAAATCAATATTTGGTTGCATGTGTTGGTGGGGCAGCTTTGTTTTGAAATTGCTGTGTTTGGGGCATGCAAAGAAAGAAGCCTGAATGTGCTGGTTATTATTATTATTATTTTTTGTCTATTCCACCTCATTCTGTAGGCACTTCCAAATGTACTTCTAGTTATGCCTCATCTTCGAAAGTGGTTTCTGAATTGAATTAAGTCTCTGCTACCACCAGGAATTACCAATGGCATCAATATTGACGAATGGGATCCGGCTTCAGATAAATATGTACCATTCCATTACTCTGTCAGTACTGACCTATCTGGGAAGGTGAAGAAAACTTGAGAATTCATTTTTCTTGCTGTTTCTTTCAAAATCCTCACTGATTTTCTTTCACGTCTGTCGTTCTCGGTCTAAATTGTCTAAAATTGCAGGTTAAATGCAAGACTGCTTTACAGAAAGAATTGGGTTTGGACGTCAGGCCTGATTGTCCGATGGTGAGATCTAAGTGCTTGGTTCTTCTCTGGTTATAACTCAAGTGCATCATTCTTTTGTAATTGATTTTGGGTTGGATCTTGTAGATTGGATTCATTGGAAGGCTAGACTACCAAAAGGGCATTGATCTGATTAGATGGGCACTTCCGGAGCTTATGCAAGAAGATGTCCAATTTGTAAGTTGGATCTTCTTCTCCTTTTTTTATTATTTTTGGATGGGTAAGTCAGCCTTCTGTTTTATTAACGTGTTCCCAAAACTCTTACCACATGCATGTTATGTTTTCCTGTGAAGAAGCAGTGCATGACATTACCCCTCTTTTTAAAGGGGCTTGTTCATATACTAGGATGCAAGAATGGTGCACCAGTCTCTCCACTCGCAATCCACTTGCAGTTGTTGGCCCGTCTCCCTGTTTTGGCCTAAAAGCTTCAATTCATTATGGGTGCGTTTGGTTGCACCAAATATCATGATATTTCAGTCGAAATTTATGAAATTTCATGACACCCTACACTATCACAAAAAACGAATTTTTGTAGCGTATGAAATTTCCGCTGCTAAAAAATCTTGGAAATTTTTTTGGCGGCGAAAATTTTCTTGCTAAAGGTCTTGAAATTTTTTTAAGCGAAAATTTTACATTAAAATCTTGGGAATTATTTTTTGCAAATGAAACTTTTATTGCTAAAGTTTTGGATATTTTTGTGCGTAAATCTTCGCTACAAAGTCTTAGAAGTTTTTAGCGTGAAACTTTTCGCTACTAAAAGTCTTGTAATTTTCCGCAATGAAAATTTTCGTAGCTAAAAGTCTTGGAAAATTTTTTCGCGGCGAACATTTTCACTGCTAAAAGTCTTGGATATTTTTGAATTCTTGGAAAATATTTTTGGCAAAATGAAAAGTTTATTTGCTAAAAGTCTTGTAAAATTTTTTCGCAGCGAAAAGTTTTGTAAAGTTTTGGATATTTTTAAAAAATTTTGGATATTTTTTTGGCGGCAAAAATTTTTGCTGCTAAAAGTCTTGGAAGTTTTTTTGGCGGCGAAAAGTTTCGCTGCCAAAAGTCTTGAAAATTTTTTTAGCGACGAAAATTTTCGTTGCTAAAAAGCTTGCATTTAGCGACTATTTCAATTTTTCGCTGATAAAAGCCTTGGACATCGGTCTTTTAGCGACGAATTTAGCGACGCAAATTTTCGTTGCTAAAATGTTTTACCTGCGAAAATTTGACTTTTAGCGACGAAAATTTTCGTCGCTAAAAGTGTTGTTTCTTGTAGTGATCAGAGCCATCTCAATCCTATTAGGGCGATCGGTTTTAGGTTTAGGTTTTAGGCTTAGGTTTAGGTTATAGGTTTAGGTTATAAGTGCAGGTTATAGGTTTAGGTTTAGGTTTAGGTTAAGTTATAGATTAAGGATTAGCGAATTGAGAATAGGTTAAGGTTTAAGTTTAGAAAATCAGAGTTCGGGTTCGGGTTTAGGTTTAGGTTTTGAGGTTTAGGTTAGGAGTTGAGATTAGGATTAGGTGTAGGTTTAAGTTTAGGGATTTGAGAATACATTTAGATTATTGGTTTAGGTTTAGGTTATAGGTTATAGGTTTAGGTTTAGGTTTATGTTTAGGTTATAAGTTATAAGTTTAGGGAATTGAGAATAGGTTAAGGTTTATGTTTAGGAAATCGGGTTCGGAGTTCGGGATCGAGGTTTAGGTTTAGGTTTTCAAGTTTAGGTTTAAGTTTAGGTTAGGGAGTTGAGATTAAGATTAAGTGTAGGTTTAGGTTTAGGGATTTGAGAATACATTTAGTTTTAGGTTTTGGTTATAGGTTAAGGTTAGGTTATATGTTATAAGTTTAGGTTATAGGTTATAGGTTAAGGTTTTAGGCCATAGGTTTTGGTTTAGGTTAAGGTTATAGGTTTAGGTTTAGGTTAAGGATTTGGTTTAGGTTAAGGTTTAGGGTTAGGTTATAAGCTATAGGTTTAGGGAATTAAGAATAGGTAAGGGTTTAGGTTTAGGAAATCGGGTTCGGGTTCGGGATCGGGTTTAGGTTTGGGTTTTTAAGTTTAGGTTTAGGTTTAGGTTAGGGAGTTGAGATTAGGATTATGTGTAGGTTTAAGTTTAGGAATTTGAGAATACATTTAGGTTTTAGGTTATAAGTTATAGGTTTAGGAAATTGAGAATAGGTTAAGGTTTATGTTTAGGAAATTGGGTTTGGGTTCGGGATCGGGTTTCGGTTTGCATTTTCAAGTTTAGGTTTATGTTTAGGTTAGGGAGTTGAGATTAGGATTAGATGTAGGTTTAGGTTTGGGGATTTGAGAATATATTTAGGTTTTAGGTTTAGGTTTAGGTTATATGTATAGGTTTAGGTTTAGGTTTAGGGAATTGAGAATAGGTTAAGGTTTAGGTTTAGGAAATCGGGTTTGGGTTCGAGATCGGGTTTATGTTTGGGTTTTTAAGTTTAGGTTTAGGTTTAGGTTAGGAGTTGAGATTAGGATTAGGTGTAGGTTTAGGTTTAGGGATTTGAGAATACATTTAAGTTTTAGGTTTAAGTTTAGGTTAAGGTTTAGGTTTAGGTTATAAGTTATAGGTTTAGGGAATTAAGAATAGGTTAAGGTTTAGGTTTAGGAAATCGGGTTCGGGTTCGGGATCGGGTTTTGGTTTGCATTTTCAAGTTTAGGTTTATGTTTAGGTTAGGGAGATGAGATTAGGATTAGATGTAGGTTTAGGTTTGGGGATTTGAGAATACATTTAAGTTTTAGGTTTAGGTTTATGTTATAGGTTTAGGTTTAGGTTTAGGTTTAGGGAATTGAGAATAGATTAAGGTTTAGGTTTAGGAAATCGGGTTCGGGTTCGGATCGGGTTTATGTTTGGGTTTTTAAGTTTATGTTTATGTTTAGGTTAGGGAGTTGAGATTAGGATTAGGTGTAGGTTTAGGTTTCGGGATTTGATAATACATTTAGGTTTTAGGTTTAGGTTTAGGTTTAAGTTATAGGTTTAGGTTTAGGTTTAGGTTTAGGAAATTGGGTTCGGGTTCGGGATCGGGTTTAGGTTTGGGTTTTTAAGTTTAGGTTAGCGAGTTGAGATTAGGATTAGGTGTAGGTTTAAGTTTAGGGATTTGAGAATACATTTAGATTATTGGTTTAGGTTTAGGTTATAGGTTATAGGTTTAGGTTTAGGTTAAAGTTTAGGTTTAGTATACGTTTAGGTTATAAGCTATAGGTTTAGGGATTTGAGAATAGGTTAAGGTTTAGGTTTAGGAAATCGGGTTTGGGTTCGGGATCGTTTTAGGTTTAGGTTAGGGAGTTGAGATTAGGATTAGGTGTAGGTTTAGGCTTAGGGATTTGAGAATACATTTAGTTTTAGGTTTCGGAGTTATAGGTTTAGGTTTAGGTTAAGGTTAGGTTATAGGTTATAAGTTTAGGTCATAGGTTATAAGTTAAGGTTTTAGGTCATAGGTTTTGGTTTAGGTTAAGGTTATAGGTGTAGGTTTAGGTTTAGGTTAAGGTTTTGGTTTAGGTTTAGGTTAAGGTTTAGGTTTAGGGAATTGAGAATAGGTAAAGGTTTAGGTTTAGGAATTCGGGTTCGGGTTTAGGTTTTCAAGTTTAAGTTTAGGTTTAGGTTCGGGAGCTGAGATTAGGATTAGGTGTAGGTTTAGGTTTAGGGATTTCAAAATACATTTAGTTTTAGGTTTAGGTTTAGGTTTTAGGTTATACGTTAAGGTTTAGTTTAAGGTTAGGTTATAGGTTATAAGTTTAGGTTATAGGTTATAGGTTAAGGTTTTAGGTCATATGTTTTGGTTTAGGTTAAGGTTATAGGTTTAGGTTTGGGTTTAGGTTAAGGTTTTGGTTAAGGTTTAGGTATACGTTTAGGTTATGAGCTATAGGTTTAGGGAATTGAGAATAGGTAAAGGTTTAGGTTTAGGAAATCGGGTTCGGGTTCGGGATCAGGTTTCGGTTTGCATTTTCAAGTTTAAGTTTATGTTTAGGTTAGGGAGTTGAGATTAGGATTACATATAGGTTTAGGTTTGGGGATTTGAGAATACATTTAGGTTTTAGGTTTAGGTTTAGGTTATCGGTTATAGGTTTAGGTTTAGGTTTAGGGAATTGAGAATAGGTTAAGGTTTAGGTTTAGGAAATCGGGTTCGGGTTCGGGATTGGGTTTATGTTTGGGTTTTTAAGTTTAGGTTTAGGTTTAGGTTAGGGAGTTGAGATTAGGATTAGGTGTAGGTGTAAGTTTAGGGATTTGAGAATAGGTTTAGGTTTAGGTTTAGGTTTAGGTTTAGGTTTAGGGAATTGAGAATAGGTTAAGGTTTAGGTTTAGAAATCGGGTTTGGGTTCGGGATCGGGTTTATGTTTGGGTTTTTAAGTTTAGGTTTAAGTTTAGGTTAGGGAGTTGAGATTAGGATTAGGTATAGGTTTAGATTTACGGATTTGAGAATACATTTAGGTTTTAGGTTTAAGTTTAGGTTAAGGTTTAGGTTTAGGTTATAAGTTATAGGTTTAGGGAATTGAGAATAGGTTAAGGTTTAAGTTTAGGAAATCGGGTTCGGGTTAAGGATCGGGTTTCGGTTTGCATTTTCAAGTTTAGGTTTTTGTTTAGGTTAGGGAGATGAGATTAGGATTAGATGTAGGTTTTGGTTTGGGGATTTGCGAATACATTTAGGTTTTAGGTTTAGGTTTAGGTTATAGGTTTAGGTTTAGGTTTATGTTATAGGTTTAGGAAATCGGGTTCGAGTTCGTGATCGGGTTTATGTTTGGGGTTTTTGTTTGGGTTTTTAAGTTTAGGTTTAGGTTTAGGTTAGGGAGTTGAGATTAGGATTAGGTGTAGGTGTAAGTTTACGGATTTGAGAATAGGTTAAGGTTATAGGTTTAGGTTTGGGTTTAGGTTAAGGTTTTGGTTAAGGTTTAGGTATACGTTTAGGTTATAAGCTATAGGTTTAGGGAATTGAGAATAGGTAAAGGTTTAGGTTTAGGAAATCGGGTTCGGGTTCGGGATCGGGTTTCGGTTTGCATTTTTAAGTTTAGGTTTATGTTTAGGTTAGGGAGATGAGATTAGGATTAGATGTAGGTTTAGGTTTGGGGATTTGAGAATACATTTAGGTTTTGGGTTTAGGTGTAGGTTATAGGTTTAGGTTGAGGTTATAGGTTCAGGTTTAGGTTTAGGTTTAGGGAATTGAGAATAGGTTAAGGTTTAGGTTTAGAATATCGTGGGGTTCGGGATCGGGTTTATATTTGGGGTTTTTGTTTGGGTTTTTAAGTTTAGGTTTATGTTTTGGTTAGGGAGTTAAGATTAGGATTAGGTGTAAGTGTAAGTTTAGGGATTTGAGAATAGGTTAAGGTTTAGGTTTATGTTTACGTTTAGGGAATGAGAATAGGTTAAGGTTTAGGTTTAGGAAATTGGGTTTGGGTTCGGGATTGTGTTTATGTTTGGGTTTTTAAGTTTAGGTTTAGGTTTAGGTTAGGGAGTTGAGATTAGGATTAGGTGTAGGTTTAGGTATAGGGATGTGAGAATACATTTGGGTTTTAGGTTTAAGTTTAGGTTAAGGTTTAGGTTTAGGTTATAAGTTATTGGTTTAGGGAATTGAGAATAGGTTAAGGTTTAGGTTTAAGAAATCGGGTTCGGGTTCGGGATCGCATTTTGGTTTGCATTTTCAAGTTTAGGTTTATGTTTAGGTTAGGGAGATGAGATTAGGATTAGATGTAGGTTTAGGTTTGGGGATTTGAGAATACATTTAGGTTTTAGGTTTGGGTTTAGGTTATAGGTTTAGGTTTAGGTTTAGGTTTAGGGTATTGAGAATAGGTTAAGGTTTAGGTTTAGGAAATCGGTTCGGGATCGGGTTTATGTTTGGGGTTTTTGTTTGGGTTTTTAAGTTTAGGTTTAGGTTTAGCTTTGAGAGTTGAGATTTGGATTAGGTTTAGGTGTAAGTTTAGGGATTTGAGAATAGGTTAAGGTTATTGGTTTAGGTTTGGGTTTAGGTTAAGGTTTTGGTTAAGGTTTAGGTATACGTTTAGGTTATAAGCTATAGGTTTAGGGAATTGAGAATAGGTAAAGGTTTTGGTTTATGAAATCGGGTTCGGGTTCGAGATTGGGTTTCGGTTTGCATTTTCAAGTTTAGGTTTATGTTTAGGTTAGGGAGATGAGATTAGGATTAGATGTAGGTTTAGGTTTGGGGATTTGAGAATACATTTAGGTTTTAGGTTTAGGTTTAGGTTATAGGTTTAGGTTTAGGTTTAGGGAATTAATAATAGGTTAAGGTTTAGGTTTAGGAAATCGGGTTCGGGTTCGGGATCGTGTTTATGTTTGGGGTTTTTGTTTGGGTTTTTAAGTTTAGGTTTAGGTTTAGGTTAGGGAGTTGAGATTAGGATTAGGTGTAGGTGTAAGTTTAGGGATTTGAGAATAGGTTAAGGTTTAGGTTTAGGAATTGAGAATAGGTTAAGGTTTAGGTTTAAGAAATCGGGTTCCTGTTCGGGATTGGGTTTATGTTTGGAGTTTTTGTTTGGGTTTTAAGTTTAGGTTTAGGTTTAGGTTAGGGAGTTGAGATTAAGATTAGGTGTAGGTGTAAGTTTAGGGATTTGAGAATAGGTTAAGGTTTCGGTTTAGGGAATTGAGAATAGGTTAATGTTTAGGTTTAGGAAATCGGGTTCGGGTTCGGGATCGGGTTTATGTTTGGATTTTTAAGTTTAGGTTTATGTTTAGGTTAGGGAGTTAAGATTAGGATTAGGTGTAGGTTTAGGTTTAGGGATTTGAGAATACATTTAGGTTTTAGGTTTAAGTTTAGGTTAAGGTTTAGGTTTAGGTTTAGGTTATAAGTTATAGGTTTAGGGAATTGAGAATAGGTTAAGGTTTAGGTTTAGGAAATCGGGTTCGGGTTCGAGGATCGCATTTCGGTTTGCATTTTCAAGTTTAGGTTTATGTTTAGGTTAGGGAGATGAGATTAGGATTAGATGTAGGTTTAGGTTTGGGGATTTGAGAATATATTTAGGTTTAGGTTATAGGTTTAGGTTTAGGTTTAGGTTTAGGGAATTGAGAATAGGTTAAGGTTTAGGTTTAAAAATCGGGTTCGGATCGGGTTTATGTTTGGGGTTTTGTTTGGGTTTTAAGTTTAGGTTTAGGTTTAGGTTAGAGAGTTGAGATTTGGATTAGGTGTAGGTGTAAGTTTAGGGATTCGAGAATAGGTTAAGGTTATAGGTTTAGGTTTGGGTTTAGGTTAAGGGTTTGGTTAAGGTTTAGGTATACGTTTAGGTTATAAGCTATAGATTTAGGGAATTGAGAATAGGTAAAGGTTTAGGTTTATGAAATCGGGTTCGGGTTCGGGATCGGGTTTCGGTTTGCATTTTCAAGTTTAGGTTTATGTTTAGGTTAGGGAGATGAGATTAGGATTAGATGTAGGTTTAGGTTTGGGGATTTGAGAATACATTTAGGTTTTAGGTTTAGGTTTAGGTTATAGGTTTAGGTTTAGGTTTAGGTTTAGGGAATTGAAAATAGGTTAAGGTTTAGGTTTAAGAAATGGTTCGAATCGGGTTTATCTTTGGGGTTTTTGTTTGGGTTTTAAGTTTAGGTTTAGGTTTAGGTTAGAGAGTTGAGATTTGGATTAGGTGTAGGTGTAAGTTTAGGGATTTGAGAATAGGTTAAGGTTATAGGTTTAGGTTTGGGTTTAGTTTAAGGTTTTGGTTAAGGTTTAGGTATACGTTTAGGTTATAAGCTATAGGTTTAGGGAATTGAGAATAGGTAAAGGTTTAGGTTTATGAAATCGGGTTCGGGTTCGGGATCGGTTTCGGTTTGCATTTTCAAGTTTAGGTTTATGTTTAGGTTAGGGAGATGAGATTAGGATTAGATGTAGGTTTAGGTTTGGGGATTTGAGAATACATTTAGGTTTTAGGTTTAGGTTTAGGTTATAGGTTTAGGTTTAGGTTTAGGGAATTGAGAATAGGTTAAGGTTTAGGTTTAGGAAATCGGGTTCGGGTTCGGGATCGGGTTTATGTTTGGGGTTTTGTTTGGGTTTTTAAGTTTAGGTTTAGGTTTAGGTTAGGAGTTGAGATTAGGATTAGGTGTAGGTGTAAGTTTAGGGATTTGAGAATAGGTTAAGGTTTAGGTTTATGTTTAGGTTTAGGTTTAGGGAATTGAGAATAGGTTAAGGTTTAGGTTTAGGAAATCGGGTTCGGGTTCTGGGATCGGGTTTATGTTTAGATTTTTAAGTTTAGGTTAGGGAGTTGAGATTAGGATTAGGTGTAGGTTTAGGTTTAGGGATTTGAGAATACATTTAGGTTTTAGGTTGAAGTGTAGGTTAAGGTTTAGGTTTAGGTTATAAGTTATAGGTTTAGGGAATTAAGAATAGGTTAAGGTTTAGGTTTAGGAAATCGGGTTCGGGTTCGGGATCGGGTTTCGGTTTGCATTTTCAAGTTTAGGTTTATGTTTAGGTTAGGGAGATGAGATTAGGATTAGATGTAGGTTTAAGTTTGGGGATTTGAGAATACATTTAGGTTTTAGGTTTAGGTTTAGGTTATAAGTTTAGGTTTGGGTTTAGGTTAAGGTTTTGGTTAAGGTTTAGGTATACGTTTAGGTTATAAGCTATAGGTTTAGGGAATTGAGAATAGGTAAAGGTTTAGGTTTAGAAAATCGGGTTTGGGTTTGGGATCGTGTTTATGTTTGGTATTTTTGTTTGGGTTTTTAAGTTTAGGTTTAGGTTTAGGTTAGGGAGTTGAGATTAGGATTAGGTGTAGGTTTGGGTTTAGGGATTTGAGAATAGGTTAGGTTGTATGTTAAAATGTTCGAAATTGAGTTTAGGTTATAAGTTATAGGTTTAGGTTAAGGTTTAGGTTGTAGTTATAGGTTTTGGGATGTGAGAATAGGTTTAGGTTGTAGGTTAAGGGTGTGGTCCCTGAAAATACAGATATAAACACAGCCTGTCCAAATGGCCAGGTCCTTCCAATGTTGTCCATAGGAAATGGACAGCTTCATCATGGTTAGCAGTTCCCACCTTCTAGGGACTCCGGCTCATCTGGATAGCTCCGACGCACATCCGGGTCTACTCCATTAATTTCGAGCAAATACATAAACACGGCCTGTCCAAATGGCCAGGCCCTTCCAATGCTGTCCATAGGAAATGGACAGCTTCATCATGGTCAGCGGTTCCCACCTTCCAGGGACCCCCGCTCATCCGGATAGCTCCGACGCACATCTAGGTCTGCTCCATTAATTTCGAGCAAATACATTAAAAAACAACATAAATATATCTAAAAGCATCTGGATACCTGGGGAAGGCCTCTCATATTTGTATTGTTGGTTACTCATCCTTTTGTCTAGAAGCCACAATTAACCAATAATTTCTATCGCTACCTGTACTCTGAAACCAACACAAATATAACTGGACCTGTACTCTGAAACCAACACAAATATAACTGGACCTGTACTCTGAAACCAACACAAATATAACTGGACCTGTACTCTGAAACCAACATAAATATAACTGAGAAACAATATAAGGAATAAGAAAAAATAAATTTACCTGTACACATCATTAAATGTTTCCCTATAAGGAGGTGATATTATATCTTTGATAGCCACAACCTGTATGACAGAGAAAAATGCAACTCGATAATTGTCTTGTCTTTTACAATTCAAAGGAGAAAAAAGATTTGTGGCTGCATCGATATTCTAGTACATTATGAACGGCTGCCTACGTACCCAAAAAGTCAGATTGGGATCAAGCCACTACGTAGTTTTTTTTAATTAACCAAGTTACTAAAGGTCATAGATTTCATATTTAACAAAGTATCATTAAACATCGTCTCAAATCGTTTCTGGTTGGTGCATTTAAAAAAAGAACTAATACACAATTAATGTATATTCTTGTTACATCTCTTACTGCAACAAGAGACAATGTTCTGTCAATACTTCAGTTACATTTGAAATTGAAATCCTTTAGTGAATTGGTTAATAAAAAACAAATGACAACAAGCCATAATTAATAAAAATGATGCTGAAGATTAAATAGATAAAAAAGGCAACTTGATCAAAAAAGGATTTCAGTGAATAATTAAGTTTTTGTCATATAAAATGTCCTAGAGTTCAAAAAGTTGAACGAAACTACTGAATATTCAAATTCTCATCAGGAATTTGGGCCAAACAACAATTTCACCCAATTGAATATCTTCAAATGTCCTGTCATCATTAAACAATTCTGCTGTACGCACATTGATATCATCTATTACAACTTTGATGCATTCTGGAGGGATGCCTGTAGTATCGACACCATCCGCCCACTAGCAACTGTTCAACCATGGATATCTCTCAATTGGTAAATTTGTTCCATCGATGGAGTTGTTGTAGAGTCTTCTCGAATACTTGAGGGTTCACCAGATCGATGGTGGGCCTATAAATAAAATAATAGTTTCATGTAAATAATAATGCTACTTTTATCTTTAAAAGTAATAATTATATCATTTGATCGCGGCAAATGCAGCATATGAGATGCAGCTGTATCAGGAGAGCGATGAAGTAGTTGACTTTGATGAGTAATTTGTTGCCTAAGTTCAGCAAATTGTTGCTCAACAATCGCACGGAATTCTTGCATTTGAGTCATTGATGCTTCAAATTTAGCCTCAATGGACATACGTGCAGTCCTCTCCGACCGGGCTTCTATGATGTAGGGGGTGATAACCTTCATAGTAGTCTTAGAAATACCCAAACCCATGCTCCTAACCCGGCCTCTGCTATCACGACCACAAACTTAAACAATAATTTTTAAGTTTAGTAATGTGTGTATATTATTATTTAAAAAAAAAAAAACACCAACGACAATGTATGTCAAGTGAGTAGAATTGATGGAAAACCTGTGAAACTGACCCTTGTGCTTACTGGAATGATCACTACCAGCTATCGATAATATTCTTTCCTGTTAGAAGATAATTGTTATAATAAATCCTTCATTGTACTTAAATAAAAAAATGATTAAAAACTGAAAAATTATTCTCACCGCTATTTTAAGATGTGTTTGTGTTGGATAAGACCCATCAAGTCTGCTATGAGTGGCAACAAACAAGTCAGTCCTGGTGATGATAGTATTTGGATTTTCTTTTCGCTGTAATTATATAAGCAAATTTGTTAACAAGAATTTATATTCATCAATTAAATTGTCAAAAAATATAGTACAAATTACCATTTTCTCTAATGTCCTAGCAGCACCTCATCTTCCAGTCGTGTGAGGGCATTTCACCTGTGCTCTGGAAGTCTTTCCCTTCTTACAAAGATTAATGAAAATGTCCCAATCCTCTTGCTTCATACCAATTGGACAATTTCTTCTTCTTTCTACATCATTATCAAATTTATCATATTCCTTTTGCAGATTGTATTTCCATACCTTCCAAACTTTACTTACTTTCGAAAATTCATATTCTTTAAACTCATCATCGATGTCGTACGTAGCCTATTTCATTAAATTAATAATCAAGCAATCTTATTGAGTAAGAATTAGAAATAAAATCAAGAACAAACATGCTCACCAAAACCATAGACCAGATATTATCTTTAATTGCACCAGGCACTTTACGCCAATCAGCAAATAAAATTGGACAGTGTGTCCTGTCAAGTTGCCCTAAAAATGTGTTAAAAGGAGCTAATGTTTCTCCGACTGGTTGTTTATATTCATTTAATTCAAGTCTCTTCCTTGTATTGCTTCCTTGGGCTGAAGCTGATGAACCACCAAAATCTGACATAATTCCTGCAATTTTATAAAACAAAACAATATCTCATTATTATGTAATTAGCATTCTATTAATATTTTGATAGCTAAAAAATTGTAACAATCATTACTAAATAGAATTCAACTCACTTTCAAACTGATTTGAATCTTATTAGTTTCTTTTCCGTTTCCTATGACGTGAGGTACTCGGCTCACTCTTTACCTATGATTTTTCCTATACATCTTCTTCTTCATTTAAATCATCGATTAATGAAAGTGCTGAAGAACCTAAATTCCTTCTGGCCTCAAACTCAAGTGGATCTTCAAATGCATATGCATCTTTCATCAATCTCTTAGGAGCGTCCAATACAACATGTCAATCATCTCTAGTTGGATCCTTACAGTAGAAGACCTGAGCTGCCTAAGATGCAAGAATAAACGGCTCATCGTCTTCCTTTAAGTTCCGTCTAAACCTTCCTAGATTGACAAATATCAAATTTATTTCGGGATCTATGAAACATCCATTCAATTTATCTTCAATATGCACCCAATCACAGTAGAAGAGTGCTACTCTGAAGTCGAAGTAGTTCAATTCAAGAATTTGTCTAATGATGCCACAATAAGTGACTTCTTCTTCTATTGGATTCCTATCCCTGGCGCTTGCCCTGAAGCTAGTTAGCGCTTTCATTGAGACTCCACTGTTCTATGTTATTTTGTTCATTTCAGAATTCGCAGTGCTAAAAACATATCCATTTATTGAGTAAGTATTATATGATATGCATTTGAAGTCAGGACCTTCAGTAATTCTCTTAAATTGAGACATTTCTTGATTATGTAGTTGATGTCTTAACCAAGGAATGTACTCCATTGGTTTTCCTGCTGACAGATTACCCTTTCGATTTTGTCCCGTACGTGTTTGGCCCTGGATGTATGTTTGGTACTTCCTATAAATTCCAAATCATAGCAATTATATATATATATATATAACAATGTTTATTACCATAAGCCATTTAAAAATATAAAAAAGAATAATATACTTCATTAACTTACTCCTTCCATTGATGATTTTCAACGTGATATTGCAAAACCCATCTGCGTGCTTGTTGGTATTGCACTGTAGTAAGATCATAAACTTTTCCTTTCTTATTATTCTGGGAATCACAAGCATTTTCATCATCATTGAATATTTTTAGTCCTTGCTTATGACCTCCTATTGTATTATTAGGATAGTATTCCATGTAGTACATCATAGATTCCTCTATAATGTAGCGTTCTGCAATACAGCCCTCTGGGTAAGCTTGATTCATCACATACTTCTTATATGTTCTCATCATCCTGTTAAATATTAAAATCAGGTATTGATGAAAATATATAAACTATTTTGAAAAAGTTAATAAATTAAAACAGTTAAAGTTACCTCTCAAAAGGATACATCCATCGATATTTGACAGGTCTGCAAACTTGTGTCTCCTCCGCCAAGTGCACAACAAGTGTGTCATAGAAATGAAAAACGATGGTGGAAAATACTTTTCGAAAACACATAATGTTTCCACTATTTTATTTTTCATTTCTTGAAGCTCCATACGATGAATTTCTTTAGAACATATGACGTTAAAGAATCTTGACAATTGTATAATGGCGGCGTGCAATGACTTTTCTTTCTTGAATGAATGCATCAATAATACGGGTAGTTACTGCTGCATTAGAATGTGATAATCATGTGACTTAAGGCCCTTGAGGTGATAGTCATCCATACTAATATGATGTTTCCAGTTTGCACTATACCCTCTCAGAACTTTCAAATCACTCAAGGTTCGACAAATCAGTTCTCTTTCAGATCTGGATAATGTGAAAGGAGCCTTAGGCAATAACAACTTACCATTTTTTTTCTTTGGCCAATATTTCGATCTTATCTTCATAGCCATAAGATCCTGACGGGCTTGTAAACCATCCTTAGACTTGTCCTTCATGTCCATGATTGTTGCAATAAGGTTCTTAGTAACATTTTTCTCGACATGCATCACATCCAAATTATGACGAATGGGCATGTGCTCCCAATACAGCAATGTAAAGAAGATTGATCTCTTCGACCAAGCAGTAAGGTTAGACTCATCATCCGTGGTCTTCTTCCTCTTATTTCCTATATGCTTTCCAAACTTGGTTTGTATATTATTCATTTTAACCAATACCTGTTCTCCAGACAAACACTTTGGAGCCTGCCGATTTTCATCATTCCCATTGAATCGAGATCTTTGGCTCCTAAAGATATGAGCTCTTGGGAGGAATCTTTTGTGCCCCATATAAGAAAACTTCTTTCCATGTTTTAGCCAAACAGAGTCAGTCTCCTCACTACAAACAGGACATGCATACTTTCCTCCTCTCCTACACCTAAAAAGATGTCCATAAGCTGGAAAATCATGTATTGCCCATAATAAAATCACCTTCATTGTAAACCTGTTCTTCCCGAACAAGTCATATGTTATCGACCCTTTCTACAATTCATTTAATTCTTCAATTAATGGTTGTAAATATATGTCGATGTCATGCCCTGGACCATTTTTTTCGGGAATTAAAAGTGTTAACATAATAAATTCCTTCCGCATGCATAAATGAGGTGGAAGATTGTATGGAACAATCATAACAGGCCAGCAACTATATGAGATGCTCATATGCCCAAAGGGATTGAATTCGTCTGTTGCAAGTCTCAACCGAACGTTCCGTGGATTCGCAGCAAAATCACTAAATTTTCTATCTACAAACTTCCACATAGAAGAATCCACAGGATGACGCATGTACAAGTCATTTTTAGCCCCATTTGAATGCCACAACATATTCTCTGCAATCCATGATACGCTATAAAGTCTTTGTAACCTTAGTGTTAATGAGAAGTATCTTAGCACCTTCCATGATACATGTGAGACTCTTGATCTTACAACACTATTCACTTTCCATCTGCTTGCTTTACATGTAGGACAACTTTCCTTATTAGCATGCTCCTTCCAGTACAGAATACAATCATTACGGCATGCATGTATCACCTCATAGTTCATACCCAACAAACTGATCAATCTCTTTGCATTATAGGTACTATCTGGCAGAGAGTTCTCTCTTGGCAAAATCTTCTTGCGCAGTTGCAACAAAGTCGTAAAGCTATTATCTGACCACTGATATTTAGCCTTCATGCTCATTAACTTAACTGTCACTGACAACTTTGTATACTCACGTTTACACGATGGATATAGGGGTTGTACTGCATCCTCCCTTAATTTATTGTACTGAGTATCATTGTCTATGTCATCTTGAGGCTGACTACCATGTTCCTCATTGACCTCATTCATACATGCATCTAAGTCATCAGGTTGAACACGACCAAAAGCATCATTAACCAAATCAACCATTCTGGGCAACAACTCTTCATTACAATCAGTGGCAGATGTACTTGGAACCTTGGCATTGACACCCATATTGGGAAGTTGTTCTCTATGAAAAAACCAAGTTGTGTATGTCTGATCTATACCATTCATAATCAAATGCTCAGAAACTGTACTTAGTATTTTCTTCCCATGCACATTACGACATCTAGCACAAGGACAACTATACCAATCAATACCTCCCGAATTCCTTTTTGCAAAAATAATAAATGATTCAACGCCTTTAATGTATTCATCACTAAATATCTTTCGTCATCCAATTCTTGCTCGGGGGCATCAAATCCATATCTGATATCACGTGCATACAGCATATAAAAAGTGAGATACAATAGGTTTAGGCTTTTCATAAAATGTCAAAACATGCCACACGTGGTCACCAATCACAAAAAAAAATAAAGATTTATATATATCCGCAAATATGTGCACATGATTAGGCGTAGGTTTTAGGTTTTAGGTTATAGGTTATAGGCTACATGCATCAAGTTATGAGTTTTCAAGTATTGACTCACATATGTAGACTAAAATATGAAAAGCAGTCTTACCATTCTTGTACTAAATGAAAATATGAAGTTTCAATCCACAAAAAGAAAGAAGTAATAATTCAGAAGTTATTTAGGAAACAAGAGCAGGAAAGTACAATAAACAATACTTGCTGTAATGAAGTTTTTTTGTGCCTACATTGCAAACATAACATCAATCTAAAACATAAGTATTTCATCAGTAGTCTTTAATATGGATGGTCTAGACCGTTACATAGTCCAATCAGCAATTTTACCCATCTATTTCCTATGGCCCATCTTGGATCACTTATGTTTATAAAGAATCATTTTTGTCATACAATCTTAACCATACCATCCATGGTTTGGGAAAGGATGGATGTAGAAAGTTTGGTCAAATCAAAGATGGATTGGATCATCCAGTCAGTCTGATTTTGTTAAGTAGCCTATATAATTTATTTTTGACTCTAAAGGACAGTTCAGATCTAACGATCAAGATGTTCAATTGAACAACTAGTAGCACTACAAATTATCTCTAAGAGCACTGGAGCATTTCTACTTAATTAATGTAGATTTTACATTTCGCTACCTTTTTCGAACGGGTTTTCAAAAAGCTACCTAATTAATCCATATGATTAATTAAAATTCCAATCCCTTTGCATTTTTTTTTAAGGGCCGTGGGTGTGCAAGCAAATGGGTCATCCGCTTGGGTGAGCCTCACTAGCTACCATGTTTATGTAAAATCCACCCTGACCATCAGGAAAGTGACCTCATGCTAGGCCAAGATCCCAAAAATCACTCCCATCCATGATTCAAGTGAAACGGGTGATTGAAAATAATGTACTGGACAATTATAGCCCTCCAAACTGTTTTCCTTGGTAGGGTTACCTGAATCATGATGAGTCTGAGTTTTAAGACATACCTAAATTTTGGTTTGCTATCTGATTGGAGTGGATTACACATAATTATCACAATAGGCCTTGTAAAAATCAAGTGTAGACTTCTTTCCTCAACTGCCTTCTTTGCCTTGGCTCACCTGAATCATGAGTTAGCCCGATTTTTTATTTTTATTTCTCTACGCCTCAACTAGGACTAATTGCTCATCTAATGGTTGGAGTGGATTTCGCATACACATAATGGTGGGCCCACCAATAAAGTCCCTAGGTCCCTCATGAACAGTACAGTCTCTTAATTTAGATGAAAAGAACATTATCTACTCTGAACATTAAATATATAGTTCAATGTTAAGCTCAAAGGCAAAAAAATCAGGATTACCCGTGATTTTGGTGGGCCACACCAAAATAATCCATACCTAGGATACCACTTTTTCAACCAATAACTAATCATAAATCATTCCCCATCCCTTTCAGCCTACAACTAATCATAAACAGCCTCCAGCTTCGATCCTGGTTTTAGCCTCAAATCTGTTTGTAAGCAAGTTTTAGCCTCCAACTCTGGTTGTGATTGCTTTATAGTGGACATTACAGACCAGCAATCCTCATTTTATCCAAAGCTCAGCTGGACCACACACAGGAAAGAGTGGGGATTATGACATCCACCATTGAGACTTTCATAGGGCCCACAGCGATGTTTATTTGTCACCCAACTTGTTCATAAGCTCACACAGACATAGGGAAAACACAAATATCAGCTTGATTCGAAACTTCTGCTGCCCTAAGAAGTTTTCAACAGTGGGTCTTCGATTCCTACTGTTTCCTGTGGTGGGCCCACTTGATCTTATATAATCTTATGACCTAAATGATCTTATATAATTATATATAATCTTATGACCTAAATGATCTGAAAAATCGGATGGACAGAGTAGATTTCTCACGAACATCACGGAGGGACCCACCTGGCTTCCTAGCATAGGAACTTCTTGTCGAAGCCTTTTCAGGCAATCTGTGTTGATCCACTGAGGTGGGTGGTGGATCCCCTTGAGAGTGATATATTTGCTGGGATCCCATTGACAGTTATGTATTTGCTTTACATTTATTGCTAGATGAAGCAGATCCAAATCTTAGGTGGACCGCATTAAAAACTTCTTAAAGGCTACTGTAATGTTTATTTGTCATCCAACTAGTTGATAAGGTCACAAAGACATGGATGAAGGGACCACACAGATATCATCTTGATCCAAAGCTTTTGCGGCCCACCGAAAGTTTTTAATGGCCAACACCACTGTTCCTTGTGGTGTGGTCCACCTGAGATTTGGATTTGCTTCATTTTGTAATCACACTGTAGAATGAGCTGTCAAAAAAAAGACGTTGATGTAATGCATATACATTAAGATGGGTCTACAGTCGCTCATGCCGGACTCAGATTCCGTAGCTTAGACAACATCACCTGGGCGCAGATTGTGTACTACCCCAACACGACCAAGTTAGAGACAGACAGTCCTGTCAAGGTTCTATGGAGTCCACGGTAATATATGAGTTTTATCCAAGCTGTCCATCTATATTGAAAAATCATTTTAGAGCATGATGACAATAAGGAGGAAGATAGAAGGCTTAAGTGGACCAGAACACATAAAGCAATGGATATAAAGACCCCATCGTTGAAACCTTCTAAGGGTCTGCCATGATGTTTATTTAACATCTACCTGTTCATAAGGTAAGATAGACCTAGATGAAGGGAAACCTTAAACATTATCTTGATCCAAAACTTCCGTGGCCCCTAAGAGATTTTCAGCAGTAGGCATTCAATCCCCCTAATAGATTTCATCAAACACATGTTGTGCATACCTTAAACATGCACAACAAATGATGCATGGTAAGACTAGTCTATCTCTGCATCCATTGTATACATGGTATACATCCATTGTATGCGGATTTACAGATCTAAAAATTAAAAATGTAAATAGAGAAATGAGTACCTGGCCGGTGAAGAGATGAAGGGCAAGGGCTGCTGGCCGCACCGGATGAAAGCGGGGCTCACTGGCCGCACACCGGTCGTAGAGAGAGAGAGAGAGAGAGAGAGAGAGAGAGAGAGAGAGAGAGAGAGAGAGAGAGAGAGAGTCGTGGTGGGAAGAAGCTCGGTCGCGTGGGTGTCTGGGACCGGGACAAAGGAGAGAGAGAGAGAGAGAGAGAGAGAGAGAGAGAGAGAGAGAGAGATCAAAGAGAGAGAGAGGGCGAGGGATGGCGGCGAGGGCAGAGGGAGAGATAGAGAGAGGGCAGAGGGAGGGCGCGCGGTGAGGGCATGAGGAAGAGATAGAGAGAGGGCAGAGGGAGGGCCAATGTTGGGAGAGGGAGAATGGGCGTGGCTTCTTTTGAGCGCGGGCCCAATTTTGGGACATTTAGGTCGGTGCTCCGTGGGTCCCACCATGATGTACATGTTTCATCCATTCCATTCATACATTTTTAAAGATCATTTTAGTGCTTGATCCAAAAATTGATTGCAATATAAATCCTAGGTGGGCCACACCACAGGACAAAAATAATGAATGGATATTCACAATTAAAATCCTCCTAAGGCCCACTATACTGTTTATTTGACATCCAATTTGTTGATTTGGTCATAAAGACCCAGATGAAGGGAAAAAATAAATATCAGCTTGATCCAAAACTTTTATGGCCCCCAAAATGTTTTTAATAGTCAAAATTCATTCAACATTATTTCCTATAATGTGGTCCATTTGAGATTGAGATATAATTCATTTTTTTTATCATATCATAAAATGATATATAAAAATAGATGGACGGCATGGATGATACACATACATCATGGTGGGCCCCACAGAGCACTGATCACCAGCCAATGGCTGGTGTCAAGGGGAGTAGCCAATCCGTTCCCATGATTTATTCATGCCTTCCATCTACTTTTATATAATGTGGTCCAATCGGTTGATCTCAATCGTCTATTAAGTTCAGAACACATTTTCTGGGCTACCTTGAAAAATATTTAAACTGAACGAGTGATATAATCTATGCTTAATTTGAACTTTTTTTTCTAACCATCCTTTTTCCAACACATGGATAGGATACTTTCGATTGGCTAACAAAAGTGATTCTTTAGACTCATAAGCAATCCATGATGGTCCTAAAAATTTGATGAATCAAATTGTTGATCGGACCTACTTTTTTGTAAATGATCTTGACTGTCCATTTTAAGACCATTGATCAAATCTTTTCTTTTTTTTTTTTTTTAGTTAGATCAATATGACTTATTCATGGTAGCCTATGAAATATGAGTTGGACCTAGTAAACCGTCTAGATCAATGGATTATACTCTAAAATTTCCTAATACAACTACGAGAACTGTAGAGCACTGTGGACCCCACCATAATGTATGTGTTTCATCCATTCCGTTCATCCATTTTTACATATCATTTTATTGCTTGATCCCAAAAGTGAGAGGGATACAAATCTCATGTGGATCACACCACATGAAAACAATAGTGATTGGATATCAATCATTAAAATCCTCCTATGGCCCACTATACTGTTTATTTAACATCCAATCTGTTGATTAGGTTATACAAGCTTAGATGAAGAGAAAAAACAAATATCAGCTTCATCTAAAACTTTTATGGCCCCCAAAATGTCTTTAATGGTCGACCCTCATTCAACATTATTTCCTGTAATGTGGTCCACTTGAGATTTGGATATACCTCATTCTTGGACTTATACCGTAAAATGATCTATAAAAACATATGAATGGCATGGATGAAACCGTCGACGATGCTCTGTGGGCCCTATCATGATGTACGTGTTTCATCCATTCCGTTCATCCATTTTTAAAGATCATTTTAGAGCTTTTTACAAAAAATTAGAGGGATATAAATCTCAGGTGGTCCACACCACATGAGAACAATAATGATTGGATATCCACTATTAAATTCCTCCTAAGGCCCACTGTTTTGTTTATTTGATATTAAATCTGTTGATTTGGTCATACAAGACCAGATGAAGGGAAAAAAACAAAAATCAACTTGATCCAATAGATTTAGGCTACCAAAATTTTTTTAAAGGTCGACGCTCATTCAACACTGTTTCCTGTAATGTGGTCCACTTGAGATTTGGATATACCTCATTCTTTGACTTATACCATAAAATGATCTATAAAAACAGATGGATGGCATGGATGAAACCGTCGACGATGCTTTGTAGGCCCTACCATGATGTACATGTTTCATCCATTCCGTTCATCCATTTTTAAAGATCATTTTACAACTTTTTGTAAAAAATTAGAGGGATATAAATGTCAGGTGGTCCACACCACATGAGAACAATAGTGATTGGATATCCACTATTAAAATCCTCCTAAGGCCCACTGTACTGTTTATTTGACATCAAATCTATTGATTTGGTCATACAGGACCAAATGAAGGGAAAAAACAAAAATTAGCTTGATCCAATAGATTTAAGCTACCAAAATGTT
Organism: Magnolia changhungtana; assembly: GCA_030180095.1. NCBI lineage: Eukaryota > Viridiplantae > Streptophyta > Magnoliopsida > Magnoliales > Magnoliaceae > Magnolia > Magnolia changhungtana. Next base: position 356,039 of record JASAUF010000241.1, on the reverse strand, counting down.
TTTAATGGTCGACACTCATTTAACACTGTTTCCTGTAATGTGGTCCACTTGAGATTTGGATATACCTCATTCTTTGACTTATACCATAAAATGATCTATAAAAACAGATGGATGGCATGGATGAAACCGTCGACGATGCTCTGTAGGCCCTACCATGATGTACGTGTTTCATCCATTCCGTTCATCCATTTTTAAAGATCATTTTACAGCTTTTTGCAAAAAATTAGAGGGATATAAATGTCAGGTGGTCCACACCACATGAGAACAATAGTGATTGGATATCCACTATTAAAATCCTCGTAAGGCCCACTGTACTGTTTATTTGACATCAAATCTATTGATTTGGTCATACAGGACCAAATGAAGGGATAAAACAAAAATCAGCTTGATCCAATAGATTTAGGCTACCAAAATGTTTTTAATGGTCGACACTCATTTAACACTGTTTCCTGTAATGTGGTCCACTTGAGATTTGGATATACCTCATTCTTTGGCTTATGCCATAAAATGATCTGTAAAAACATATGGATGGCATGGATGAAACCGTCGATGATGCTCTGATGGCCCTACCATGATATACGTGTTTCATCCATTCTGTTCATCCATTTTTAAAGATCATTTTAGAGCTTTTCGCAAAAAATTAGAGGGATATAAATGTCAGGTGGTCCACACCACATGAGAACAATAGTGATTGGATATCCACTATTAAAATCCTCTTAAGGCCCACTGTACTGTTTATTTGACATCAAATCTATTGATTTGGTCATACAGGACCAAATGAAGGGAAAAAACAAAAATCAGCTTGATCCAATAGATTTAGGCTACCAAAATGTTTTTAATGGTTGACGCTCATTTAACATTGTTTCCTGTAATGTGGTCCACTTGAGATTTGGATATACCTCATTCTTTGGCTTATGCCATAAAATGATATGTAAAAACATATGGATGGCATGGATGAAACCGTCGACGATGCTCTATGGGCCCTACCATGATGTACGTGTTTCATCCATTTTTAAAGATCATTTTAGAGCTTTTTGCAAAAAATTAGAGGGATATAAATCTCAGGTGGTCCACACCACATGAGAACAGTAGTGCTACTTTACTCCCAACCACCCATTTGTCAGCCATTAATTGAATGGTTACAATTGATTGATCAGTGCTATTTTAGAGATACAATCCATCTGCAATGGAACTCACAATTTGGATGATCTGGATAGCCGAACATCAGCGCCACAATGAAAAGGATAAGTCACTATCATTTTTTCAAATGGTGGAAAACTAACATAGAAGTAATTTTCCCTTCATTCATTTATAGCAAGTTGATGGACAGAAAGTCAAAGAAAAGAATACATAGTGTTTTTATTACTACAACAGGTAAGACTTTACTTTCACTATCTTCAAAATTGTAGCCCTAGGATTCCTTTGTGTCAGAATGCAAATGGAACTGATCACCTATTGCAGAGTACCACACATCATGATAGGCGTCCATTCACTCTATTTTACTGATCATTACCCTCAATTTGACTAAATACTAGCCTCGATCATACTACATATGAGAAAGATATTGGGCAAACAAGATTGATCAATAATTTGAGTGAATTTTGATTTAAATATCTGAAGTTATTTACTCTTCATGTTCGGACTGATCAGATTGTCCAAAAATAGTTAAAGGTTGTTCATAATATCAAAAATATATAAATGAATAGAAAACACAAACATCAGCTTGATCCAAAACTTTTATGGCCTCCAAGAAATTTTAAATGGTAGAGGTTCAATCACACTATTTCCTGTGGTGTGGTCCACTTGAGCTTTGGATATGCTTCCTTTTTGTTCTTTAGACCTCAAATTACCTGTTAACATGGATGAATGGAGTGGATAAAAACCCCACAGAGTTTACTCTGGTAAAGTTAATGAGAGTAACTTAAATGTAGTGGAGAAAGGTTTCCTTAAAACATTCATAATCATATATTGGGCGTGCCTAAATGTGATTCACATATCTAACCCACTCATTATGTGTGTCCCACTTGGATGAGGGGTCAGACCAAGTTTCAACAGCATCCAAAACTCATGTGGGCTCCACCAAGTGCTTTTATATTTTTTAGGATGTTTTCACATAGTTTTAAATGGTATGGCCCACTCGAGTTTCGTTTACCAATGATTTTTGAGATATCTCATAACCTAAAGGGTACACATCAAATCCACAGTGTTGATGTTCGACAGACATCATGATGGGGCTAACATCAATTCTTAGGTTCTCACGAGGCTAGTAATTAGTTGGGTCACAATTTTAACCAAAATATTTGGCCCATTTTACATGTCTAGTCCATTCACTCTATTTTACTATCAATACTCTCAATTTGACTAGTTATTCGCCTCAATCACGCTACATATGAGAAAGATATATATTGGGCATACAATTGATCAACAATTTCAGTGAAATTTGATTTAAGCATCTGAAGTCATTTACTCTTCAATTTGAACTGATTAGATTGTCCAAAAACAATTAAAGGTTCAATTAGTAGATGTGCCTAATAATTTAGTAATTTTATTTTTCACAAATAAATTTAACATTTTTTTTTTCAAAATGTATATTTTTTTACTCTTTTAATTAAATATCATTTTTATTATAAATAAATTTAACATTTTTTTTTTACAAAATTTAGTTTTTTTTTTTTTTTTTTTTTAAATATATTTTTTTACAATTTGTCAATTTTTTTCACAATTTTGTTTAATTTTTTAAATTTTCTTTTTCAAAATATCATTATTTTATTGAATATTTTTTCTTCAAAATTATCAACATTACTCAAAGTTCTTATTTATTTTTTTTTTTTCAAAATCTAGATTTTTATAAAATTACAGGTTTTTTTTTCAAAATTTAAAATTTTCTTAAACATTGTTAATTATTTTTCTAAGCTTCTCGACTATTTTTTTGCCAAAATTCACAATTTTTTTGAGCTCCTTAATTTTCGAAAGAGATGGCTTAGGATAGAGACGGTCTTTGATAGTCTCTAATAGAAAGGGTCTTTCACAGGGTTCTAAGATGGTTTAGGACCGTCTCTAATAGAGACGGTCCTTGACAGTCTCTAACATAGATAGTCATTGACAGTCTCTATTAGAGATGGTCTTTGGCAGGGCTATCAGACGGCTAAGGACCGTCTCTAATAGAGACGGTCTTTAATAGTCTCAGATAACAAGTAAAAGACGGCCAATGACCGTCTCTAATTTAGACGACTAATGACCGTCTCAGATGGCCACATATAAGACGGTCAACGACCGTCCTAAACGATTTGTGGACAATAAAATTTTTAAGACAATATTAAGGACGGCCAGGGACCGTCTAAAATGTTAGAGACGGTTTATGGCCATCTCTAAAGCGTCTTTAAACCAAGCAATTTTAGAGACAGTCCAGGATCGTCTCAAAATCTGTCCTTTTTTTTTTTTTTTTTTTTTTCATTTTTCACTTAGTGATTGTAGTGGATATTGAACTTGTACCATAATTTCACGGTTGTTTTTTAAGTCTCTGTACCCTAATGCAGCATCTTCTCAAGTGGACACGCACCTACTCATAGTTCGGTGAAAGTGTTCAACATGCATTTATAGGGGTTGCAGTACAAGTTAGAGTAAATAAGTGCTATTTCAGGGGTTCAGTGTGCGTTAGTGTGGGGTTTGATTATTTTCAAAGTTTTCATACCCTGATGCAATGTCTTCTCGGGTGGATACACAACCACTAGTAGTCCATTCAAAGCATTCGACATGCGTTCAAAGGGGCTGCAGTGTAAGTCGAATCGACATGCGTTAGATGGGGAACACTTTAATGAACATGGTGCATATCCATAGTATCTATCTATTTCATTCGGCCATTCCAGTATGATATATCAACATATAAGCTTATCAAAATCTCCAGTGGACCACACCAACAGAAAAATGATGAATTTCTATTAATACAATTTTATAAGAAACAAGCGGACATTATGATATGGTCCACTTATGATATGGAAAAACCTCTTTCTTTCCTTTTTTTTTAAAAAAAAAAAAAAAAAAAAAAAAAAATTTAAGCCTAATGCCTAAAATTGTTAAGGAAGAAACGATGGACGGGCATGATCCCAAAAATTGAAGCACAGTGAATGCTCAATTAGACCACATTATCAGAAATAGTGCGGAAATGATGTATACTGTTGAATCCTCCTTATGGCCCACATTGTTGTTTATCTATCTTTCAACATGTTCATAAGTACACAGACATGAATGAAGGGAAAACACAAATAATAGATCCAGACAACTTCAATCCCTACTATTTCACCCATGTGACTTTTTTATCTAGTTTTTTCTTTTCTTTTCTTTTCTTTTTCTCTTTTTTTCTTTTTTTACTTTTTTATCTACCTGATTTTTTACTTTCGAAAGCGGTTTGTGAGAGATTTTAGGGATCACCCAAGTTATTAATTAGGCTACATATCATAGTCCAGGCCTAATAAGTGGTGGTGGACAGGTTGGATGATACCTACATGTCACATCTTGATACATTATTGTAATAAAGAAAATAGAGAAATAAACAATGTTGATAAAACAAATAAGTGGACAATGTGGTCCTTGAGGTTTGGATATGCCTTATTTTTTGGCTAACGCCTTGAAATGATATGGATAAAAAAATACATAAAATTGGGGACCACAAAGCACTGCTCATTAGACACCTCACTACTAGCAAGGTCAGTAGGCAATCCTGTACCGATATTGCCTGCCAAAGCCTTCTGTAGGAAGTTCTTGCACTAGGATGATATGTGGGGGCCATCATAATGTTGGTGAGGAATCCATCATGTCCATCTGTTCCATGAGCTCATTTCAGGACATGCGTCTAAAATCAAGAAGGATTTAAAACTCAATTAGCCATACTAGAGGAAAAAGTGGGGATTCAGTGACCAAATGTTGAAACATTTATATGGCTACAAAAGTTTTGTATTAGGATATGTTTTTTATGTTTTCACTTCACTCCAATGGTAATGGCCTTATAAACGGTTTGGATGGCATGACCTTCCATTGTTGGCATATAATTAGATGGTGAAGAGAAATTCAGTGTGGGTTAGTGTGGGGTTTTTGGAGTTAGTAGCTTTTAAAAGGTCTTATTCATCCCCTCTAGGACTTAACCTTACTTTCTAGGTACTATCATGGTGGTTATTGAACTTAAAGTACTGCAATTTCACGATTGTTTTTGGAGTCTCTATACCCTGATGCAGCATCTTCTCAAGTGGACATGCACCTACTCGTAGTTCAGCAAAAGTGTTCAACATGCATTTATAGGGGCTGCATTGCAAGTTAGAGTAAATAAGTGCTATTTTAGGGGTTTAGTGTGGGTCAGTGAGCGTCGGTGAGAGGTTTGATTATTTTCAGAGCTTTCATACCCTGATTCAACGTCTTCTCGGGTGGACACACAACAACAAGAAGTTCGGTGAAAGCATTCGACATGCGTTCGAAGGGGTTGCAGTGTAAGTTGAATCGACGTGTGTCTGACGGGGAACGCTTTAATGAACGTGGTGCATATCCGTAGTATCTATTTGTTTCATTTGGCCATTCCAGTATGATATATCAACATATAAGCTTATCAAAATCTCTAGTGGACCACACCAATAGAAAAATGATGAATTTCTATTAATACAATTTTAAGAAACAAACGGACATTAATTATGATATGGAGAAACCTCTTTTTTTCTTGTTTTTTTTTTCTTTTTTTTTTTTAAAGCCTAATGCCTAAAATTGTTAAGGAAGAAAAGATGGATGGGCATGATCCCAAAATTGAATCACAGTCAAAGCTCAATTACACCACATTATCAGAAATAGCGTGGAAATGATGTATATTATTGAAACCTCCTTAGGGCACACATTGTTGTTTATTTATCTTTCAACATGTTCATAAGTACACACAAACATGGATGAAGGGAAAACACAAATATTAGATTCTAGCGAATGTCAATCCCTACTATTTCGCCCATGTGACCTTTTTATCTACCTGATTTTTACTTTCGGAAGCGGATTGGGAGAGATTTTAGGGCTCACCCGAGTTATGAATTAGGCTACATATCATGGTCCAGGCCTAGTAAGTGGTGGTGGACAGGTTGGATGACACCTACATGTCACAGCTCGATCACATTATTGTAATAAAGAAAATAGAGAAATGAACAATGTGGATAAAACAAATAGGTGGATGATGTGGTACATTTGAGGTTTGGATATGTCTTATTTTTTGGGTAACGCCTTGAAATGATATGGATAAAAAAAATACATAAAATTGGGGACCACAAAGCTTTACCCAGTAGCCAGGCAATCCTATACTGATAATGCCTGCCAAAGCCTTCCGTAGGAAGTTCCTGCACTCGGATGATATGTGGGGCCATCATAATGTTGGTGAGGAATCCACCTTGTCCATCTATTCCATAGCTCATTTTAGGACATGCGGCCAAAATCGAGAAGGATTTAAAACTCAATTGGCCATACCAGAGGAAAAAGTGGGGATTCAGTGACCAAATGTTGAAACATTTTTATGGCTGCAAAAGTTTTGGACTAGGATAAGTTTTTTGTGTTTTCACTTCACTCCAATGGTAATGACCTTATAAGCGATTTGGATGGCATGTAAACACCCAGTTGGAGGTTTCCACTGTAGGCATTTATTTTCCCAATTTCCACCCTCGTGTGGCCCACTTGAGTTTTAGATCTGCTTATTTTTTGTTTTATTTCCTAAAATAATATGTCCAAACGGATGGATGGGGTGGATTTCTCACCAATATTATGGTGGGCCCCACCAACCATCTAAGCATAAGAAGGAAATTGGTGTCCAGCAATCCGCATAAAATTACATGGGCAAAGGCCGGATCTACTTCAAACGTTGTTGGAGTCTACTTTGATGTTTGTGACAAATTTATAGTGTCCATCCATTTTTCCAAATCAGTTTATGACATGGGACAAATAATTAGACAGATTTAAAACTCAAGTGAACTGCACGACTGGAAGAAGTGGGTACAAAAATGCCTACTGTTGAAAACCCCCTTGGCTCCACCATTACGTTTATATGAAATCCACACTGTTCCACAAGCTCATTACTACTGAGATGAACTGAAAACACAAATATATTTGCCTGATCCAAAATTTTCCTCACCTACAAATATTTCAATAATGAATGTTATATCTCACTGTTTCTGGTTGAGTGGTCAGGTCCGTTTTGGATATGTCTCATTTTTTATTTTTTTTCGTTCCATGTCTTATAGTGATATAGGAAACGAGATGGATTTCGGGCTAACATTAAGGCTGGAAATAAGTTCCCACGAAAAATATTCTGGACGGAACTACAATAGGCTTGTAGGTGTTGACAAAATTGATTTTCCAGAGTAGCTTGCTTTTTTACGAAATGGCAGAAATGCCCATTCAACTAGGAAAGAAGGACCGGGTGTTGTCACCTGTGGGGTGGGCCCAACTGAGAGTTAGATTGGAATGAATTTTGGCTACTAAGGAAAGCGTTGTTAGACGTACCTGATGAATGGATTGGATTATATACACGCACCAATATAAGACTTGTAGATTGCAGTTACGTTAACCTAAAAGCGCTTGGAGTAGATCTGGACTTTTAAAAATAAGGAGAATTTTACTAGACGTCTGCCCTAGTAGGCAGCTAGCGACGTGTATATGAAACCTAATCCAATTATTAAACTAAACGGCTGAGAGAGACTTCACCCTTAATTGTTACAGGGCTCATAATGATGCTTATAGAATATCATGTCCAACCATTAGATTTCACACTAAAGATTAGGTTTAAGGCCCAAAAATGTAGCCCATCCGCTTTCCTGGTGGTGCATACAAAGCAAACAATTTGAAGGGTGAGTGTTGCCTGTATACTGTTTCCAATCATACAAACCACCCTTTTTTTTTTTTCTTTTTTTTTTTCTTGTTTCTTTTCTTTTATTTCAAAAGTGCATCTCTTGGTTCATTTCAAAAAATCCACCTTTAAAACTGGGAACTCCTTTACATAATCATATAAACCACCTGAATCACCAATGAGCTTGATTTTAAGGCCCTGATTCTAAAATGGGGTGATGTCACTACGTGAAAAATGGAAAAAAATGACGGATTTAGAGACGGTTCTGGACCGTCTCTAAAATTGCTTGGTTTAAGGATGCTTTAGAGACGGTCGTAAATAGTCTCTAAACTTTTAGACGGTTTTGGACCGTCCTTAATATTGTCGCAAAATTTTGAAGGTCCACAAATAATTTAAGACGGTCAAAAACCGTCGTTAACTGCAGAAAAAAGACTGCCATAGACCGTCTGGAAAAGAGACGGTCCTTGACCGTCTTATATGCGGCCATTTGAGACGGTCAAAGACCGTCCGTATTAGAGACTGTCATTGGCCGTCTCTTATTGTTAATCTGAGACTGTCAAGGATCGTCTCTAATAGAGACGGTCATTGGCCGTCTTTTACTGGTAATCTGGGACTGTCAAGGACCGTCTCAATTAGAGACGGTCATTCGCCGTCTTAATTTGAGACCGTCAAAGATCGTCTTAATTAGAGAGTCTTTGGCCGTCTTATAGTGGTCACTTAACATCCTCAACGGTCGTCTGCATTAGAGATGGTCCTAAACCGTCTCTACTGGTCAACACTTTCACAAGAAAAAAATTATGAATTTCGAAAATAAAATAATTTAGAAGCTTAGAAAAATAATTAACAACATTTAAGAAAGTTTTATATTTTGAAAAAAAAAAAAAACAATGATTTTATAATAACTTAGATTTTGAAAAAAAAATTAAAAACTTTGAATAATGTTAATAATTTTGAAAAAAAAAAAAAGAGATTTTGATTAAAAAAATAATATTTTGAAAAAAAAATATAAAAAATTAAACAAAATTGTGAAAAAATTGACAAATTGTAAAAGAATTATATATTTTAAAAAAGAAAATTAGATTTCGTATTTTGACAAGAAAAATTAAAAAGTTATATAACAAGATTTCGATTAAAAAAATGATATTTTGAAAATGAAAATTTTAAAATTTAAACAAAATTGAGAAAATTTTGAGAAATTGAAAAAAATATATATATTTTTTGAAAATGAAAACTAGATTGTATATTTTGACAAAAAAATTTGAAAACTTATATATTCGATTAAAAAAATGATATTTTAAAAAAGAAGATTTAAAAAATTAAAAAAATTGTGAAAAAATTGACAAATTGTAAAATATATATATATATATATATATATATATATATATATATATATATATATAAAGAAAATTAAAAAAATTAAAAAATTGTGAAAAATTGACAAATTGTAAAATATATATATATATATATATATATATATATATATATATATATATATATATATATATATATATATATATATATATATATATATAAGAAAACTAGATTTTGTATTTTGACAAGAAAAATTGAAAAGTTAGATAACAAAAGTGAGATTTAAAAAAATGATATTTAGAAAAAGAAAATTTGAAAAATAAAAAAAAAAATTTTGAAAAAATTGACAAATTGTAAAACAATATATATTTAGAAAAAAAGATTTTATATTTTGTCAAGAAAAATTGAAAAGTTAGATAATAAAAGTAAGATTTTGATTTTAAAAAATGATATTTTGAAAAAGAAAATTTAAAAAATTAAACAAAATTGTGAAAAATTGTCAAATTGTAAAAAAATATATTTTTTAAAAAAGAAAACTAGATTTTGTATTCTGACAAGAAAAATTGAGAAGTACTTAGATAATAAAATATAGATTTTGATGATGTATTGTATATCCATACCGTCCATACGTTTCTCCAACCCATTTTTGGGTCGGGTATAAAAAATTGTGTAGATTTAAATCTCAAGTGGATCACACCACTGGAAAGAATGATAGTATAGTACCTCGCCATTAAAAATAATAAAGAGCCCATCGTAAGGTTTTAGTAACGTTTATTTGCAATCCAACTTGTTGATAATGTAAAGAAGATCTAGATGAAGGTAAACTAGAAAGATCAAATTGATCTAAAACTTTTGTGGCCTTCAAAAGGTTTTTAATTAATGGTTATTCATCATATTGTTTTGATTGGTATGACCCACCTAAGATTATTTAGTTCTTATGATTTGAAATCACATCCTAAAATATGATGAAAAAATATATGGATGATGTCGATATACATAAAATATATCAAGGTGGGCCCTACATTGTTAGAGTAACACCCATGAAGGAGCTACCTAAAATAGTGAAATGGCACTATAAGGTCGCCTCATGGGAACTTCCCATGAGGTTAATCTGTGTGCGCCCCACCATGATGTGTGTACAACATCAACACCATGCATTTGATGTGTCCCCTTTAAGTCCAAAAATCAGTCATATACGAAACTCAGGTGGGCCATAGCATCTAAAACTATATGTGGCCCACCCAAGTCATGGATTGACTTTATTTTTAAGCTGGTGGCCTACCATGGAATGGTGCATCTGACTGATGGGGTAGATCCAAAGTTCAAGTGGACCCACACCATAGAAAAGAGTGGGATAGTGACACCCACTATTGAAACCTTCTTAGGGTCCGCCGTGATGTTTATTTGAGATCCAACCTGTTTATAAGTTAATACAGACATTGATGTGGTTGAAACTTGGTCTGACCCCTCATCTAAGTGGGACACACATAATGAGTGGGTTGGATATGTCAATCACATTTAAGCAGACCCAGTATATGATTATGAATGTTTTAAGGAAACCCTTCTCTACTACATTTAGGTGAGTTACTCGTTATCCTTACCAAAGCAAACTCTGTGGGGTCCGCTATTATTTATTTATCTTATCCACTCCATTTATCCATGTTAACAGATAATTTGAGGTATAAAGAATAAAAAGGAAGCATATCCAAAGCTCAAGTGGACCATACCATAGGAAATAGTGTGATTGAACCTCTACCATTTAAAACTTCTTGGAGGCCATAGAAGTATTGGATCAAGCTGATGTTTGTGTTTTCTATTCATTCATATATATTTTATATTATGAACAACCTTTAATCGTTTTTGGACAATCTGATCAATCCAGATTGAAGAGTAAATCACTTCAAATGTTTAAATCAAATTTCACTCAAATTGTTGATCAATCTTGTTTGCCCAATATCTTTTTCATATGTAGCATGATCGAGGTGAGTAACTAGTCAAATTGAGGGTAATGATCAGTAAAATAAAGTGAATGGACCAAACATGTAAAACAGGTCAAATATTCTAGTCAAAATTGTGACCCAACTTATTGACACCCTGAGACTCTAAGAATTAATGTAAGTTTTGTAGGGCCCATCATGATGTGTGTCGAACATCAACACGTGCATTTAATAGAAGTTTTGGATTAAGCTGATGTTTTTGTTTTCCCTTCATTCATATCTTTTTGATTTATGAACATGTTGGATGGCAAACATTATTGTGGGCCCACCATGATGTATGGCCCCACGACCATTTTTTTTTTTAAAAAAACTTTTGAACCAGTTGGATTTCAAATAAACATTACGATGGGCCTTAGGATAGTTTTAATGGTGGGAATCACCCTCCCGCTGTTTTCTATGGTGGGGTCTACTTCAGATTTTTATCTGTCTCATTCTTTGGCTTGTGACTTAAAATGATATCTCAAAATGGATGGACGGTGTGGATATAACAAATACATCATAAGTTTATATATATATATATATATATATATATATATATATATATGGAAAAGGTTCTATCCGTGATGGGTCCCCTTTAAATTATGGGATATCCCAAAAATCAGCCGTATACAGAACTCAAGTGGGCCATACCATCTAAAATCATGTGAAGACATGTCTAAAACATATAAAAGCACTTGGTGGGGCCCCACCTGAAATTTGGATGCATCTGAAACTTGGTATGATCCCTCATCCAAGTGGCACACACATAATGGATGGGCTAGATTTGTGAACCACATCTCTATGGGCCCAAAAAATAATTATGAATGTTTTAATGGAGGGTAACCTCTCTCAACTTTTGTGTACGGTGGTCTGTGGGCCCCACCATGATGTATGTGTTTCATCCATGCCGTCCATCTATTTTTATAGATCATTTTATGATATTACAAAAAAAAAAGAGTTATATCCCAATCTCAAGTGGACCACATTACAGGAAAAAGTGTTGAATGAATGTCGACCATTAAAAACTTTTTGGGAGCCATAAAAGTATTGGATCAAGCTAATCTTTGTTTTTTCCCTTCATCTGGGCCTTTATGACCTGATCAAAGATTGGATGTCAGATAAACAGTACAGTGGGCCTTAGGAGGATTTAAATGATGGATATCCAATCACTATTGTTTTCCTGTGGTGTGGTCCACCTAAGATTTATATCCCTCTTATATTTAGGACGAAGGCCTAAAATTATCTTAAAAAATGGATAAACGGATCGGATGAAACACATACATCATGGTGGGGCTCATAGACCACCGAACACCAGCCACGGGGATGGTGTCAAGGGGAGTAGCCAATCCGTTCTACCCCCAAAATCTAGGAAGCGAATTTCCTGCGAAGCCCTTTCGCAGGAACTTCTTGTGCTGGGAACCCAGGTGGGGCCCACTGTGATGTTTGTGAGAAATCCTCCCCGTTCATCCGTTTTGTGAGTTCATTTTAGAACATGTTGCCAAAAATGATCCGTATCCAAAGCTCAAGTGAGCCAAAAATGTGATAATTAAAAGTCCACAGTTGAAATATTCATGGGGCCACAGAAGTTTTGATTCATGCTAATATTTTTATTTTCAGTTCATCCCAATAGGAATGACGTTATTAACGGTATGGATGGCATCTAAACATCAACGTTGTACCCGAAAAGGTTTCAACGGTAGGAATTTTCCTAACCACATTTTCTTTTAATACAGTTCACTTGAGCTTTAGATACGATTCATTTTTGGTAACATGTCCTAAAATGTACTCACAAAACGGATGGACGGGGAAGATTTTTCACAAACATCACAGTGGGCCCCACCTGGGTTCCCAGCGCACTCCGCGTCCCAAAATCCACTTCCCGCTCGTGCGCCCGCCCCTCCTAAAACAACTCTGTGTCCCAAAATCACATCTCACTCGCGTACCTGCCCCTCCCAAAACCCAAACCCAAACCCTGTCTCCCTCTCTCTCAACCTCTCTGTCTCTCACTCTCGCGCACCCTCTCTCTCTCTCTCTCTCTCTCTCTCTCTCTCTCTCTCGGTCCCTCTCTCTGTCTCTCTGTCTCTCTCTGTCTCTGTCGGTGCTCTCTCTCGCGCATCTTCTCTATCTCTCTCGATGGACCGTGATCGGGGCTCCAACTCAAACAGGTATCTCTCTCTCTCTCTCTCAATCTCTGTCAATCTCAATGCCGATTGAAACGATTTGGGGATTTATAGATTTGAGGATTTAGGGATTTGGGGACTTGGGGATTTGTGGATTTAGGGATTTAGGGATTTGGGGATTTGGGGATTTACGGATTTGGGGATTTAGGTGGGCATTTCTATCTCCACTGTTTCATGCGGTCCACCTTGATGTATGTGTTGTAATCCATGCAATCTCTGTTTTGCTAGCCCATTTTAGGTAATAGCCCTGAAAATGAAGCCCATTGCACTACAGGAAACAGTGGAGATTGAATCCCCACCAATGAGAACTTCCTGTGGGCCATAGGATTTTGTATGGGAATTGGATTGTGTACTGAGTAATCTCTGTGGGGTCCACCTTGATTTATGTATTTTATCATCCCTGTCCATCCATTTTATAAGATAATTTTATGGCTTAAGCCCAAAAATGAAGCATATTCAAAGCTCAAGTGGACCACACCACAGGTAACAGTGTGAAGTGATCCTCTGCCGTAGAAAAACTTCCTGTGGGCCCTAGGTGTTTTGGATCAAGCTAATATGCGTGTTTTCCTTTATTCATGTCTTTATGATAATATGAATGGTTTGGATGATAAACAAACTTCATCGTGGGTCCTGGAAATGTTTCTAGAGAGTGAATATTGTCATTTTCACTGATTCTTGTGGCATGAGATTTTAGGGTGGTTTGTCCATTTATGTTTTTATAAAAGTGGTATCATATATGATTCAAATTGTTGGAGTCCATAACCAAAACAAAATGATTTAAATGATTAACAAGTTAAAAAGCCCATTGTAAATTATTATATATATATATATATATATATATATATATATATATATATATATATATATATCCCACGTTGACAAACAGTCCATTATATGAATAGCTTGGATCATTGAAATATGACCTTGGATGCTAGAGGCATAAACAGCTAGTATCTGCCATCTACCCCACTCCCTCCACCTTTCATTAAGTGGGCATGCTAGAGGCATAAACAGTCACGCGAGCATTCTGAGAAGTATAAAATGTACGAAGGGATTTTAAATTGATTAGAAAAGAAAAACAGTTTATGCAAGTTTTTATAAAACTGGAAAACTGCACATGAATAACTATAAGTGAAGCATTACCTTTATTGATGATTTGTAATTTATTTTATTACAATGCATTCATTCTTCAAGTACTGTTCATTGGTTTGGTCACATTGGAGTTCCATATTTTGTAGGTATTGGGAAAAAAATATTATGGTTGTACATACATTTTAAACATTCTTATTTCTCTAGGCTATGAATGTTATTCATGTCACCATTTGATGCAAGTTTTTCTTATTTATTTATATCCCCCATTCGATTAATGAAGTCTAATGTGTGAGTAGTTGGGCCTGGAGGCAGTCCAAATGAGAATGGAGAAACTACAATCGATGCTCTGGTCATGAATGGGGTAAACGCTTATTTAAGGTGTTTGGATGCACTGTTGAATTGAATTGTAATAATTAGGCTAATGAAGTGGAAATGGCCAAAATGTAATCACCTTCTTTAGCATTTATATAAACAGGATATTGGTCTCTAAATTGCAATTTTTTTTACTTTCAAGTCAGACTCATAAGGGCTGCAACTACAATTTTTAGCCCTCTCTTTTAATCAATATCAGGAAACATCACTACAATTCGGCCATATCCTCTCCTTAAAACTAATTTTTTTTTTTTGCAATTCAAGTCACTCATGTGTCCAAATGCATCGGTCTCTGGTTGGAAATTTTTTGGTTGTCCTTTTTCACTCTATATGCTTCATGCGTGTATTGAGGACGATCGTCCAACTCATTTCTGTCAAAGGACATCAGTAGACAACAATGGAGGTTGGAGCTGTTGCTGCAATGAGATACGTGAAAGATGGCATCAGAGCTATAAAGCTAGTCATGGAATATACGTAACACACATTGCTTGTTGGGGAGCAGGCCTCGGTCTTTGCCATTTTCATGGGGCTTCCAGGACCGGCGAACACATGTATGTATAAAACAAATTATTTGTTCCAAACAAGACATTTATCATAAAACAAATTATTTGTTCCAAACAGGACATTTATCAAAGGAGCACTATCAGGTGATATTTAAGATTTTCATTATAAATGAATTAAGAGCCAATGATAATTATAAGTAGACTTGCAGCCAAAAATAAAGAATTTAATTTTTTTCAAAACATGGAAAGACTAATCAGTCCTACTTCTTGTAACTTCAGTCACTGCTTCAAATGGAGGGACTGCACAAAGATTTGGTTAGGGAGGCTACTGATGGTGAACTAGCAGCTGCAACAAATATAAGAGCTACAAAGGTGAAAAGAAACATAAGGCGGTCGGTAAGATAAGATAGATTGACAGTACTTGTTTCAATTTTCTTGGATGGATGATGAATGTATTTGGGAATGTAAATAAAAATAAAAAACTTATAATATATATATATATATGTTATCAATGGAGGATACCTTGTTTAGGGGGACATGAAATTCTTGTAGCTTATGGTATGGTGCCCCGATATTGGTTGTATGTTACTAGTATGTAGTAGATAATACTAGGTTCAATAGTAGATAAGATTCCCTAAACCTAAACCTACACCTAATCCTAATCTACTCCTTAACCTAAACCTAAACTTGAAAATCCAAACCTAAATTCATACACAAACCCGAACCCGAACCCGATTTCCTAAACCTAAACCTTAACCTATTCTCAATTCCCTAAACCATAACCTATAACCTACACATATAACCTAAACCTAAACCTGTAACCATAACCTAAACGTAAAACCTAAAACGTAAACCTAAACCCAAACCCGATCCCGAACACAAATCTGAATCCCTAAACCCTTAGCCTAAACCTAAAACCCAAACGTAAACCCGATCTCGAACCTAAACCCGATTTCCTATACCTAAACCTTAATGTATTCTCAAATCCCTAAACCCGATCCCAAACCCGAACCCGATTTCCTAAACCTATACCTTAACTTATTCTCAATTCCCTAAACCTATAGCTTATAACCTTAACCTAAACCTAAACCTAAACCTAAACCTTAAAATCCTATGACCTAATACCTAAATGTATTCTCAAATCCCTAAACCTAAAGCCACACCTAATCCTAATGTCAACTCCTAACCTAAACTTGAAAACCCAAACTTAAACGCGATCCCGAACCCTAACCCGATTTCCTAAACCTATACCTTAACCTATTCTCAATTCCCTAAACCTATAGCTTATAACGTAAACCTAAACCTTAACCTTAACCTAAACCTTAACCTTAACCTAAACCAAATCCTATGACCTAATACGTAAATGTATTCTCAAACCCTTAAACCTAAACCTACACCTAATCCTAACCTCAACTCCCTAACCTAAACCTAAACCTAAACTTGAAAACCCAAACCTAAACGCAATCCCAAACCCGATTTCCTAAACCTATACCTTAACCTATTCTCAATTCCCAAACCTATAGCTTATAACCTAAACCTAAACCTAAACCTTAACTTAAACCTATAATCTTAACCTAAACTAAATCCTATGACCTAATACGTAAATATATTCTCAAATCCCTAAACCTAAACCTACACCTAATCTTAATCTCAACTCCCTAACCTAAACCTAAACGCAATCCCGAACCCGATTTCCTAAACCTATACCTTAACCTATTCTCAATTCCCTAAACCTATAGCTTATAACCTAAACCTAAACTTTAACCTTAACTTAAACATATACCTTAACCTATTCTCAATTCCCTAAACCTGAGCTTATAACCTAAACCTAAACCTTAACCTTAACCTAAACCTAAACCTTAACCTAAACCTATAACATTAACCTAAACCAAATCTTATGACCTAATACCTAAATGTATTCTCAAATCCCTAAACCTAAACCTACACCTAATCCTAATCTCAACTCCCTAACCTAAACATGAAAACCCAAACCTAAATGCGATCCCAAACCCGAACCCGATTTCCTAAACCTATATCTTAACCTATTCTCAATTCCCTAAACCTATAGCTTAAAACGTAAACCTAAACCTTAACCTAAACCAAATCCTATGACCTAAAACCTAAATGTATTCTCAAATCCCTAAACCTAAACCTACACCTAAACCTAACCTCAACTCCCTAACCTAAACCTAAACCTAAACTTGAAAACCCAAACCTAAACGCAATCCCAAACCCGATTTCCTAAACCTATACCTTAACCTATTCTCAATTCCCGAAACCTATAGCTTATAACCTAAACTTAAACCTTAACCTTAACCTAAACCTAAACCTTAACCTAAACCTATAATCTTAACCTAAACCAAATCCTATGACCTAATACCTAAATGTATTCTCAAATCCCTAAACCTAAACCTACAACTAATCATAATCTCAACTCCCTAACCTAAACCTAAACCTAAACTTGAAAACCCAAACCTAAACGCGATCCCGAACCCGAACCCGATTTCCTAAACCTATACCTTAACCTATTCTCATTTTCCTAAACCTATAGCTTATAACGTAAAACTAAACCTTAACCTTAATCGAAACTTAAACCTTAACCTAAACCTATAACCTTAACCTAAACCAAATCCTATGACCTAATACCTAAATGTATTCTCAAATCCCTAAACTAAAACCTACACCTAATCATAATCTCAACTCCCTAACCTAAACCTAAACCTAAACTTGAAAACCCAAACCTAAACGCAATCCCGAACCCGAACCCGATTTCCTAAACCTAAACCTTAACCTATTCTCAATTCCTAAACCTTAACCTATAACCCAACCTAAACCTAAACCTATAACCTACACTTGTAACCTAAACCTATAACCTAAACCTAAGCTTAAAACCTAAACCTATGACCTAAAACCTCGAATGTATTCTTAAATCCCTAAACCTAAACCTACACCTAATCCTAATCTCAACTCCCTAACCTAAACCTAAACCTAAACTTGAAAACACAAACCTAAACTCGATCCCGAACCCGAACCCAATTTCCTAAACCTAAACCTTAAACTATTCTCACTTCCCAAACCTATAGCTTATAACATAAACCTTAACCTAAACCTAAACCTATAACCTTAACCTAAACCTATAACCTTAACCTAAACCAAAACCTATGACCTAAAACCTAAATGTATTCTCGAATCTCTAAACCTAAACCTAAACCTAATCTTAATCTCAACTCCCTAAACTAAACCTAAACCTAAACTTGAAAACCCAAACCTAAACCCGAACCCGAACCGATTTCCTAAACCTAAACCTTAACCTATTCTCAAATCCCTAAACCTAAACCTATACCTAATCCTAATCTCAACTCCCTAACCTAAACCTAAACCCGACTCTAGAACCCGAACCCGATTTCCTAAACCTAAACCTTAACCTATTCTCAATTCCTAAACCTTAACCTATAACCAAACCTAAACCTAAACCTAAACCTATAACCTACACTTATAACCTAAACCGAAACCTATAACCTAAACCTAAGCCTAAACCTAAACTTATGACCTAAAACCTAAATGTATTCTCAAATCCCTAAACCTAAACCTACACCTAATCCTAATCTCAACTCCCTAACCTAAACCTAAACCTAAACTTGAAAACCCAAACCTAAACCCGATCCCGAACCCGATTTCCTAAACCTAAACCTTAACCTATTCTCAATTCACTAAACCTATAGCTTATAACCTAAATCTAAACCTAAACCTATAACCTTAACCTAAACCAAATCCTATGACCTAATACCTAAATGTATTCACAAATCCCTAAACTTAAACCTACACCTAAACCTAATCTCAACTCCCGACCTAAACTTAAACCAAAACTTGAAAACCCAAACTCTAGACGCGATCCCGAACCCGAGCCTCGATTTCCTAAACCTATACCTTAACCTATTCTCAATTCCCTAAACCTATACCTTATAACCTAAATCTAAACCTTAACCTAAACTTAAACCTATAACCTTAACCTAAACCAAAAATTATGACCTAAAACCTAAATGTATTCTCAAATCTCTAAACCTAAACCTACACCTAATCCTAATCTCAACTCTCTAACCTAAACCTAAACCTAAACTTGAAAACCCATACTTAAACCCGATCCCAACTCGAACCCGATTTCCTAAACCTAAACCTTAACCTATTCTAAATTTCCTAAACCTTAACTTATAACTTAACCTAAGCCTAAACATAAACCTATAACCTACACTTATAACCTAAACCTAAACCTAAGCCTAAACCTAAACCTATGACCTAAAACCTAAATGTATTCTCAAATCCCTAAACCTAAACCTACACCTAATCCTAATCTCAACTCTCTAACCTAAACCTAAACCTAAACCCGAACTTGAAAACCCAAACCTAAACTCGATCCCAAACCCGAACCCAATTTCCTAAACCAAAACCTTAACCTATTCTCAATTCTCCAAACCTATAGCTTATAACCTAAACCTAAACCTTAACCTAAATCTAAACCTAAACCTATAACCTTAACTTAAACCAAATCCTATGATCTAAAACCTAAATGTATTCTTAAATCTCTAAACCTAAACCTACACCTAATCCTAATCTCAACTCCCTAACCTAAACATGAAAACCCAAACCTAAATGCGATCCCAAACCCGAACCCGATTTCCTAAACCTATATCTTAACCTATTCTCAATTCCCTAAACCTATAGCTTAAAACGTAAACCTAAACCTTAACCTAAACCAAATCCTATGACCTAAAACCTAAATGTATTCTCAAATCCCTAAACCTAAACCTACACCTAAACCTAACCTCAACTCCCTAACCTAAACCTAAACCTAAACTTGAAAACCCAAACCTAAACGCAATCCCAAACTCGATTTCCTAAACCTATACCTTAACCTATTCTCAATTCCCGAAACCTATAGCTTATAACCTAAACTTAAACCTTAACCTTAACCTAAACCTAAACCTTAACCTAAACCTATAATCTTAACCTAAACCAAATCCTATGACCTAATACCTAAATGTATTTTCAAATCCCTAAACCTAAACCTACAACTAATCATAATCTCAACTCCCTAACCTAAACCTAAACCTAAACTTGAAAACCCAAACCTAAACGCGATCCCGAACCCGAACCCGATTTCCTAAACCTATACCTTAACCTATTCTCATTTTCCTAAACCTATAGCTTATAACGTAAAACTAAACCTTAACCTTAACTGAAACTTAAACCCTAACCTAAACCTATAACCTTAACCTAAACCAAATCCTATGACCTAATACCTAAATGTATTCTCAAATCCCTAAACTAAAACCTACACCTAATCATAATCTCAACTCCCTAACCTAAACCTAAACCTAAACTTGAAAACCCAAACCTAAACGCAATCCCGAACCCGAACCCAATTTCTAAACCTAAACCTTAACCTATTCTCAATTCCCTAAACCTTAACCTATAACCTAACCTAAACCTAAACCTATAACCTACACTTGTAACCTAAACCTATAACCTAAACCTAAGCTTAAAACCTAAACCTATGACCTAAAACCTGAATGTATTCTTAAATCCCTAAACCTAAACCTACACCTAATCCTAATCTCAACTCCCTAACCTAAACCTAAACCTAAACTTGAAAACACAAACCTAAACTCGATCCCGAACCCGAACCCAATTTCCTAAACCTAAACCTTAAACTATTCTCAATTCCCTAAACCTATAGCTTATAACATAAACCTTAACCTAAACCTAAACCTATAACCTTAACCTAAACCTATAACCTTAACCTAAACAAAAACCTATGACCTAAAACCTAAATGTATTCTCGAATCTCTAAACCTAAACCTAAACCTAATCCTAATCTCAACTCCCTAAACTAAACCTAAACCTAAACTTGAAAACCCAAATCTAAACCCGAACCCGAACCCGATTTCCTAAACCTAAACCTTAACCTATTCTCAAATCCCTAAACCTAAACCTATACCTAATCCTAATCTCAACTCCCTAACCTAAACCTAAACCCGACCCCGAACCCGAACCCGATTTCCTAAACCTAAACCTTAACCTATTCTCAATTCCTAAACCTTAACCTATAACCAAACCTAAACCTAAACCTAAACCTATAACCTACACTTATAACCTAAACCGAAACCTATAACCTAAACCTAAGCCTAAAACCTAAACTTATGACCTAAAACCTAAATGTATTCTCAAATCCCTAAACCTAAACCTACACCTAATCCTAATCTCAACTCCCTAACCTAAACCTAAACCTAAACTTGAAAACCCAAACCTAAACCCGATCCCGAACCCGATTTCCTAAACCTAAACCTTAACCTATTCTCA
The DNA here is from genome assembly GCA_030180095.1 of Magnolia changhungtana. Taxonomy (NCBI): domain Eukaryota; kingdom Viridiplantae; phylum Streptophyta; class Magnoliopsida; order Magnoliales; family Magnoliaceae; genus Magnolia; species Magnolia changhungtana. The sequence continues at coordinate 334,393 of JASAUF010000241.1, read as the reverse complement.
ATTCACTAAACCTATAGCTTATAACCTAAATCTAAACCTAAACCTATAACCTTAACCTAAACCAAATCCTATGACCTAATACCTAAATGTATTCACAAATCCCTAAACTTAAACCTACACCTAATCCTAATCTCAACTCCCTGACCTAAACTTAAACCAAAACTTGAAAACCCAAACCTAAACGCGATCCCGAACCCGAGCCTGATTTCCTAAACCTATACCTTAACCTATTCTCAATTCCCTAAACCTATACCTTATAACCTAAATCTAAACCTTAACCTAAACTTAAACCTATAACCTTAACCTAAACCAAAAATTATGACCTAAAACCTAAATGTATTCTCAAATCTCTAAACCTAAACCTACACCTAATCCTAATCTCAACTCTCTAACCTAAACCTAAACCTAAACTTGAAAACCCATACTTAAACCCGATCCCGAACTCGAACCCGATTTCCTAAACCTAAACCTTAACCTATTCTAAATTTCCTAAACCTTAACTTATAACTTAACCTAAGCCTAAACATAAACCTATAACCTACACTTATAACCTAAACCTAAACCTAAGCCTAAAACCTAAACCTATGACCTAAAACCTAAATGTATTCTCAAATCCCTAAACCTAAACCTACACCTAATCCTAATCTCAACTCTCTAACCTAAACCTAAACCTAAACTCCGAACTTGAAAACCCAAACCTAAACTCCGATCCCAAACCCGAACCCAATTTCCTAAACCAAAACCTTAACCTATTCTCAATTCTCCAAACCTATAGCTTATAACCTAAACCTAAACCTTAACCTAAATCTAAACCTAAACCTATAACCTTAACTTAAACCAAATCCTATGATCTAAAACCTAAATGTATTCTCAAATCTCTAAACCTAAACCTACACCTAATCCTAATCTCAACTCCCTAACCTAAAGCTAAACCTAAACTTGAAAACCCAAACCTAAACCCTATCCCGAACACGAACCCGATTTCCTAAATCTATACCTTAACTTATTGTCAATTCCTAAACCTATAGCTTATAACCTAAACCTAAACCTATAACCTTAACCTAAACCAAATCCTATGACCTAATACCTAAATGTACTCTCAAATCCCTAAACCTAAACCTACACCTAATCCTAATCTCAACTCCCTAACCTAAACCTAAACCTAAACTTGAAAACCCAAACCTAAACACGATCCCGAACCCGAACCCGATTTCCTAAACCTAAACCTTAACCTATTCTCAATTCCCTAAACCTATAGCTTATAACCTAAACCTAAACCTTAACCTTAACCTAAACCTATAACCTTAACCAAAACCAAAACCAATGACCTAAAACCTAAATGTATTCTCAAATCCCTAAACCTACACCTACACCTAATCCTAATCTCAACTCCCTAAACCTAAACCTAAACTTGAAAACCCAAACCTAAACCCGATCCCGAACCCGAACCCGATTTCCTAAACCTAAACCTTAACCTATTCTCAATTCCCTAAACCTATAGCTTATAACCTAAACCTAAACCCTTAACCTAAACCCGAATCTCTAACCTATAACCTAAATATATTCTCAAATCCCTAAACCTACACCTACACCTAATCCTAATCTCAACTCCCTAACCTAAACCTAAACCTAAACTTGAAAACCGAAACCTAAACCCGATCCCGAACCCGAACCCGATTTCCTAAACCTAAACCTTAACCTACTCTCAATTCCCTAAACCTATAGCTTATAACCTAAACCTAAACCTAAACCTTAACCTACTCTCAAATTCCTAAACCTACACCTACACCTAATCCTAATATAAACTCCCTAACCTAAACCTAAACCTAAACTTGAAAATCCAAACCTAAACCCGATCCCGAACCCGAACCCGATTTCCTAAACCTAAACCTTAACCTATTCTCAAATCCCTAAACCTAAACCTAATACTAATCTAAACTCCCTAACTTAAACCTAAACCTAAACTTGAAAACCCAATCCCGAACCCGAATTCTTAAACCTAAACCTTAACCTATTCTCAAATCCCTAAACCTACACCTACACCTAATCCTAATCTCAACTCCCTAACCTAAACCTAAACCTAAACTTGAAAACCCAAACATGAATCCGATCCCGATTTCCTAAACCTAAACATTAACCTATTCTCAATTCCCTAAACCTATAGCTTATACCCTAACATAAACCTAAACTTATTTATATGTATTATGCGTAGATGAATGTAATGTGAATAAGATTGTTTGTGTTTGGATGGATGTAGTTTATGTTTGGATGGATTTACATAGTTTGGGTTTAGATGGATGTGAATGTGATGAAATGTGGATAAGATTGTTTTTACTTATGAAGTTAAACTTATATGTATTATGCGTGGATGAATGTAATGTAGATAAGATTGTGTGTTTGGATGGATTTACGTAGTTTGGGTTTAGATGGATGTGAATGTGAGTGTGAATGTGATGAAATATATTGTATAACAGGTGTATATCAGGAAGATTGTGTGTTTGGATGGATTTACGTAGTTTGGGTTTAGATGGATGTGAATGTGAATGTGATGAAATATATTGTATAACAGGTGTATATCAGGAAGATTGTGTTCGGATGGATTTACGTAGTTTGGGTTTAGATGGATGTAAATGTGAATTTGATTAAATATATTGTCTAACAGGTGTATATCAGGAAGAAGACTATAACAGGTCAAATTTGAAAAGTCCTTTAAGGGTCACAAGAGACGGCCCATAGCAGTCCTTCTAAAGGACGGTCTATAACCGTCTTTTGAAGGCTCATACGAGACGGTTCATGACAGTCCTTTTAAAGGACGGTCCATCCGTTTAAAGGACGGTCTATCGCCATCCTTTGAAGGCCCATAAGAGACGGTTCATGACGGTCTTTTTTAAGGACGGTCCATCGCCGTCCTTTTTGGGCTCATAAGAGACGGTCTATGACAGTTCATTTTAAGGACGGTCTATGACCGTCCTTTTTTATGACGGTACATGACTGTCTTTTTTTCGTCAATAAGAATGACGGTTTTTAACCATCTTTTAAGTAATAGGACACGTCAAAATTTGACTGTCTATGCGACGGTCCATGACCGTCCTTTTTGGTCATTTGAGACGGTTTTGGACCGTCCTTTTTTCACTATTTTGGCATAGTGTGTATAGTGGTTGGAATGGGTACATAAGCATCATGGTAGGGTCCAAAAGCAGTAGTTTTTTTTTTTTTTTTTGATTTTTTTTTCTCTCTCATCTATAATGGAATTAGTCAAAATGTCAATTGGACCTATTTTTGTATAAATGATCTGGACTATCCAAATTAAAAGGCTAAAGATCAGATTGGTACAATTGTTAGATTACTACAATGTTGGGATGGTAGACCATAAAATCTGTGTTTGACTTAACTTACAGGTTAGATCAAGTGTTTGGGCTGTCTAAATGTCCCAATGCAACAAGGATCTGTATACCTTATGGAGCATATCGTTTCTCTCAGAACAAATTATTTCTGTCAAAACAATACCCACGGATTGAAAGAATCCAACCTTGGTTAGTAGAAAGCCAACAAAAGCATACAGCTGTAATGAAAATGCTGACCATTTAACAAATTTAATAAAGAGATTCCCTAGATTTGAATGGGAGAAATGTTATTTAATATTTGCAGCCACCTAATCTCCATTAGCCAAATTCAAGCGTTTAGACCCGTAGAAATGGCACACGCATGCCGGATCCCAAACATTCCAATGGAGACTTGATTGAATACTAGCCCAAGCGTCAGGCCATTGTACCCGTGAGTTGGGCATCGCACCCATGGTTATCCATTCACTACCATGAATTAGCAGTGTAGCTCTCTTATGAATGCTCCATGGAACTCTGTTTCTCTTGTCACACTTGCTGACTGCTAATATTTCACATGTGAGAGATTCAAATCTGGGTCATTAATTAGGTAGGCCCAAGAATCAGACAGAGCTGCTCATCGGGTGCAGAGTAGGTGCTACCCTTACCATGGGGCCCACCTTGATGATTTTTATATATCCATGTTGTCCATCCGTTTCTCCATATCATTTTAGGACATGGTACCAAAAATTAAGCAGATCCAAATCTCAAGTGACCCACACAACAAGAAACAGTGTTGGTTGAGTGCCTCACCATTAAAAATTTCAAAGTCCTATTGTAAGATTTTCTAACTTTTATTTCCCATCCAACCTCTTGATAATGACAAGAAGACCGGGATGAATGGAAAATACTAATATCAGCATTTTTATTTCCCATCCAATCTGTTGATAATGTCGAGAAGACCGGGATGAATGGAAAATACTAATATCAGCTTGAACCAAGACTTTTGTGGCCCGTAAGAAGTTTTAATGATCATTTGTCACCTTTTCTAGTAGAATGGTCCACCTGAGATTTGGATCTTCTAAAGTTTGGGATCGCACCATAAACTGACATGGAAAAACAGATGGGCAGCATCGATATACCAAAAACAAAAACATTGAGGTGGCCACACATGGCTGGCTCCCTCTAATATGTTACCGGCCGGGTAACAGCTAATCCGCTCCCTGCTCATCGGGTGGGACAGAAGTATGAAATACATGGTGAAAAAGTGGCCGAGGAAACTTCCACGTTTGGTAAGGGTTACATGTGGGGGGCGGTAGTTGTTTATTTTTGGCGTATAAATAGATGGTGAAGAGAAATTCACCAGAAGTCCAAATTCAATGGATAAAAGGAAAAATATTCAATGGGTGGGATCTTCCAATTTGGGAGAGTTTTTTAAGCATGGTTTATCTATGACCGGCAATCAGATGTATGGCTTGGTGATGTAGAGCGGGTCCCGGACAGTTTCATGGCCAAGAAGGATCAGAAAAGGCCCGATCGGCGACAGAAGTGATCTATACCATCGGACCTTAAATCGGGCGTATCTCACAGTTCGGAATGAGTTACCTGACGTAAAATATATGATTTTGGGATAGAACGAGGTACTTTAGCCAACCAACCTAGCTGTGATGGGTTGCGATGCCCGGAATTGCGAAAAACCCCTGAATCGACGGTCGTTCCTGCTTTAATTTTGTTTTTACTATAAATAGTAAGTTTTAGTTTAATTATAACTCTTCATCCATCGGGCTTTAGGAGTTGCGCCCAACGTGAAAAGAGCTTAGAATAATTAGGAGAATGGTTTGGTGAAGCCAAATAGGACAGTTACTATTTTTGGCTGAAAACCTTGCGCACTAGTAGACATCACGACCGTCTATAAATAGAAAGTTTACTATTTATAGTAAGTCGCGGATTCTAGGAGTTTTACTTGTAGTTTGATTCTGATTTCTTTCTCATTGCTTGGTACCCCTATTTAAAGGGTTGTGAACTCATTTTTAGTAATTAATTAATCAAGTTCGAATTTATTAGAATTTATTTCTATTTCCTGCTTTCTTTTCTCGTGGATTCGAGAAGTCTCTATAAGGAGTCCAGAGAAGCTCCATGGATTCGGGGTAGTTATCCTCATCATGTTCATCCCTGCATCACTTGGATAAATCGACCATTGGCCCCACATGAACCGATTAAGTACAAAACAAAGGAAACCTTGTTTTCCTGCCTAATTTAAAAGCATGCCTCTAATGTGTTGACTTCACCCGCCTAATTTTTTGTCCAAAACGTACAAGAATGATGCCATAGCTGATGATCAATGGATCTGATCTTGTACACGTGTAACATAAAGCCATGGTCTATCTAATTTGATCATCTACACCTGCCACTCTTAAAGTATAGTCCATCTGCCTCTATTAAGAAAAGTCTTGTTCATGCGCTTGCACTGAATTGCTTCAGCAGCTGCTATTTTGCCGTGCAACATCATCATCTTCTTCTTCTTCCTTATCTTCTTCTTCTTTATCTTATTCTTCTTGGCCATACAAAAATAAAGAAAAATCAAAGGTATGCACTCTTCATAATTATCAATTTATTGTATGGTTTTTCATGAGTACCGTGCTAGCCTTACTTGCCTAGGCATACTCTAAGTGTTACGTATCTGTCCTAAGATCTATCCGATCAATCAGCTGCAACATCACATGATCTTCACAATATATCCATAAATCAGTCAAAGCAAAGACTTAGGTAGGCCACACCAAAGAGAATGGTGTAAAATCATTCCTAAAACCTCTAAACTTACATGGCTTGGGCCACATAAATCTTGGGAAGCTCTGATTTCTGGGAGGATCCATATATCTTGATATTGTTCATCGCATTATTGAATTGCATGGCACATACACACCACAACTGATTTCCATGGTACGGCCCACCTGAGTGTTGAATTTGTCTAGCTTTTTAGACTGAGTACTAACACATGATAGCAGACTTAATAGACAGGGTAGATCTGGTTGACATGAACTCCTATCCAAGTCAGCAGAAGCAACACCATCCATGCCTGCACAAAAGTCATGCAAGCAATTTTATCAATTTTTTTTGGTTCGATTAATAGTGTTGTGAGTAGGGACCGTTCATCGTTTCTTCTTCCTTCCTCTTTAAATGTCTTTGATTTCCCTTTCCTCTTCTTCCCTCTTTCATTTGTGACCATTTAGGTCAGTGTTTCGTTGATTCAGGTGATTTAAATCTTGGTCGGATGGTTTCCGAGCAGTCTTAGATGGATGGCGGATGTAATCTTGCGTTGCTTAATCACCATGATGTAATTCCCTTCATTGAATGATGCCAACTTGAAAGGCCTCGGGTAGCTCCCAAAGGAATGATCCAGTCCGCTCCAAGCACCGTAAGCTATAATGCTTCTGGTTGCATTTGGATGCATAGATGGTCAATCGCACATTTCACGGGCTACCATGCCAACATCACACCAATCCGACAAACGGTAACCATTTGATCAATGTCTTTAATACGGAGGTCAAAACTATTTCCACAAAACAGGTCCCTTCAACAATCTGACCCGTTCATTTGTTAGCACCCATCATGGATTACTTTTAATTATAAAGAATCACTTTTGTTGGAGAACCATAGCCATCTTATTTTTGGCTTTGAAAAAGGATGGTTATAGAAAATGAGCTCAAATCAAGGATGGATTTGTTTTTTATTGTTTGCAGTGGTGTTTGCACGACTACGTGGATGAATGAGATATCATCTATATTGGCACCACGCACTTAATAATAAGCAAAATCCTACCTGCATGTTGAGACCAATGTTTACACCTATGCCACATGGTGCAAATAGATCAAGCGGCTTATAAGGTGCCTTGTAACACCCATGCCACATGGTGCAAATGAACTTCAAATGAAGCGATGTTAAAGATGTGTGGGAGCATTAAATTCGAAAGTTCTGTCAAAAACATTTATTTGCAAAAAAAAGAGTCTTATTTTAAAAAGTCTCTATATAAGCATTAAATACCATAATCGTGTTAAAACAAAACTTCATATAATATTAAATGCTTAGAGTCCTGCTAAAATCAACTCTTTAGGGATGACAAAGCGGAATAACACAAGGACTTTAATAATTTTTCCATATAAGAGTAATGACATGAGGACTCCAGCCGATGTATAATTATCTAGATAAACAAAACTCTTTTTATAGAAATGATAGCATGCAATGGGATACACATAAGTAGAGAATTGATGATATTGGCATAACTAATCATTTAAATATTTCATGATTTGAAAACTTATGTATGCCCACTGTCTCTTAGAAATCTATATAAGTAGCAATCGATTAAGAGCTTTATGCCTCAGAAACCATTTTAATCAAATCCATCTCTACACCGTTGGTCCATCCTGGACATTTATCCTTTTTAATTCATAGTTTATCTCCCAACCTTTCATCAATGGCATCTTGCTGGATCGTAAGGAAGATTTCTAAAATTTAAATGGAAGGCAATGGAGCTTTCTTGCCATATGCTAGGTAATTCCACTGGCTTTCTTGCCAGGAAGTTTGGTCTACCCCATACAATGAACACATAGTCAAATCATGACTAACTTGGGACATACTTGATTCTTACCAAGACCACGAATATGTTGTTACCTCACCGGTCCTATCGTTACAGAACTCGCTCTAACCAAGCAATGAATAGATTTTCGAAGATCCGCCCTCCATCAGTTTTCTCACCATAAAGTTTAGCTTTCAATTGAGCAATGAATAGAAGACCTTTCTGTACATCACGACTGTCTCGCTATGAAGCTCAATTTAAATTGGGCAATAAACAAATTGTCATCCCTTAGGCTGATCATGAGAGTCAATACTATAAAAATCATTAATAAAAAAATTCTTTTTAACTTCTAACCTTTTTCTCTATAATTTTTATTGTTGAACTAGGGTCACAATTATGTTGAAAGAAAAATCCTTAAGATATAAGGAAAAAAGAATCCATCACGAAGGACTAACTCCCATCCTCCTACAAATTGCCTATCGTAGTTACAACGGGTGATTGAGAGAGTGATTGCATTCTAAAATTCGGTCTTAAACGGTCCATGTCAATGTAGGGGAACCAATGTTGAATGAAATTAAATTGAGTCGAGCACGACTTTGGTACACCTACACTTCCCTAATCGGACATGCAAACCAAAATAGTTGAGATCAATCAATTGGACTATCCAAGTGAACACATGCAACTAGGAGAGCAATGCAGTGTTTCTCAAAGAAAACATTAGGTTGAAATAGTATCTTGCATGGAATGAAATAGATTTTAAAGCCTATATAGATATTCTCAATATTAACGCATCTACCTTCCATTGGAAGGGAAAAAAAAAAAAAAAAAAAAAGGAAAGAATTTCTCTCTCTCACATGCAGTTGTACCATGTTACTCAACATTTAATTTTTTTTTTTTTTTAATGAAATCATCCCAATAGTTGGAATTTCGATGTCTTCATTTAGTCGTCTTTAAAACTGGGCATGGGACAACTCGACTCACCTAACTCGACTTGTTTGATTCGTGCAGACCCGACTCGATCCAAACCAAATGGGTGAGTATGTCTTAACTGAGTAGGCTTCACCTAATCCGAACTCAAACCGAATCGAGTCTAAGTTACCAAGTAACTCGACCCGAAACTCGATTCGGTCAGACTCGACTCAATTTGAAACCCGAATCAACTCGAATTCGAGTATATATATATATATATATATATATATATATATATATATAATCTAATTTTTAAGTATCTCTAACCCTACTTGCCACACCGAACCTCGACCCCATCCCCAACTCTCTTTCACTCCCTCATCATCCTCCTCTTTTAACCCCAACAACCACCCACCACCATCACATCTCTCTCTCTCTCTCTCTTTTTGTCATCTCTGTCTCTCTCTCTCTCTCTCTCAACACTCCTTCCCTCCCTCCTCTTCCAAGCCCAGCGGCCACCATCACCACCATCCTCTTCCCCTCTCTCTCACTCTCTGTCTCTCTCCTCTCCAATCCCTCCCTCCATCTCTTGATCCGACTCGGTGCTAACTTGACCAGACTCGGTACTTTTGACCAGGTCAGACTCGGTCCATATTAGTCCAGGCTAGACCCAGACTCGGATCAAGTCAGGCATGCTAGACTCGGTACCAAGCCGGGTCGAGTTTGGGTTAGGCCTATTTCAAAGCTTGATCAACTCGACGCCCAGCTTTGCCGTCTTAGATTATCAAGATATTTGCATGTTGGCCGATAAAATCTATGTTCGACCTAATTTACAGCCTAGATCATGTATTTGGGCGTTCCAAGTGTCTGAGCGTCACTGGAAGCGCTATAACTTACACCTGATCCCTAACTTTGAATAGGAGATTGAATGAACACTACAACTTACACCTGATTCCTAGCTTCCGTTATCCGTTCCCTACCGTGAATCAGTGTAGCTCTGTTTTGAAATGCAGCGTAGCTCTGTTTTCCCTGTCTACATGTAGGCTGCTAAGATTGCACACGTGAAAGATTCAAATCTGAGCCATTAATCAGATAGACACAAGAATCTGATGTGCTTGCGTATCAGCGGGATAATATATAATACGAGAGAAATGCACCGTAGAAAAGATACTGAGTTCAGGGAACTTCCCTGTTTGGTACCTAAGGTGTACATGTGGGGCCGTGGTTGGTTTATCCAAACCATTTATCTAATGGTCCCATCATGAATGAACCATGTCCAAAAAAATTGTTCATTTAGTCAATTATAAATTTACTAATGTTGGCATATAAATACATGGTTAAGAAGACATCCATCAGCAGTCCAAATTCAATGGAGAAAAGGAAAATGATTCGATGGTTAGGATCTTCCAATCTGGGGAGAGGTTTTGAGCATGGTTCATCCATGATTAATGTGAATGGTATTAATGATGCATCAAGTGGGTATAAATATAAACAATCCATTTGCTTGGTTGGATATTGATAACCCACATCTACACTCGACAGGCTTCTATCATTGGTAGGCATGAGTAAGGCCTACATTCCTCCATTGGGCAAGCTTCCACATATAGTGTGTTTCTAATGTGTACAATAAGTTGTTCCTTAAGTAATTGTATAAAAGCATTAACGATGAAAGGCATGAATGTTTAATACATTAGTAATCATATAAACTATCATATACATCTCTCTATATGAGAGGTGTTTCACATATTCATAATTTCAATAATATCTCATAACTAATCGGTCCATAATCAATTCAATCTTATCATTCATAATCATAATACAATCGACCATTATAATATAACAATTTATTTTAATAATATAGAAAGGAAACATGTTGGGATCACTCACCTAATGATTTAGTGAGGAAAGCTAGGTAGTATTTTAATGGAGCAAATCAATGAATACCTATAATCCATATATAGTGCAATACAACATTAAAAATGAATGTATGACAAAAGATCAAGTTCATAAAGCTCTTAATTTATTTTGATCACTTAGGCCATAAATGTGAGTGATTCTTAGGTTCTACAAGGTAATGTACCTAATGGATGGAGTTTATCTTATCTTAGCAAAAAAAAAAAAAAAAAAGATCGAAGACTAGATATCTTATAAGATGACTGTACCACCTTGAAAATCGGGGGTCGAGCATAAGCTCCACTCCCGAGTTCCAACGCATCACTTATGCAACATAAATAATGATTATTAAATGTTGTCCATGTTAGTGCATTAAACATAAGTAGGATTATACCAAAACAGCATATCATACTCCAGAGACAGTTAAGTTAAGCAAGTGAAAGACTGTAATAGATATATAAAACATATAAGTAATCGTAGATCTCCTAAGATGATCATGTTACCAGGTCAATAATTTACATGTAAAGTTTCAAAATATATAAAATGTGTAATGTCATCTAATCAGCAACCCTGCAAGCCCCGTCGATCAGGACACGGCTCACATAAATCCACCTGATAACTGCATATAGGAGAACGCCTCCGCATCGTCCTCAAAATTTGGCTTCGTCTCGTAGGCATCGCCATCACCTGCAGCTAAGACAGAGTCTGGTTGGTGTTTAAAATACCGTCCCAGAACGTGGGAGTGAGTGATCAACTCAGTGGAACAATAATGCAAAGGTTAACATCTTATCAATTCAATCAAGCAGTAATGATAAAGCAGTAAAGCAATCATGTCCTAAATACTCATGTTAATGCAAGAATTGTATACGATAATGATGCATGCCCTTGCCTACACTCCCTCAGCGTCTTCATCTCATGGCGCTCATGGCAAACTCCCGAAAGTGCTCTTCCTCACCAAAGCACATGCAATGCGGTGCATGCTCGTGTTAACCAACACTTAATTAGATTGATTTATACAACAGTGTTGGGAAGCTAAGGTACCTCCCTTATGTCATTTCTCAAACAATGATCCATTCAAGGGTCGTTAGTCCTAGTAAATATCATATGATGTTGCGGTTCTATGTAACTACAAAGGGCTCGTCACCTGATCCGTGTAGGCCGACAGCTCGAATACAATGTCTCATGCCACCGTATTCAGCTCAGGAGGTGGTGTTGCTCACTGGTCACTACGGGGAGGCTCGTTGCCCTAGCGTAAGCCGATAGCTCGACCACGGTGTCCCATACCATCATGTCCGGTTCATGAGTCTTAGTGGATCAAAGTACCAAGGTTAACAAAGTTTCCACTGGTGAGTTTGGTACCTTAGATTCAAGCAGTAGCGTCCATACATGGTGAACATACATCGGATCAATCAGGTTACTTGACAAGCTCAACTAGTACGAGCGCACATCAAGTTGATCGACATGAAGTGCATAAGCACTCCGTGTGGCCTAACCACTTTCAATAACCGAGGTACGGCTCGGATTCATCGAACATGTCCTGAGTGGCCAAATGACCTCAGCCACTACTCGAGAAACCTTTTCCGATTGCTTGGACTATACAGTAGTCCCAATCTCACTTCAATACAAAAGGAATACATATGTGCTAGTCCTAAACAGCATGTAGCAACCAACTTAAATATAAGTCTTATTCGAGCATTTCAACAAACACATAGTATACATGTTAACACACATAGGCATTTCAACCATAAGCACGTAATAGTGATATAGGATACATAAAGGAAAACCATAACCATAGTTAAGGGAATTGAGAATCTTATCTCAACACCCTCGTTACATGCATATCAATACGTATCTCCTCATTGAGGCACATATTACTCACATGTAATAGACTAGTTATAACATACATCCTGGCAAGCCCTTTTACAAAAGAGTTACCATATACACAACAAGCATATATCCATAGTTAATAATCATGGCAAGCACAAATTCAAATTCCATATTCATTCACTCATATCAACAAACACATGGAATATACTATATTCAACATAATTCATATGTATGTATAAAACGCGAAAACATCGTATATAAGCATGTGATAGCAATCAAGTCAGTCATAAATCATTAACTGACATTGAAAGCCTTGAAAACCATAACCTAAACGTTTATAGTCCACACCTTTCACCGGTAAACAAGTAACGAACTCAGTTTAAACACCAAGCCTTTGTCTACGGCACGACAACCACCTATAGCATGAAATAGGTTAGCTATTTCATCACTTATATTATTGGAAACCCTAAAACAGATTAGGGTTAGGTTTTCTTACCCAAGTGCGGAGTCGAAATCGTCAGAATAGCGATACAGATGTGGTAGTTGAGTGCGTGGAGTAGCGGGATTGAATCCCAGGAACAACGCCAACTCTCTCTCTCTCTCACTTTCTCTCTCTCTTCTTCTCTTTTCTCTCACTTCTCTCTTCTAGGGTTAGGAATTCATATGGAATGAGAGAGGGGTGGGTTTAGGCCCTTATATAAGCCCAAAACTGGTGGAAATGGCCCCAAGGTTATAGTATACTTAGGTTATAGCCAAATAGGGGTTGTTTCAATCCAACGGAGCATTTCTAGAGGCCCCCTTTCTGTGTATGGTCGGACTGAAGCTCCCTAACATTGGATCTAGGTCGAGTTAAGTTTTTGGTCCAATCGGATTTACAGATCGACCGGTCATCGCCATTCGATCAGGGTCATAAGTACACCGACATGTGTATGAAATTTTCCCTGATCTAAGGGTGTATTTGGGTCAGATTCTGACGGTCTGAATCCTTATATTTGGCCTGTAAGTGAACGACTCAATTCACTTAAATCTAAGCACGTTTCCTAAAGATATTCGCGTTTCTCACACACTTTACTCCGGGCTCAAGTTATGTGCTTCTGGATACTATTTGGATTTGATTTTCGAGATGGTAGTCAAGCCCAATAAAGCGGTTATAACGCTTTAGTTTTGCAGTAATCAGACTTTCGACGCGCGGTCCAGGTCTGATACGAAGTTTCGTGCTGCTCCTGAGAGCAACTGGGTTTTAAGATTGATCCTAGATTATAGGGTAATGTAGCGTCAACGATTCTGCAAGTTTTAGGTCTTGTAGTTCGTATTTAAAGTGATTAGTGCTAATTTCACAGGTAACCTAGTTTAGCACTTAGTTAACTTCATCTAATATCTAAAGGATTTGGTCCTGTGTGATTTAGAACCTTCAATGTGGCCTCGATGATCCTATGATCAATAAGTGGAAGCATACAAATGTGCGCGATACTCTCGAACGGCTCCTTCATAGTGAGTTTCTGCTTGAAGTCTCGCACGAACTTTACCATACCCCCTTCTGTCACCATTAGCGGAGCCGCAAACTCTATGATCTTCTTGTGGCTCAACACTTCAACGACAAGGTTAGCATTGCCTAGATGGTAGGAAACCTCGAACTTGAAGTCCTTCAAAGTTTCCATCCATCGCCACTGCCTCATATTCAGGTCTCGCTGAGTGAATATGTATTTGAGGCTCTTGTGATCGCAAAAGAGCTCGAACTCTTCTCCGTAGAGGTAATGTCTCCAGAGCTTTAGTACAAAGATGACAGCTGCCAACTCCAGGTTGTGTAGGGTAATTTTCCTCGTGCTTCATCAACTGTCTCGAGGTGTAAGCAATCACCATGTCCTTCTGCAAAAGGACACAACCCAGACCAACGTGAGACGCGTCGGTGTATATAGTATACATAATCCCTTGCTCTAACAATACTAGCACAGGGGCGAACGTTAGCTTGTCCTTCAGCTTCTAAAAGGCTGCTTCTGCCTTCTCGTTCCAGACGAACTTAAAATCCTTCCGTGTCAACTGAGACAAAGGAAGGGCTATCTTAGAGAAATCCTGAATGAATCGTCGATAATAACCTGCCAGACCAAGGAAACTCCTCACCTCAGTAACCGAATCGGACTGTTTCCAGTCTTGAACCGCGGCTACCTTAGCAAGGTCCACCGCTATTCCTTCCTTGGACATCACATGTCCCAAGAACTTGACTTCTTCTTTCCAGAAATCGCACTCCTTATATTGTGCAAACAACTAGTTCTTCCTTAGCGTATCAAGAACTACTTGCAGGTGTTCTTCGTGCTCTTCCCAACTCTTAAAATATATCAGGATGTAATCTATAAATACAATGACGAATCGAAATAGAAACGGCCGAAACAACCTATTCATCAGGTCCATGAATATGGCCGGTGCGTTCGTAAGGCCGAACGACATCATGAGAAACTCATAGTGTCCAAAACTGGTCCTGAAGGCCGTCTTCTACACGTCTTCATCCCTGACGTGCAACTAATAATACCCTGACTGTAGATCGATCTTTGAGAAGTATCGTGACCCCTTCAACTGATCAAACAGATCATTTATCCTGGGCAAAGGATACTTGTTCTTCACCGTCATCTGGTTCAACCTGCAATAATCAATACATAATCACAGTAAACTGTCTTTCTTCTTCACGAACAACACGGGCGCTCCCCAAGGGGACACACTCGGTAGTATGAAACCTACCCCCAACAAGTCATCAATCTGCCTCCTCAGTTCCTCCATCTCGTATGGAGGCATACGATATGTCGGTAGCGAAATGGGTGTCGCACCAGACACTAGGTTGATAGTAAAGTCGATCTCGCGCCGAGGAGGTAATCCAGGTATCACCCTAAACACGTCCATGAAATCCCGAACTACTGGCTTGTCATCAAGTGTCGGACCATCCACATTCTCTAATAAGGTGGCATAGCAGCTAATACGGCAGGGCCAACTAACCTGCACTGGAAAAGTAAAGACCGTGCCCTCAAGTCCGTAAGCTGTCACTACCCGGGTATCGCAATCAATCTCCACCTTCATCTCGATGAGCCAATCTATACCGAGGATAACGTCATAATGGTATAGTGGGCCAACGATCAGATCCACAAGTACTGTCCTGCTTCCCAAGTCTATCAGGTAACCCTCACAAGTCTTGCTAACGTTTGAAAAAGTCTCTGTAGCTTTAAGGATCCTCATTCCCTTCGTGGGAACAGTACCAAACCCCAGTCGCTTGACTGCTACCGATGATATGATCAAGATAGTGGACCCGGTGTCCACCAACAAGAAGATGGGTGTACCTTGAAAGTGGGTTGTGACTTCAAAAGTCATTGGGGCTGTAATCGATGTCTCAGGTGCTTCAGCTACAAGCGTGTGTACTCGAGCCTGTTGCGTACAGTTTGGTTGTGGTACCATAGGCCGTTAAGGCGGCCTAAATCGGGGTGCCGACGGTCAAAAGAAGGGGTGTACGGTTACTGTCCATAGAGGTGGAGCGGAGATAGCCTGAGGCATCGGGCTGTTGATCCTCTAAGGTGGTGAGAACCCGCTATCCCTCATCCTGTTGAAACAATACCTATCTGTATGACTTGCCTTCCCACAGTACGTGCACCGCAAGTCTATACGTCCTGGCAAGCCCTTTTACAAAAGAGTTGCCACATACACAACAAGCTTATATCCATAGTCAATAATCATGGTAAGCATAAATTCAAATTTCATATTCATTTAGTCATATCAACAAACACATGGAATACACTATATTCAACATAGTTCATATGTATGTATAAAACGCGGGAAACATCGTATATAAGCATGTGATAGCAATCAAGTTAGTCATAAATCATTAACTGACATTGAAAACCTTGGAAAATATAACCTAAACGTTTATAGTCCGCACCTTTCGCCGGTAAACAAGTAACGAACTCAGTTTAAACACCAAGTCTTTGTCTACGGCACGATGACCACCTATAGCATGAAATAGGTTATCTATTTCATCACTTACGCTATTAGAAACCCTGAAATAGATTAAGGTTAGGTTTTCTTACCCAAGTGCGGAGTCAAAATTGTTAGAATAACGATACAGATGTGGTAGTTAAGTGCGTAGAGTGGCGAGATTGAATCTCAGGAATAAACGCCAACTCTCTCTCTCTTCTTCTCTTTTCTCTCACTTCTCTCTCCTAGGGTTAGGAATTCGTATGGAATGAGAGAGGGGTGGGTTTAGGCCCTTATATAGGCCCAGAACTGGTGTAAATGGCCCCAAGGTCATGGTATACTTAGGTTATAGCCAAATAGGGACTGTTTCAATCCAACAGAGTACTTCTGGAGGCCCCCTTTCTGCGTACGGTCGGACTGAAGCTCCTTGGCATTGGATCTAGGTCGAGTTAAGTTTTCGGTCCGATTAGATTTATAGATCGACCGGTCACCACCACTTGATTAGGGTCATAAGTACATCGACATATGTATGAAATTTTCCCTGATCTGAGGGTGTATTTGGGTCAGATTCTGATGGTCTGAATCCTTATATTTGTCTTGTAAGTGAACGACTCAATTCACTTAAATCTAAGCACATTTCCTAAAGATATTCGCATTTCTCACACACTTTGCTCTTGGCTCAAGTTGTGCGTTTCTGGATACTATCTGGATTTGATTTTCGAGATGGTTGTCAAGCCCAGTAAAGCGGTCATAACGCTTTAGTTTCGTAGTAATTGGACTTTCGACGCGCAGTCCAGGTTCAATACAAAGTTTCATTTTGCTCCGAAGAGCAACTGGGTTTTGAGATTGATCTTAGATTATAGGGTAATGTAGCGTCAATGATTCTGCAAGTTTTGGATCTTGTAGTTCGTATTTAAAGTGATTAGTGCTAATTTCATAGGTAACCTAGTATAACACTTAGTTAACTTCGTCTAATATTTAAAGGATTTGGTCCTGTGTGATTTAGAACCTTCAGCGTGGCCTCGATGATCCTATCATCAATAAGTGGCCGCACACAAATGTGTGCGACACTCTCGAACGACTCTTCCATGGTGAGTTTCTGCTCGAAGTCTCGCACGAACTTTACCATACCCCATTCTGCCACCGTTAGCGGAGCCTCAAACTTTATTGACTTCTTGCTACTCAACACGTCAACCACAAGGTTAGCCTTTCCTGGATGGTAGGAAACCTCAAACTTGAAGTCCTTCAAGGTTTCCATCCATCGCCGCTGCCTCATATTCAGGTCCCACTGAGTGAATATGTATCTTAGGCTCTTGTAGTCGCAAAAGAGCTCGAACTCCTCTCCGTAGAGGTAATGTCTTCAGAGCTTTAGTGCAAAGATGACGGCTGCCAACTCCAGGTTATGTGTAGGATAATTTTCCTCGTGCTTCCTCAACTGTCTCGAGGCGTAAGCAGTCACCATGTCCTTCTGCATAAGGACACAACCCAGACCAACGCGAGACACGTCAGTGTATATAGTATAGCTAACCCCTTGCTCTGGCAATACTAGCACAGGGGTGGACGTTAGCTTGTCCTTCAGCTCCTAAAAAGCTGCTTCTGCCTTCTCGTTCCAGACGAACTTAAAATCCTTCCGTGTCAACTGAGACAAAGGAAGGGCTATCTTGGAGAAATCCCAAATGAATCGTCGATAATAACTTGCCTGACCAAGGAAATTCCTCACCTCAATAACCGAACCGGGTTGTTTCCAGTCCTGAACTGTGGTTACCTTAGTAAGGTTAACCGCTATTCCTTCCTTGGACACCACATGTCTCAGGAACTTGACTTCTTCTTTCCAGAAATCGCACTCCTTGTATTGTGCAAATAACTAGTTCTTCCTGAGCGTATCAAGAACTGCTCGTAAGTGTTCTTCGTGCTCCTCCCGACTCTTAAAATATATCAGGATGTCATCTATAAACATGTTGACGAATCAGAATAGAAATAGCCAAAACACCCTGTTTATCAGGTCCATGAATACAAGGCCGAACGACATTATGAGAAACTTATAGTGTCCAAAACTGGTCCTGAAGGCTGTCTTCTGCACGTCTTCATCCCTAAGGTGCAACTGATGATATCTTGACTGTAGATCGATCTTTGAGAAGTATCGTGCCCCCTTCAACTGATCAAATAGATCATCTATCCTGGGCAATGGATATTTATTCTTCACCGTCACCTAGTTCAACCGGCGATAAATAATCGTAGTAAACCGTCTTTCTTCTTCAAGAACAACACGGGCGCTCCCCAAGGGGACACACTCAGTCATATGAAACCTGCCTCCAACAAGTCATCAATCTGCCTCCTCAGTTCCTCCATCTCGCATGGAGGCATGCGATATGTCGGTAGCGAAATGGGTGTCGCACCGGGCGCCAGGTCGATAGTAAAGTCGATCTCACGCCAAGGAGGTAATTCAGGTATCGCCCTGAACACGTCCATGAAATTCCGAACTACTGGCTTGTCATCAAGTGTCGGACCATCCACATTCCCTAACAAGGTGGCATAGCAACTAAGATGATAGGGCCAACTGACCTGCACTGGAAAAATAAAGACCGTGCCCTCAGGTCCGTAGGCTGTCACTACTCGGGTATCGCAATCAATTTCCCCCTTCATCTCGGTGAGCCAATTCATACTGAGGATAATGTCATAGTGGTATAGTGGGCCAACGATCAGATCTACAAGTACTGTCCTACTTCCTAAGTCTATCGAGCAACCCTCACAAGTCCTGCTAATGTTTGAAAAAGTCTCTGTAGCTGTAAGGATCCACATTCCCTTCATGGGAGCAGTACCAAACCCCAGTCGCTTGACTACTGCCCATGATATGATCGAGATAGTGGACCCGGTGTCCACCAATAAGAAGGGTGTACCTTGAACGTGGGTCGTGACCTCAAAAGCATCGGGGCCGTAATCGATGTCTCAGGTGCTTCAGCTACAAGCGCATGTACTCGAGCTTATTGTGCATGGTTCGGCTGTGGTACCATAGGCTGTTGAGGCGGCCTAAATCGGGGTGCCGACGGTCGAAAGGAGGGGTGTGCGGGTGTTGTCCGTAGAGGTGGAGCGGAGATAGCCTGAGACATCGGGCGGTTGATCCTCTGAGGTGGTGAGAACTAGCTATCCGTCATCCTACTGAAACAATACCTATCTGTATGACCTGCCTTCCCGCAGTACGTGTATCGCAAGTCTGTACGTCCTAACTAAGCCGGTGGCGCCTCAAGCCTAGGAGGAGAGTCTGCACGTGGCCTCTTGCCGAGAAATGGCTTGGCCAAGAAATCAGGTCGAGGCCTAGGGGCTACAGGTGCTCGCATACGAGACTGCCTGTCCCCGTCCTGCTAAGCTCACTTAGACATGCTCACTAGTTCAGCATAAGTAGGTATGCTAGCGCAGCACATCTTCGAGCGTATTTTGGGCTGCAGGGCCTTAGAAAATTGCCACATTCGCATCAGCTGGTCAGCTAATATCAAGAGAATGTATTAGCCCAGCTCCGTAAACCTGTTCTCGTACTCAACCACCATCATCCCTCCCTGACGGAGGCGAAGAAACTCACTTTCCTTCTCACGCCGGTAAGTGAGGGGATAATACTTCTCATGGAAGCGGGTCTCAAAAGCTACCCACGTCCAAACGTATCCAACGGTAGTAGTCCGTAGGATACTGTCCCACTAGAGGCTGGCCTCATTCTTGAACATGAATGTGACCAACTCTATTTGCTCTACCTCAGTGCAGTGCAGCGGCTTTAGCATCTCAGAGATGCGGTCAAGCCAATACTCAGCCTCCTCGGGTCTATGAGTACCCACAAATGTAAGAGGTCGTAAGTGCTGGAATCGCTCAAAAAGTTTGCTAGCACCCAAATTCCCAGCAAGGGGCATAGGTGAAGCAGGTGGAGTCATACCCATGCTCTGGGCAAAAATCCCCACCATAGTGGTCAAGAACTATTGCTGCTATTGTACCTACTGCTGTTGTATCAACAACATCATCTGCTCCAGCCTATCAGTAGGGGGAGCAGGCTGAGGTACAGGTGGCGTCGAAGAGGACACATGGGCCTGCTCAGGGGCCGGTGGCGCAATGGGTGATACCGCAGATGATGCCACAGGTGATACAGTAGATGGTGGCACAGGTGTCGACCCATTAGTGAGGCCTGTGGCCGGCTGAGAATCCAGCATAGTGTCAGAGGGAGATGGGCCCGAACTGGGGTCCGTATCGCTATCGCTTAGGGGAGGAGCCCTGTCAACCGAGTCGCTAGGAGTGTGGCGTGCCGTAGTCCGTGCGACCTTAGGTGGTATGCCCTATATACAATATGGGGTGCAACCCGTGTCAGATGTAGCATAACAATACTCAATTCTTTAAGCATTCAACGCACCTTATAGCAAAAGAAACAACATGTATTTCATTTAACAAAATTTGTCACAATACATGAAATAAAGCTCTACATGAATTATGACAGGAACGCATGCGGCTATGCTAAGCCCAAACTACCAAACACAAACACACTTTCTACTTACTACACTACTAGGCCCATCAACGTCAAAACACAAACATTCTACACAGCAACAAAACAAGCTACAAAGCAACGGCATGGATGACTAGACATCCGAGTCTGGTGACGGAGGAGGGGCACCCTTATCCTGCAGGCAGCACAGGATAGCTTTCAAGGTGTGCGTCACCTTCTTGAACTTGTGTTTCATGAGGACCCAGGTATCGATAATAACCTATCACAGGGCAGCCAGGCCCTCCTCAAGTCGAGCTAAGTGGGCTTCCTTAGCAGTCCGATTAGTGTCATGCTCTAGTGCCGTAAGAGGGGAGCTCTCATCCGTGTTCTGAGCCTCCTCTTCTTCTTCTTATTCCTCCTCTATCTCTTTCCTTCTTTCCTCCTCGCTTCTATACTCCTCACTAGTCGTCTCATCCTCACTCTCATCAAGTCGGGCTTGCCGCTGCCGTGGCCCAATTTCCATCTGATTGAGAGTAGTTTCGTTGATATAATGGATCGACACCGGTATTTCCGCCCCAAGTCTGTAGCCAAACTCACATGCAATCTTGCATATGAGTCGGCCGAATGGGAGCGAATCAGACATTCTAGTAGAGTGTGCGGTAAGAACTATCTGTCGCAGAATATATGTAGCATGCACAACTTCTCTCCCTATCCCACTTGGTACAGAAAATCTACCATCAGGCGGGTGCACTCGCTACGATTGCTCCACTTGGGGTAGATGTTGAACGTGAAAATGTGGTGAAGCAGGCGGAAGTCGTCTGCCATATTAGTCGCCAGGAGATTATTGTTTGGCTGCCAATGAACCAGTCGGCCACAAAGGAAACCCGTGCGGCGATCCCTTTCACGTGCACTCTTCAGATTCTTCTCGCTTGCATGGACCTCGTCGAGTGGCATTTTTATAAGCTGAGCTATCAACCCGACATCAATTGTGGCCTCTCGATCTCTACCCACTGGGATCTTGAACTGCAAAGGCTCCAGCGTAGGCTCTCGAATGTGGGCGTAGAAGGCTCGGACAGTGCCCATATTTGCGCGGTACTTGCCCTCGAATATGGGACCCCACTCGGCTTTCACCAGGTGATCCATCACCAGGTATTCTTCAAAGAGTCTCTCATCCACATGTTCTTCAAAAAGGACCCTACGGCCTACAAATCTTCCATGAGACAAACCAGCCAGCAAGGTTCTTGGGAGAGGAGCCTGGGGATCGAGGTCCCGCTTAGTCCTTATCTCTCATTCAACGCTTGAAACGATGGCACCTCTTGGCCTCCTTGAACGAGTCAGGCGACTAGGCCCAACCTCATCCGTAGGAGTCCTCTTCTTTCCCATGAGGGAAAGAAATGTGGAAAGTGAAAACATGGCCACGACGATCTCAAAAAGGGCCATTTGAGAGGGATAATAATGGGGACTAAGATAGGTTATTGGACTTAGAGGTATATGAGACGTAAATGGGAGGTTTGTGCACTCCAATCGAAGGAAATGAGAGGGATAGGAGGTGGGTGTTGCTGAAAATGGTGGAGGGGTGTAATTCTTGAAGGAAAATGAGGAAATGGGAGAATGTAGGGGAGATTGGAGAAGGAAACAAGGGTTTTTGGGGAGAAAGGAGAGCTTGGAGGCGTATCAAATGAAAGAGGGGAGTAATGAAGTGGAAAAAATGACATAAACTCAATTTGGTGGGCCACACAGCCCCCTAAGGGTGTCAGCCTGCACCGGCCAGGCCCGTCGGCGGTGAGGCCTCGCGGAATCGGCGAGGTCCTCGCCGACCTCTGGACTTTCCAGCGAGGGTCGGTGGTGGGGCGAGGTCCTCCCCCCATGGGTCCTAAAAACATGTGGGGCCCCCTCTGGGTCCCCTCGATTTGTACGGTTTGGCCCCCCGACTCCCTTTTGAGTCGTTTCGGGTCATTTCAGGTCCCTTGCTGATGTCTATGTGCATTTATCAATTTATTAAAGGCTGGGATGGGTAAATCATGGTCTATACTCGTTGATTGATAGTCTAGGGGTGATCTGGGGTCATCTCAAGCGATCGCGAAGGGGTACGGACCCGATCTCGACGATCGATATCTGTTAATTTCGTCGATTGGTGAAACGGGGAATCGTATGCCTGTTTCTATGTTTTCTCATACCCTCCTACATCGAAATGCATCAGCGTACGTCGTGTGACCATAACCCAGGTCCAGTTTAATCTAAATCATGCGCTGATACCAACTTGTAATACCCTGAAAATCGGTGGTCGAGCATAAGCTCCACTCACGCATCACTTATGCAGCATAGATAATGATGATTAAATGTTGTCCGTGTTAGTGCATTAAACATGAGTGGGATTATACTAAAATAGCATATCATACTCTAGAGACAGTTAAGTTAAGCAAGCGAAAGACTATGATAGATATATAAAACGTATAAGTAATCATAGGTCTCCTGAGTATGATCATGTTATCAGGTCAATAATTTACATGTAAAGTTTCAAAATATACAAAATGTGTAAGTTCATCTAATCAGCAACCCTGCAAGCCCGGTCGATCAGGACATGGTTCACATGAACCCGCCTGATAACTGCATATAGGAGAACGCCTCCTTATCGTCCTCAAAATCTGGCTCTGCCTCGTAGGCATCGCCATCACTTGCAGCTAAGACAGATTCTGGTTGGTGTTTGAAACACCGTCCCAGAACGTGGGAGTGAGTGATCAACTCAGTGGAACAATAATGTAAATGTTAACATGTTATCAATTCAATCAAGCAGTAATGATAAAGCAGTAAAGCAATCATGTCCTAAATACTCTTGTTAATGCAAGAATGGTATGCGATAATGATGCATGCCGTTGCCTACACTCCCTCAGCGTCTTCATCTCATAGCGTGCATGGCAAACTCCCAAAAGTGTTCTTCCTCACTAAAGCACATGCAATGCGGTGCATGCTCATGTTAACAAATACTTAATTAAATTAATTCATACAACAGTGTTGGGAAGCCAAGGGACCTCCCTTATGTCATTTTCCAAACAATGATTCATTCTAGGGTCGTCAATCCTAGTGAATATCATACAATGTTGCGGTTCTATGTCACTACAAAGGGCTCGTCACCTGATCAGTTAGGCCTAGTTTATACTCTAGTTGCTATGGAAAGGCTCGTTGCCTAACACAATCTCAGAGTACACTCGAGGTCACTACAAATGGCTCGTCACCTGATCAGTGTAGGCCGACAGCTCGAATACAGTGTCTCATACCACTGTATTCAGCTCACGAGGCGGTGTTGCTCACAGGTCACTATGGGGAGCCTCGTCGCCCCAGCGTAGGCCGACAACTCGACCACGGTGTCCTATACCACCATGTCCAACTCATGAGTCTTAGTGGATCGAAGTACCAAGGTTAACGAAGTTTCCACTAGTGAGTTTGGTACATTAGATTCAAGCAGTAGCGTCCATACATGGTGAATATACATCGGGTCAATCGGGTTACTTGACGAGCTCAACTAGTACGAGCACACGTCAAGTTGATCGACATGAAGTGCGTAAGCACTCTGTGTGGCCTAACCACTGTCGACAACCGAGGTACGGCTCGGATTCATCGAACAAGTCCTGAGTGGCCAAATGACCTCAGCCACTACTCGAGAAACCTTTTCCGATTGCCTGGATTATACAATAGTCCCAATCTCACTTCAATACAAGAGGAATACATATGTGCTAGTCCAAAACAGTAAGTACCAACCAACTTAAATATAAGTCTTAAATCGAGCATTTCAACAAACACATAGTATACATGTTAACACACATAGGCATTTCAACCATAAGCACATAGTAGTGATATAGGATACATAAAGGAAAACCATAACCATAGTTAAGGGAATTGAGAATCCTATCTCAACACCCTCATTACATGCATATCAACATGTATCTCCTCATTGAGGCATTTTATCAAACACTCAGACTACACATATTACTCATATGTAATAGACTAGTTATAACATACATCCTGGTAAGCCCTTTTACAAAAGAGTTGCCACATACACAACAAGCATATATCTATAGTTAATAATCATGGCAAGCACAAATTCAAATTTCATATTCATTCAGTCATATCAACAAACACATAGAATACACTATATTCAATATAGTTCATATGTATGTATAAAATGCGAAAAACATCGTATCTAAGCATGTGATAGCAATGAAGTTAGTCACAAATCATTAACTGACATTGAAAGCCTTAAAAACCATAACCTAAACATTTATAGTCCGCACCTTCGCCGGTAAACAAGTAACGAACTCAGTTTAAACACCAAGTCTTTGTCTACGGCACGACGACCACCTATTGCGTGAAATATGTTAGCTATTTCATTACTTACACTATTGGAAACCCTAAAACATATTAGGGTTAGGTTTTCTTACCCAAGTGTGGAGTCAAAATCGGCAGAATAGCGATACAGATGTGGTAGTTGAGTGCGTAGAGTGACGGGATTGAATCCCAGGAACAAATGCCAACTCTCTCTCACTTTTTCTTTCTCTCTTCTTCTCTTTTCTCTCACTTCTCTCTCCTAGGGTTAGGAATTCGTATGGAATGAGAGAGGGGTGGGTTTAGGCCCTTATATAGGCCCAGAACTAGTGGAAATGGCCCCAGGGTCATGGTATACTTAGGTTATAGCCAAATAGGGGTTGTTTCAATCCAATGGAGCACTTCTGGAGGCCCCCTTTCTGCGTGCGGTCGGACTTAGCTCCCTGGCATTGGATCTAGGTCGAGTTAAGTTTTTGGTCCAATCAGATTTATATATCGACCCTGGCAGACCAGTTTCAGTTCAACGGTCACCGCCACTTGAATAGGGCCACAAGTACACTGACATGTGTATGAAATTTTCCCTGATCTAAGGTGTATTTGGGTCAGATTCTGACGGTTTGAATCTTATATTTGGCCTACAAGTGAACGACTCAATTCACTTAAATCTGAGCACGTTTCTTAAATATATTTGTGTTTCTCACACACTTTGCTTCGGACTCAAGTTGTACGTTTCTGGATACTATCTGGATTTGATTTTCGAGATGGTTGTCAAGCCTAACAAAGTGGTCATAATGCTTTAGTTTCGTTGTAATCGGACTTTCGACGCACGGTCTAGGTCCGATACGACGTTTCGTGCTGCTATCGAGAGCAACTGGGTTTTGAGATTGATCCTCGATTATACGGTAATGTAGCGTCAATGATTCTGCAAGCTTTGAGTCTTGCAGTTCATATTTAAAGTGACTAGTGCTAATTTCACAGGTAACCTAGTTTAACACTTAGTTAACTTCGTCTAATTTCTCTAGGATTTGGTCCTGTGTGATTTCTGCCTGAGGTGGTACTCTGGTCTTTATACGGACTTTTCTGAGACGTTATAATGACCCATCATATAGATGGCTTAGATCTTATAATAACATGCTATGATAATACATTGTCCTAAATAAACTAATGGCTTGAATACGTTTTATTATACATTTCGGTTCAAACGGTCGGGCCGAAGCAAAGACGATATGGGAGGGCCTATCCCTTAGTAGGGAGTCGAGCTTCACCAAGGTGGAGCTAGTCAGTGACTCCAGAGTGGTGGTGGACACCCTTAATAAGCAAAACGCCCTCTCTTGGTCCTTTTGGTACTGGTGGGTTAGAATTAGAGCGCTCATGACCAATATGGAGGTTTCTATCTCCTACTCCCCTAGAGAGACAAATGCGGTGGCTGACGGTCTTGCTCGCAGGGGTAGTAGTAGCTAGATCCACCATATTTTTTGTTACATGATAGAGCTACCCACCTTCATCAGAGACCTTATTTTCCTGGATAGAGTCAGATTAGGATATTTGAGAGAAACTTAATGGGGTTTTGTCGGCTCCTTTCATTTCGTGGGCCTACTTCTCCTTTTTGTCAGCAGGTCCACCCATACTATGTACAACTCTATCTTTGCATATATATATATATATATATATATATATATATATATATATATATATATATAATGTACAATTTAAAAAAAAGTTTTATTATACATCCACATTTGGTAGAAATATATTATATTATATATATCTAACACATATTTTCAATGTGGGTACTAATATAAGTATTTGAATTAATTACATGGTTATCATCATTGTGGTGAATTTCGGAAAGAAATTTTGATCCTATCCAAAATTTTTGTGAGTCACAATAACCTGGAAGATTATCGTATAAGCACTGTTATTTTCTTACTGTATAAACCATAAGAATTTTGGATGTCTTAAATTTACACACGGACTGACATCTTCCATGCGCCAATTCATTGAGACGATGTCAAATGGGGAATTCATGAATGAAAATGTCAATTAAGTGTGGGATTACTTTGACAAACTTGCTGAAACTGCACAATCATGGGACATCTCCCCAAAATCGAGCACCACCTCTAGGCCCACTCAATCAAAGGAGAGGGGTGAAATATACCTTCTGAAAGAGAATGATGATATTAATGCTAAAGTGGCTAATCTCATAAGGAAATTTGAGGCCATGGAACTAAACAAGGATAAGTCTAAGGAAACTGTTTGCGGTATTTGTTCTTGCAACGTGCACACAACTGAAAATTGCCCAACAATATTTGCTTTCTTAGAGGCACTAAATGAGCAATCCAATGCCATGAATAATTACCAAAGACCTTTCAATGGACCCACCTCAAATACATACAATCCTAGTTGGAGAAATCATCCAAACTTCAGTTGGAGGAATGGACAAACGACTACTCCTCAAGGATTCCCTAATCAAATTCCAATTCAAGGGAAACCTCAAGAGGATCCGATTCAAAAACATATTCAAGACTAAGAGTTACTCAACCGGGATATCATATCAGCATTGGGAAAGCTTGCGTCATCTATTCAAATGATAGAGTTGCACTTAACAATTGGGAGAAAGGGGATGCTTCCTACTCAACCTCTCCCAATATGAGATAAGTAATCTAAGCTCTTCAAATTAGATCGAGCAAGATAAACCTATCACCACTCTTAGGAGTGGGAAGACCATTGACAAAACTATTCTGGTTAGGGCTGAAAAGCCTAAGGACCCAAAAGAGGACAACGATGATAGACCTAGCACTGCTCTACAAGAATTAGAACCAGAACTTCAAGGCAAGCTGATTGCCTCATTTCCCCAACGGTTGATAGCACCAAAATCTCCCTAACTCTCAGGACATTTTAGAGGTGCTTAAGCAAGTGAAGGTCAATATTCTTCTACTAGATGTCGTTAAGCAAATACCTTCTTATGTTAAATTTCTGAAAGATTTATGTACGACTAAAAGACGACAAAATATCCAAAAGAAAATCTTTTTAACTGAAAAAGTCAGTGTCATCCTAAAGCAAGATGTGCCACAAAAGTACAAAGATCCCGGTAATCCAACAGTTGCTTACGTAATTGGAAACTACCGAATTGAACATGCACTTCTTGACTTAGGAGCGAGCGTAAATTTGATTCCTTACTTAGTCTATGACAACTAGGGTTGGGTGAATTGAAACCCACCCGAACCACATTACAACTGGCTGATCGGTCAGTTTATGTACCGAGAGGAATAATTAAGGATGTGTTAGTCTTGGTTGATAAATTATAATACCTGGTAGATTTTATCGTCTTGGATACTCAACCCACCACGGACAAAAACACTCAAATTTTCGTCATTCTTGGTCGACGGTCCTTGCCATCAAACATCTTCATGCGCACCAATCCAACACCCACCACATCTTAAGCTGAAAACGCATGTTTTCTGACAAAACGGACCAACACGACCAACTTTCTATGAAGGTTCACCTCAGATGGCCCATTTTGGTAAAGGTTGATAGGTTGTGCTCCCCATAACGATACTCGGACCAAAAGTTATGGTCAATTTACGGTTCACCTTCTTTTAGTCCAACCATGCTAGGAATGTGACGTATGGATGAACGTGATGAGGTCGATCTAGTTTCTATAAATAGTCCACAAAGCTTCTCTGGACTCCTCATAGAGACTTCTCGAATATGTGAGGAAAAATATAAACTAAAAATAATTCTAAAAAGTTGAAATAAATTTGTTGGATATTGATAGATGAAATAAATGAGTCTACAAGCCTTTAAATAGGGACACCAAGACTTGGAATAGGTTTAGGAATTAAACTATAACTAAAACTCCAAAAATTTGCAACTTACTATAAAGTCCATTTATAGTAAGGTTAACCATGTTATTCTCCTAATTTTTCTAAACACTTTTCATGTTAGACATAACTCCTAAAGCCCAGCCGATGAAGAATTATAATCAAATTAAAACTTACTACAAATAGTAAAAACAGAAATAAACATGGAATTTGACCATCGATATGATGAAATCTCAAAAATTCGCATGGGCAATCTTGTCCTACCCTAAAATCATATATTGTACGTTGAGTAACTCATTCCAGTTTGTGAGAAATGCCTATTTTAAAGTTCTAACGGTCTCGATCACTTCTATTGTGGATAGGGCCTTTTTTATCCATCCTGGCCATGAAATTGTCCACGACCCACTCTACATCAGTCCCCTCCACTTCAAAAGAACTCGTCCTTGAGTTCTCGTCCTATTTTGGTTCACGATACTCGGTCAGGTCTACGATGTTGAAAGTCCATAAGATCGTCATGTCATCCAGAAGATCAACAACATAAGCGTTATCATCGATCTTTTGGATGATCGGTACTGGTACAATATTCTTATTCTTCAATTTATTGTATGTCCCAATTAAAAATCTCTACTTGCGTAGATGTACCATAACGTGGTCGCCCACCTTGAACACTTTTTGTCACCGATGCTTATCTGCTTGCTCCTTGTACCTCTCGTTCAAGGCATGTAGCTTGGTTTGCACCTCCGCATGAATGCCCATGATCCTGTCTGCCATATGTTCTGTTGTAATGCTCATGCTTGGAAGTTTGGGTAGAGGGACTCGTCTATAAATAATTTAGAATTGGGACTTCCCTGTCGAGCGATTCACCATGTTGTTGAATGCAAACTCTGCTTGAGATAAGGTTAGATCCCATTGCTTTGATTTTTCACTTGAAATATATCAAAGGAGGTTTTATAACATTCGATTCACAACTTTAGTTTGCCTGTTAGTATGTGGGTGGTAGGCACTACTGAAATGAAGTCCTATACCAAACAGGTTCTACAAGTCCACAAAAGTGGCTAATAAACTTTGTATCACGGTCAGAAGTGATAGTCTTGGGGACCCAATGTAACCGTGTGACCTCTCTAAAGAACAAATTTGTCATCTGTGTCGCATTGAGGGTCTTCTTATATGGTATGAAGTGGGCCATCTTCGTAAATAATCTACTACCACAAACACTGAATCCATGCCACGCTGTGTCCGTGGGAGACCCAACACAGAGTCCATTGATAGGTCCTCCTGAGGGCCATCAGGCACAGGTAATGTTGTGTAGAGGCCTGTATTTTGAGACTTCCCCTTGGCGATTTGGCAAACATGACAACGCTACACCGCTCTACCCACATCATGTACTAACTGTGGCTAGTAGTATCATTTTTCAACAAGTGCTCGCATTTTGTCCTGTCCATGGTGTCCGCTAAAGCCACCTCCATGTAGCTCTTGGATGATCTATTCCCTTAACGAACTTTTGAGGATGCACAGTCGATTCCCCTTGAAAAGGAACCCGTTTTGCATTTGTAGATCACTAGGGTGACCTTCTTAGCATCTAACCCATGTGTCCTTGAAGTCATCGTCGTCAGCATATATGTCCTTGAGGCGTTCAAACCTGACAACTTCGCTGCTCAAAGTGATTAACAAAGTTGCACGGTGACTCAGTGCATCGACTATTTTGTTTTGTTGCCCAAACTTATGTTTCAACATGAACGTGAATTCCTGTAAAAATGAAATCCACCTAGCATGCACACGGTTAACATTAGTTTGGCTATTAATGAATTTGAGAGCTTGATGGTCTGTGTAATGTATAAATTCTCTTTGAATCAAATAATGTCTCCAGTGTCGTAGTGTTTAGATCATTGTGTATAATTCGATCTCATATGTAGACTACTTCTTATCTGCATCACTAAGTTTCTCACTATAGAAGACTACCGGTCTACCTTCTTGAGATAAAACTCCCTCAATTTCGACATATGAGGCATCACATTCGATTTCAAACAGTTTGTCGAAGTTGTGAAGTACAAGAACCAGGGTTGTGGACAACTATCGCTTAATTTCAACAAAATTCTTGTCGGCTTTGTCAGTCCATTGAAGCTGCCCCTTCTTCATGCAATTTGTGATTGATGACACAATGGTACTAAAATTCTTTACGAACAGACGATAAAATGTTGTTAATCCATGAAAGCTCCATACTCCATGAATGTTTGTAGGAACCAACCATTCCTCATCCACCCGAATGCCCATGGATGTCACGACAAATCCCAAAAACAACAATCTATCAGTCATGAAGCTGCACTTTTTTAGATTGAAATACAATTTATTTTCAATGAGCACTTGAACGACCTTCCTGAGGTATTCCATATGGGTCGTTTCCTCTTAATTGTATATCAAAATATCATCGAAATAAATCACAATGAACCCAATGAATGGTTTCAGAACATGGTTCATCAACCTCATTAATGTGCTAGGCACGTTCACGACCATTCATTCGTACAATCCTTCCTTGGTCTTAAAGGTTGTCTTCCACTCATCACCCGGTCGTATTCGAATTTAATGGTAACCGCTCCTTAGATCCAATTTAGATAATAATTTCGCGCCCTTAAGCATATCCAACATATCGTCCAGTAGTGGTATGAGAAACCTGTATTTTATGGTGATTTTGTTGATGGCTCCTCTATCGAGACACATGCGTCAACTCCCATCTTTCTTAGGAGTTAATATAGCAGGTATCGTGCATAGGCTCATGCTTTCTCGGATAAGACCCATACGGATTTGTTCCTCCACTTGCCCTTGCAAAATTTCAAACTCCTTCGGACTCATCCTACAGTGAGGACGATTGGGTAAGCTGGACCTAGAGACAAGGTCGATATGGTGTTGGATATCTCGCATGGGAGGTAATTCATTGGGAAGGTCATCGAGCAAAATTTATTTAAAATCATGTGATAAGGGTTTTAATTCATCAGGGATGTTGGTGGGATTGAGTTCTTTCCCTTTTACAATTAGTGCATAGGCTTGTCCCATTTTTTTAGATTCCTCCATGAAGTCCTGTATGGTTAAGAGGAAACGACCCTCCACTTTAGAAGTTTTAGGTGGTCCCTTTGGATCAATAGGGACCAATACAGTTTTTCAGCCATCCTTGATGAAAATATACACATTACCTCGCCCTTTATGAGTGGTGTCACGGTCGTATTGCCAGGGTTGACTGAGTAGTACGTGACATGCTTCCATGTCAACCATATCACAGACTACTTCATCTTTATAATGTTTACCATTTGAAAAGGATATGGTGCATTGTTCAATTACCTTTGTTTTACTGACCTTCTTGATCCAACTGATCGTTTATAAGGAGGGATGACGCTCCGTTTTCAATTGCAATTTTTTTACCATTACCCTGGAGATGATGTTCTTGCTACTCCCACTGTCAATGATCACATCACAGACTCTTCGATTCACCGTACACCTAGTTCAGAAGATGTTATATCGTTGTGGGTGTACTTCTTT
Source organism: Magnolia changhungtana (assembly GCA_030180095.1). NCBI lineage: Eukaryota > Viridiplantae > Streptophyta > Magnoliopsida > Magnoliales > Magnoliaceae > Magnolia > Magnolia changhungtana. The sequence goes on along the minus strand of JASAUF010000241.1, from coordinate 301,798 downwards.
CCTTGAAGCATACAATAGTCGTCTCATGACGAGCGGTTCGCCATGATCCTACTGAACCCAACCTGACGACTCATCCGTCTAAACTTTTATGGCGTGCTCTAACTCCTCAATTCTGAGATCCTCGTCGGTGTTTTCAACACTACCATCATTGATAGTGAGGTTCGCCAGTTGTTGCTAGGGAAAAGTATTTGATAGGTGACCCGACTGGCCACAACAAAAGTAACATTGGTCCGGCCTTGGCCAAGCATAGGGGTTCGAGATCCTGCTTGGGTCAGCAACTGTTGATACATCCCTTTGGGGCCTAGCCTGTCCACTTCCTGTTTAGGGTCGAATATTGTATATTAGACCCCAGTTATTACATGATTTTATAAACATGATACTGTTTAACGCCTGATTTTAATCGTGGTTATGATGCATTGTGAATTTAGGAGCTTGAACTAAAAAAGGGTATTAAAAGCATGGATTTAAAATCACCAAGATAAAGGACGGACCCTAGGGGACCGAGATTGAAGACATTACATGGCTGGGATTCGAGAAAATCCAGTGTATCGAGATAAAAAGGCCTGAAATTTGTCCAGAATGCAAGATCAGAAGGTTCTTACCATCCGTTCGACTCGAAACTTCATACATGGCCTGAGGACCACAAATTAACCGTACACGTTGAATATCAGCTCCCGAATCCCTATGGAAGTGGCCCAACGGTCAAATCAGCTCATGAGTTATCACTCTAGGGCTCACCTGGTCTCTGGATATGCTCAAAATTGGTTTCAACCTCTTAAATGATGTGGTAAAATAGATGGACGGAGTAGATTTCCTAAAAACATCAAGGTGGGACCCACTTCACGAGAGGGGGAGTGCATAGAAGCCGTGCACTCACTGTGCACCGAATAAATCAAGTCGGTCAGCATGCACTGACCCGACTACTTTACAAGAAACAGAAGCCCGCCCGTCCGCCTGCGAACATCTGTGTACAAGGAGTTGCGGGTGATCTTAGTGAGCCACCACATGGACCCATCAGATCAATCTAAGCCGTCCATTCGAATCATACGAAGGTCTTGATCAAGATCTGGTGGTTTTTGGTATGAAGAATTCCAAAAAGCGGTTACAAATATGCTGGATGGCTGAATCTTTGCCGCAAGATCAAACAAGTGGGCCACGTCAAAGGAAATCCAAAACCGACCATATCTGACTGGATTTTCAAGGAGAAATTGATGGGTGGGGTGGATTTCGCTGGAAATTCCGATTATGGGCTTCACTTATCATCAGCGCACGAAACGCGCAGGCTCTATTATGCGGACGTCTGAGAAAATCGGGCTAGTCGGTGCGTTGCACATCGAAACCGGATGTCAGGGACTCGATCCCGATCGTCCAAGATCACGAAACGAGACTCCTGATCCCGTCCAAGAAGTCGAATCGGGAAGGCAGGGAAATTCATTTGCCCAAATTTACGTCAAACACAACAAGTTGCACATGTTTTTACTTCGTAAAACAGAGTGACGCAAGTCCTGTTTTTATGCTCAAATTGGACTGCGTAAGGAGGGTCGGTGACCGACCTAGCTGTGTCCTTGTTGGTTATAAAAGGAGAAAGGGAGAGAAGTCGGATTCATTCAATCTACGGTTGAGAGAGTAGGTTTAGATGTTTTTATTTTATTTACTATTTTTTATTTATTTTAAGAGTTCTAACCTCATTATATTTGGCTAAACCTCTTAGATAGGGCTAAGAGGTGAAGCTTGTGACGTGATGCGAAGACTTTACAGTTTTGATACATGTTGAATTTGTTATTGATTGATTTGATTTTAAGGAAGACTTTTTAATGGTTTATTGTGACTAATATTACAGTAGATTTGTGATGGCTTGAGTATTTTCTTTTCATTATTCTGATTATGCGGTTAGGAAGCCCTGTTATTCACCATCGTCTCTTAGGTATGGTTGGATGACGGAACTCTTCCTGACATTCATACATCTCTCTGATTAGCTGTGGATTAGTTTAATTCTATTGTTTACTTTGTCTCATGGGCATGGTTTTGTGATGGAATCCATTCTAATTTACATCCGTCTTATCTCTTGAAAACTAGATCAAAAGAAGTTCAAATTTGATTTTCATGGTATATCTTCCAACTGGATGAAGATGGGACTTGAAGTTCAGTTGAGTTCATGAATCAAGCATAGATCTCCCTGATTTCTACAAGTGGATCCTTAACACTTCTAGTTTCCTACCTTTAAATTTATCTAAGTTTTAGATAAATATTTCATCATTATTCCCTCATACTCACTTAATTTAGATTTCATCTTCTTCTAGTTCCAGTTCTGGTTACTTTCAGATTACGTACAGGTTTCAGTCCCTGTGGATTCAACCTCGGTCTCACCGAGTTTATTACTACATCACAACCCTATACTTGGGGAGTGAACACTTCCTTAATCCCAATTCATGGGTGTAAGAGGTTCAGTGCATGCTCCTAAGGGCCATGGAGCACCCTTAGGCGGGCTTGTCATGACAATCCTAGCTGTAGGATAGGTCCGTGTGTTGGGACAATCAAGTTGTACTTCTGCTCGGGTAGCTGACTTGATCGTATCATTCATCGTCCAAACGGACTACATCTGGACCTGATCCTGGATCGTCATACGCTATCCACTGTTGAATCGGGTGACTCATTGTGATTTAGTTTCGGCTAAATTGTTATGCGCAGCTAAGCGATAGAATTCTTTTATGTAATCTATTACTGTTCAACTACTCTGCCAACATTTTTGGTATTGTTGGAATAATACCTGATCGTAATAGCTATGGAGGAATCGTGTGCATAGCAGTTACTTCATTCGCTACGATGTGTGATTGGTGCTTTTCGTCTGTCTCATCCATGCAAGTTGTAGTTGCTCCTAACAAGTTGAAGCTCTATCTCTCAACTTGTAGGCCACAAGCTTAACCTTTTTTACTTTAGGGATGTCCATATAGTCGAAGAATCGTTCAACCTCAGAAAGTCACTCAAGAAAATCCTTAATGTGTAGTTGGCCAATGAAGCTAGGAATATCGACCCTCATCTTGAACTCCCGATCTCCCCAATCTACCCGATCACCACCTTGTTTGGGATATTGGAGGACTATGTCGTCAACCTCCTCGTCGATGGATCCTCTTTCCTCAAGAATGACCATTTGGTTCGTTGCTGGCACTATTCCACAATCAGGGTGATCATGAGTTCTAATAATAGCTGGTGGTGGATTACCACCATGAACATAGAGCTGCCCTAGGGCCTCTTTTATGTGATCCTCCATGCTATCGATGGAAGCCAACAATCCTTACATGGCTTGCCGATTCTCTCATTGCGCTGCTTTGAAAGCTACCGCTGTTAAAGGTAAATTCCCTTGAACACCATCCATGGAATTGTTGCCTAACCCGTCGTTAGAAGCCATATATCTAATAAAAAAGCCTCGCTCTAATACCAATTGACGCAAGGATGAATGTGATGAGGTTGATCACCGTCTTCCTCAGGGGAATTACTACTACGAATCCATGAAGCTTCTCTAGACTCCTCACAGAGACTTCTCGAATCCACGAGAAAAAATAGAAACAAGAAATAACTCTAGAAAGTTGAAAGAAAATTTGTTGAATATTGATAGATGAAATAAATGAGTCTACAACCCTTTAAATAGAGATATCAAGACTTGGAATAAGTTTATGAATTAAACTATAACTAAAACTCTATAAAATTTGTAACTTAATTTATAGTAAGTGTCCTATGTGGCTTAACCACGTTATTCTCCTAATTTTTTAAAACACTTTTCATGTTGGACACAACTCCTAAATCCCAACGGATGAAGAGTTATAATTAAAATAAAACTTACTAAAAATAGTAAAACGGAAATAAACATGGAATGTGACCGTCGATATGATGGAATCTCATAAATTCGGCATGGGAAACCTAGCTATGCAGGGTTGGTTGGCTAAAGTAGCTCGTCCTACCCCAAAATCATATATGGTATGTCAAGTAACCCATTCCGATTTGCGAGATTTGCCTGTTTTAAGGTTCTGATGATCTTGATCACTTCTATCGTCGACTGGGCCTTTTCTGATCCATCTTGGCCATAAAACTATCTGTGACCTACTCTACATCAGAATGTATTTGCGCCATGTCCCACATCAAATACATGGTTATTCCCAATCGAGCTTAACCCAACACAAATTTACTAGAGGCAAAGATTAGTAAGGACAATAAACAATAGGTAAGAAATAAAATAAAATTTAAAAAAAAAATAAAAAAAAAAAATCAATAGCCCTAAGCATTGCCCCCAATTCAAAAAGCCTAAATCAAATGCACGAGTCAAAACAATCCAGATCAAAAATCCAAACAAATTCAGAAATTGAAACCCCCAAACCAAATCCCCAAATTACAACCTATTTCATAAACTCTCAAATCAAGTACCCAAATTAGAAACACCAATTAAAATACTCGAATCAAAGCTCAAAATAAAAAAGAAAATCAGGATATCCCATCTTAAACTTTGAAGCAAAAGCCTCAAATAAAAAATCTAAAATCTAAACCCTTATGCATTATAAATGTATCTCAACGTGCAAAGAAACATTACAATCAAGTCGTCCATTTAGTTAATACCCTCAAAATCTCTCGGTAGGCATCCTCAATGGCCCACCATATCAACGGCTCTCATAACTAATGAAAAATCTAGAAGACGCTAAGAATGGGATTGATCGATATGTGATTGTTTTTCAATTCTGTCTTTTAAATGCACCTAGAAGCGTATTGATTATTTACCAACACTTTTTTTTTTTTTTTTCACTTTTTCATATATTCACAATTACTGCTTTTTATACATTAAAATTGAGGATAGTGCAAATTTCATGTGGTGCCCACTGTGATATATGTGTCTTATCCACGCTGTCCACTCATTCTGATGGCTGATCTCAGGGCATAAACCCAAATTTAAGGTAGATCCAAACTCATGTGGAGCACGCCACGTGAAATATTTAGTTGAACGCCTATAGTTAAAATCCTTTTATGACTACGATTTCCTATTATGTGAGCTCATCTTACCTATTTTTGGGCTCATGCCCTAAAATGGTCCAGTAAAATGGATGGACGGCATGGATATGGCACAGGCATCACAGTTGAGCCTACGAGATTAAGTCACCCTTTGCAAATGGCTTTCCAAGGAGGAAATATCCATTTATTCTTAACAGATATAAAGCTAATGATTAGCATTTGCGTGTATTTACGCGGGGTGTCATTGGGCCGGCCGGAAACGGATTGCGTGGTCTGCCACACACAGACCCTGGTGGTGTGTTGATGTCACCAAGTTCCGTGGGCCCACCATAATGTATGTACTATATTAACACCGTCCATCCATTTTGGATCATTTTAGGTTGTGAGCCCAGATATGAGGGAGATCGGACTACACCAAGCGACGGGGACTGATTCCCACAGTTGAAACCTTCGTAGGCTCCACCATGATGTTTGTTTGCCATGCAACCTGTTCATAAAGTCACACAAACATAGATGAAGGGAAACAAAACAAACATCAAATTGATCTAAAACTTTTGTGACCCTCAGGAGGTTTTCAATGGTAATCACTCAATCCCCCAGCATTCTATGGTGTGGTGCACTTGAACTTTAGATCTAGATCATTTTTGGGCTCAATCTCCAAAATGATCTCTCCAAATGGATGGACGGTTTGGATATAAAACAGACGTCGTGGTGGGCCCATCGAACTTGATGTAAACACATCACCGAGGTCGGTGGTGTGTGGTACACCACGCAATCCCTTTCCCACTGGGCCAGGCCTATGGTTGCCTTCAGCTCGGGTTTGAAATTACGCGCGCATGTAAGAACTTTACTCGGAAGAAAAAAATTGGACTAGAATGCTTTTTCAACTTTTGTAGTGGATACGGGCCCATCTTTTAAACCTTTTCTGTGTAAGATTAACAAAAAATAAAAATAAAAATAAACAGAAAAAAGTAAAGTAAAGAAAAACCTAAACAATAATGTGAAGTATTTTTATATCTATCATACCAAAGCATTATTTGGATTGATAACGTCTGTTTTTGTATCTACCGTTACCAAAGCATTATTTCAATTGATAACGTCTATTTTTGTCTCGTGTTAAAGAAGCAATGGCGGAGAGTGTTGCTGGATTCTTGTTTGAAAAGCTAAGTGCCCTTCTCACTCAAGAAGTATCCCTACTAAGGGGAGTACGGACTGAAGTAGAAGAAATCAAGCTCGAACTTGAAAACATGCGAGCCTTCTTAAGGGATGCTGATAGCAAAAAGGATAGCAATGAAGGATTGAGAACCTGGGTGGGGCAAGTAAGAGATGCTACATATGAAGTGGAGGACATCATCGATGAGTTCGTGTATCGCATGGACAGGCCACAACGAGGTGGATTCAGGGGTTTTCTCCTTAATACCATCACTCTCCTTAAGAATATTCGCTACAGGCACCGTTTTGCCACTCAACTGCAAGGTCTGAAGAGAAATATTGCAGCCATTTCAATGAGAAAAGATCAATATAATCTTATTAATACAGAAGATGGATCGAGCTCACAGAATGCTAATGAAAGATGGAAACATCATGGAGAAACGGCTCTTTATGAAGACGATGATGAAATTGTTGGGCTCAAAGAAAGAATAGATCAAATAGTTGTATGGTTGACAGAGGAAGAACCAAGACGTACTGTTATTTCTGTGGTGGGGATGGGTGGTCTGGGCAAGACCACTCTTGTGGCGAAAGCTTACAAGCATCAAATGGTAAAGAAGCATTTCGAATGCTGTGTTTGGGTTTCTGTCTCACAGTCTTACAATGAGGAAGGACTTCTAAAAAGCTTGATAACTGATCTGTTCAAGAAAAACGAACTTGAGGTTCCGAGCAATGTTGGCAGCATGAATCGCTTACAACTAGTGGAGATGGTGCGTGATTATTTGGACAAAAAGAGGTACCTTGTGGTCTTAGACGACGTATGGAGTGTAGATGCATGGACAGATTTTAATATTGCCTTTCCACGAAATAGATGTGGAAGTAGGATAATGCTTACTACTCGAAATCAGAATGTAGCCTCTGCATTAGGGGATGGAAGCCGTCCATTTCCACTCGAGCGTCTTCAAGAGAAAGAGGCTTGGGAACTCTTCAGTAAGAAGGCGTTTTGGAAGGAACCCTGTCCTCCAGAGTTGCAGGAATTGGCACAAAAAATTGTAGAAAAGTGTGGAGGCTTGCCACTCGCAATTGTTTCTTTGGGCAGCCTCTTGTCATTGAAAGACAAGACAGCGTTGGAGTGGAATCGAGTCTACGGAAACCTGAGCTGGCAGTTGACAAATGATCAAATGCTAGAAAGACTAAAGCACATCTTGTTGCTTAGCTTCTATGATCTACCGTACCGTCTTAAGCATTGTTTCTTGTATTGTTGCATGTTTCCGGAAGATTATTTAATTCATCGTAAGCAGCTGATTAGGTTGTGGGTGGCAGAGGGTTTCGTGGAGGAGACAGGTAAACTTACCATGGAGGAGGCGGCGGAAGACCACCTGAAGGAACTCGTGCATCGTAACATGCTTCAGGTTGTTGAGACGAACCACTTTGGAAGGGTGAAAGGCTGTCAAATGCATGATATTGTACGTGAAGTGGCCTTATCCTTATCACATGAAGAGAAGTTCGGCATGATATATGGTGAGAAGCAAGCAAGGCAAGAAGGCAAAGTCCGCCGCATGTCAATCTACAGTAGTGGAGAAATTATTCAATCTACTGCAGGTATGATACATCTTCGTTCTCTTATGGTGTTTGGTGGAAGCATGTCTTTTTCATCTTCTTTAAATACGATGGCATCAAGCTTTAGATTGTTGAGGGTCCTAAATCTAAGAGGAGTTCCTATCGAAAGCATACCAAATGAAGTGACTAACATGTTCAATTTACGGTATCTAAACTTAAGGGAAACTAAAGTTAGGGAGCTTCCCGAATCTTTATGGAAGCTACAGAACCTTCAAACACTGGACGTCAGGAATACGGAGCTAGAGAGGCTACCCAGTGGGATTGTGAAGCTACGGAAATTACGACACCTGTTTATATATCGAATTACTGACGCGTCTCAAAATAGTTTTGATTTCTTCAGTAGCATCCAAGTTCCTATAAGAATATGTAATTTAACAAGTTTACAAAGTCTAGATGATATTGATGCCAAAGAAGGGGAGATTGTTAGAAAAGTTGGGAACTTAACCCAACTGAGAACTCTTGGCATTTGTAAGGTCAGAGAAATCGATGGAGTTGAGTTGTGCAATTCAATCGGAAAGATGAAACACCTTCTGAAGTTGAGTGTGGCTGCAAGTACAGAGGAAGAAACACTTCAATTGGAAGCACTCTCTCCTAACACTCCACCGCATCTTCAGAAGCTTTGCCTGAACGGGCGTTTGGAGAAGGTGCCTCGATGGTTTAGCTCCCTTGTGAACATCACCCGTTTGTCGTTGAGTTGGTCAAAGTTGGGAGAAGAAGATCCGTTTTCATCACTCCAAGCATTGCCCAATCTGGTGTACCTTCAACTTTGGAATGCCTATGAAGGGCAGCATTTTTGTTACCGCGATGGACGGTTCACTAAGCTCAGGAAGCTTTCTTATAGGTTATCTTAGAAGACATGCCAATGGAACTGGATATGAAACAACTAAATCGAATAGTAATAGAGAAGGGAGCATTGCCAAGCATCAGAAAACTAACTCTGGCCAACTGTGGAGAGTTGAAGACCCTTCCAGAAGGGATTGAATACCTCTCCGGACTCCAAGAGGTTATCTTAGAAGACATGCCAATGGAACTGACAAATAAGTTTCAGCTAAAAGATGGAAGCGAGGAGGACCGTAGAAAGGTGGGGCACATCCCCATCATCCAGCGTCGACACTGGACAGAAGCGGGGGGATGGGTCATGGAACGACTCAACTAGTCATGTATCCTTCATCCGTTGATGAGGTAAGTCTAGCTGTACAAAGTATCTTTTCTCCATGAATGTGCAAATTTACAAATTTATTTCTAAAATATATTGTGTCATAAGTAACTTGGTAGGCTAAGTGTACGGAGTAAATTTGCACTCCGTTTTTAACAGATAATTATAAAGCTTGAGATCAAAAATTAAATATATCGAAAGCTCAAGTGAACCACACCACGAGAAATAATATGATTTGAACGTCTACATGTGGGCCACAAATGTTTCAGATGAAACTGATATTTGTATTTTCCCTTCATCTATGTCTGTGTGATCTTATGGACACGTTGGATGACAAATAAACATCACTGTGGGCCTTAGGAAGGTTTTAACTGTGGAAATCATTTTTACACATGTTTTCTGTTGTGTGGTCCACTTGAGCTTTGGATATGCTTCAATTTTGGGCTCAATGCTCTATAATGAGCTGAAAAACGAATAGACGGTGTGGATGAAGTACATACACTCACGGTGGGCCCAGCAGAATTTACTCAGTGGGATAAAGGTCTGTTGAGTTGCTCAGTACGCAATCCAATTACGAGATTCAGTGCCTGATCCATCCTTAGTAGACCCCGTTTGAATCGAGGCAGCAACCTTTGACTGTGTATCTTGTATAAATAAACAGTTTGGATCCTTAGTAGGAATCATTTGAATGAGGCCTAAATCCCTGTCCCTTGCAACCACACTGTCGGACGGGCGGACGTGGGACACATATATTAGATTTGGACCCTTGTCTGCAGCGGATGGTGCTTTACCTCTTCTTCTTCTTCTTCTTCTTCTTCTTCTTCTTCTTCTTCTTCTTTTTGTCGAAATGGCATTAGCCATGGGTTCCATTGATCCAACAGGAATTACATACTTTCGGGTGGGCTCAACGGAAAAAGATTTGCAACCTCACCTATCATGTGTCAGCATATGGACAAAAACTCTTAGGAACTAGTTGGATGGAAGATGTTACCTCGGAGCTGGTAGAACCGCAAGATGGTAGAGCCATTTCTATACTGCAACCTTAGATGGGTGATGCATCAATTGGGCCGTCTATGTTGTGGACCTCATCCGCTAGTGCATCTGTGATGACCATGTTGTTGTATCAATTACCGATCTATTGTTGTATTTGTTATGGATCTATCGTTGTATCCCCTAAAAATCTATTGTTTGTGTTCATGCTATAGATCTATTGCAGTTGTGGCTCTAGTCTGAGTTTTGAGGAGATTAGTAAGGTGTTGAACATGAAAAGAATAAAATGTGTGACCGAATGTCATGACTTCATTAAGGATGTAGAGCTGAAGGGCGTACGTAGTGACCCCACCAAGAATGTGGAGCTAAATGGTAGCATTTGCCTTGGGTGAGAGGCTTTGGAGGCTATTAATGTCTACTGGGTATATTTTTAGCATGGAATTTCTTCGACATAGAGTCTGTTTCTATGAAAAGTGTGTTTGTCTATACATAAACACAGCTGGAAATGGGTTTTATATATGACTACGGGCTTTGCTTGATATGGTTGTTATTTGGGCATGGCTATGGGTATTGCAAAACATGGGTTTTTTTTTTTATCGGCATGGTTGAAAAGTTGGCTTTAGACATGTACTATGTTATTTTATTATTATTATTATTATTATTATTATTATTATTATTTTTAACCTGAACTGCTTTCCATATCTAATGAACAGCACCTGTACATTCGGGCACCCCTTTACAAAGAACAGGGGACCTATCATAGAAAATAAAAGAAAACTGCACAACTCACCCAATGGCCTCACCTCATCTTAATCGCACCTATTCCAACCTTATCGAGATAGACAGAAGCTCGTACCTAGGAAAGAAGTTCTGAATGGCTGAGGACCCAGGAATCAATCTGCGATCCGATTCCTTGACGGGCCAAGTGATCTGCTGGAGAGTTCCATTCCTTGAAAATATGCACAAAAATAATACAACCCCTCTGCTTCAGCTGGTTTACCCTGAAAATCCGGTCTCTCCATCTCCACCCCGGCTTAGACTCTCCATTGAGCATATCCACCACTTGTCTCGAGTCAGACTCAATAATGATTTGAGAGAATCCCATCTGGAGGCCGTAAAATAAGCCATCATGAGCCACCCTTAACTCTGTAATGGTGTTCGTACCTACACCATAACCATTAGCAAAGGCAAATATGAAGTTGCCCTTCTCTCCTCTACAGATGCCACCCCCACCTGAAATTCCTGGATTCCCTCTGGCTGATCCATCAACATTAATTTTAACCCATCCAGGTGGGGGTCTGTCCCATTTAACCAGCAGAGGTCGACCGTCCTTCTTGTTCACTGCATTGGAAGTCCCGAAATTCCGCCGAAACTGCCCTCCGAAACCAGCGTCCCTCACGTTCTCACCATTGATAAGCCCGACCCACCACTTAACTTTTGCAATAACTGTCGCCAAGGACACCCCAGCCCTATCAAAAATTGCGTCGTTATGCACTTTCCAAATCTCCCAAACTATGAGGCAAGGAGCAAGCATATGGCCATCCATTTTCCGATGCTTGGAAGCCACCACCGTCCACTACTGATTTAAACGTGCGTCAATCGAAGATGCCGCCATAACTGAAACGTCAAACCACCTGCCAACAACAAGCCACACACGCTGTGCAAGTTTGCTAGTAACAAAAAGGTGGTACACCGATTCGAGAGCGTGAATGAGAGAGTCGTGGGAGTCTTGCAAGGTGCAGCAAACACATCTAGAAGCAAGCTTCACTCTGCGAGACTGAACCGCACAATCAACTGGAACCGCCTCATGTAAGACATATACTATGTTGCATGTGTATTTGGACATGGTTGCTTTTACATTATATGTGGTTTTTCTTTTCACGCATATTTACTGTATGGATTATATGTGAAAATTGCTTTGGGATGAGAAGCAGTGTTTGTGTTTATGGCTATGTCAAACGTGTTTCTTTTTATGTCAATGGTTATGCTATTGGTCCATGAATATAAATTTTCACAGTGGAAAGAAAATACTAATGGCATTTTAGGAACATTGGCTGGGTGATATACATGTCCTAAGTGGAATACAATATATTGTCTGTCAAGGAAATTTCTGAAATGTTTGGCTTTCAACATCTTTCCCTAAGCAATTTCACCTTCATGGCCAAAGCTAGCCCACATGTTTGAACAGGACAAGTACTTAATACCCGTTCAGTCCATTGATGAGCAACTACAGCATTGTGCCGAACACTTTTTCTCCTGCGCAATCACAATTTGGGTCCCAGTCTCCTCAAATAGCAACCTGACTGGACATCTGCCAGCTTGTTGCCGGGGTTCAAGACTCTGAGGCCTTTCCACAAACATAAGTTGCACGCCTGAAAGGCAGCCTTCCCACGCTGCTATCTCTGTGTCTTCTTGGGTTGTGGCCTGACTCTCTTTGTTGCATCTATCATCTGCTTTTGGAGAAAATGCCACCGGTGTCATAAGTCCCATTACAGCCTCCCCAGAGACGAAATCCTTCCCTGCTGAGCCATGCAATCCTTCCATGCACTGCACCTGGTGGAGAGACTCTTACCTGGCCTTTCCACAAATATATGCTGCACTCGATGTTAGCTGCTCCTCCCTACTCTCGTTTAATCTCACGTACACAGTTTTTCGAGGTGATGTATCTACAAATATTAATGGATTTATAAAATGGCCCAAAAACATCATCACTCCAAATTCAATAAACAAATTCCAATTTTCAACAAACAAATTCCCATTAGCCAAAGGCACTTATATTTCGTAGGATGATTTCCTATTTACAATATGAGTGGCTTAATTTGAGGTGATATATGCCACAATTGCAAATTTTGAATGCCTGGATATCAACCATTATACTCTTCTAAAGTATCAAACAAGTGCCCTTCTTTCTTTCATTAATAGCCTATTTGCAGACAAAAATCCTAGGTCTACAATGGTCCCACAGATGATGATATATAGAATGGTGCATCCCTGCGGTCCATCAGATCAACAATGAACCCATCCATGGCAGGTCCAGCAACTGTAGACACTGGAACTAGCATAACCACCATCCATGGTGAGGTCCATCACACAATGGTGAGCCTATTCATACAAAAGCATGCAAACCCTCCAGGGGCATAACATTCTAGGTCATGAGACCAAAAAATGAGTCAGATTCAAATCTCAGGTGGACGCCACCACAGGAAACGTTGGTGATTGAACAACTACTATTAAAACCTTCCTACTTTCCAATATAAGGGCATGTTTGGGAGCATGGATTCAGAACCCCTTGAATTTGAAATCCTCCTATTGTATTTGGCACCATGGATTGGGAATCAACTTTAATCCAAAATAGCTATACATAGTATATCTACGGGCTTTGAATTTAATTACTAAATCAACTTTAATATCTCTAATTAATGATGTACGTAATGTTTAACACAATGGTTGTAATAAGCCCGTTGGCATATATGCTTTGCCTGAAAATGATGAAATTCCAAGTCTGGGATGGATCACAAGCACAAGATCATGTCCGAGTGACTAACCAACAATTTTTAGCCATTGATTTGCAAGGACAATGTTTGGATGGTGTTGATCATCATATTAAAGTAGCTATAGTGATGCAATTGATAATCTTATTGTTTTTGGATATCATTAGTGGGCACGTGGCCAATAGAACAATAATATGGTGACACATGTTACACATGCAACTATTGAATGAATTTTAGGTGTAATCCAAGTTCTCACGGTGGATTTCAAACCCTCTATTTTGAGGGGATTTCAAACTCATGGTTACTTTATGCTGCCAAACAACCAAGCGATTTAAAATCCCCTCAAATCCATGGTGCCAAACGACCCCTAATGTTCATTTACCATCCAATTTGTTGAATAGGTCACACACACCCAAATGGATGAAGGGAAAACACAAATATCGCTTGATCCATATATCCTTACATGGCACTCTCAATAAATAAATAAATAAATAAATAAAAAGGCTCATAAACGGAAATCAATGTCCCACTACTTCCCACCACATCCAAGCTACAACCAAACCTCCACAAGAGATGGAGAGAACCTACTGGCCCACTAGAAGAGATGGATTGTCATCGTCCCTGCTCCAGCTGCTATATTGAATAACACACGGACACTATGAAGACGAGCCCGGTGGAATTTTTCTCCTTCTTAATGGGCCACCATCAGTAGCCATTCTTCTTGTTTTGGTTCGTCTAGGACAGCCTCCGCACATGTACCAGGCCCATACATGAACCAGCCGCCGTACACTTTGTTCGCCCCCATCTTTCTCAGTTCTCCGCTCGCCTTGTCATTCTTCTCGCCAGATCTGTCGCCGCCTTCTTTGTCCTTCTTCTCACCATCGTCTGGCTTGTACTTCTTCTCACTGCCCCCACCTCCTTTGTCTTTCTTCTCGCCCCTGCCTTCTTCGTCCTTCTTCTCTATATTCTCATGGACCTCTTCGATGCTAATCAGCTCTGTGTGTCCCATCTTCTTTCTAAGCAGCTTTATCAACTCGACCGCATCAACTCCGTCGCCCACCACAACAAGTCAGTCCTTATGTCTGCCCTCCAACGAAGTGGATATTGTACCTGCAAGCAACACGATCGGAATGACAACTAAAAACCCAAATCAGAAATTACAAAGACTGCTAGTCCATCGGACTCACTAGTTGATGTCATATCTTCAGTTCGGTTCAGAACTCCAAGGTACCAAGAAGACATAGTTACTCTAGTTCATCATACACACACACACACACACACACACACACACACACACACACACACACACACACACACACACACACACACACACACCAAGATCGGCTTGAAGCAGTTTCACACAAAAACACAAAAATAAGAGAGCTCACAAACTTGTTTGCTATTCAAACACTCTCAGGGACTAAACTTGAATTCGCTAATTGAACTCTGCTTATAACTGAAGAGAACAACTCTTTAAATAGAATATTACAAGAACTATTACAAAATGGATTTACAAAACAGTGGGTACAAAACGGTGGGCAAATAGTACCCAGGTTTGGAACTGTATGGTTTTACTATTCTGGTTTTACTGTATGTTACAGTAAAAGTAAACAGTAAAACTACTACAGTGATTTTGGTGTGCTACTATAGTAGATTCGCTACAGTAGACTTTTTGGAATTTTGGAGACGTGTCTTTTGGCTTTTAGCGAAGACAGTTTGGCTTCGGCTTCGACTGTCAGTGCTTGCATTTGGCTTGCTTTTGGTGTGAATTTGGCTTTGGCGTGAATTTAGCTGGCTTCATGCAGCTTTGGCAAGGATCTCTTAGAAGTAGATGTCTTCTACTTCATCTTCTCCTTGCGCATCTTGGATAGGAGGAGAGTAGAAGAGCCTTCAAATTCGACATGACTAGAACCTGGATGACTAGAGACTTGCTCTTGGAAGGCGAGGAAAGCAGCTTTGAGAGCATCCAATTCTTTCTGTATTTTAGCAGCTGCCTCTATATCAGCTGAGAGCTCAGTAGAGAGGACTTCTTTGAAAGTTTTTGGCAAGATTCGTTTGGTAGTGGATTGGTGATTTGTTGCTTTAAAAACAATATCACAATCAAATTTGTTCCACTATTTGATATAAGTAGATTGGAAAAGAACTTTGGCCTTTTGATACTCAGAAGGTAAAATTTCATACCGCCATTGGAGGATCCAAGGAAGACCATTTTTTGCAAAATATTCCATAAGGAATATTTCAGGAAATTCAGGCTTTTGGATTTTCTCAAAATTGGCATAATGAGAAAATAATTCTTTTGGCAATATAGTTGAATGGCCACCAAAAATAACCCACCAGTGAGTATAAAACTATGACGGAATAGTTTTGGTATATGGTCTTGAAAATTTTAAAAACCAAGAATGGCCATGATCAGAATTTTGAAAAAGGAGAGCATTTTTTTCATGCTTCCATGTAGTCCCAATAAGAAAAAGAATGGGACTGTCCAGCTAGACTTTTAACAATTTGGAAGTTAGAAAGGGATTTTCCCCATTCCTTTTGGCAAATGATGTTGGTAATTTTCATTTTGGAGAAGGAAACTTCAGTTTGGTTTTGGTTCGTGCGGTGTTCGAAAATCGCACTATTTGTTTGGACAAGAATAGCTTCATAGAAGTTTCTTAAGAGAGTTGGATGTCTTGGATGAAAATGATTTTGGGAGAGGAAGATTTTTTGGAGGAGAAGATCTTCCGATGATTTTGCAAGTTCAGCGTCTAGGGTTAAAACCCTATGTTTTCCTTTTGGTTGGTATTCTTCAAAGGAAGAAAGCTGAATTTTTGGAGAATTTTGGATTTTTTGTTGGCCTTTTTCTTTGATTTGGAGAGGAGTTTGGAGAAGGGGAAAGAATGTATTGGAGATTTTGATCTCTTCAACCGCCATTTTGTCCTTTCCCTTGTTTTTTGATTTGGAAGGCATGTTTGAATTTGGTTTTTAGCTTTTGAGACTTTGGCTTGTCCTGTAGGAATTCACGAGAAAGGAAATCAGGCAAAGAATTCTTTTTCCCCGGAATAAATTCGATATCAAAATAAAAAATAGATAAAATCGCTTGCCAACGAGCAAAAATCTATTTTGACGCAAGATTTTTAACATCCTTTTTCAAAACTTCTTTGGCGGCTTGGCAATCTACGTGGAGAATAAATTTTTTATTTAAAACATCACTATGGAATTTTTGAATACAAGAAACCATTGACAAAATTTCATTTTTAATGGTAGAGTAATTTTGTTGGGTAGGATTCCAAGTACCAGAAGTAAATCGAACAAGTTGTTTGTGATGTTTTGGGATTTTTTGTAAAAGAATACCTCCATATCAAAAATTAGAGGCATCTGTTTGAATGATTTTTGGAAAATTAGGATTAGAAAGATTAAGACAAGGAAGGTGTCTTACTTTGGATTTGATATTTTGAAAAGCTTTGGTATGTTCTTCAGACCAAATTGATTTTGGTTTTTTGGTTAAAAGAGTTTGTAAAAGAGCTTTGTCTTGAGCTAAATCTTTGTAGAATTCTGAAATGTAATTTAAACATCTGAGAAATCTCTGGAGTTGTTTTTTGTCAGTAATTTTGTTAGGAAACTTATCTGCAAAATCAATGACTCTTTGGATTGGTTTAATTGTATTTTGGAAGATTTTAAACCCTAGAAATTGAATTTCTGTTTGAAAAAGTTTAATCTTTCTTGCGGAAAGAATAAGACCATTTCTTTCAATAACATATTTGAATATTTCTAAGTGTTTCCAATGTTGATGTATATTTTGGAAATAGATGAGTATATCATCTATATATGAAAGAATGAAATCTTTATATGGATTAAAAATGTCATTCATAATTTTTTGGAATTCTGATGGAGCATTTTTTAGACCAAAAGGCATTACAGTCCATTCGATATGTCCGAAAGGAACAGTAAATGCCGTTTTGTATCTATCTTTTGGATGGATCTGGATTTGCCAAAAACCAGATTTAAGATCAAATTTAGAAAATAAATTGGCTTTATGCAATCTATTTAATAAATCTTTTTTGTTTGGAATTGGATATCTAATTGTTTTTAGAACTTGATTCAAAGGCTTATAATTTATAACAAGCCTAGGAGCTCCTCTCTCAATCTCTAGGGCCTTTTCAACATAAAAAGTATCACAACTCCATTGGGATTTGGAAGGAGTTATGAGTCGCTTTTGGAGTAGAGATTTGCTTCTTCATCACAGAGTTCGAGGAGGCGAGTATCCATTTGAGAGGGGCAAGCTTTGGTAGGAATTTGATTTTCATTGAAGTTCTCTATGTACGGTAGAGTAACTAAATGAGTTTTCCTATGCCAAAAAGCATTTGGAACTTCAGAACAGAGATTTTCTAAAGTTTTTTGGAATTTTGATAATTGTTTTTCGAAATTTGGTTATTGAAGTTGATTTTGGATTTGGAGATGAGAAGTTTCTTTTCTCAAGTAATTAATTTGAGTTTCTTTATGGGAAACACAATTAACAACTTCATAAATTGAACCATTTTGAGGTGGTTTAATAAATTCAAAAAACAAATCAATCGAATTAATTTTAGTTTGGATACCTTTACTGGTTGTAGTAAAGGGTTGTATATTAAGAATAAAAGGAGTACCAAGAATGGCATCCTGTTGGAGATTCTTTACAATAATGAAGGTGAGTGGAATACACACTCCATTTATGCAAACATGAACATTTGGCAATTTATATTCAATGTGAGATTCTTGTTTATTAGCAGTATATATGGTGCTATTGGTTTTCTCACAAAATTGAGTAGGAATTAATCCTTCTCTAAGACAATTTAAGTCAGCTCCTGTATCGATAAGGGCAATGACTTCTTTTTGGAAGTTTGGGTTAACAATGGTAATGGGAGTATGCCATTTTTGGAATTGGTATGTAGTCAATGAATTGACCATATTATTTGGAGTCATATATATATATATATGTATATATATAATGTGGTTAGATTCCATTTCGGCACCCATTTGAGACGAATCTCAAATCGAATTGCAATTGGAATTCGGGTCAAGCATATCATAACCTGCCCCAAAAGTGGGACTCCTAAACACACTTCATAACAAATAGAATGAAGTGAAATTACCTGTATATGTTTATCGCAATTTTCGTGTAGGCCTTGGTCCCGCTTCTTGATCGTCGTTCGTCGGGACTTTCATCACAAGCTTTCTTTGTAAACAAAAAAAAAAAACAAAACAAAAAAACAAAAAAAAAAAAAAAACAAACAAACAAAAAGAAAAAACAAGTTATTACGATGAAAATCACATAAAAGTTCATATGACCCACTTCAAGAAATCACCAGCTAATATAATAGACCTTCATTGTCGTTCTTTAGCGATCTACCACAGCCGAAACGTTGGTTGTGTGTGATTGTTTATCCATCCTAACAATTTTCCACCGAATTTCAATCAAGGACAATGAAAACTTTGAGTGTGGTTGCCTTACCGACCACTCGAATGCTTGAATGTGCAGTGCAGACTCCTCCATTTATAACCATTCGAGAAACAGCTATGAATTTTCTTTGAAAGCTTCAGTCTTTTGAGAATGCGCTGCTTCGTTGAAGGTTAGAAGCGGATTGGGCTGGTGTACCAGACACCACCGACGTGGCTGGTGTGTTGACGTCACCAAGTTCTGCGGGTCCTACCATGAGTTATGTGTTATATCCAAAACAGTCCGAACATTTGGCGAGCTCTTTGTAATGTACGAAAAGGAAAGATAAGACAGATCCGAAGGTCAAATGAACCACGCTGAAAAAAGCGGTGGGGGATTTCATGTCTACCATTGAAACCGTTCTGGGTCACATAATATTTTTTTAGCAATATTATATTTGCTTTTTCTATTTCGTTAGGTCTTCGTGACCTTATGAAAAAATTAAATTAAAAATAAACATTATAATAGGCCTTGTGAATGTTTTAACGGTGAGAACTATTGTCTCACAGGTTTTATAATGTGATTCACTGATTTTAGATATGACTCACATGCTATAAAATAAATTCTCTAAATATATAAACGGTGGATACAGTAAATATATCATTTTGGGGCCAATGTAACTTTGATCTATCTTTAGGGTGTGTTTAATTTTCAGTGGCCTTGTAAATACCCGTGGAATGAGTAGTTATTACCATTTTACCCGTTTGAAAATCCGCCTTACTTTTTGCTTCAGAAATTAGTTTAAAAAATTTATTTTAAATTTTTGTACTCCAAAGTGATGTATATGATAAATTCATTCCGTCTAGTCCTTTTAACAAAATATTCTAAGGCATGAGCAAAAATAGAGACGGATTAAACACTCAAATGGCTCACACCAAAAGCAACAATGGGCCTTAGAGGTTTTTAATGGTAATTATTTGATTCTCTTTTTCAAGTGGCATGGTTCACTTGAGCTTTTGATATACCTCCTTTTTTAGCTCATGCCATGAACTCATCAAGCGTAACAGATTAACGGTGTGGATAAGTGATACGCATCATTGTAAGACCCACGGATATGTGGTGGCATTCTCCATTTTTTGTGTCAAAAATGCACGCCGTCGAATCAAACATGGGAAAAGGTGAAGTACGTACTAGGGAAATAATTATTACATATTTTCAGGTTATTTTCCTGTGAATTGAAAAATCAAACAGGTCCTTAACCATTCGTACAACCGGAGCTCGAGAAGCGTCGGCGCTCGTCTTCGTATGGTACGTATCTACCCCAGCTATAGCTGGTGTATGATACACAAGCCAATCCGCTTTCCTCTACCACCAGCCCGACCGCTAGTGGTGGGTGCTTTGTGGGTCCCACAATGATGTATGTGCTTTATCCATTTTGTTCATCTATTTTTATAAATTATTTTAGAGCTTGATACACAAAATGATAGATATAAAAATATTAGGTGGACCACACCACTAGAAAAAAATAATGATTGGATATCCACCATTAAAATCCTCCTAAGGGCCAATGTACTGTTTATTTGACATCCAATTGGTTGATTAGGTCATAAAGACCTAGATGAAGCGAAACAACAAATATCAGCTTGATCCAAAACTTTTATGGCCCCAAAACTTTTTTAATGGTCAACATTCATTCAACACTATTTCTTGTAATGTGGTCCACTTGAGATTAGATATACATCCTTTTTTTTAATATTATAAAATGATCTATAAAAATAGATGAACGGATTGGATGAAACACATAAATCATGGTGGGGCCCAAAAGCACCGACCACCAGCCAATGGCTGGTGGCGAAGGAGAAGCCAATCCATTTCCCGTTGGAGTTAAGAAGAGGCTGTACGGAGACACGCGTCCATTTAATTATAGATGCGAAATGACATCAGAACGTGTGGAAAGCAGCCGTTCATATCATAACTGGCCAACCTACACGGTTCTCTGTGTTGTGTTCCATATGAGTTTTAGGTGCGGCTGATTTCTGGATACTTTTGGTAGCTTGAAGTCATGCACCTGATGGATGGGTTGGATGTTATAAATACCTAATTCAGGAGCCACTTCTCAGCGGCACCACCGAAGATTAGGGTTCTACCGTGCCCCATAATTTTAAGTAATATTAAATGGTGAAAAAGATGAAAGTCGCTTGTCGCTAGAGCAATTCAAACTTCTACTGTATCTTTTTTCTTTGAAAAGTCAAAGACCGATCTTCTCGGAAGGGGTCACTAAAAGAAGCGTGGCTATGGGCAGTAGCCCGACGACCGGACGAGCTTGACCCGGCTTTGTGCAGGAACGGACTAATTGGCTCGAGTAAAAACAATGAACAACTAATTCCTCTAATAGGTCACGTCAACGCTCGATTAGGTGATTCATCTGTTGTTGCTTAAGCAAACAGATGATGTCGGTGAGGTCAACAAGCTCTTTTTTGGTGCCCTTGAATGAACTTGTGAAAACTTGGAAAAAGATAAGCAACAGGGAGATGATCAGCTGTGGAATCTCCGATGCTTAAGTCAGAGTTTGTGGAAATCTATTGGTAATGGAGTTTTTAGATCTCAAGTATATTACCTCCTTAAGCCTGATTACTATTTATATAGGGCATAAGAGAATATTGAATGTTATAAGTACAATCAGACCGACCTAACAACTAAGAATAAAACAGAAGGATCATAGGAAACCTAAGAAAAAGGCAGAGTATATACCAACTTTGGCCTCGAGGGATGACCTCGACCATCAGCTTCGAGGATCAGCTTTGACCTCGAAGGTCAGCCTCAAATATCGACCACCACATCGGAATAAAAAAGAGGATCCTCTCTGTATATAGATGGTATTACCCTCCGAGATCTTCTCAGAGGATCACGCCGAGAAAGACGCAATATGCCCAAAAACATATTCACTTTATGATACGTAACTATTCAACAGATTCATTGCTGTTATAGGTAAAATCAAACTAACACGACAACTAAGAATAAAACCAAGGGATCATTGGAAACCTCAAAGAAGGGCGGAATATCGACCTCAGGTAACTCGAGTATCGACCTCGGCCTCGAGGGACAACCTCAACCATCAGCTTCGAGGACCAACCTCGACCATAGACCTCAACCTTGGAGGTCGACCTCGAATATCGACCACCACCTCAAAATAAAAAGGAAGATCCTCTCCATATATAGATAGGATTACCCTCCGAGATCTTTATAAAGGATCATATTGAGAAAGGCCTCTCCATATATAGATAGGATATACCCAGAGACATATGTACTTAATTTGTGATACATAATTATTCAACAAATTCACTCCCATATATGTAAGTGATGTCAATGGATTATAAATAAAGACCTTCACCATGGAATAAGGTACAACAAATATCTCGATTTTACTATACCTACTATGAGTTCATACTCCTAACTTAGGCATCGGAGGGTCCCAGGCCTTAACCAGTGCCCCCGATGTCTTCTCTTATTCTTCATTAAATTGCAGGTGCTCAGCGGCTCACAGAAGGTGAGGCATGATTGATCAGATTTGAGCATTAACAGTTTGATGTCATCTGTAGGAATGACATCAAAGCCACTTTAAAAGTTCTCTTTACATCATAAGAATCTTCAACCTTCTGTTTGTTTAGTCCTGACTAAAGGAAGAAAGCGAACTTTAGCCGCCATTAATACGCCAATCCTTGCAAGAAATGAGTAGCATGAGGAATCACCTCCGGAACATCATATCGACCATATTCTAACGGTGGCCTCGGGTAGGCCACGTAACAGAGCTATTTGACTCATCTTCTTAGAAATCCAAGTCAACCCCTTATCCAACAATGTAGACCGCATAATCCAAATACGAGAGAGGCAGTAGCCGCCACCCGACCATAAAGCGGAAGTAGCTACGCCAACCAAATTATCTCGACCTCCCCAGGCACCTCATAACTCATACGTAGTAAAGCAGTGACCAGTGCAGTACGGTAAGGCCTCTACACATACAACATGAACAATCATGATGGAAGACGCCGACCTACGCCACACCTTAGACAAGAGGAGGCGGGGAAAGGCCCCCGAAGACGTCACAAAGAGAAATGTCCCATGGGAGGAAAAACTAAAGGAGATCTGGGGCCAGCTCGATGATATTTAACAAGCATGCATTATAAGAAAAACGGGTAAAGGATACGGCCAAAAACTGTTGCAAAAGCCCTTTTGCTACTGATATGATCCGTAGCATGTCTGTCGCTATTGGTGGGGTAGCTAAAGGTCTAGTTATGGATTATATCCGTAGCAATAGATACCAATAGGTACGGATTATGTTGAGGGTCAAATATTGCATATCAGACCCTAGTTATTGCTTGGATTTACAAATATAATATTATTTAATGGTCTGAATTAATCGTGTTTGTAATGCAGGATGTGATGACGAGCTGAGACTGAAAATGAGTGCTTAAAGCTGAGATTTAACACTCCGATGTCATCAATGCAAGGGACGGACCCCAAGGGACCAAGATCGAGAATTTACACGCCAGAGATCGAGAAAATCGAGAAACTGAAGCTCAAGTGGCCCGAAATTGGTCCAGAATGCAAGATCACAGTGTTCCCACCATCCGCTTAGCTCAAAACTCCATACATGGCTTCAGGACCATAAATTAACCGTACACGTCGAATTTTGGCCGTTGGATCCTTGTGGAAGCTGTCCAACGGACAGATCAGCCCACAAATCACTCATCTGGGGCCCACCTGATATCCGGATATACTTCAATTTTGTTGTCAGTATCTTAAATTGGATGGGGAAAAGGATGGACGGTACGGATTTCTCACGAACATCGCTGTGGGACCCACTCGTACAGAACATGTACACGGAGCACAGGTGCACCGGCCGTGCACCGAACAAGGCGAAGTTGGTCAACGCAACGCTGACCGACGATTTTTCTCAAAAAAATCAGAAGACGCACAGTGCCTTCACTGCCGACTCCGATTTTTTACTGTGGGACCCATCCATCATGTATGCTCAAAATCTAGACCGTCCAAGGTGATAAAAGGGGGGTAACTACCCTCGCCTAGATGTCAGAAACTCAGAAGACAGTGAGGATTGCAATCCAGCCGTCCAAACGGAAGATGGACGGTGGACCAAAACGGCTGGTGGACCACACTAAAATCAAACCTTAATCAGCCATTCCTGGACGGTTTTTCGTCAGTGAATCTGGTGGACGGTATGGATTTCTCAAATCATCAATGAAGTGGGCCCCATCACACAATCAGCGCAACTCCCGTGCGAAGGAACAGCGTCCGCACGAACCGGACGCTGGTCTTGCTAGTGGGTCCCACTGATGGCTCAGATCAATGATCGAAACCGTCCATTAAGTCCATAGGAGGGGTGCAAACATCGCCTAGGTGGTGGAATCTCGGAAGATAATGGATATTATTTTTTGTCCGTTCGAAGGCAAGACAGACGGTGGAAATGTTTGAGATGGTGGGCCGCATTAAACTTAAGAGAAATACACATTTCTCAGTGGTTTTTCGCCACGAGTAGAATGGACAGTTTGGATTTATCATCGAGACAGGATAGTGGGCCCGCGGACACCACCGATGCATCTCTCTCTCCTTCTCTGTTTCAAACAGCGGACGTACCGTGTCCGCCGGTTTCGAGTAGTGGGACCCACTCATCATCCGTTTCGATGATCTGAACCGTTCACTTATCTCAGGAGATGGCCAAAACTAACGCCTAGGTGACCTTTTGGTCCCACGCATCCGATCACAAGAAATATCCGTTCAACATCAAGATGGACGGTGGAATGAAAATATCATGGGTCACCATGGCTTGGATCCAAAACTGATCATACCTGAAGGGTTTTTCGAGTACATTCTAATAAACGGAATGGATTTCTCAACCAATATCAATCATGGGCCCACCAAGCATCCAACACAAGTGGGTTTATCTCCTTGTGCGTTTGCAGAAAGGATTTTTTTTCTCTGCCACCGATTCCAGGCTTATATAAAAGAGAGAGAGGACTGGAGGCCAAGGGAGAGCTGGAAGCTTGGAGACGTGGAGACGTGAAGGGAAGCAGAGAGAGAAAGAGTTTGGATTTTTTTTTTTTATTTCTGTTTATGTTATTATTATTTTTTTTATGAATTTGGATGAAGTTTAGCCTAATCATGTTTATGGACTAAACCTCTTAGCTAGGGCTAAGAGGTGAAGCTTGTAGCATGATGGGATGAGTCTATGCTTGTGCCTTCTGTTTAGACTGAATTGATTTTGATTTAATTTTATTCTGGGAATGTTTTTAGTCTTTAATGGTCTGTTGTGACTGAAATTACAATGGGTCTGCGATGGCTTTGAGTATTTCTTTCTCCTTTTATGTTTTATGACGTCAAGAAGCCCTGTTGTTCACCATCGTCTCCTGGGCATGGTTGGATGATGGTAACCCTTCCTGACTTTCATGGCATGTTGATTGGTTGATAATTAGTTTAATTCTGTTGTTTACTTTCTCCTGGGCATGGTTTGGTGATGGAATCCATTCTAATTCATACACCTTTCATCTTCTTGAAAACTATATCAATGGCAGTTCAGTTAATTTCCATGATTTGTGAAGCAGGCATAAGATCTCCCTGATCTCTACAAGTGGATCCTCTGAATCCCTAGTTTCCCTTCTCTGAATTTTTTTCTCAGTTTAGATTAATATTTCATCATTATTCTTCAAATTACAATCGATTTAGATTTCATCTCATTCTAGTTCTATTTCTACTTAGTTTCAGATAACGTACAAGTTCCAGTCCCTTGGGATTCGACCTCGGTCTTACCGAGTTTATTACTACATTACAACCCTATACTTGGGGAGTGAACAGATTATATCCATAACAATAGATACCAATAGCTACAAACAAAAGCTGTATCTATAGCTACAGATTATATTCATAGCTATTTTTTTAATAATTGTAATAATACGACCTGTTTCCATTGCAAGAACCAGCTGTGATTGATAACTCATCTAAGCTTAATGCTGATAGAAATAGTACATAAAATGCAATCAGAAAAAAAAAACAATGCATTTATTACAAATAGCAATCAAATCATACAATGCATCGTACATTCACATTTCTAAATAAACAATACTTCACTTTGCTCAACCTATCATAAGAATTACAACTCAGGCGTGCCCTTATGTGCAAGAAACAAATACACTCCAACACAGTAAACACCCTCCATATGCATTCAATAATCCTCACGTTTTTACGGAATTTTCTTCCTTTAGATGATCAATTTGCAAAAGATAGAGCTTCTTCTTTCCTTGAAACTGCAGATGTAACTTCTGTGGACTTCGACACAAGATCACTTTCAAGTTCTGAAACCCTTCCCTTGAGAAAATGAATTTCATCCTCCACTGACTTCTTTAGCTTGTTAACCTATATAAAACAGCATTTGTAGACACAATTAAACAAGCATGTTTGTCGAAAATCCAGTCTGAACGTCGCTGAATTTAGCGACGGACCGAAATCCGTCCCTAAAATCTGATTTACGACGTATTTACGACGGTTTTGGTTTGTCGTTCATTGGCGACGGATGAAATCCGTCGCAAATTTCATTTTGTTACCGTCGTAAATTCCCGCCCAAAACACCAAAATGGCGCGCTTTTTAGTTGCTTTTGCTACGGATCATGGTCCGTCGTAAACGGACTATTGCGACGGATCATGTCGGTCGTAAAAGGACGTTTGCCTTTTAAAAATTCTAAAAAAATTTAAAAAATTAATGTTAAGTTTTTTTGTAGTCTAATAATTGTTTTTTAATAGAATTTCAGTGGTTTAATTGTACATATTTGTATCTAAGATTATTTTTGAACAATTGATTAAATGCAAAAAGAAAATTTATTTTGTTTTTATATCAAATGAGTGAAATTTTTATTTTAAAATTAATATTTAAATTATTTGTAATATCACATGAAAAAGAATATTGAGAAGCTTAAAAAATTTAACAATGTTTGAGAAAAAAATTAGATTTTGAAAAAATAAAAATAGTGATTTAATAAAAATCTATTTTGTGAGAAAAGAATTTTGAATAAAGTTGATAAATTTGAAAAAAAAAAAAAAAAAGCATTTGATTTTGAGAAAAAAATAATATCTTGAAAAGGAATATTTAAAAAAAAATTAATGTGAAAATTTTCGCAATGTGGGCCCCGCCATAATATTTTATAAAAACAATGAGATTTTGAAAAAAAAACATGTATCATTTTAAAAAAGAAAATTGAAAAGTTGAAAACAAAATGATGTTTTTAAAGAAAAATATCGGCATTTTGGAATTTTTGGGAAAAAAATTAAAATTTGGGAAATTTTTTGAGATTTTGAAAATAAATATTCAGAATTTATATTTTAATTTTTTTGAAATATTTTATAATAAAAATGATATTTTGTTAAAAGTTTTCAAAGAAAAATTAAGAGTAAAAAAATATACATTTTGAATAAAAAAATGTTATTTTTAAATAGAAATTGAAATTTATCTGTGAAATAAAAAATATTTGTTAATAAATTATTAGGTACATCCACTAATTAAACCTTTAAACGTTAAAATCAAATTTCACTCAAATTGTTGATCAATCTTGTATGCCCAATATCTTCCTCATATGTAGCTTGATCAGTAGAGTGAATGGACCAGACATGTAAAATGGGTCAAATATTCTTGTCAAAATAATGACCCAACTTAGTAACATCGTGAGAACCCAAAAATTGATGTTAGTAAGTTTTGTGTGCCCCATCATGATGTGTGTCGAAATCAACACCATGCATTTGATGTGTCCCCTTTAGGTTATGAGATATCTCAAAAATCATCCAGATATCTGAAACTTCAAAATTGGGCCATACCATCTAAAACCATGTGAAGACATCCTAAAAAATATAAAAGCACTTGGTGGGGCCCACATGAGTTTTGGATGCGGCTAAAACTTGGTCTGACCCCTCATCCAAGTGGGACACACATAATGAGTGGGTTGGATATGTGAATCCCATTTAGGCAGGCACAATATATGATTATCAATGTTTCAAGGAAACCCCTCTCTACTATATTTAGGTGAGTTACTCATTACCCTTACCAAAGTAAACTCTGTGGGGTCCACCGTTATTTATTTATTTTATCCACTCTGTTCATCCATGTTAACAGATAATTTGAGGTCTAAAGAACAAAAATGAAGCATATCCAAAGCTCAAGTGGACCACACCACAGGAAATAGTGTGATAAAACCTCTACTATTGAAAAATTCTTGGAGGCCATAGAAGTTTTGGATCAAGCTGATGTTTGTGTTTTCTCTTCAATCATATCTTTTTTATATTATGAACGGGTTGGATGAAAAATAAATATTACTGTGGGCCCAAGGAAGGTATCAACGGTGGAAATCATTATTCCACCCTGTTTCGTGTGGCATGGTCCACTTGAGTTTTGGATTTACCAAAAATCTGGGATCAACCCACACCGTTCATCCATTTTTCGAGATCATTTTAGAGAATTATCCAAAAAATGAACCATATCCAAAGATTAAATGGACCACATCACAAATAAGGGGAATGGATTGACTATTCTCTCGACACCAGCCAATGGCTGGTGGTCGGTGCTCTGTGGGCCCCAACATGATGTATGTGTTTCATCCATGCCGTCCATCTATTTAAAGATCATCTTACAACATAAGACCAAAAATGAGGTATATCCCAATCTGAAATGGACCACATTATAGGAAATAGTGTTGAATGAGCGTCAACAATTAAAAACATTTTGGGGGCCCTAAAGTTTTAAATCGAGATGATTTTTGTTTTTCCCTTCATCTAGGCCTGTATGACCTAATAAATAGATTGGATGTCAAATAAACAGTACATTGGGCCTTAGAAGGATTTTAACAATGGATATCCAATCACTATTGTTTTCATGTGGTGTGGTCCACCTAAGATTTATATACCTATCCTTTTTGGAATAAATCCCTAAAATAATCTTTAAAAATGGATGAACGTAAAGGATGAAATACATACATTATGGTGGGGCCCATAGAGCACCGACCACCAGCCACGGGGCTGGTGTCAAGGGAGTAGCGAGACTAGCCACTGAAGTGACGTCAGCAAGTTCCGTGGGCCCCACCATGATGTATGTTTTATATCCACACCTTCCATCCATGTGTCATATCGAAAGAATGAGTTAAATCCAAAGCTCCAGTGGACCCCAACACAGAAAACAGTGGGACAGGGAAGCCCACCGTTAAAAACTTCAAAGGCCACGGAAGTTTTAGGGCCTGTTTGGGCAGTGGGATTAGAAGGGATTAGGTGGGATGATATTCAATTATTACCCATGGCAGGGATTTCCCCTGTTGCCATGGGATAAGATTAATGCCATGCTTTGTTGACAATATGGTGATACATTGAATGGATATACCCATCATCATTTGAAATTACTGAGAACAACACACGTGTTATATCTGTACTGTTCATTTATTTTGTAACCTCATTTCATGGCATGGGCCTAAAAATGAAGTAGATCCAAAACTTATGTGGCCCCAAAGAAGTTTTCAACGGTAAGTATTCAATCCCCGTTGCTTTCTATGGTGGGGTCCACTTGAGCTTTAGATTTACCTGATTTTTTAGCCCATGCTCTAAAATAATCTCGATAAATAGGTGGACGGTGCGGATATAGCCCACATATCATGGTGGGACCTACACAACTTGCTAACATTGAGTGAAATTGGCACGGACCCAATGCAATTTCCATTCTTCCCATACATGGAGTGGAATTGGCACAAAACCGGATGAATCCCATCGCTCGTAATCCCTTCTGACCCCACCGCCCAAACAGGCCCTTAGATCAAGCTGATATTTGTGTTTTCCCATGTTTCATGTCTGTTTTAACTTTTGAACAGGTTTGAATTCAAAAAAACATTATGATGGGCGTTAGGACAGTTTCAACGGCGGGAATCACTCTCCCACTGTTTTCTGTGGTGGGGTCCACTACAAATTTTTATCTGCATCATTCTTTGGCACATGACTTAACATGATATCTCAAAATGGATGGGTGGTGTGGATATAACACATACATCATAGTGGGGCCCACATAGCACCAACCAGCATCACTGGCCAAACCCGTCCGTAATGAAAGCTTAAGTGGTAGTTGGTAGTTGTGGATAGGATGTAAAATGGTGGTGATTTGTTCATATCACTTGTGGCAATGATTTAGGGTTATCCAGACCATCCAAATAGTGGCTACACTTGTAGATTGTTAATATGGATCATTTTACCATATAATAAAATTATAAACAACTATTAGGTGGTCTGTTAAATGTACGGATGATAACATATGATATTATTTAAATGATGTAAAACACACATTGTGTGGATTTGAATGCAAATTTCATTTTCAAAGAGGGATTTCTAAAAACCCTCTTTCGAATTCCATTTCTATTCTGTTCTTCGTCAGAAACGGCCACCCTTTCGCCTTTTTCAAGCTGAGGTTTCAATCCAGGTATGTACTCATTTATCTAATTTAGATCCCCAAAACCTAGTTGTAGCTCCCTTCCATCTTTCTATTCTCATTTGAAATTCGATTACATTTGTTATTGGATTCTGATAGCTGGGTTTTTTTGGAGTATCGGATTTACGGATTTCTAGATTTGGGTTTTCTGGATATATATATTTCTGATATTTGATTGTATGTTAGAGGAAAAAGAAATAATTTGAAGATACAGGGAAAGAAACAATTTACTCAAAAGAAAAAGGGTATATGTTAGAGATAACTCGCCTCAAAACTACGCCTTTCCTCCTTTCTTCCTTCCTCCCCTTCCCTCTCTTACCACAGCCTCACACTATGCTCTAACCCTCTCATTTTTTTATTTATGCTAGAGGGCTCCATCACCCAAGGCTTCACTTGTGTGATTCCTCCGATTGGCCCCAAACACCCTTGACATGTCACTGCCTCCTCCCATTGGCCCTAAACACCCTTGGCACGTCACCGCCTCCTCTCATTGGCCCTTAACACCCTTGGCACGTCACTGCCTCCTCCCATTGGCCCTAAACAGCCTAGACATGTCACGGCCCAATAGGCATCCCCATCTTACTTGGTTAGCGAATCACAAGATGGACCGTCTCTCTCTAAAGCTCCCTGGATACTCACATTGCTGCCTTCTAGAAGCTCTTCACACGCAGCTCCCCAACCTCTCATCTAATGCACTTGTGGACGAATGGATTGATGGCTATGGATGGTGGAATTGCTGGACAGTTTAGATGATTGAATTAAGGTGGATGAATGGCTATCTTTGTGGGGATTTATACACGTGGGTTGGTGGCCAGCTTAGGACGATTTCGGTGCACTATCCAAGGGTCGGTTTGGACGAATTGTTACATGATTCAACGCCCACAATTTAAACAGGGCGTGTGTCTGATCGATGGTCATCTTTGGGCGGATCGGCGCACGGTCGGGGTTCCATTTGGGCAGATTCGGCACACAGATCAGTGGTTCCATTTGGGCAGATTCGAGGCATGGTTTGACAGCCATAGATGGCAGATTTGAGGCATACATTAACAGTCCAATTTGGACAGATTTAGCGTACAACAAATGGTCATAAATGATCTGATTTAATACATTGTTCATCGGTCAAGATTGAATGGATTTGATACAAAATCTAACAGTCTAAGTTGGGTAGATTTAACTCAAGGTTCAACGGTTGTAAATGGGCTGGTTTACTATGCAAATTGCTGGACATACTTGGGCAGATTTCTTACACAATTTAGGGGCTAATATTAGGTGATTTCGGTACATGATCATTGCTCAAAGTTGGACAGGTTCAATGCATAATTAATGGTTGAAATTGGACAAGTTAATGGATGAACGGTTGTGCGTGTGTGTGCAATGTGTGTTAAAATAAAATTCAGAATTTAAACCAGGTCATTACATTATTTATACTGACAATCACTCATTCATGAAACAGTTACCGATGTAGCAGGAGAGGTAGTTGAGGTTGGTCGGGGAGTCAACAATATCAAAGTTGGCGACAAAGTAGTGGCCATGCTCAACACTCTGGTGAGTGCTATTATGCTTCCATTGCTGCTACAATGCTTGCAATAATGCTTTTGGTCTTTGGAAAATACTAATGATCCACCTCAACTAGCTTGGAGAAGACAGTATATTGCATGCATAAATGCTTTCTCATTGTTCCATTCAAGGAACCACCAAAGACTTTGTTGGATCCAAGTGTTACATAAGGTGGGGTCCACCTTTAATGAGCACATGACCCCATGAGACAGTGATGCGGAAAGAACTCCCCTGTTGGATGATCCCAATACTGATTGTTTGGGCCGGAGATGGATGGTCAACAATCAAATGTGTCTTGCAAAGATATATGCAATGGGAGAAGTTAACCATTCAGATTGCTGGGAATGTTTTACGGGTGATCTTTTATTCATTGCCCATCCATGGTGGAACCCACCAGATGAATGGTTTAGATCATAGTTCTAAAACTCGGTGATTTGACTCGAAACTCAGCTAAGTCAACTTGGTTCAAACTCTGCTTGATGCCTCACCTACTCCATCTACTTGATGCGAGTTGGCATGACTCAAATTGAGTCAAGAGAATTTTTTATTTATTATTATTATTTTTTAAGTGCAGATGTTGTGATTTGGACTTTGATAAAGGGAAACACAAATATCAGCTTGTTCCAAACCTTGAGCACCTAAGAAATTTTTAATGGTAGGTGTTCAATCACCACTATTTCCTAATTAAAGTATGGTCCACCTGAGGCTTTGGATCTGCCTCATTTTTGAGGTCATAACCTAAAATGAGCTGGCAAAATATGGACACTACATGATGGTGGGGCCCACATATATTTTCCAGTAGCACACACAATCGAGTCCTATAAGATGGTAGTGACATGCCAAAGTTTCACCACATGAGTGTGGTCAAGCAATCGATGGCGACTTACCAAAGCAGTGCAGACCTCTAATTATTAGAACATAAGTTCCCCCAATAGATCAAGATTCAATACACTACTAGTACAAGCTGACCATTGAACTGTGATGAATTTCGTTGGTTGGACGTGGACCACTGCTTGGAAATTACTGATGATCATATGGCAAAAATAGATCAATTCCCTTTCCCTGCTTACTTTCTTAGGGAATGAGTTATCTAAGTTGCAGCCCACCATATATAATAGGAAGATTGAGGTGCAAAGACTCTTAGGCAGCCAGAAATTCACATACCACGATGTGATCATATGTGAACTTATTGATAATTATGGTAGGGAATCCCTTGATTATCCTTGCTCCATTGATACATTGATATACATGGTAACATGGAAGGGTAGGATAATCAATGGACTCGTTGTCATAATTATCACTTAAAATAATGTGTTAAAATAAAATTCAGAATTTAAACCAAGTCATTACACTATTTATACTGACAATCGCTCATTCATGAAACAGTTACCGATGTAGCTCATTTAAACCAGCTCATTTATATAGATTTCTTGATGCTATTTTAATCATGCCATTTGATGTGTTAATCATAGTAGAACATATTAATGTGCATTTTACAGATTTGGGTGCCATTTAATATTTTTTTTCTGTTTACGCATGAATTTTGACCCTTTTTTTTAATTCAAAAAATCAATTTTTAATGGTTGTTTTGTTGTTTTAATCATGCCATATGATGTGATAATCATAGTAGAATATATTAATGTACATTTTACAGATTTGGGGTGCCATTTAATTTTTTTTATATATTTTTTTCTATTTATGCATGAATTTTGACCTTTTTTTTTTAATTCGAAAAATCAATTTTTAATGGTTGTTTTGTTGTTTTAATCATGCCATATGATGTGATAATCATAGTAGAACATATTAATATACATTTTACAGATTTGGGGTGCCATTTAATTTTTTTTTATATTTTTTTCTATTTATGCATGAATTTTGACCTTTTTTTTTTAATTCGAAAAATCAATTTTTAATGGTTGTTTTGCTGTTTTAATCATGCCATATGATGTGATAATCATAGTAGAACATATTAATATGCATTTTACAGATTTAGGGTGCCATTTAATATTATTTTTTTCTATTTACGCATGAATTTTGACCCTTTTTTTTTTAATTTGAAAAATCAATTTTTAATGGTTGTTTTGCTGTTTTAATCATGCCATATGATGTGTTAATCATAGTAGAAAATGTTAATGTGCATTTTACAGATTTGGGGTGCCATTTATTTTTTTTAATATTCTTGACTTGAGGATGACAGGTTATAGACAAGAATCACAATCACATGCACAGGTATATTCGAGAAATTCCTCAAAAATATGTTAGCATTTTGTTGCTGAATGTGGCAATCCAGTGCATCTGGAAGAGGGGAAAATTTGTATCTAAAAGTGCTCTCTTTTCCCACTAGGATTTTCTAATCGACGGTTGTAACAGGCCTTATAAAGAAACATACCAGGGATATTATTCCAATCCTTAAATTTATTTAATTAAAAATTAGAGGTTTTGACGTACACCTAAGTATCCTTTCATCTGTCGTCATAAAAGAGCTTGCTTTTAAGCTCTTTTCAAAAACCCTACTTTTTCAAAAGATGGTCCTAAAGCTGTCTTATTTGACTTTAACTAAAGGATGGCTAATCAACCGGTCATTATCTCATAAAAAATTTACTTATCCCTATTTTAAAACAAACTCAATGATTATAACCTACAATATTTAGACTCCACAATCATGCTCGTCTCAAATTCGAAGCATAGGTAAGTCCCACGATTGGAAAAGGTTCACCATTTTTGTCATCTCATTTTAAGCCATGGGCCCAAAATCAAGCAGTTCCAATACACAATTAGGTCCCATCACAGGAAAAAGTAGGTTGGTAGTTTATTACCATTGAAAATATTAATGGTTCATTTTTTTTAAAGCCATCCAAACTGTTGAAACGATATTTCCAACTGTTCAGAAAGTTATTTCCAATGGGCTGAATGTAACCACTAAATTTTTATACATGATCTAAAGTTTCTTTAGCCCCATGACATGTTCAATATATAACTTTATTTTTTATTCTGCCCACCTGAGCTTTGCGTCTAAATCATTTCTAAGCCCAAGCCCTAAAATCATATGAGGGAAATGGTGGGTGGCTCAAATTTCTTGCAAAGAGAACATGGTGGGACCCGTAATCATGGCAAACATCTACCATCACGTAAACATGTTCATAACTAAGATGTTGTGTTCTACATTATGCAATTCAAGTCCAATGAAATGTTACACCAAGGCGAGGCATCAGTGGTTATTATGATATGTTAAATATTAGTGGGGTTTACTTTTGTGATGCTTGTAGCAAATCCAAACCGTCCACCATTTCACCGTTTTATTTTAGGGTGTAGGTCAAAAATCTAAGTAGATTTACACAAATGAGTCCCACAATAGACAAAAATGGTCACTAGCTTACCACCATTGAAACTATCAATGGTCAATTTTTTATGCTTTTAGTCCATTCAAATTGTTAACATGGCATTTCCAACTGTTCAAAAGGTCATTCACAATGGGTTGAATGTAACCACTTAATTATTACTTTTTCCATAATCTGAAATTTCTATAGCCCCTGACAATTTGTGCATTCAATATGCACTTTTGCATTCCGTGTGGCCCACTTGAGCTTTGTATTCAGATATTTTTTGGTCCAAGCCGTAAAATCACATGAGGGAAATAGTGGACGGCTTGGATTTTTCTCCAACAAATTATCAGGCTCCATGATCACCATGACCATCTCCCATTGAAATTAGATGTGAGGTCAAATATGTGGCAAGACATCAGTTGTTATCAAATCTTGGCAGGACCCACTTCCTTTGTCCACATCTAAAGATCTTTTCAAACTGTATTGTGCTCTCCCAGTGAATGCAATGAAGTTAAGAAATGCTCTTACCTTAACCTCTAATGGGTAGGATGAATTCTAATATTTTATTTTGTTAATTAGTTTCAGTTGATTAAACTATTCACTTTCCATGGATTTGAACTGGTTATTTGAAATATATGAAGGGTTGACTAAACAAGTCTTTTCTTGGATTGAATTTCCTTATTTGTAATATATGTAGGAAGGGCTCAAAAGAAGGTTGAACAAGAGCAGATACTAAGTAGCCAATACAAGGCAATGCATAGCCAACAGTTAAAGTTCCAGGTAATTTCTTTTATATGGGTCCTAGTTTAGTAGGGGGAAGTGTTTAGTTAGGAGGGTTGAAGTGAATTTTTGTTGCAGTGGGCAACTTAGGTCATATCTTTTATTGAATTGAGTTGTTACCAATTTGTGAATAGGATCCTTATCAAACAATAGTGTGAATTATTTTTTGAATGACTATCAGGTGCAAGATTAAAAAAAATTTTAATAATAATTTTTCAGTATATATATAATTTTTTACAGATATTTTAGCGATAAACTAAATCCGTCGCTACGCTCTAAACATATAAAATAACGATGGATTTGAGGTCCGTCGCTTACTCATATTAGCGACGAACCTTATCCGTCGCTAATTTCTGACCGTTAAAATTAACGACGGATTTGAGGTCCATCACTTACTAATATTAGCGACGGACCTTATCCGTCGCTAATATTTTTAGTGACGACTAATTTTTCAAATTTTATCGACGGATTTTTATTTTTTACGACAGATTTTATCCGTCGCTATTATGCGACGGACCTTATCCGTCGCAGATTAAACGATGGATAAAATCCGTCGTAAAACCAAAAAGACCCACTAAACAGCGATAGACCACGCGATGGACGAAGTCCGTCGTTTATTTGGTTTTACGACGGATTTGGTCCATCGCAAATCAGCGATTTTGGCGTAGTGATAGCTTCAAGGAATTGAGAATAGGTTAAGGTTTAGGTTTAGGAAATCGGGTTCGGGTTCGGGTTCAGGATCGGGTTTAGGTTTGGGTTTTCAAGTTTAGGTTTAGGTTAAGGAGTGAGATTATGATTAGGTGTAGGTTTAAGTTTAAGGATTTGAGAAGACATTTAGGTTTTAGGTTTAGATTTAGGTTTTAGGTTTAAGTTTATGTTATAGGTTAGGTTTAGGTTTAGGTTATAGGTTATAGGTTATAGCTTTAGGGAATTGAAAATATGTTAAGGTTTAGGTTTAGGAAATCGAGTTCGGGTTCGGGATCGGGTTTAAGTTTGGGTTTTCAAGTTTAGGTTTAGGTTTAGGTTAAGGAGTTGAGATTAGGATTAGGTGTAGGTTTAGGTTTAAGGATTTGAGAACATATTTAGGTTTTAGGTTTAGGTTTAGGTTTTACGTTTAGGTTAAGGTTATAGGTTTAAGTTATAGGTTAGGTTTAGGTTTAGGTTATAGGTTATAGCTTTAGGGAATCGAAAATAGGTTAAGGTTTAGGTTTAGGAAATCGAGTTCGGGTTCGGGATCGGATTTAAGTTTGGGTTTTCAAGTTTAGGTTTAGGTTAAGGAGTTGAGATTAGGATTAGTTGTAGGTTTAGGTTTAAGGATTTGAGAATACATTTAGGTTTTAGGTTTAGGTTAAGGTTATAGGTTAGGTTTAGGTTTAGGTTATATGTTATAGGTTGTAACTTCAGGGAATTGAAAATAGGTTAAGGCGTAGGTTTAGGAAATCGAGTTTGGGTTTGAGATCGGGTTTAGGTTTGGGTTTTTCAAGTTTAGGTTTAGGTTTAGGTTAGGGAGTTGAGATTAGGATTAGCGTGAGGTTTTTTGAGAATAGGTTTAGGTATAGGTTATAAGTTATAGGTTTAGGTTATAGGTTATAAGTTATAGGTTATAGGTTTAGGTTATAGGTTATAGGTTATAGGTTATAGGTTTAGTTTTAGGTTAAAGTTATAGGTTTAGGTTTATGTGAGGTTATAGGTAGGTTATAGGTTTAGGTTTAGGTTATAGGTTTAGGTTTAGGTTATAGGTTATAGGTTATAGGTTTAGGTTATAGGTTTAGATTGAGGTTATAAGTTATAGGCTTAGGTTATAGGTTATAGGTTTAGGCTATAGGTTAATTTAGATTGAGGTTATGGGTTATAGGTTTAGGTTTAGGAAATCGAGTTCGGGTTCGGGTTTAGGTTTGGATTTTCAAGTTTAGGTTTAGGTTTAGGTTAGGGAGTTGAGATTAGGATTAGGTGTAAGTTTAGGTTTAGGGATTTGAGAATAGGTTTAGGTGTAGGTTATAGGTTATAGGTTTAAGTTATAGGTTATAGGTTTAGGTTTAGGTTAAGGTTATAAGTTTAGGTTTAGGTGTAGGTTATCGGTAGGTCATAGGTTATAGGTTATAGGTTATAGGTTTAGGTTATAGGTTTAGGTTATAGGTTTAGGTTATAGGTTATAGGTTTAGGTTTAAGAAATCGGGTTCGGGTTCGAGTTCGGGTTTAGGTTTGAGTTTTCAAGTTTAGGTTTAGGTTAAGGAGTTGAGATTAGGATTAGGTGTAGGTTTGGTTTAGGGATTTGAGAATACATTTAGATTTTAGGTTTAGGTTTAGGTTAAGGTTATAGGTTTAGGTTATAGGTTTAGGTTTAGGTTTTAGGTTTTATAGGTTATATGTTATATCTTTAGGGAATTGAAAATAGGTTAAGGTTTAGGTTTAGGAAATCGAGTTTAGGTTCAGGATAAGGCTTATGTTTAGGTTTTCAAGTTTAGGTTTAGGTTAAGGAGTTGAGATTAGGATTAGGTGTAGGTTTATGTTTAAGGATTTGAGAATACATTTTAGTTTTAGGTTTTGGTTTAGGTTTTAAGTTTAGGTTAAGGATTTGAGAATACATTTTAGTTTTAGGTTTTGGTTTAGGTTTTAAGTTTAGGTTAAGGTTAGGTTTAGGTTTAGGTTTAGGTTATATGTTATAGGTTATAGCTTTAGGGAATTGAGAATAGGTTAAGGTTTAGGTTTAGGAAATCGGGTTCGGGTTTAGGTTTGGGTTTTCAATTTTAGGTTTAGGTTAAGGAGTTGAGATTAGGATTAGGTGTAGGTTTAGGTTTAAGGATTTTAGAATACATTTAGGTTTTAGGTTTAGGTTTAGGTTTAGGTTATAGGTTATGGGTTATAGCTTTAGGGAATTGAGAATAGGTTAAGGTTTAG
Organism: Magnolia changhungtana; assembly: GCA_030180095.1. NCBI lineage: Eukaryota > Viridiplantae > Streptophyta > Magnoliopsida > Magnoliales > Magnoliaceae > Magnolia > Magnolia changhungtana. Next base: position 262,935 of record JASAUF010000241.1, on the reverse strand, counting down.
GTTTAGGAAATCGGATTTGAGAATACATTTAGGTTATAGGTTTAGGTTTAGGTTATAGGTTATAGGTTTAGGTTTAGGTTATAGGTTATAGGTTATAGCTTTAGGGAATTAAGAATAGGTTAAGGTCTAGGTTTAGGAAATACGGTTTGGGTTCGGGTTCAGGTTTAGGTTTGGATTTTCAAGTTTAGGTTTAGGTTAAGGAGTTGAGATTCGGATTTGGTGTAGGTTTAGGTTTAAGGATTTGAGAATACATTTAGGTTTAAGTTTTAGGTTTAAGTTTAGGTTATAGGTTACTGGTTATAGCTTTAGGGAATTGAGAATAGGTTAAGGTTTAGGTTTAGGAAATCGGATTTGAGAATACATTAATTAGGTTTTAGGTTTAGGTTTAGGTTAAGGTTATAGGTTTAGGTTACAGGTTATTGTCACACCCCGAACTCGGAGACCAGGCTTACAAAATTTTTGATCGCCAAATCCGGCGCCGACAGCCTTCGTAGCACTCCATTCTCGGCACCCGACACCCATATACCAGGTTCCGATCCTGAGACCGCTACAAGGAGGATTCCTAATAATCAATTGATTCATAATGAGCATAACCCACGAACAATAACCACAAGAACACCATCACAAATTTCACTATGATCAAAAACTTTTGAGTACAAGGTGTATGAAGGGAAATACAATATACCGAAAAATGACAAGAAACTCCAAAAGCTTGGCTGCACGCTTCAACTGTGGCTAGACTACGGCTGCGTCCTGGCATCACCTGTACGCATCAATCGTGCATAAGCTTATAGAAAGCTTAGAGGGTGGTGTAAGTGTGTGCGTAATATGAGCGTGCTCAGAATGCATGGTCAGAGTAATGTGGAAACATGCTGATGAGTACATGAATGCAGTCAGCTGTACCAAGGTTATGCAGTGCAAGATATGAATACTATCGGCTATGTCAAGACCATGCGATGCAAGATGTAGCTCAAGCATGTCAATCCTCATCCAAATCCTCATGTCAATACACTTCTCAGTCTGGATAATCACCGGGGTCCAGTACACTCTACGCCAGCTTGTTGTCCCTATCCGAACGCACAACTAGGAGAGCAGAAGAGACCTCACTATCCGCCTGCCAATATCGGGCCTGGCTTGTCGATAGCGGACCGATTCCTCAAGCTGGTCAAACTCAACCTAGAAATTGCCCCCTCACTCAGGCGGGTAAGGTCACACCCCTTTCCAACCGACCACAGCACAGTGGGAGACGTGGCCTACTGGTATACGGCCCTCGTGCGCTCGTGTATCCACTCGGTCTCGACATTGGAGTCATCCTCTGGTACCATCGGGTTTAGGGATTTTCACTCAGGGACATCTATGGCGCCTGTATGCTAGAACCAAATATTTTCGGTATCCAATCCAGCCACCCACGATGTGTCTGTGGAGGCTATGGCCCTGGTGTCGTTAGAGCATACAGTAACTACAATCACACAATGCAAGTGCACGAGTCACACTACCAGTCATGCAACAGTCCTGCGTGAACCATGTGCTCATGTAGGGCAACTCCACCTATCAAGGAGCCCATAAACAATTCGCCTGAAGGCCTATGCTATGATCAGTCACTTCTCATACCAGTCATACATATGATGCGTATGATAATGAATCATGGATCTATACTAAACATGTATATAGGGATGGGCTCTGCGTATCACAAAGATGGGCCTAGACGGCCTACTTACTACAAGTATGGGCCTATCAGTGGGCCTTAGGGAGTGTGACAATGCGGACATTTAACGAACATTATCTTTGCAATGTGGACGTCAAACCAACATTGTTCCTAAGGCACAACTCGCCTTAAATACCATTAAATAAATCATGGTGGGATCACACATTGCAATGTGCCTTAGGTACATCCCATGGGGCCCCAAATACATCAAATGGACCGTATCTCATGGGCCTTATATTCATCAAGTGGGTCACCTCAATGAGCCTCACCAATGGGCCGTAGGTACATTGCAATGGGCCATCACCCATGGGCCTTAGAATGCATTAAAATAAGCCCAATTACATAAGCTTTATGTGTATCAAACGGGCCGAATCACATAGGCCCTATACATCTCAAAGTGGGCCTCAACAATGGGCCACAAATACATCATATGGGCCTCATAACGTGGGCCTATACATATCAAGGTAGGCCCTAACAACTGGCTCATAAACACATCAAGATGGCCTACATACATGGGCCCATATATATACCAAAATGGGCCTCAACACTGGACCTATATTCATGCCAAGATGGGCCTAAACACATGAGCCCATAAATATCCAAGTGGGCCTTAATAATGGGCCTAAAAATACATCAAGATGGGCCTAAGTACATGGGCCCATATGCATCCAAGTGGGCCACTTGTGAAGCCCACCATAATGTTTATTTTACTATCCAATCTGTTGATAAGGTCACATGAGTAGAGGGCCCACCATAATATTTATTTTCCCTCCACCTGTTGATAAGGCCATGTGGCAAGGGGCCCACCAAAATGTTTATTTGAAATCCAACCTATTCATAAGGTCATGGGACTAGGGCCCACTGCAACGTTTATTTGTCATTCAATCGTTCACAAGGTCACACTGACCTGGGCCCACGGCCAGGGAGCCCACCATAATGTTTATTTGCCAACCAACCTGTTTAGTGGGTCACGCGGCCAGGGCCCACCGTAATGTTTATTTGCCAACCGACCTGTTGATAAGGTCACATTATCAGGGGTCCCACCGTGAGGTGGTTCACAAATCCAGCCCATACATTATGTGTGTCCCACCTATCTGAGGGTCCAGACCAAGTTTCAGCCCCATCAAAAATTCAGGTAGGCCCCACCAAGTGTTTTTATATGGTTTAGGCATGTCTTCACATGATTTAAATGGTGTGGCCCACCTGAGTTCTGTTTACGGCTGAATTTTGGGGACGCCGTACAGATAAAGGGGACCCACCAAATGTATGGTGTTGATGTTCGAAACACATTACGTGGGGCCCACGGCTGGAGCCGTGAGGCCTGGCTCGTCCACCCGTCATCCATGCCGTGCCAGTGCACCGAAGGCCAATACGCCACCTTTTTTTTTTTTTTTTTTTTTAGATGGGACCCACATTAGGTAGATCCACTCCATCCATTGTCTGGGTCCCACAAAATTAGGGGTCCACACCAAATTTTAGGTGGGTACAAGCTTCTGGTGGACCCCACCAATCATTTTCCCATGTTTTAACAAAAATACAAGCATTTTCGATCCCACAGCCCGTCAGGAAATCAGATCAGCCTCATTTTTTGGCTCAACGCCTAAAGTGATCTGAAGAACGGATTGGACGGCGCAGATCAGCCCCATACGTCAAGGTGGGGCCTGCATGAGCAACCCACCCTAAAAGTAATTTTTTTTTTTGGTTAGCTTGCAAGTACACACCCATGCAGTACACGCACTCCATGTTAGTGACACCCGTCCAGCATCCTGAGACGCTGGACGGCATATAGAAACACATGCATTGTGGTGTGTCCCACATGGTCATGGCCCACCCATCAAGGTGGGTCCCACATGGACGTGGTCCACCTGATATTTATGGTTTCCCCCATCTTAGCCTACTAATGGGCTGGATGGTATAGATTCAACTCATTCATCCAATGGGTCTCACATGAACTATATGATTCATGGTGGGCCTCATCACCCTTCATCATCATCACCATTCATAAAGAGAGAGAGAGAGAGAGAGAGAGAGAGAGAGAGATGGTGATAGAGGGGAGGGACCCTGCCACTAATGGGCCCTCCCAAATACAATGCATTCATCAAGTGGGTCCCACACAAGTGGCCCTACAAATTGAGATTAATGGTGAATCACCCACCTTGTTGGCCTCCTCCTTGCTCCCTTAGGCTCCTTAGCTCCTAGCCTCCTCTTTCAATGGTGATTGATGATGATCCAACGGTTGAGATGGGAGATGTGAGAGTAGGGGAAAGTGGGCCACACTTGGAGAGGGAGAGAGTTTGGAACGCATGGATTTTTTTTTCTTGGGAGAGATTTTTGAGAAATGAGGGAGAGAGAGAAGTGATGGAGTGATGTGTGATGGGTGATGGTGGAGTGATAGGTTGTAAGAGAGGGATGGGTGGAGAGAGAGAGTTGACTTTGGGCTTGCTTGTGTAAGAGAGAGGTATGGGTTGTTGTACTTGGGTATGGGGTGACTTGACTTGTACTTGACATGAGTGATTGATTGATTGATGGGACATCTTGTAGAGATTTCCTCGTAATTCGTAACGCGCGGTGTTTCTTCGGAATGAACGCAGACTGACATCTTCCCACCTAGGTATCGATTCGGTGCGCGAGTCGCGGCATTGGAACCGCAGCGACGGCGCGGTCGCTAGGATACAAGTTTCGATTCGAGCCGACTTTGGTATGCAGGACTCAGCTTAAGATCGCATGCAACCTTGAAAACGGGTCGATGGTTGCCAGAATTCGACCGGTAGAATCACGGAAGCCTACGGAACGGTACGGACTAGGGTACGGGTCTTACAGTTATAGCTTTAGGGAATTGAGAATAGGTTAAGGTTTAGGTTTAGGAAATCGGGTTCAGGTTGGGGATCGAGTTTAGGTTTGGGTTTAGGTTTTAGGTCATAGGTTATAGGTTTAAGTTATAGGTTAAGGTTTAGGTTTAGGTTTAGGTTAAAGGTTTAGGTTATAGGTTATAGGTTATAGGTTATAGGTTTAGGTTTAGGTTTAGGTTTAGGTTATTGGTTTAGGGATTTGAGAATAGGTTTAGGTTATAGGTTTAGGTTATAGGTTAAGGGATTTGAGAATAGGTTTAGGTTATAGGTTCTAGTTATAGTTGTAGGGATTTGAGAATAGGTTTAGGTTTAAGTTATAGGTTTAGGTTTAGGTTTTAGGTTTAAGTTTAGGTTTAGGGAATCTGGTTCGATTTCGGGTTTGGATCGGGTTTAGATATTCTCTAGTATTATCTACTATTGAACCTAGTATTATCTACTACATACTAGTAACATACAACTCAAGAATTTCATGTCCCCATAAACAAGGTATCCTCCATTAATAACAGATATATATATATATATATATATATATTTTTAAGTTCTTTATTTTCATGTACATTCGCAAATACATTCATCATCCATCCAAAAAAATAGAAACAAGTACTGTCACTCTATGACTAACAGTTGAAAAGTAAAATCATGCAAAAAAAAAGAAAGAAAATAAATAACTAAAGGCTATCTCACTCACAAAGGAAGATGGGCTTTGCCTCGATCCGAAATCTGTGGGGCTTGATTGGACTCACTACAAGGGTAATCTTTTAATGATGGCCCACTGTTCACTCCCCAAGTATAGGGTTGTGATGTAGTAATAAACTCGGTAAGGCCGAGGTCGAATCCACAGGGACTGAAACCTGTACGTTATCTGAAACTAAATAGAACTAGGATTAGACTAAGACAAAATCTAAATTGAGTTGTGATTTGAGGAATAATTGTGAAATTATTATCTAAAACTGAGGAGAATTCAGAGAAGGGAAACTAGGGATTCAGAGGATCCACTTGTAGAGATCAGGGAGATCTTATGCCTGCTTCAAAGACCATGAAGATAGAACTGAACTTACTTGATATAATTTCCAAGAGATGAAAGGTATATGAATTAGAATGGATTCCATCACCAAACAATGCCCAGGAGACAAAGCAAACAACAAAATTAAACGAATTACCAACCAATCAACATGCCATGTAAGTTAGGAAGGGTACCGTCATCCGACCATGCCCAGGAGACAATGGTGAACAACAGGTCTTCCTGACCTCATAAACATAAAGAGGAAAGGAACATGCTCAAAGCCATTGCAGACCCATTGTAATTTCAGTCACAACAGACCATTAAAAACTAAAAACATTCCCTTAATAAAATTAAATAAAAATTTATTCAGTCTAAATAAAAGGCACAAGTATAAATCCTCCCATCACGCTACAAGCTTCACCTCTTAGCCCTAGCTAAGAGGTTTAGCCCATCATAGACATAATTGAACTAAAATCTCTTAAGAAACAAAAAAAAAAAAAAAAAAAAAAAAAAAAAACAATTAAGAAGAAACGGAAGAGAAAAAAGAAGAACCCGCGAAGAACAACCGGCCGATCCTTTCTCTCTCTTCTCTTGCTCCCGTTGTAGCTCTCTCCTTTGATCTCCCGTCTTTTTTTATAGCCGGATACCCGTTGCTAACCTGCTGTGAGAGGGAATTCTACCCACCTCTTTCCGCAGTGAAAACGCACACACTCTTACGCTGATGGTTTATGGGCCCACAGATCGGGTTTCTCTGAGAAATCCATTCCGTCCATTGGGTGTAGCTCGAAAAACCAGTCAGGAATGCCGTGGATGGGTCGAATTCGGTATGGCCTATCAGGATTTCTACTCCACCGTCTATCCTCTGTTCGGATGGTAAATTCTCGTGATTGCTTGCATGGGACCAAAAGGTCAGCATGGTCGTGGTCGTGGTCGTGGCTATCCCCTGGATCATTTAATCGGATAAGATTGATCAGACGATCCATGATGATGGCCCACCGAGATCCTCTGTTCATTCGCTGGCGGAAAACATGCGAAAGAGGAGTCCTGCGCTGGGGTTAGTGAAGCCATGATTGGCTCCATCTCCGAAATCCAGTCCGTTCATTCGTTTTCTCCTGAAAAACCGGTCAGAGCTGATCAGTTTTGGATTAGCAATGTCGAGAGTATCGTCATTTTTCTTGGAACCGTTCACTCCTGCGTCTACACCTCCATGTTCATGCATCCTCTGAGAAAAGCAGAAAACAGACCAAGGTACGGTCGGTTTGATCTCCTGATTCTACTGAACGGTGTGGATCATCAATATGTATGATGATGGTGGCCCACCAGGGGTCGCTCAAAAGGCTCTGTTGCGAATAGCATCTTCACTATTTCCTTTTAAAACACGAACTTCGGGTCAGCGCCTGCTGACCTGACTTGGTTGGTTCCGTGGGCGGCGCCTGCTGTGGGCTGTACACATGCACATGCAAGGTGGGTCCCATTTTGATGTATTTGCAAGATCCAATCCATCCATCTTCTTTCTCACCTCATTTAAACAGTTGAGACCAAAATTGAAGCATATCCAGAGATTAGGTGAGCCCCAGATTAATGATTTGTGGGCTGATCTGTCCGTTAGGACACTTCCAGGGGGATCCGACGGCTGAAATTTGACGTGTACGGTTAATATAGGGCGTTCAAGCCATGTATGAAGTCTCGTGTCAATCGGATGGTGGGAACCCTGTGATTTTATATTCTGGACGTCCTTTCAGGCCACTTGATCTTCAGTTCCTCATTTTCTTGGATCTCTGGCGTTGATCTTGGTCTCTTGGGGTCCGTCCCTTACCTTTGTGACCTTTGAGCGTTAATTTCCTGCTTTTAGCACCCTATTTAATCCAAGTTCATAAATACATCCTACATTACAAACACGATTAAATCAGGTCGTTAACAGTAACATTTTCATAAATCCGGGCAATAACTGGAGTCTGATCTGCAATATTTGACTCTCAACACAACCCCCAACCAGCATTTTGCTAATCTCGAGCAAAATATGTGAAAAATAAGTTGAGAACTACAAGATAATTTATATGTACTTGAGTGAAAAACAAACCAGATACCGGAGTCGGTATTTTAAGATTCATGAATGTTGGGCATTACTTTCTCTTGTACTTAAGCACACGGTAAACTTCATAATTAAGTTTAAAGTATTAGTCTATCAATTAGAACAATCCTAAACATTGAGTTTCATGGGTGTATAGTGTAGTCTCGTCTTATAACATTAGGATTCAATTCTCCATTTCAGGATACCATCGGTAACCAACAACAGAAATCGTGATAACAAAAACTTGCCTCACAGATCATCTTTCCATTCCTTTAGCTTTTGATTTGATTTTTTTTTTTTTTTTTTTAAGTAACACCAAGAAGGGAATCAAGTCCTCACCTATAGGGAGCAAACCTATGGTGAAAACGATATAACCAAATCTTTTTACATATTATCCATGGGGAATGAAGTCCACACTTATAGGGAGCAAACCTATAGTGAAGATTCTTTGCCTAACCTTTTTCAACGGTATCTTTTCCTTTTAATTGATCATGACGGGCAATTGTTCAAGTTGGTTCCTTCTATACTTACTGATCACCAAATTAACCCTTCAGTTTCAAACTGAAATCTTAATGTGTAAACGAGATGTGACATGTGAAATCATGACTCAATCAATGTTTACAACTTCTAATCATGGATTAATAATTCAAACTTAACTGTGAAATCTAGTAGACAACTAAATCCGAGAGTAGTAAATCACCAACATTCCATATCCTGTAATTCTAAATCAAAGATGGTCGTCAAAATCACTTCAAATTCACAAGAATTTCCAGAAATTTTATTTTTTTTAAATTTTCACAATTTTTTTGCTTAGGACCAAGAAAACACTGATTAGGAAACCTAATCTCCCACCCCCAACCTAAAATCTACATTGTCCTCAATGTAAAAGATATGAGCATGCAATGCACATGGGACAACGAAAGTAAATGTGAAGTGATGGGAAGATAGTACCTGGATGATGAATTGAGAGAGACTTTCCAAGAAATCGCAGCATGGAAGCCGGTTAGCACGAGAGAGAAAGCGAAACAAAAATAACAAAAGATAAAATCCTACCTATACTACTTTCGCAGGTGCTCTCGATTGTATTTAGCATATGCAACAAGCCTTTAAACCCCTAGGTTGCCCCTAGTGGACGAGTTGTAGTCTCGTGAGGGTTTGCAGTAATGTTACCCACAAACATTGAACTAACTAGGAAAATGAAATAAATTGAAAAGCTGGGTTGCCTCCCAGGAGCGCTAAGTTTAACATCTTTAATCAGACCAAAGCAACTACCCTAGTCCTAAGAAAGTGATAAACCTACCTATACCTCCATCAGACTAGGAGATCAGTCCTGGTAAACAGATCATTCAGAGGCGTGGACATGTCCTCTGAATCAAATTTCTCGACAAATGGTTTTAATCGATGTCCATTTACTTTAAATTCCTTACCATTGTCGGGATCTCTTATCTCAACGGCCCCATGAGGATAAGCAGTAACAACAATGTAAGGGTCGGTCCAACGAGATCAAAGCTTACCCGGAAAGAGATGTAATCGAGAATTATACAAAAGGACTTTCTGGTATGGCGTGAATGATTTTCGTAGAATATGTTGGTCATGAAACGCCTTCTTGTCCTTGTAAATTCTCAAGTTATCGTATGCGTCGTTACAGATTTCTTCAAGTTCATTTAATTGAAGTTTGCATAGCGAGCCAGCGTTGTTCAGATTGAAATTCAGATTTTTGATCGCCCAATAGGCTCTATGTTCCAACTCCACAGGTAAGTGGCAAGCCTTCCCATAGACGAGTCTAAAGGGAGACATTCCAATAGGGGTTTTAAAAGCAGTACGGTAAGCCCATAAGGCATCAGTCAATCGGATTGACCAGTCCTTACGATCAGGGTTAACCGTTTTCTCCAAAATGTGTTTGATCTCCCTATTAGAAATCTCAGCTTGCCCACTTGTCTGTGGGTGGTATGGGGTGCTCACCTTATGAGAGATTCCGTATTTCTTCATTAAACTCTCGAATGGCCTATTACAAAAGTGTGAGCCCCCATCATTGATAATGGCTCGAGGCGTTCCGAATCGGGAAAGGATATTTTCTTTTAGGAATTTAATGACCGTACGATGGTCATTAGTTCGACACAGAATTGCTTCGACCCATTTAGTGACATAGTCTACGGCAAGCAAAATATATAAATTCCCATAAGATTGGGGAAATGGTCCCATGAAATCGATGCCCCAGCAATCAAATACCTCTATGATAAGAATGGGATTCAAGGGCATCATATTTCGATGGGGCAATGCTCCCAATTTTTGACAACGTTCACAAGTTTTCCAAAACTCATGAGTGTCCCTGAACATAGTGGGCCAATAGAAGCCACACTGCAGGATCTTGGCCGTGGTCTTTTAGCAGAAAAGTGACCACCACAGGCCTGTGAGTGACAAAAGAAGATGACACTTTGATGCTCATCGTCTGGCACACATCTCCTCAAGATTTGGTCTGGGCAATATTTAAACAAGTATGGATCATCCCAGAAGAATTTGCGCACCTCGGTGAAAAATTTCTTCTTATCTTGCGCAATCCAATGTGTCGGTATGGAACCCGTAGCAAAATAATTAGCAATATCAGCGAACCAAGGTGAATGGAAGACTCTGAACAGTTGTTCATCAGGGAACATGTCATTAATATGGGTCGCCTCAAGGGAATCAGAGGTATTAAGGCGAGAAAGGTGATCGGCCACTACGTTCTCTACTCCCTTTTTATCTTTAATTTCCAAATCAAATTCTTGGAGGAGAAGGATCCATCGTATCAAGCGGGGCTTAGAATCATTCTTAGAAAGAAGATACTTCAGTGCCGCATGATCTGTATAGATAATGATCTTGGATCCGATCAGGTAGGACCTAAATTTGTCCAAGGCGAACACCACGGCTAAGAGTTCCTTTTCTGTAGTCGAGTAGTTCACTTGGGCAGGATTTAAAGTCCTACTCGCATAATGGATGATGTAGGGCCTCTTATCTTTTCTCTGGCCTAGAACCGCTCCAAGAGCATAATCAGAAGCGTCGCACATAAGCTCAAAAGGAAGGCTCCAGTCGGGTGGCTGCATGATGGGTGTAGTGGTTGACATGCCTTTAAGCTTGGTGAAAGCTTCCTAGCATTGTTCAGTCCACTCGTATGGAGCATCCTTTTGAAGAAGATTACATAAAGGACGAGAGAGGAGACTAAAGTCCTTTATGAATCGCCTGTAAAATCCTGCGTGTCCTAAGAAGGATTGCACGTCCCTGATGTTCTTGAGTGGAGGCAGGTTAGAGATAAGATCGATTTTTACCTTGTCTACCTCAATTCCCTTGGACGAGATGATATGTCCAAGGACAATCCCCTTATGAACCACGAAATGGCACTTCTCCCAATTAAGTACCAAGTTCTTTTCTTCACATCTTTTCAGCACACATTTGAGATTCTCTAAGCACTCGCTGAAAGATGAACCGAAAACAGAGAAATCGTCCATAAAGACCTCTAGATATTTCCCCACCATGTCAGAAAAGATACTCAGCATACATCGCTGAAAGGTGGCAGGGGCATTACATAACCCGAATGGCATCCTTCTGTAAGCAAAGGTGCCATAGGGGCAGGTAAATGTGGTCTTTTCCTGGTCCTCAGGGGCGATTTCAATTTGGTTATAGCCCGAATACCCGTCAAGGAAACTGTAATAGGAATGACCGGCTAACCTTTCCAGGATCTGATCAATGAATGGTAAAGGAAAGTGGTCTTTCCTCGTGACGGTATTTAACTTCCTGTAGTCAATGCACATTCTCCAACCAGTAGTGACTCTAGTTGGCACGAGTTCATTATTAGCATTGGCTACGATGGTGATTCCGGACTTCTTAGGAACCACCTGAGTTGGACTCACCCATTGACTATCAGATATAGGGTATATGATACCCACATCCAATAGTTTAAGAACCTCGGCCTTAACCACTTCCTTCATGTTTGGATTTAGTATACGTTGTGGTTGCCGAGCGGTCTTCACATTATCCTCAAGATATATGCGGTGAGTACAAATCGAGGGGTCGATTCCCTTGAGGTCCGCGATCGTCCATCCTAGGACTCATTTATGCTCAATGAGAGTAGATATGAGCATACTCTCCTGTTCTTTCTCCGGGTGGGCAGAGATCACCACCAGGTATGTCTTATCTTGACCTAAATAGGCATATTTCAAATCAGAGGGCAAAGGTTTTAGGTCAAGCTTCGGTGCCTTGAGGTTAGACGGAAGAGGCACTACATCAGTTTGTGGCAATTCTTCAAATTGTGGCCTCCACCAGTTAACTTCAAGTATAGGTGCAGTATCAAGCAAGGCACACGTCTCCCTAATCATATCATCATCAAACTCATGGGAGTGGGCTAAGCATGTCTCTAGAGGATCAGAGGATAAGGTAAGGGGTGTCCTATCTTCCACGAAAGTATCGATCATGTTAATGTCGTGGACATCGTCATCATCCTCTAAGTTGTTGCCATTATTAAAAAAATGTTTGACTCCAATGTCAAATTTTTAAAAGACATAGTCATGACACCATTCCTGCAATTGATGATTGCATTTGACGTGGCAAGGAATGGGCGACCAAGAATGACGGGAATCTGAGTGCTCATGTTATTGATGGGTTCGGTGTCCAGGATGATAAAATTTACAGGGTAGTAAAATCTATCGACTTGGACTAATACATCCTCAATAATCCCTCTTGGTACACGAACAGTTCGATCGGCAAGTTGTTGTGTGGTTAGGGTGGGTTTTAACTCACCCAACCCTAACTCCACGTATACCGAAAGCAGCGGGAATCGGATTGACGCTTCGCTCCTAAGTCAAGAAGTGCGTGATCAATTCGATGGTTCCCGATTACACATGGTATGGTTGGGCTACAGGATCCTTAAATTTCTCGCGGCACGTCTTGCTTCAGATGGCACTCACTTTCTCAGTTAAGAAAATCTTCTTTTGAATACTCTGCCGTCTTTTGGTCGTGCATATGTCTTTCAGAAATTTTGCATATGAAGGAACCTGTTTTACGACATCAAGTAGAGGAATGTTGACTTTCACTTGTTTCAACACCTCTAGAATATCCTGAGAGTTAGATCGAAAGATGTTTTGGTACAACCAACCGTTGGGGGAACGGAGCAACTGACTTTTCTAAAAGTTCCGGTTCTAATTTTTGTGGGGCATCACCTGATCCATCATTATTGTCGTCTTCTAGTTCTTGAGGCTTTTCAGGCCTAAGCGGAAGGGTTTTATTAATGATCTTCCCACTCCTAAGAGTGGTGATGGATTTAGCGTGCCCCATTTGATTTGAAGAGCTGAGATCATTTATCTCGTACTGCGGTTTAGGATTGGGGAACGGTTGTGCAGGAAGCATCCCCTTTTCTATAATCATCATATGTGAATCAGTTTTTTACATAAAATCTGTAAGTCCACGCATTGCCTGAGCCAGCTCTTGTATGGAATTTTAAACCGGTTCTTCTTGAGGTTTCCCCTGATTTGGATTTTGATTGAAGAAACTTTGAGGGGTAGCAGTTTGTCCATTCTTCCAACTAAAATTTGGATGATTTCTCCAACCAGGATTGTATGTATTAGAGGTAGATCCATTGAAAGGTCTTTGATAGTTATTTATGGCATTAGCTTACTCATTCAACACTCCTCGAAAAGCAGATATGGTAGGACATTTTTCAGTTGTGTGAATGTTGCAATCACAGATGCCGCAAACAATTTCATTAACCTTATCCTTCTTTCCTTCCATGGCCTCGACTCTTCGTATGAGATTAGTCACTTTAAAATTTACATCATCCTCTTCTTTCAGGAGATACACTCCACCTTCCTCCTTAGATTGAGTTGGCCTAGACGTGGTGTTTGATTTTGGGTAATGGTCCCAAGATTGTGCATTTTCGGCAAGTCTATTGAGATAATCCCATACCTCATCGACCTCTTTATTCATGAATTCTCCATTACACATTGTCTCGACCAGTTGGCGCATGGAAGATGTCAGTCCATCATAGAAAAAATTTGTAATGTGCCACATTTCAAAACCGTGTTGTGGGCATGAACTGACAAGATCCTTGAACCTTTCCCAACATTGGTAGAATGTTTCATCTTCCTTTTGGGCGAAGTTCATGATTACTTTTCTGAGGGTAATCATTTTATGGTGTGGGAAAATTTTCTTTATGAATTCCCTATGCATATCATTCCATGTGCCAATCGATCTAGGACACAGTGAATGTAACCACGTCTTAGCCTTCTCTTTCAAGGAAAAAGGAAAGAGTTTCAGCCTGATTGTATCCTCGGATATATTGGGAAAGTATAAGGTGGATATAATCTCATCGAACTCTTTCAAATGTAAGTATGGACTTTCTGATTTAAGCCCATGGAATTTAGGAAGGAGTTGGATAACTCCTGGCTTGATGTCCATCTGTCCTGTGTTTTCAGGAAAAATCATACATGAGGGCGTATTCACCCCTGCCAGTTGTAAATAATCCCGTAAAGTAGGAGGCGGGGGTGCTTGATGCACCTCATTCTCATCATGTACTTCCTCATCCATATGTTGAGGTAGTGCTTGAGGTTGATTTACAGCCATAACCTCAATTAACTCAGGGGAATTCGAGCGGTGTCTAGTCCTGTGATGGACAGTCAACCCCTCAACTAATCCTCCTTCAGTCAAGAGACGTCGAGTGTCGTCACGGGCCCACTTGGGCATGAAACACTCGCAGCCCTCAATCAAATTCTAAACCTAATCCTAAGAAAGAAAATGAAAATCTAGAAAGAAAGAGAGGGTTGGAAGGAAGTTACCAAATTGGAGTCCCTAAGCTAAAGACCTGCAAAACAAAACAAAATAAGTTAGTTTCTAAATAGAAGAAGTTTCTAAAGCAAACCAAATCTAAAGAGTTAGAAAATCTAGAAAATCAGAAAGAGTTTACCAAATTAGAAGTTCTATCTTAACAACCTACAGAATATAGGAAATAGGTTAGTTCTATGAATCAAATAGAAAATAAAATTAAAAATTAGTAAAATTCTAATCATAAACTAACTCTAAATCCAATTAATTTTAGAAAATCGTAGCCGTCAGTCTCCGTCAACGGTGCCAAAAACTTGTTCACTCCCCAAGTATAGGGTTGTGATGCAGTAATAAACTCAGTAAGGCCGAGGTCAAATTCACAGGGACTGAAACCTGTACGTTATCTGAAACTAAATAGAACTAGGATTAGACTAAGACAAAATCTAAATTGAGTTGTGATTTGAGGAATAATTGTGAAATTATTATCTAAAACTGAGGAGAATTCAGAGAAGGGAAAGTAGGGATTCAGAGGATCCACTTGTAGAGATCAGGGAGATCTTATGCGTACTTCAAAGACCATGAAGATAGAACTGAACTTACTTGATATAATTTCCAAGAGATGAAAGGTATATGAATTAGATGGATTCCATTACCAAACAATGCCCAGGAGACAAAGCAAACAACAGAATTAAATGAATTACCAACCAATCAACATGCTATGTAAGTTAGGAAGGGTACCGTCATCCGACCATACCCAAGAGACGATGGTGAACAACAGGTCTTCCTGACCTCATAAACATAAAGAGGAAAGGAACATGCTCAAAGCCATCGCAGACCCATTGTAATTTCAGTCACAACAGACCATTAAAAACTAAAAACATTCCCTTAATAAAATTAAATAAAAATCTATTCAGTCTAAATAAAAGGCACAAGTATAAATCCTCTCATCTTACTACAAGCTTCACCTCTTAGCCCTAGCTAAGAGGTTTAGCCCATCATAGACATAATTGAACTAAAATCTCTTAAGAAACAAAAAGAAATAATTAAGAAGAAATGGAAGAGAAAAAAGAACCCGCGAAGAACAACCGGCCGATTCTTTCTCTCTCTTCTCTTGCTCCCGTTGTAGCTCTCTCCTTTGATCTCCCGTCTTTTTTTATAGCCGGATACCCATTGCTGACCTGCTGTGAGAGGGAATTCTACCCACCTCTTTCCGCAGTGAAAACGTACACACTCTTACGCTGATGGTTTGTGGGCCCACAGATCGAGTTTCTCTGAGAAATCCATTCCGTCCATTGGGTGTAGCTCGGAAAACCAGTCAGGAATGCCGTGGATGGCTCGAATTCAGTATGGCCTATCAGGATTTCTACTCCACCGTCTATCCTCCATTCGGATGGTAAATTCTCGTGATTGCTTGCATGGGACCAAAAGGTCAACATGGTCGTGGTCGTGGCTATCCCCTAGATCATTTGATCGGATAAGATTGATCAGACGATCCATGATGATGGCCCACTGAGATCCTCTTTTCATTCACTGGCGAAAAACATGCGAAAGAGGAGTCCTGCGCTGGGGTTAGTGAAGCTATGATTGGCTCCATCTCCGAAATCCAGTCCGTTCATTCGTTTTCTCCTGAAAAACCGGTCGGAGCTGATCGGTTTTGGATTAGCAATGTCGAGAGTATCGGAGCTGATCGGTTTTGGAACCGTTCACTCCTGTGTCTACACCTCCATGTTCATGCATACTCTGAGAAAAGCAGAAAACGGACCAAGGTACGGTCGGTTTGATCTCCTGATTCCATTGAACGGTGTGGATCATCAATATGTATGATGATGGTGGCCCACCAGGGGTCGCTCGCAAGGCTCTGTTGCGAACAGCGTCTTCGCTGTTTCCTTTTAAAACACGAACGTCGGGTCACCTTTCCGCCGACTCGACTTGGTTGGTTCGGTGGCGGCGCTTTTCTGTGTCAGACACCCGCACATGCAAGGTGGGTCCCATTTTGATGTATTTGTAAGATCCAATCCATCTATCTTCTTTCTCACCTCATTTAAACAGTTGAGACCAAAATTGAAGCATATCCAGAGATTAGGTGAGCCCCAGATTAGTGATTTATGGGCTGATCTGTCCGTTAGGCCACTTCCAGGGGGATCCGACGGCTGAAATTTGACGTGTACGGTTAATATAGGGCGTTCAGGCCACATATGAAGTCTCGTGTCAATCGGATGGTGGGAACCCTGTGATTTTATATTCTAGACATCCTTTCAGGCCACTTGATCTTCAGTTCCTCATTTTCTTGGATCTCTGGCATTGATCTTGGTCTTTTGGGGTCCGTCCCTTGCCTTTGTGACCTTTGAGCGTTAATTCCCTGCTTTTGGCACCCTATTTAATCCAAGTTCGTAAATACATCCTACATTACAAACACGATTAAATCAGGTCATTAACAGTAACATTTTCATAAATCCGGGCAATAACTGGAGTCTGATCTGCAATATTTGACTCTCAACACCCACTGCTTCTGATAATCACTACAAGGGTAAGAAAATTACAAAAAAAGTAAGAATCATGAGATGACATATGTACAAATAGTGACAAGACTAGCTGGTAATGACAGGAGGGTAAGACATCAAATTATTTATGAAGAACATGAAAAAATAAAAATAAAATAAATTGTTAAAAACTTTACCATTTCAATATTGAACCTTGTAGTGGCAACATTGAGCTGTGGGGCTAAAAATACATCAGCTTGCATATAAAAATCTCAAGTTAGTTGGGCCTTTGAGGTCCTCAAATGATAGTAGAAGAAGCCAGAAAACTATTGAAATTAACCATCAAGCATTTTAAAAATTCCTCTCAGAAAATGAATGAAAAGTACACAACTCACCTTGATGCCCATTCTCCCTCCTTCTTTACCTGGGCTTGGGACCGACAATGCAAGGAGTTGCATTGGCGGAGTTAAAAAGGGGCTAAGGCTCCATTTGGTTTGTGACGACCAAATGGAGTCTAATATGTTTAAATATAGAATACAAAATTCATTGAAAATTATAAAAACTAAACCAAACAAAACCAAACCAAGCCAAATTAATTCAAAATTAAGGAAAAATCAAGCGAAACATCATATAAAGTAACTAAAAAAATTAATATATAGGTAGTATGTTACAACAACATCTGACATAGAGTAAGAAGCCATTGTCTAGAATAGCATCATTGAAACAAGAAAGAACAACCTTAGAACTGCCCAACGAAACTACTGCAAGGAAGTTCTACCAACTGAGAAATGAGATTGTTTATATAAAGGATAACTGAGCAAGACTTGTCCAAGGGTCAAAGCAGTATAAATTCCGTAACATAAACACCTCTATAACAACAGGAGAAGCATAGATTATAGTTAAAAAGAAAGGGAGTTGAAGATAAAAATAAACATGATTCAACACATATTCAGTTATAATGGGAAATATCTTAAGTCATCACTTGTTACGCACTACACCAAAAGATCAATCACTCACAATCTAAGATTCTGGCAGAAAAAAGATGAAGAAACAAATCAAATCCCACTCAAATCAATAGCAAATTCAGCAGTAAGCCGGGTTTTACACCCATAAATAAAAAAATAAAAGCCCATGTCATAAGATAGATTCACATTCCATTAAAGAGGAAAGAAACATCGTTGTTAAAAGTGCTGCAAGGGATAGGTTGACTGCATTGAGAAATAACCTGAAAAATAACAAGAGCATGTATTAGCCAGAAATATATTTTTTTTTTTCGTAGATACTGACAAGAGTCAACCTATCCCTTGCAGGACTAAAAGACTTCCAGAATCAACTCGTTGGCAAGAGTTTCCAAACAAAATGCATACACATCTATTCACCTGAAGGGCAAACAGAGTTCTAAGAAGAGAGTAGAAAATAGACCCAAATTATTTGAAGAATTAGACAAGTAAAAGGAAATTTTTGAATAATTTGGCTGTCCAGCAATCCAAATGGAATGCGAGCAATAAAAAATAAGCTAGTAAGTCCTGTCAGTTGCAAGCTCGAAAACAAAAGATGCTACAAAGGCTGTTGAAAAGCATATGACGTCATTCAAATGGGCAACACATTAATCCATGTGGACCTGCCTTAAAATGTACCAATCTAAAATTCCATAAATCGAATAGCTAACCTTGGAGACAAGATCAACATCCAGAACATACTAATCCTCATACCTTACATCCTACATAACTCATGACTTTGTTGAGTCTCTTTATTTTGGCCGAATCATAAATAGAAACTACACCAAGATCACCATGTTTAAAATGACGGAGCCTTCTACATTGAAGAAATTCTCTGATTGTATTCTAAGCGAAAAAAGTGGTCATATGCATTAGGATGCATTTGGAATGAAAAATCAGGTGAACAAATAACTAACCATTCAACAACTGATTATTGTCATCACTAGAAACATGGGAAACAACTAAAATACAAGTAATGATAGAAATACCAAATAAATTCAATTGAATGTTAAATATACAATAGCAATGGCCATCCAAAAATCTACCTTTCACCATGTAAGTACCAGCACTATCAACCACATCTTTGTATTACTATGTATAACAGAACATATTGAGATTAAGCACATGTGAAATGCAAATAGAAACCAATACAAATAACAAAATCCAAAAAAAGAGAGCGATCGAAAATCAGAAAAGTGTACCCTAAGAATACAACATCATTACCATTGCTTTGAGCATAGTATCAATGCCAACAAAATACAATTGGGTATTGAAAATGAAAATAAAAATCACAGCAGGATAATTCAAATTACTAAGATTTAGCACAACTAATTCCAACAATGGATAAAACCCAAAACAGGATATGGATTCGGTTGCATATTACAATTCAAGCTACTAGTTGCTTCTTTTTATTCTTCATCTTCCATTTTTCAATCGATGGCATATCTTCATATGTTTCTGGTACATTCACCTCCTTTAAATAATTCATCATATTCAATTCAAATTTCAAACATAGAAAAAAATAGAACAGAAAAAATCTCAAAAGGAAAAAAATAAATTTCACCCAGAACAAAATAACAAACAAAAGAGAAAAGAAAGTAGTTAACTTTCCACATTTCCAACAATACATTCTTTAAATTATTATTATTATTATTATTATTATTATTATTATTATTATTATTATTATTATTATTATTATTATTATTATTAAAAGCAGAGACATTTAAACCAAGAAATTCAAAACAAAATTCAAAATTTCCAGCAGAGATTATAGAAATGTACCAGTAGTATCCCAGAGTCCAAGATTCACTATCTGCCCATCAACCACCACATTTGCACTGAAGTTATCAAACACTGTTGGAACATAATCCTGTCCAAAAAAAAATACAAAAACCCACCAAGGAAAAGCTATGAAAGCCAAACATCTTCAGCTACAAAATGCATCAAAGGGTTCTTTACTCATGCCGGTAAGATATAAATCTCTGCCTGGAAATGCCACAAGTGAACTGACATATGAAACTGGTTATCAATGGAACCTCTCCAATGACACCTAAGCGTTACTTCATGTCATTGGGTTAGTCTATGGCATCACAAGCCTTGCTTATATGAGAGATAAAAAGGTCCTTTGCTAAAGGTTACCATGGATGGTGGCAAGATGGCACGGCAATGAGAAACATTAAGGTAGATATGGTGCCGAAAAGCAGTTCGTAAAGCTTCCGTGCCAACACGAAATTGCTTTTGGGGCGCTACAGAAACTTAGCAAACATTAAGGGCCCATTTAGATTGTAACTTGCTTAAGATAAGTTACTTATGCCACAAGTAACTTATCCTATTTTCTACTAATTAAGAAGATAAGTATGTTTGGTAAACAACATACTTATCAGCTTCTCCTCTCTTTCGTTTCTCCTATGCCTCTCCTCAGCAACTTATGAAAAGTATAAAAGCTAAAAAAATTAACCAAAGTGATTGAGTACATTTAAGTAAAAAAGTTACTTATAACTAATCATAAGCCAAACTTACTTGTCTAAAATAAGTTACTTATCTGTTGTTGTAAGTAGAAAAAGTAACTTATTTAATGGTATCCAAACGGGCCCTAAGCGGGCTTACATTTTCCAGCTATTCGGCCCTCAGATCACAATCAAGATTTGCACTGGAAGGTCCTAAACATATCTCAAAATCATTTTGCTGTAAGTCAATACTGTTAACAATTTTTCATTTTGCTTTGATTATATTTCCCTCAAAGTGCTAAGGTGATTCCCATGAGGAGAGATTTTAGAGGCAATTCAAGGCTACGTGCCAAAGTGGGTCTCCATGAACATGCCCGAATTAAACTGGTTCACTCATCATGTGGACCACAAATGTATAAGAAAAAAGGATGCTTGAAGAAAATTAGACCGACAATCTATATACATTCCGCCCACCTAATGCATAGAGCAGTTTGGTTCTGGGGCCAAGACATGTTCACTGCAGGCCCCAACTAATAAGTGGCCTGGATCTCATTCCAATAAACCAACAAGGACAAAACAAATGCAGACATACACAAAGGAAATGAAATATGCAGTAAATCCTGATAAAACAATCCTAGCTTCTAATCCATGGACACTTGTTTATGGCAATAGGACCATTGGGCATGAAAACATTTTTAATCATCCAATAAATGTTCACTATTTTGATAGTTAGACAATCAATGTAATTTTTGGTTCATGATATATCTAAACTGAGAACCAATATTTCAACGGTTTAATATGACTTGTATGGCTTTGCATGCAATTTATGTAATTTGTAAGTGCCTGCATATCATCTATTACACTCTATTACACCATCAAAAATGGGGAGCCCACAAGAAAATCTAAAGAGACGCAGTTCAAGAATAGCTAAACAAATAGCTCATCATGCTCAATGATTATAGAACACACAAGCAATGTCAGGAGAAAAAACAAAAAAAAAAAAAAAAAAAAAAATCCTGTCCACTTTGAATTCATACATGCATATACATGTATGAAATTATGAAGTACAAAATATTAGTGTTCTTTTTTCCTTAATGAAATCTCCTTTTTTCAATTTTTTTTTTAAAACAGAATTTTCTGTCCATTTTAGTGTTTCACTATAGTTGATTTCCCAATCTTAAGTGGAATAACAAAACTTGAGTTCTTTTAAATGCTCAATCCAAATGAATTGCAATTCATTGAATGTGAACTGATCCAAGTTTCATGAAATATTATGATCAAACATTACGGAAGTCATATTGAAGTATAGAAGATTGGTAGGAAAAGATGTAGACATCGTCATGCTATAATTTGAAAATATCATCCAAATTGTTTGTGGATCTATCATCACGCACCAGAGAGAAGAAATTGCAAACAATAAATAGATCTATCATCACGCACCTGAGAGAAGAAATTGCAATCAGTTGAAGGCTGGGGCTGGTGGATGAGCCGAGACGGTGACGAGGGTTGGATGAAAGGGGTTTCAAAAACCCTAGCATAGGGTGTGCTCAGAGATCAATGGTGGGTTTGCGGTGAAAGGGGGTTTTCCAAACCCTAAAGAGAGGGAGAGAGAGAGAGAGAGAGAGAGGTTGAGAAACAGAGAGATGGGAATGGGGCCAATAGACAGAGAGTGTGACAGAGCGTCGGAGATCGAGAGAGGGCGAGGAAAAGGGAGAGGCCGAGTGCGAGAGAGAGAGAGAGAGAGAGAGAGAGAGAGAGAGAGAGAGAGAGGGTGAGGGAGCCTACGAGATCAAGAGAGTGTAAGGGAAAGGGAGAGACTAAGTGCGAGAGGGCGAGAGAGGGTTTGGGTTTTGGGAGGTGGGCGCGCGCGAGAGAGGGAGAGATGGATTGCTTTTTCGGAGTGCGCGGGGGAGATAAGGGCGACGGGATTTCATTTTGGGGGTGACGGACGACACTTTAAGTGCCTAGTTTTAGTACTTGTGGGGGCGACCATGATGTATGTTATTTATCCACTTTGTTCATTCATTTTAACGGATCATTTTAACAGTTGATCCAAAAAAGGAGTCAAATCGAAGCTATAAGTGAACTACATAACATATTAATGATAGAAATTTATTTTTTATTATTTCTTATAGTGTGGTCCACTTAGACATTTAATCTACATAATGTCACGCCCCAGACTCGGTAATCGGACTCATAAGGAACCCGATAACTGGTTCTGACCGTAACAGCCTCCATAGTACCCCATTCTCGGCTCCTAAGGCAGGTTCTGATCCTGGGATCCTACAAAGAGGATTTCTATAGTAATATAATCAATTCCGAAACGAGCATACCCAAGATCACAACAAGTAAATCTGAGAATAACAAAGGCACACATCGCAAAATCTACTATAAATTTGAACTTTTACAACTTCCAGAAGGTCCAAAAGACATACATAAGATGATAGGAGAAAGAAAGGATGATCAACAACACTGGGTCCTCAAGCTCAACGCAATTCGGCGCTCCGCAGCTACGACGCCTGCCTAGGGTCTCCTGCATACATCAATGGTGCACAGAAGAATATTAGGAGATGTAAGAAGGGAAACTTGCTCAATGAGAACATCACTAGCCTTATCAAGGCTTATCATGAATATGATGCGATGAGTACTAGACGCCATACCAAGGCAATGCATGAAGGGGCTTGTACAACCAATGCTGATGCGATGCAAGTAATGCCAGTGCTCATATCCAAACCACAAGTCAAGTACATTTCCAACCATAAGGAAATCACCGGGGTCTACACTACAGAATGACTGCCACTCTATAGACCCCGCACAGTCAAACAAGCATAAGAGACCTCACTACCCGCCTGTGGACAGCCAATCACCAGCAAGGCTTGACGGTAGCGGACCCATTTACGAGCTGGTCAGACTCAACCTAGCAATGCCTCCTCACACCAGGCAGGTAAGGCCACACCCCTATCCAACCGACTACACAACAGTGGGAGTCACGGCCTAACGGTATAAGGATCTCGTGGGCTCATAGTTTTCACTCGGTCACGACATTGGAGCAAATCCTTGGTACCATGGAAGTTTTAGGAATTTTACCCATGGGCATCCTATGCACCCGGTATACTCAACTAATAATTTCGGTGTCCACACATACGGCCATCCACGAATATCCCTATGGAGGCAAGGCCCTGATGAAGTAAGGGCAGATATTCACATGCCATGCAATGCCAGATGCATGAACCACACAATCACCCATGCATCAATCCCAAGCATCCATCGTGCTCCAGAGGGAAAAACTTCATCCCTCGGAGAGATACCAACATGTCTTACACAATGGCACAACCATGGCCAATCATACCTCAACCAAGCATGCACATGATGCATATGAGAGTGGGCCATGAAGATGAATTGGGGGTGCCAATGAGGTGAAGATGAACTCTCTACCTAATTATGAAAGGTCTAGGTACTTAACCAATTCCTCATAAGGAATACAACCTCTAGTGGGGGCCCATTTACCCAGGGTAGCCCATGAGACTAAGGAGATCAATGATATGGGCCTAAATAGATGAAACGGACTTAGCAAGGGTTTATGGTGGGCCTTTACCCACCCACAGAAGCCTATGGGCCTACCTTAGGGCCACCAATGTGGACTTCCAATAATAATTAGTCCTCAAGAGGTAGCCCATCTCTAATTGATCACGGATCAAGGCTCAAGGCCCACACAATGTTAGAAATAAGAAATTGGCAGCCATAATCATACCACATACACTCATGTTGGGTTTCAGAAAGGCGGCCCATGGCCTATCTAAAATATGGGTTCAAGGGAAACACACATAGCCTAACCTAAATATACTACTATGGGCTCATAGGGGAAAGGTTAGGGCCCAACATAAAGGCCACTGATCCCATATATTGTGGTGGTCCAGTGGGCAGCCCATTATTCAAACCACATGGGCAAATGTCAGGCTCTTAATCAAGTAAGTTGGGCCTACAACCCGGCCCAAGTATAAAGTTGATTTGGTGGGCAACTAAGGGCTTATCTACTTGTGTAATCCGGCCCACTAATCCAACACAATAGTATGGTAAAAATGGCCCAAGAGTCCAATGGGCCTATCTGGAAAGTTCCAGCCCAATTGGGCCTAAAGAGTCCAACAACTAACTACATTCATGGACCTAATTAAATTCAACTATGGTGGGCCTCAAAAGTGCATTTATTAAGCCCAACATTTAAGAGACTATAGGTATAAATTATTCCCTCTAAGATCCTTATAATGTGGTGGGATATACAACACATCTAGGTGGGCCCACGAAGCAGGTTGGCGCCCCAACCTGGGCATCCCTGCCTAGCAGGCCACTTCCAGCCGTACCACGGCCATTTCAAATGTCCGTTGGGTTTGAAATTTTGTAGGGTGACACTTTCATAGGTAAGACAAACCCCCAAAAAATTTTAGTATTTTTGGATACTTAAAAATATTTTAATTAATTTAAATGAAATAGACTATCCAGAAAATTGGACTGACCTGGACGTCCCAACGTGGTGGGCCAGTCCGACCCTTGCCATGGTGTGCACAGGGGTCCATTGGACCTAAAATTTGGTAGGTGGGTCCTACCATATGTGGAACATATCCCCACAGAATTTTAGAATTTTTATACATCTAAAAATATTTTAATTTATTTAAAGAAATCAATCTGTCCTGAAAATCGGACTGATCTGGACACCATATTGTAATGGGCCGGTCCAGCGACCACCATGGTGTGTACAAGTGTCCATTGGCCCCAAAAATTTTTAGGGGGCTCCTACAATGAGTGGATCACCTCTTTATAAAATTTTATGATTTTTGGATACTCATAAATATTTTAATTAAATTAGGAATTTCAATCTGTCCAGGAAGAGATGTTGTTGTCCATGTAGAAAATCCAGACTGTCCACCTCACTTGGACCACACCTTTGGGACCTCAATCAAGGTCAGATGGGGTTAAAATTTGGGGACATCAAGATGAAATCCCCACCTTTTAGAAAAGTATATTTGATGGGTATGAATAGTCCCCCAAACAGTCCCAAAATCTGGTCCAAAAACAACCAGAAACTGTCCAGAAAATTCTGGACAGCAACATGTACTTGGATACAATTTATTATATAGGCCTAAATTAAAAGGGAAATACATTAATAGGGGATGGTGTGGCCTTCCTTAGTAGGCCCCACAAATGTCCAGGTCATAATCTGAAGCCAACACACCTTGCATGCAACATTAAGGCAGTAAGTAGGTCACCCAAAATCAAACAATGGGCAGTTTGGGTGTCTTACCTTGCTGAAAATTTTTGGACGTCCTAGGCCCACCAGATGGGCCACACACATCAGGAAATAAAATGAGGGAAAAGAGAGAAGGACAATCCAGCCATAGGGAAAGGGCTCCGCCACTATTGAGCCCTCCCAAGATCAATCACACCCACACATCATACATAGATTTACATTTACACTATGAATCTCATACATGCATGACTAATAGTTAAAATGGATGGTTGGTATACCATCCCCACCATAAAATGAAGGTCTAGATGACCTTGGAATGATTTGGATCATGAGATACATTATGATGGGGTCCATGGAGAATAGCCCCATCATGGAACAATGCATGCATGTAGGATGGGCCAAAGGCCACATCCAAGGGATCAAATGGGATCCCCACCATGGATTGGTGGGTCCCACATGTTCCATCTAGGAAGAAAAATAAGATCAAGGAGTAGAAAGGAAAATCAGAAATTATAATCACCTACTTGCAAATCAAGCCTCCAAACTCCTACACCATGAAGGACTTGAGCTTAGGAAGAAGTTTTAATGATGGAGATCTACTTTTAATGGAGAGATTGCGAGTATTTTGAGGATTAGGGGGCTGGAGAAGAGAGGGAGATAGAAGGGAAGTTGCTGAAAATTCTAGCAATTGAGGGAAATGAGAGGGAGGGAGAGAATAAAGAGAGAGAAAAATGCCATCATTATTTTGTAAGAGAAGTCATCATAGCATAGGGAGGAGATTACAATATTTAGGCCTTTAAACTAGGCTTTGGTAGTATTTGTTGAGATGGGTTGTGTTTTCATAGGATTTGTGTGGTGTGTGTATAGTGTGTATGGGGACTTGTGCCATGGAAGTGGTCCTCATGCATTTGCACAAAAGTGGGCCATATGATCAAGGGTCATATCATGTAATGCTCATAACTATTGATCCATAAGTCAGATGGACACACAATACATGTCATCGGAATCGCAGCAACGATGCGAACAAGATGGTATAGGTCTCGGGTTAATCCGAGTCGGGTTTACATGACCGAACTCAAGGATGACAGCAAACACTATCCGAGGGTCGCGGGTCACCGGAATTTGACTGGTAGGACCGCGGGACCAAAATGGATAGAGTGCATACTCACACACACATACACACATGTGAACTCGGGTCAGGTCTTACACATAATTTTTTGGCTTATCCACTAAAATTATATATTAGAATTGATGGGCGGTTTAGTTCAAACACATATATATTCCATTAAGCCCCACGTAGCCCTTTAAGCATCATTAATATCTAATAAGGTTATGGTGAGGAGGTAGGTTTTAGCTACAAATAATTAGGTTTTAGCTACGAATTAAGTTTGTAGCAACTATAGCGAAGGTCTATATCCGTAGAAAAAAACTAAAGTAGTCTGTATGCTTTGCCCCTTTTTTTGGTAGTGATGTTGAGCTAGGGGACCGACCTCTGTGAATGTCATGCTTGAGGAGGATGAACCTCGTTCACTGATGACATTATGAAGTCTCAACTGTCGTATAAGTTCCGGATGCCTCAGATCACCCATTACTCCGGTTCAGGGAACCCGACTGAACACCTTAAGTCTTTCAGGGCCTGGATGGAGCTTCATGGTGCATCAGACTCTATAATGTGCTGAGCATTCTCCTTGACTCTATCAGGGGTGACGTGGAAGTGGTATAAATAACAAAAGCCAAGGCCCATTAAATTACAGGGCCTTAATCGGCACCCCCAATATCTTCTCTTGTTCTCCATTAAATTGCAGGTACTTAATGTCTCACATGAGGTGAGGCAGGATTGACCAAATTTGAGTATCAACATTGAAATTTTTAAATCATTCTTAATTATGTTGGACAACCCCTAATTAAATGGAATCATTATTCCTGATTTACGGGAAAGATATTCGGCTAAGATCAGATCAAATCTCATATGGTAGTCAGCTTGAGATGTTGTGTAACCTTGGAGCTCTGAACCTTAGCACTTATAATATAGGCTCTTCACAAACTATGGATAGTCAACTTGATACGAATCCTTTCTACCGAGTCACTCTTTTAACAGCTTGACTTAGCGGGTCATCCTAAGCTATGGGAAACTACTCGTGTCAGCTGGTGGCTTATATGCTCGGACCTTAACAATCCTTGGAGCTCCGAGAAGCATACATGTCTTAGAGATATACCCTTTATAGAAGGCGTGGATCTCCTTATGTGGTGGACCATCTCTGTTTTTCTCACGATAGTTGGCCCCCACTACCAAGCTCGGTATGTACAAGCTTAAAAGTAAGACTTGTAAGCTAGTTCGATTGCGTGGGAACATATTTAGTTTAAATCGTGTATTGATCGTCCAATTTTTTCAAATTTCAAATCTAACTTGGGCGAATCCAACCTGGATTTCCCAATAATTGGAAAGGGCGATAGCTGAAAAATCGACGGTGGGCGTGGAAACTGAAAAGGCATGATTACTGTCATAGACTATGAAAGCGTGTGCATTTATGACAGATCACCACCTTGAAATATGGATGGATCAGAGGGCAAAAATTGTCCCGCGAGTTGTCACGTCTTTGCCAAATCGAATTTCATGTTGCCACGTGGAGGAGCACGTCAAACGAAGTGTCACCTTAGACCCCCATGCTGTCACATGGCACCGCATGGGAATAAATGTCATGTCGGGAAATTCAATAAATACCCTGGGTTCACCACTTCTTCCCATTTATTGTTTTAGAAATCTCGAGCTATGCCGACCTGCTCCCGATCTAGCTCTCCTATCTCAAGCTTTGAAGCCTTCCAACTCTTATAAATCTCTATGCCAGAGCACCCTTCTAGTATGTCATTGACTACCATCAGTCCTCCTTCCCTACTATTATATATATATATATATATATATATATATATATATATATATATATATGCTCTTTTCCTTTCACCTCTTTCAATGTCCTCTAAGGAGGATTCTAGAGTAGCCATTGTATCCAATAATTCTTTTAGAGTCGGTGGGCAACAACTTCAACTCTCGGTTTACACTATCTATAGAGTCTAGTCCTTGAAGACCTACTCCTTCGCATGAGGTGGGACCACCGGCCGACGTCGAACCTCCGCTTGAGGGGGAACCATGAGTTGAGGCCGAAGTGGAACGAGATGAGCTGGCCTCCTCGTCTTCGAGTAATGTGGTCCTCATGGCCAATATATATATATTTGTTATATATCTAAGTTGAGGGCAGTTAATTTGCAAGCCCTTAGGTCCGAGAGTTCATAATTCCCAACTCGATGGGGCTTCGCCTCCCCTGAGCTGGTGATATCCCTGACTAGGCTCCCAACAGGGAGGTCACCCATATTCTTCACACCTGATCTCCATAATTCTTGTTGCCTATTTCTATTAAGTAAGACTTTGCGGACTAAATATCCTTAAAATTTATTTTGGTTCAGAATCACCCACCTTAATCTAAAATATATTCAAATGAGAGTTCAAGGAACCTAAATTTTTATTTATATACATTTCACAACAACTAATAGGGGACCAAGTTTTGGGTCTCTATGTTCATTATTTCATACATTAATTTATAGGAAAATCTTGATGTCAGATTTCTAATTTCAAGGGTCTACAATTTATAAAATTTAGTGGGGTGAATAACCTATGGGTTACACTAGGTTTTTGTAAAAGCCTCTTTCTAATACCATTCTATCATGCCTCATAATTCAAATACAGATTGGGCACCCTCAAACCTGAGTTACAGTCCATGACTTATATAGTAAGTGTACTTAAATCAATGAATCACTTTGATTGACTAGAGGTAAAGAATCATTTGTATTCTAAGTTTTCATACCATCCACTATTCACATACATGAACCATTAAATGAATTCATAAACATTCAGTTCACATGTCATTAATTTTCACAAAATACTAATCACTAGACTTCAGCCCATCCATTTAGGGCTTTATTAAATTGTTAGTCAACCAATCACAATAAGACATTCACAAGTCTAAGTCTCTCAAGTAAAATAAACTTCAAAGCATAACCAGGTAATATGACATCAGTTCCATTCCAACAAGCTACTGATTAAGCACATTCAATTCATCTTCTCTAAGATAGGGACACTGCCCTTATGGATTGTTTACTAGTTCACCCTCGTATTTTGATACTTAAGTAACTATTTTATCTTCTAGTAAATATGTATGGTCTTTCCATCAATATAACGCCAGTTGACCAAGCCCAGTGAGTAAATCCATCATGGTTCATGCACATCATAATAAAATAAGGATGCATGAATGTTACGAGATGCATGGATATGTGAATGCATCAAGTGAGTTGACCAGTCCACGTGCTTGAGTTGGATTCTATCAACCCACATCTCTCCTTTTTGGTGGTAGGCTTCTATCATCCTGGTAAGCTTTTACATATTGTGCACATCCAAGATTGGTCCTCTAAGTCACCCAATACTATAAGTACCTACATGTCATCTAGGGCGAGCTCTCAAGAAAATAGCACAGATGCATTAGAATGATTGATATAATATAAATAATCACAATAACCAAAACAATAAAACTACTTTAATTAAAACAGAGATGAAACATGTTGGGATCACTCACCTAAAATCTAGTTATGTGGATTCCGAGATGTTATCTACAGATCAATTAGTTTATAACCACGTAAATAAATTAAATTTAAATTATATTTCTATTGGTTTACATCATTGCAATTAGTTCACCCATAGTTAATCATTTTCCCAAATATGAAATTTTATATATAATTTAAATCATTGTTATTTACATACTTTTTCTATCTTTCCTTTTCCTCCATAAAATTTAGAATGATTTCTTTTCAATGTGGGGCCCACTCAAATACCCAAGGTGTTCTGATTATACTAACATTCTAAGAAAACAAAGACTTATTAATAATTTACCTCACACAAACAAATTATCAAAGTTCTAAACAAAAAGAGTATTCCAGCAGATTGTTGACCCATCGAACCAATCAGTCGACACTTTCTTCGATCGGTCAAGATTTGATCGAAATCTACTTCGATCGGTCCAAATAAATATGAATTCCTAACACAATTCTCTAGACACTTTTTATCCATTTCGATCAGTCAAGACTACTTATTCGATCAATCGAAATAATCCTTGAATCAATTGAACTACCCTATCGACCGATATCTACCAAAAAATGGGGCAAAGGATACAGCCTAAGGCGGATTTTAGCTACGGTTTAAAGTTGTAGCTATATAGCTACGGATTTTATCCGTAGCGTAATTCCATTTAACCGTAGCAAAATCCACTAAAAAAAACAAAGCCGCGCGGGTTCTTTCTATTTCATTAACGCGGGTCTTTTTTTTTTCTTTTTTTTTTTTCATTCCCTCTTAAACATCCCTCTCACGCCTCCACCTCACCCCCATGCCCTAGTTGCACCTCCACCTCTCTCTCTCTCTCTCTCTCTCTCTCTCTGATTTTTCCAAAACTTCTCCTTTCAAGTGCCCTCTCTCTCTCTCTCGGGTTGTGTCTCTCCCACATCCTTCCATTTTGGTGGCAATCCTGTAATTCTTATCTTCCCCGAGCCCAATCTTTCGTCTTCCTTTCCCATGACCGTTGTCCTCGAATCGCTTCTCGTTCCTCGCATTTCGGCGCACCGTGCATCTCCTTCATCACCGGCGGCCTCCGCCGTCTTAGTCACCGGCCGGAAGACAGCAAGTCTGTTACCAGAGTTCATGGGGTTGAAGATCCAGACACGTGCACCCCAGATCACGTTAGCATCGGGCAGGAGGGGCTAGAGGATTGCTCGCCGTTCGATAGTCTGCGAGGCGCAGGAGACAGCTGTCAATGTGCCTGCTGTAACTGATGCCACATGGCAGTCACTCGTCCTTGGGGCTGACCTACATTTCGTTGATTCCCCTCACAGTTTCCAACAATGGCGGATTCGACAAACAAGAAATCATGCCTCTGTAATGTTCTTCCAGCTGTTGTTTTACTTGGTCTAGTTTTCTTCATTGGGAACAATTTCGTTGCAACCGACTATAATGAGGTATTAATTTCTAGTTGATTTAGTATCTGTTATGTATGTGTCTTGCTATCATAGCTTACCATTTTCCTGTTTAATTGTACTTTTCGAGTGGGATTCTATATCTCATTACCATTGTTATGTGGATTTTCACTTTCTGCATTTGGTGGATTTAAAGGTTCATGACTGCAAATCATGGACATAACATGTTTGTCAGATATGGACAAAGGATGTCACAGTTGGGGAACTTAGAAGATCCAAAATGTTGGCATTTAAATACAGCTCCAGAGCTATGGTCCAGTTTGAATTTCTTCATACTAGATTACGATGCAAATTTATGTGGGTCATCTATGATCATGGTTAACCATTAGATGGGAGAGGTGGTCCACCATGGAATGCACATGGCCCCAATTTCACCCTCATTTGATGATCATAGTTGTTAAAATAAGTGCCTGGAAAAAATGGATGGTATGTCTGTTTGCATGCCCTTATTTGTTTACTTGTCATTTTTCAATTGTGGTTATTTTGAAGTCATGTCTAACTGACGATGGATTTCTCTTATCCGATGGTTTTGTTGATCATGGGTTGAATCACTTGTGCCCTAGATAAGAATTTGCGTTATAATGAGGTACAATAAATTATCGAAAGCAAACCTTCTTACATAGGTTGCTGGAAATTGCCTTTTGAAATGAAAGAATGCTTCCTAAGCAATGTACTTGTTTTAATGGATAGTGTTTTCTCAGCACTCGCTCTACATATTAGTTATTACAATTGGTTTATGACTAGTCTGATTTGGATTCAACTCATCCAAGTCGACTCAGACTCGGTCGAGTCCAATACAGTTCGGCACCATGAATCAGCACTGAAAAAATTGGAGGCCCTGCCAAGTCACGACTCATCACAGGAGTGAGTGCGTTGGATTGAATTGTCAAGTCTTAAAACCATTCTCTCACATCTAAGCTTTGTTGTCTCTGTTTCTATGAAAAAATCGGGAGACACTCTATTATGTTTTGGACGTCCAATATTTTGATTGAATGCCCCTCAGTCAGAGACTCGTCTGGAAACAAATTCGCAACTTGGCACACATGATGTTGTCCTTTATTCAAGTCATTAATATTCCTAGTATTTCAATTTCTTGGAAACACATCTCACATTCAAAGCGTTTTGGGATCCATCGTGCAGAGAATATCAAAATGGGAGATGATCGAGGTTGATCCGTTGCCAATTACTCAATTTGCAAGGTACAACACTTTCGTAGTGGCTCAATTTCATTGCATTTTCTCATGAATGAAATGTTAGTATTGTTTACCATAGTTAGTATTCTTCCGTTGTTTCAGGACCGATGTTGGCCTCATGGGACTGATTCGTTACTAAAAGGTATCATCCATGAGACCTCCAACTTAGAGACACGACCATTATGGGGTTTTCCAAAGAAAAAGGTGTGTGAAACAAATGCAAATATCAATTGGCGATGGAAGCAAAATTGAATTTCCTTCATTGTTAGATACGGATTATTAGATGCCTGTGTTGCCTTTTGTCATCTATGGACGGCATTAAAAAAATGAAAGAAATGGTCTGCTAGTGTCTTGTTAAATAGACTCTTTGAGCAGTTAGTCATCATGTGCAGTTGTCACAAATAACCTCCATTGGCATATACAGTACACATGTACAGAATCCTGACTGCTCTTCTGGTGTGCCCCACCTTGAATGGGCATTCAGCCAAAAGTATACCAATTAGGCAAAATCCTAATTAGATTACAGATTTCGGTTCCATTGATCAGATTTCAGTATGAGAAGATGGTTAGAAAAGAAGGTAACAAATCCTTTATATGCAACAAACATGTGTCACGCATGTGAGGAGGGGCCTTGATTTTTTGGGCCAGGTCATGTTCAGTCCTCATACCTGAAGAGCCAGGATCATGCACATGTGCTGCATTAGCACATATGCGGCAAATCACCTCATAGGTATTACCATGTTAGTTTTCCCGCACTTCATATTTCTGATATTTTTGAATCAGGGGAATGCGAAAGATTCGAATAACTTCCTGGCGATTGCAGTTGGAATAAAACAACAGAAAATGTGAATGAGATTGTTGAAAAGGTAAGGCTTCAAGAGCTTTTCTCTAAGAGTACAAGCACATGCAATAAAGCTCATGTACAACACCACACATGACAGCATGGCACAATAGGCCCAAGATCCTATCCATCCATCCATCAGAATGGAACCACTATATTGATACCCTAGCTTAAGAATCAAGTTGATACACTGATCAGATGGGCCTTATCACACACGCGTGTGTGCTTAGCAAAGCTCATATCTTCAAACCATTATGCCCATATACTTAGTTCAGCTACATTCTTTTTATGATTTCCCTCTGCTGTTAAAGAAACTTGCATTGTTTTTTTTCCATACCAAATTGCAGTTCAGCTCCAATAATTTCACCATAATGCTTTTCCATTACGATGGCGTTGTGGATGAATGGAATGATCTACCATGGAGTGAGAGAGCTTTACATGTGTCTGTAGCCAATCAAACCAAATGGTAAACAGAATTTTTCTTTTTTCTTTTGAAAGGTAATGAATTTTTTAATTTCTAATTTTTTAATTAAAGAAGAGCTCCAAATGGCCTCAACAGTTGATACAAAAGCTAAAGCCCAACAGAATAATTACACATGTTGAAACCCTTTAAACAAGAAGCCCAACCCAAGGTCTAGTTTCGCCTTTCCAAAGACATCCAGCGCTGACCTACATTAATTCCAGAAGCACCTATTGTTCCATTCTCCCTAAGGACCCAATAATTGCCAACATGGCTAACCTCCAAACCATTCTTCCTTTTTTTTTTTTACTGACGCCCCTTCCTCCATGCCATGCTTTTAAAAAAAAGCTCTTTATGGACCCTGGCATCACCCAAGACACCTTGAAAAGGAAGAAAAATCTCTCCCACACCTTTCAAGCATATGGACAATGAATGAACAAATGATTTACCTACTCCGCATTCTGAATGTACAATAAACAAATGTAGGGAATAACCATCGACCTCGTTTGAAGATTATCGATAGTAAGCACCCTGTTCCTACCCACCAATTAGGCAAAAGCCACAACCTTAGTGGGGGTGCCATAGACCAAGTGAACAACATGTGACCACAACAAGCACCCACTGGAAGCTTTCAAACCATCCTATAGAATGACCAAATAGAGAAGTGACCCGACTTATCCTCTTTCCAAACCATGGCATCCCTATCACCTTGATTAGGACAGATGTCCTGAAGACGCGCCAAAAGTCAAATAAGATCATTCACTTTGTCATCTGATAAATTCCTTCAATAGGGGGAAAGCCAAACCACGTCATCACCTAAAAAAGAAGCAACAAATAACATGAATGTTTGCTTCCGGAGCTTGTCTAGCTAACCTTGGAAACTCAACGACAAGCAGTCTCTCACCTAAACACATCCTCAAATCATTTTACCATTGCTAAGAGAGAATCTGACCCTTTTGAATTTGGCTCCCAATCTAGCAACTGCACCCCAGCCCCAGAGGCCCTATACAAGCAAGAAACTCACCTAAATTGTTTGTTACATAGTTGTAATTGAAGATGAATGCTAATCGCGCACAACTTTTTCCACACGACTTCTGATCAGCAGTTTTCTCTTCTGTCTTTTTTTTTTTTTTTTCCACTTGTATAGCGATATGATAGGCGGTCGGGCCTTTCT
This sequence comes from Magnolia changhungtana, assembly GCA_030180095.1. Classification (NCBI taxonomy): domain Eukaryota; kingdom Viridiplantae; phylum Streptophyta; class Magnoliopsida; order Magnoliales; family Magnoliaceae; genus Magnolia; species Magnolia changhungtana. The sequence goes on along the minus strand of JASAUF010000241.1, from coordinate 227,617 downwards.
TTTTGTCGGCCCTTGCCCACCAGAAAGCAGCCTGCTTGTAAGTCTGATGTTGGAATGAAATGCTTTCCTTAAAAAACAAAAAAAAAAAATAATAATAATAATAATAATAATAATAATAATAATTTCCCATGAGGAGATCTTGGGTGTTTATATCTGACCACTCATCAAACAGGCTAGATGATGTATAATCCATGGTCCCGAAAGTAGGCCAGTTGCACAATCCCAAGTTACATATTCAACGAAAAATATGACCACCCATTTTTGGGCCTCTAGCAGTTGGAATTTGTAGACAGCCTGATTTTTGGACCATGGTGCATAAATGGCGTCTCTCGTCCATTTGAATTGCTATTTTTCCAAGCATGTTTACTGCCCACATGGGTGAATTTGTTATAATTCATTATTATGATGAGACAGGTTGTTTGCCAAACATTTCTTACATCCGGACATAGTTGCGGAATATGACTACATTTTCCTATGGGATGTGGATCTTGGAGTCGAGAATTTTAATCCACGACGGTATGTATGATCTGCAATGCATCTTTGCAAGTATTCGTGATCTCCACCATTCTAACAAACATGCTTAGTGCCAGTGCTTTTGATCCGGTGGGTTCCCACATTGTTGGTCCATAGCCCAGATATCAGAGCTGTCATGCAATTCTGACTATTTGATCGTTGTGGGTTTTGCCTATTGGATGTGGCATGCTGTTCATTTGAGTTACCCTTCCATTTTCAGCCAGTGAATGGATGGCTACGACAGTTGATTGTCTTGATGTTTAGGCCATGGTCCCATCCATTCGATGTCTTATAATCTATGATGGTCCTGACCTGTGTCCTCTCACAAGTAGCCTTTCTTTATCTATTCTTACATCCAAGTCGACTCGGATTCAGTAAACCTGATCCAGTTTGATACCACGAGTCACACCTGAGTAACCCTGACTCGGGTGCGTTGCAGCTCGACTCGAGGCTGAACGAATCAATCTGGGTTACGGAGTCAAAAAACCATGAGCAAGATAGATCATCCAATCAGTTATAAAATAAAGTTTCTATGGTTTGGTGATTTCATTGTTAAGTCCTGTATTCAAGCTCAGTCTTCCTCTTCTTCTTCTTCTTCTTTTTTTTTTGGGGGGGGGGGGGGGGGGGGGGTGGAATTCTTGCAGTTATATATCAACTGTTCAAGAGGAAGGGCTAGAGATATCACAGCCAGCGTTGGACCCTGCTAAATCACAGGTGCATCATCAAATCACTGTCCGTTCAAGGATAACAAGAGTGCACAGGTTATTCTCTCTTAAAATCTTTTCTGGCCGGAATTTAGTTAGAACTCGAACCTTTTGGGACATATTCTGTTATCCAAATAGTTCATATGGTTGGCCTCATGGCGGAGATATCCTAAGTGTCTCGCTACTTGCATGATCCAAATAATTCATATGGTGGGCCTCTGACATTGGATTTTGCATACAGGATGACATTTTGTTGAGTTGTAATAACTATTTGCACACTTTCTTCTTCTTCTTCATCTTCTCCTTTTTTTTTTTTTTTTTTTTTTTTGGGGGGGGGGTAGGGAATGGCAGTGATTGCTCTTTTAAGGCATTTTGGATGCCCTTGCTGGTAAGGTTGGAGGCTTACATTGATTAAATGCTTATTTTTTTCATGAGGATTTTTTTTTTTTTTTTTTTCAAAAAGGTGAAGATTGTATTGATAAGCTTTCTTTACACTGAGAGACCTTCGGGAGCCCCTTGGACAAATCTGGGGCTCCTATCGTAGAGGCTGCCACAAAAGGCCGCCAAAAGAAAGAGAGAAAAAGAAACTGTACAGCTAGCGAAGGTTAGATCGAACTGATCCAAGCCCGACTTAGTCTAGGAACAGAAGGCCACGGACTTGGGGAGGGAGTGCCCCTACATGATCTGAAACAATAGCCTTTTGCTCTTTGCTACCCTCCCTCGCCATGCCATCAACCGGGTCATTCCCTTCTCTCTGGATGTGTAATACCTGAAGGGAAGCGAGGATTCCCAACTTTTTGATTCTCGAAATCCAAGGTAACCAATGCCAGGACACCTTTGACGTCCCTGTGAGAAGGGCCGCCGCCACCTTCGAGTCAGTTTCAACCTCAATTCGAGCATGCCCTCTTTCCAGACAAAGCAAAATACCATCATAAATCGCACGCAACTCGACGCTGTTGTTCGTCCCCACCCTGTAAACCGTCGAGAAAGCAAAAATGAATCTACCATCGTCAGCCCTACAAACACCCCCTCCCCCTGAGGGACCCAGATTGCCTCTGGCTAAGCCATCTACATTGAGTTTTACCCAGCCTCTTTTCAGTTTATCCCATTTAATGATTTGCATGGGACGAACCTGACTACACGGGGATGGGCATTTGAGCGTAGTCCCACTAGGATGAGCTGTGAAAACCGAATGATCTTCGAAAATGAGATTTACCCACCAAATGATACGAGCAATCAACGTTGCTGGAGACAGGGGATTGTTCTCCTTCCTTGCTCTATTCCTCGCTCGCCATATCTCCCAGCAGATGAGGACGGGGATACCTCTCCTAATGAGGGCTGGCGCCGATCCAGGAGCCTCAGCGTGACTCCACTGGATAATTCTGTCAACTATTGAGATATGAGGGATGAGGGAAATACCGCAAGCGGCCGAGAAGTGGAACCAGATCTTTGTGGCGAGTTGACTGTTGAGGAACAGATGGTGGATGGACTCCTACTGCGGTCTAGACTGGCTGGAATCGACACAGCACGAGCAAGTAGAAGCGAGATGAATACCTTTAGACTGGACCTTGGTGTCCACCGGGATCGCGCCTTGAAACAGCCTCCAAAGGAGCAATGACATTTTAGGGGGGATTTTGCTGTTCCAGATCCATTCGAACCTCCGACTGGTAGGGGAGGTTTCTCTGCTTATACTCCAGGCTTATTTGGTGGAGAAAGAGCCCGAAGTGTCATGAGGCCAAAAACAGCTCGGGCTTTCAGAGGTGGTGGCAAAACCCCCGTGGAAAATGGCAAGGAGAACATCTTGGGGCAGATACAGGCATACAGACAAGGGCGGGAGGGGTCCAGCTGGACCGATGAAGTCTTTTACCTGGAGGGGTTGAAGAGATTGCGGGATGGGGCTGCAAGCTAACCACTGGAGGGGACCCAGTCCAGTCCAATTTTGAGTCCATATGTTCAGATCTCCTGAGCTGGCGTGCCATTGAATGTTGTTTGCTAAAAACTGAAGCACCCTTCTGATTTGTTTCCAAAAGGGGGAGGCTGAGCGGGAGGAAGGCACCATCCCTTCCTCAAGATCGCAGCAGTGCTTAGATCTCATCAGCATCACCCACAGGCTTACTGTTCCTCCATATTTCACATTCCAGGCCATCTTCATGCAGAGAGCTGTCAATACTTCTTTCATTTTTCTGACCCCCAGATCGCCTTCTGAGATAGGCTTGGATATTCTGCTCCAAGCGACCTAGTGGAACTTTTTTCTCCCTTCGGCCCATCCCCAAAAGAATTGTGCGAACTTTCGTTCCAGGTTTGCCAGAACTTGGGTTGGCATGTTCGTTGCTGTCAAGGTGTGCAGGGGGATGCTTCCTAGCACGTGTTTGATTAGCGTCAGCCTGCCCGCTTGTGAAAGGAACCTGGCGTTCCAGCTGCTAATTCTGTTGGTGACCTTGTCCAAAAGAGGTTGGAACGTAGCTGCATTTGTCCTGCCCTTGACTAGAGGAACCCCTAGATATTGAACATTGATCCTTGCTTTGTTGAATCCCAGTAATCTTTCGATATTTCTGATTCTGCCCGTCGTCAGCTTGGTAGAGCAGAGAAAACAGCTTTTGTTGTTGTTGATTTTTTAGCCTGATGCTTCTTGGTAAGAGGAGAGAAAGGTCTTGACCGTGTGCAGAGATTCTCAGCTACCGTTGACAAATAATAGAGTGTCATCAGCGAACAGGAGGTGGGAGATAGTCGGGCACCTTCTATGAAGTGTGAAAGGCTTACACCATCTTCTGACCACCAACTGTCTGAAATTACGGGAAAAAACTTCGGCTGCAAGGATGAAGAGGCCGAGAGAAAGAGGATCACCTTGGCAGAGGCCTCTAGAGGAAGAGAAGAATCCCGCAGCTTCCCCGTTAATGAGGATAGAGAACCAGTTATTTCCCCAGCATGCTTCCATTAATGCTATCCATCTGTCGTCAAAGCCAAAATGAGCCATTACCTGTCTAAGGAGGCCCCACGCCACCCTATCATAAGCTTTCTCCAGGTCGAGTTTAAGGATTATGTTCCCTCCCCTGGCTTTTCTATCAATGTTTCACATTACCTCCTGTGCCATGGCAATATTTTCAGTTATTGCTCTGCCTTTAACAAATTCCCCTTGTTCAAGCGATATCAGCTTTGGGAGAACTTTACTCAATCGGGTTGCAAGGACTTTGGCAAAAATTTTATAAACCACATTACACAGACTGATCGGTCGGTAATCAGCAAAGGTTGCTGCCGCCGGGCTTTTCGGGATCAGATAGATGAGCGTGGCCGAATAGGCTCTGGGGAGCTGGCCCCCTACGATGAAAAAACTGACAGCCTTGTGTAAGTCCTCACCCACCATGGGCCAGCATTCTGTGAAAAAGGAGGGGAACCCATCGGGCCCAGGCGCGTCGTCCTTTGGGATGGCGTGAGAGGCGTCCTGTCCTGGAAGGAAGGAGGAGAAAGTAGATCGGCGTTATCTTACTAAGATAGAACCTGGGGGATGGCAGCAAGAAGGTCGCCGGGCTGAGCGGTGTGCTCCTCTTGAAAGAGTTGTTCAAAGTACCGCACCGCAGCCTCTTTCATTCTAGCTTGGTCGCTGATCGAGTTCTCGTTAACGTCCTTGATTGAAGCAATCGTGGCTCACCTGACTTTCTCGCGAACCGACGCATGGAAGTGTTTGGTGTTCCGATCCCCTTCTTGCAGCCAAGAATTCCTGGACTTTTGTTTCCAAAAAACTTCTTCCATTAGCTCCAACTAGGCCAGCTTCCTCCTAGTAGCCAGACTTTCCCGTAACAGCTCTTCCGACCCAGAGTTCTGCAGCCTGTTTTCCAGTTGGACAAGCTCCGCTTCTGCTTCTTGGACCTGACTGAAGATGTTGCCGAAAACTTCTTTATTCCAGACATTCAACAGCTGTTTGGTTTTATTCAGTTTAAGTTGCACATTGATCATGGGGTCATGAGAGCAGACCCCCTCCCAAGCCTTCTTGATCACCAACTAAAACGACTCGTGGATTGTCCACATCCGAAGGAAGTGGAAAGGCCTGGAGACGGTTAGGTTCTGGACAAGGAGAGAGAGTAACAGCAGGGAGTGGTCTGAGTTAACTCTAGGCAAGTGCTGAACTCTAAAGGACAGGAAAATGGACGCCCAACTGTCATTTATAAGGACTCTATCCAAGCGGGCCCAGACTCTATCATTACCTGACCTGTTGTTGCTCCAAGTAAACTTGTTTCCCGCAAAACCTGCATCCAGAAGCCCAGCGTTCTGAATGGCCTTGGCAAATTCGGTCATGCTTAATCTCGCTGCTCTACTTGCCCCACTTCGTTCACTAGACTCCGAGACCACATTGAAATCTCCTCCCGCAACCCATGGCCCAGAGGTGCCTCTGCTGATTTGGTTTAGATCGAGCCACAGTGATCTTCTGAGAATGTAGGAGCATCTAGCGTAGACAATGGACAGCATAACCGGAACCCTGCAATTCTGCAAACAGATGTTAAGGGTAATCATTTGGTTCAAGGAGGAGTGCACAGTTACATTTAATTGATTGTGATAAAAAACCCAAATTTTGCCCCCTGTTTCACGGTTCAATAAGGAGGAATGAAAGCCCAATTTCAAACCAATGGAAGATCTCCTTTCCTCTCTTAACATGGGCTCTAGGATTGCAACAAGCAACGGATTAAATTTTTGGGTTAGTTTCCAAAAAGATCGGATGGTAGGCTTGTTGCCTACCCCGCGAGCATTCCATATAAGGGCGTTATCCATCCGTAACGCATCCGGAATTTACGGCCCTTCTCTTCAGACGTCGCAGCCGACTAAGCCATCCTCCTTCCTCGATCTGGTTGCCTCTCACCCCTTGGATGGGTTTGCCTCGTTGATTTCACAGGTCATTGCTTTTGATACTACTGAATAAAGCTGAATCCTCGTGAGATTGAAAGTTCGAAGCTGGGGATGTTGCCACTGATTTCATAGAATCCTTGGAGAGGTGGTGATTCAAGGAGCTTTGGGCTGGCTGCACCTGAGTGATATCTCAGTCTTCTGCATGATCCTTCATGGAGAAGAATGCAGATAAATCTATTTCAATCTGCCCTGTCAGTTCTTTCTCACTGATGGTTTTACTGTGGTGGGGTGACCGAAGAGTCTCCTAACCCGAGTATTCCACAGTCTCTGGGTTGGGACCCATTCCTTCAGGCCGATGTTGGAATTCAGATGATGAATAGATAGGCGAACTGCCTACGAATCTGGCCTTGAACTTGTCGACATTTACCCCACTTCTGCTTGGGTCAGTCCCCATCCCTGTCCCTCCTCGTGGAGATGGGGAGGAGAACCAATCCGGGGGGATAATTTGGTTAAGGGGTGGGCCCTCCTCCTCTGTGGCTCCCCTGCTACAAGTCAGCTGAATTGGATTGACCCTCTCCTCTCTTGCAGGGGTAGGAGTAGTATTCTCCGAAGGCAGACTGATGTCCCCTAGGTCGCCTATCCGCTTAGGCAGATCCGAGGTCCCTAGAACCGCTCCACGCTGCTCCGAACCTGCAGGCTGGCTGTGCCAAGCCTCCCCTACATGCTGCCCTCTCCACTCAATGGGGTCCAAAAGGACAGGGTTTCCATGAACCGAGGGATAACAAATCCTCAGGGGCACACTTAGGGATGGTGAAACCTCGTCCATTACTGGAAGCTGCTGGAGAGGAGTATGAGGTTGGGATTTAGGACTGGGGTGAAAGGTTGCTTCAGAGGTACTTTTAGTACGAGGTTCTGGGAACTTGGACGGACTGAATTGTCTGGTGGGTTGGGATCTGAGTCGCCCCCGTCCGACAACGGGGGAGGTTCGCGAAGGTGGTTTGGGCCTTGAAGAAGGAGTTGGACTGGGACATGAGTGGAGGAAGGGGTTGGGGCCTGAGTGGTGGGGGGAGCCTTCATAACGGCATTCTCAGAAATAGAAGTAAGGCGTGGGACTGGGGCCTGTGGAACGGGTTGGGCCTTCTCCGAGGCATTTTCGCAAACAGTAGTAAGGCATGGGACCCGACTGGTTTTGTTCATGAGGATTTGCTATTCATTTTGAAAAGCACGATCTATTTCTGACATGTCTTCCTTCAACCTTTTCTTTTTTTCTTTTTTTTTTTTTGGTTTGAAGCTGGGAACTTACCTTCTTCATCTTCTTCTTTTCTATTCTCTTCAATGTCTCGCTACTTACATTGATTAAATAAACCTGATGTATTTTCCTTCTTCTTCTTCTTTTCTATTCTCTTCAATGTGTAAGATTTTTAACATCTTGTGAAGCTTTCATCTTCATGGATATTGATGATTGTTAGTTTTATTGTTTGAGATTGTGAAAGCTTTTATTGATTTGATAAAATATAGAAGAGATTGATAACTAAAATAAAACAAATGACATCAAACTTGTAAGAGATGCTTCCATGATAAGATCTCCTTCTTCATCACCATTTTCATCATCTACGACAATCAAAAACTAGAGAATAAAAGACAGGTTAACTATAGTTTGAGAATTATTGGTCTCGAAATTCAATGAACCATAAGAAATAACTTAGGCTAGCTTTATAGGTAGGCTATATATTTTCATTAAATAACCTACACCTAAACCTATAGCCTATAACCTTAACCTAAACCTATAACCTATAAACTAAACCTATAACATATAACATAAACCTAAACCTATTCTCAAATCCCTAAACCTAAACCTATAACCTAAACCTGTAACCTATAACCTAAACCTATAACCTATAACCTAAGCCTATAACCTATTCTCAAATCCCTAAACCTAAACCTATAACCTTAACCGTAACCTAAACCCGAACCCGAATTCCTAAACCTATAACCTGATCTCTCTCTCTCTCTCTCTCTCTCTCTCTCTCTCTCTCTCTCTCTCTCTTTATATATATATATATGAGAAACATTTTGGCCTGATTTTCTCTCCTCTTTTTCTTACTCATGTCTCTCTCTTATTATGTAATGTTTCTACAAGTATGTTCTAATTTTGTTAGTTATATATGTAATAGCATATTGAGGACATGCAGAAAGCAAAGGAAAAGATGGAAAAACTGAAAGGGGAGGAACAAGCCAACAAGGATCACATGCTACAGATGGTTTGGATTTTTTACTTGGATTTATTATCTGATACTCTTAAGGATTTAAATATTTTATGATATTTTTTTTTTTGACAGTATAAAGAAATAGCACAAGTGAATGAAGTTGCATTGAAGCAAATTGAATCTGCTCATGAAAAATTCAAGGCTGAGATACATCCCTGTATCCTGAACCTCATTTGTTTGAAAGTTGCAATCCCTGTTTTCAGTGGTTTTTTTTTTTTTTTTTGTCTTTCTTTCTTTTGAGATGTGTACAAAGGCATGCTTATTTGATTGTGTCTACAAATGTTGTTTTATACAGGCTGACAAGCTAAAGAAGTCATTGGAGGATGAAATTCACTTTCTCAAGGGAAGGGTTTCAGAACTTGAAAGTGATCTTATATATCAAAGTCCACAGAAGTTACGTCTGCAGTTTCAGGGAAAAAAGAAGCTTTATCTTCTTATGATAGGTTGAGCAAAGTGAAGTATTGTTTATTTAGAAATGTGAATGTGGTATACATTGTATGATTTGATTGCTATTTGTAATAAATGCATCATTTTTTTTCTTGATTGCATTTTATGTACTATTCCTATCAGCATTAATCTTAGATGAGTTATCAATCACAATAGGTTCTTGTAATGGAAACAGGCACTATTATTAAAAAAAATTTGCACCACTATTAAAAAAAAAAAAAATTTTAAAAATAGCTACGGATTTTAACCGTAGCTATTGTTCTGAAAACCGTAGCTATTATCCGTAGCTGTACATACATTTCGCTACAGAAATTATAGCTACAGCCTTTATCTGTAGCTATTGATATCTATTGCTATGGATTAAATCTGTAGGCATAGCTCTAGCTACGACTTTTGTCCGTAGCTATTGGTATCTAATTGCTACGAATATAATCTGTAACGATTGATATCGATTGCTACAGATATAATCCGTAACGACTGGTGTCTGTTGCTACGGATATAATCCGTAGCTAGACCTTTAGTTACCCCACCAATAGCAACGGACATGCTACGGACTAGATCCGTAGCAAAATGTCTTTAGCTACGGTTTTTGGCCGTAGCCTTTGCCCATTTTTCTTGTAGAGACGACGCCCCAAAATAGGATGACCCATGCGATTGTTCAAAATCGTCCTTTTTTATCATTTGAGACGGTTTTCAACGGTCCTTTTTTGACTGTTTTGGCGTAGTGTATGAACATGTTGGAAGATAAATAAACATTAATATGGACCCCAAGGAGGTTTCAACAGTATACATCATTTTCACACTATTTCCTGTAATGGGGTCTAATTGAGCTTTGGTTGTGATTTAATTTTGGGATCATTCCCATCCATCTTTTCTTCCATTAAAATTTCAGGCATTAGGCCTTAAAAAAAATAATAATAAAATAAAAAGAGGTTTCTCCATATTATAAGTGGACCACATCATATGGTCCGCTTGCTTCTTATAAATTTGTATTAATAGAAAATCATCATTTTTGTTTCCGTTGGTGTGGTCTATTGGAGATTTTGATCAGCTTATATGTTGATATATCATACTAGAATGGTCGAATGAAACAAATAGACATTATGATAGGCACCACGTTCATTAAGGTGTTCCCCATCGAACGCACGTCAATCCAACTTACACTATAACTCCTTTGAATGCACATCGAATACTTTCACCAAACTATGAGTGGTTGTGTATCCACCTGAGAAGATGTTACATCTAGGTATGAAGACTCTGGAAATAATCAAACCCCATACTGACGCACACCGACCCACACTGAATCCCTAAAATAGCATTGATTTACTCCGACTTGCATTGCAGCTGCTACGAATGCATGTTGAACGCTTTCACCAAACTACGAGTAGGTGCATGTCCACTTAAGAAGACATTGCATCAGAGTACAGAGACTCCAAAAACAATCATGAAATTGCGGTCCAAGTTTAATAACCGCTATGATAGAAGGTAGAAAGTAATGCTCAGTCCTAGAGGGGGTGAATATGACTTTTTAAAAATTCCTAACTTTATTTGCTAAGGTCCTCCTCCAATCACACAAGATATAGATAAATGAATTCAACTCAAATCTAAAACATGAATATAGTAGATCATAGTGTGTGTAATTTATCAAACATGTGCGCTACAATAAGGATATGCATTTATGAAAATTCTATAAACTTGAAACCAACAATAAACAAGATTCATTCAACCCATTGTACACCATGTATAGTGGTTTGACTATGTGCCTACTCCACTCCCAGTTGACGCACTCTCTCCTAGAGTGTACCGGATTTCACTATCACAATGGTTTTAAATTAGATTTACCATAAACCTTTACAAACTAAACAAGGTCTACACATTTTGCATTTGTCGATGGCCTACACATGTTCTTAATGAGTTTGGACCTCAAACTCAACAAAATGACCTACATAAGGACAACACATGTATGCTCCCATCGGAGGCCTACATAAGGACTTGACGAGTATGATTTATTAAACTCTGAAATCTAATTCTACACAAGAATCAGTTTTCTAGACAAAAAGGACTCAAAAATAACTTTCTTACTCAAAAATAACTTTCTTACTCAAAGTGGATGAACCTTCTTCTTTGGCTCCATTGAACAACGACCTTGCAAAAAATGTGCCTTTATAGTGCCAAGGTAAGGGAGAAAGGTAGGAGAACCTAACTTAAGGTGAAGGATCTTTAGGGTATTTGTTAGGATACATATGTACTAGCATTTAATGCCCCTTAACATCAAGGATTTACCATTAAAGATCAGACACACTACCAAAAAAAGGGACAAAGGCTACGGATAAAATCCGTAGCCTTAGACCTATGGCTACGGTTCTAGTCCGTAGCACGTCCGTAGTCGTAGGTGCAGTAACAATAGGTCTGGAACCTATAGCTACGGATTTAATCCGTAGCTATAGGTCATAACAGCTACAGATTGAATCCGTAGCAATTAAGTCCGTAGCTATAGATTACAACGGCTACGGATGTATTCACTAGAGCTACGGATTAAATCCGTAGCTATATCTACCAATAGCTACGAATAGAATCCGTAGCAATTATATCCGTAGCTGTAGATTACAACAGCTGCGGATTTAATCACAATAGCTACGGATTGAATCCGTAGCTAGATGTGGCAATAGCTACGGATATAATCCGTAGCAATTACTTAATCACAACAGTTACGGATTGAATCCGTAGCTATAGGTTACAACACTACGGATTATTTGTTTATTCAATTATCACCTGTATAATCATTCAATTACCACCTGTATAATCATCCTGTATAATCATTCAATTATCACCTGTATAATCATTCAATTACCACCTGTATAATCATTCATTCATTCCATTACAATCAATTACAATCATTCATTCATTTAATTACAATCCTTCATTCAGACAATTACAATCCTTCATTCAATCAATTACAATTACAATCCTTCATTCAATGAATTACAATTACAAATACAATAATGCTAAAAATACAAATCTTTGGCTTCATTAGGGAAATTTGCTCGACTTCACCCTGAAATTTCAAAGATAAAGAATTGAAAGAATAAATATCCTTCATTCAATGAATTACAATTACAATTCTTCATTCAATGAATTACAATTACAATTACAATTTACAATTACAATAATGCCGAAAATACAAATCTTTGGTTTAGGTTAGGTTATAGGTTAAGGTTTAGGTTTAGGAAACCGGTTTCAGGTTCAGGATCGGATTTAAGTTTGGGTTTTCAAGTTTAGGTTTAGGTTTAGGTTAGGGAGTTGAGATTCTGATTAGGTGTAGGTTTAGGTTAAGGGATTTGAGAATAGGTTAAGGTGTAGGTTTAAGAAATCGGGTTCGGGTTCGGGATCGGGTTTAAGCTTGGGTTTTCAAGTTTAGGTTTAGGTTTAGGTTAGGTAGTTAGGTTTAGGTTAGGTTGTAGGTTAAGGTTTTGGGAATTGAGAATAGGTTAAGGTTTAGGTTTAGAAACCTCTGGGTTCGGGTTCGGATCGAGTTTAATTTTGGGTTTCAAGTTTAGGTTTAGGTTTAGGTTAGGGAGTTAGGTTTAGATTACGTTGTAGGTTAAGCTTTAGGGAATTGAGAATAGGTTTAGGTTAAGGTTTAGGTTTAGGAAACCAGGTTCGGGTTCTGGGATCGGATTTAAGTTTGGGTTTTCAAGTTTAGGTTTAGGTTTAGGTTATTAGGGAGTTAGGTTTAGGTTAGGTTGTAGGTTAAGGTTTAGGGAATTGAGAATAGGTTAAGGTTTAGGTTGAGGAAACTGGGTTCGGGTTCGAGACGGGGTTTAAGTTTGGATTTTCAAGTTTAGGTTTAGGTTTAGGTTAGGGAGTTAAGTTTAGGTTAGGTTTTAGGTTAAGCTTTGGGGAATTGAGAATAGGTTAAGGTTTAGGTTGAGAAATTGGGTTCGGGTTCTGCATCGGGTTTAAGTTTTGGTTTTCAAGTTTAGTTTTATGTTTAGGTTAGGGAGTTAGGTTAAGGTTAGGTTATAAGTTAAGGTTTAGGGAATTGAAAATAGGTTAAGGTTTAGGTTGAGGAAACCGGGTTCAGTTCTGGTTCGAGTTTAAGTTTGGGTTTTCAAGTTTAGGTTTAGGTTTAGGTTTAGGTTTAGGTTAGGTAGTTAGGTTTAGGTTAGTTTTAGGTTAAGGTTTAGGTCTAGGAAACCGGTTTCGGGTTCTGGATCGGGTTTAAGTTTGGGTTTTCAAGTTTAGGTTTAGGTTTAGGTTAGGTTGTAGGTTAAGGTTTAGGAATTGAGAATAGGTTAAGGTTTAGGTTGAGGAAATTGGGTTCGGGTTCTAAGCAGATCGGGTTTAAGTTTGGGTTTTCAAGTTTAGGTTTAGGTTTAGGTTAGGGAGTTGAGATTTAGGATTAGGTGTAGGTTTTGGTTTAGGGATTTGAGAATAGGTTGAGGTTTAGGTTTAGGAAATCGGGTTTGGGTTCGGGATTGATTTAAGCTTGGGTTTTCAAGTTTAGGTTTAGGTTTAGGTTAGGTAGTTAGGTTGAGGTTAGGTTGTAGGTTAAGGTTTAGGGAATAGAGAATAAGTTAAGGTTTAAGTTTAGGAAACAGTGGTTCGGGTTCGGGATCGGGTTTAACTTTGACTTTTCAAGTTTAAGTTTAGGTTTAGGTTAGGGAATTAGGTTTAGGTTCTCACAGTTGTAGGTAAAGGTTTAGGGAATTGAGAATTGGTTAAGGTTTAGGTTGAGGAAATTGGGTTTGGGTTCAGACCTGGGTTTAAGTTTGGGTTTTCAAGTTTAGGTTTAGGTTTCGGTTAGGGAGTTAGGTTTAGGTTATGTTGTAGGTTAAGGTTTAGGGAATTGAGAATAAGTTAAGGTTTAGGTTGAGAAAAGTAGGTTCGGGTTCGGCATTGGGTTTAAGTTTGGGTTTTCAAGTTTAGGTTTAGGTTTAGTTTGGGAGTTGAGATTCGATTTGGTGTAGGTTTAGGTTAAGGGATTTGAGAATAGGTTAAGGTTTAGGTTTAAGAAATCGGGTTCGGGTTCGGGATCGGGTTTAAGTTTGGGTTTTCAAGTATAGGTTTAGGTTTAGGCTAGGTAGTTTGGTTTAGGTTAGGTTGTAGGTCCCGGTTTTGAGAATTGAGAATAGGTTAAGGTTTAGGTTTAGGAAACCGACTTCGTGTTTGGGATCGGGTTTAAGTTTCGGTTTTCAAGTTTAGGTTTAGGTTTAGGTTAGGAAGTTAATTAGGTTTAGGTTAGGTAATAGGTTAAGCTTTAGGGAATTGAGAATACGTTAAGGTATAGGTTTAGAAACCGGTTCGGGTTCTGGATCTTTAAGTTTGGGTTTTCAAGTTTAAGTTTAGGTTTAGGTTAGGGAGTTAGGTTTAGGTTAGGTTGTAGGTTAAGGTTTAGGGAATTGATAATAAGTTAAGGTTTAGGTTGAGAACCGGGTTCGGGTTCGAGATGGGGTTTAAGTTTGGGTTTTCAAGTTTAGGTTTAGGTTTAGGTTAGGAAGTTAGGTTTTGGTTAGGTTGTAGGTTGCTTTAGGGGAATTGAGAATAGGTTAAGGTTTAGGTTGAGGAAATTGGGTTCGGGTTCGGGACCGGGTTTAAGTTTGGGTTTTCAAGTTTAGGTTTAGGTTTAAGCTAGGGAGTTTGGTTTAGGTTAGGTTGTAGGTTGCTTTAGGAATTGAGAATAAGTTAAGGTTTAAGTTGAGGAAATTGGGTTCGTGTTCGGCATCGGGTTTACGTTTCGGTTTTCAAGTTTAGGTTTATGTTTAGGTTAGGTTGTAGGGTTAAGCTTTAGGTAATTGAGAATAGGTTAAGGTGAAGGTTGAGGAAACCGGGTTCTGGTTCGGGATCGGGTTTAAGTTTGAGTTTTAAAGTTTAGGTTTAGGTTTATGTTAGGAGTTAGGTTTAGGTTAGTTTGTAGGTTAAGGTTTAGCTCTAGGAATTGAGTTTAGGTTATAGGTTTTGGTTTAGGTTATTAGTTTTGGTTTAGGTTAAGGTTTAGGTTATTGGATTTGAGAATGGATTCGGGTTTAGGTTATAGGTTTTGGTTTTGGTTTTGGTTTAGGTTATAGGTTTTGGTTTAGGTTATAGGTTATAGGTTTTGGGATTTGAGAATGGGTTCGGGTTTAGGCTATAGGTTTTGGTTAAGGTTTAGGTTATAGGTTTTGGGATTTGAGAATGGGCTCGGGTTTAGGTTACAGGTTTTGGTTAAGGTTTAGGTTTAGGTTTAGGTTATAGGTTTTTTGGGATTTGAGAATGGGTTATAGTTTAGGTTTAGGAATCGGGTTCATGTTCGGGATTGCGTTTAAGTCTTGGTTTTCAAATTTAGGTTTAGGTTTAGGTTAGAGAGTTGAGATTAGGATTAGGTGTAGGTTTAGCTCTAGGGAATTGAGTTTAGGTTATAGGTTTAGGGAAAGGTTACGTTTAGGTTATAGGTTTTGGGATTTGGGAATAGTTTTAGGTTATAAGTATAGGTTTAGGTTAGGTTATAGGTTTTGGCTTTGGTTTAGGTTATAGGTTATGGGATTTGAGAATGGGTTCGGGTTAGGGATTTGAGTTTAGGTTATAAGTTAAGGTTTTAGGGATTTGAGTTTAGGTTATAGGTTTTGGTTTAGGTTATTGGTTTTGGTTTAGTTTAAGGTTTAGGTTATTGGATTTGAGAATGGGTTCGGGTTTAGGTTATAGGTTTTGGTTAAGGTTTAGATTTTTGGATTTGAGAATGTGTTCGGGTAGAGGTTATAGGTTTTGGTTTTAGTTTAGGTTTAGGTTATAGATTTTTGGATTTGAGAATGGGTTATGGTTTAGGTTTAGAAATCGGGTTCGGTTCAAGATTGGGTTTAAGTTTGGGTTTTCAAGTTAAGGTTTAGGTTTAGGTTAGGGAGTTGAGATTAGGATTAGGTGTAGGTTTAGCTTTAGGAATTGAGTTTAGGTTATAGGTTTAGGTTTTGGTTTGGTTAGGGGTTTTGATTTAGGTTATAGGTTATACGTTATAGGTTTTGGTTATAGGTTATAGGATTTGAGAATGGGTTGGTGTGGTCCCCGCAAATACAAATATAATACAAATATAAACATGGCTCATCCGAATGGCCGTGTGTCTTCCAATGTCGTCCATAGGAAATGGACAGCTTCATCATGGTCATAACAGCGGTTCCCACCTTCCAGGGACCCCCGCTCTTCCAGATAACTCCGACACACATCCGGGTCTGCTGTATTAATCTCGAGCAAATATATAAATACGGCATGTCCAAATGGCCAGGCCCCTCCAATGCCGTCCATAGGAAATGGACAGCTTCATCATAGTCATAACAACGGTTCCCACCTTCCAGGGACCCCCGCTCTTCCGGATAGCTCCGACGCACATCCGGGTCTGCTCCATTAATCTTGAGCAAATACATAAACACGGCCTGTCCAAATGGCCAGGCCCCTCCAATGTCATCCATAGGAAATGGACAACTTCATCATGATCATAACAGCGGTTCCCACCTTCCAAGGACCCCCGCTCATCCGGATAGCTCCGACGCACATCCGGGTATGCTCCATCAATTTTGAGCAAATACATAAATACGGCACATCCAAATGGCCAGGCCACTCCAATCATGTGCATTCTTGACAAGAGACATACCAGATGCTTAAATCTGAAATATGCAGCTCCAATCCTCCTACATGCAACATTCACCTGAAAGAATGCGCATAACTGTCATGCTTGAGTAATCAATACAGGAATGTACAAGTAAAACCATAAATGGCACAACGTGAACATAATCCAGGATAGAGTACTGCACACTCAAAATTCGCCGCAAGAAAGAAGAACATGATTGATTGATTGAATAAATAAAAACTAGTATATGTGCGGCAGTAATGACAAGCCAAGTACTAACCTGTATATGCGGCAGAATTTCTGTAATTTTCTTAAATATGATTTCAGATTTGATTATGCATAAATCTCTTTTATGTTTTTTCTATCCATCTTCTATTTTCTTCTTAACAAGAAAATCCATATTTACTAATATTCCCATTTTTCTATTTTTCGAAGAATGAGTTTGATTCCGAAAGCATCGGCTCCAAAGACTCATACTTTCATTCAAACCCTAACCTAAACCTAAACCCGATCCCGAACTCCGAACCACGGATGGTAGTGGTAAACAATACCATAACTCTCATGTTTTTACTTGATTGGTGAAACAAGATTGGGTGTAAATATTAGTTCCCTTGATAGGAGGAAAATCTCACATGATCCCTACCCTACAATAAGGCTATTTGGTAGACCCTAGTACAACATGACATGTGCACAAGTTAAATCATTCATATGGATGGCCATTAGGATAGCCCCACTACTCATGGTCTATCATAACAACCCTAAGGTGACCACAAGATTCTAACCTTCAAAATCCAAGTCTCTCTTTTTGTAGTTTGTTGGTTTGCCAGTTGTAGTATTCTAGGTGAACTCTAGACCTTTGAACTATACAATTCATCGATCTTTTATGGCATTGATTGGATGGAAAGAATAATTCATAGTGGCCCTTGAAAAATGGGTCACACATGAGAACCATGTAAGTCGATAATTTGATTGTCCACATATTTAAAAAGTATAATAAAGTAGAGAACTCGCCATTGCTCTCCTAGGAGCATCAACTAATTAATTACAGTTGGATGTAAACTACCATTAAGTACGAACACATTAAAGATTTACCGTGAAAAAATCAAACTGATCTGATGATCAAATCCATGCTAACTTTGCCTTCTTACTTATAAACATCCCTTTTCTAACCCATTAATTGGATGGTTAGAATTGCCCCACAACATTGACTCATTTACTTTGAAGTGGACATCAATAACTTTCAAGCTTGTCATGGATCCCAAAAATATCACCCATTTTGACTTGGGCCATCCATAGAAAGCATATTGAAAAGATCAGTGGCATAATCAACCATTGGTCACTTCCCATTGTTTGGCGCGTGCCTATCTACAAATAATCAAATGAAAGAGAGCAACTCATTCTCGAAAATTGAAAGCAATGATCCTGATAATCAGAATGGCAAACATCTCGCAAATCAAGAACTTCGGTCCGTTTATTAAAACTTTTTTTCAGTACTTAATACTGAAATAGGCCTTTTAAAGTGATTTTTCCTAATTCAAATGATTTGATAATTTTTTTTTTTTAAAAGAAAAATAGTTTTAACATATGGAAGCCAACTGCTTAGCCATATGGCCGAACCGCTCCCAAATTGGGCGGTGCATTCATCAGAGGGATGACGAATATATACAGTAGTTAAAAGGGGCAAACAAGAGGTTAACCACATTTGGGGAAGGGCGGATGGTAGAAAATATATACATATGACCAATGCGCAGTAAAAAACCCACTACACAAACTCATTGTTCTATCTTCCCAAGGGGGTTGGATCTACAGCTAATGTGTTTGCTGCTGGTTCATGCCCTCTGAGCCGTGCTTTTTGAAATCCAGTTTATTCTATTTTTCTTTTATGGCATAACAGTTACAAAAAAATTTTAAGAAAAAAAAAATTTATTGCCCCCGCTTATCACCCATTACAAACTCACATACACATATTACAAGGCTCATTACAAGCCTTTTTTATTTTTAGATCAAGCATTACAGCCCTGTTATTGCGTAATGAGGTCCCACTGTTACTTTTACGTAACCATTTTTTTATTCCTAGCTTCAAATGAGGGATTTTCGAGAGAAATCCAGTTTATTCTATTTTTCTTTGATTCAATGCAGTCAATTTTTATTACTTGGTAGCAGATGTTACGAACCTTAGCCATATTATTCACAAAAAATTCAGATTTTTCCAATTTCTAATCATGCAACATATAATTTTTTCCCTATTTTAATCATATACAAGAAGTCATGAATGAGAAAGATGTTAGTGATGAAAGTGGAAGCAGGAAACGGAAGACAACAGAAAAATGCAAGTTAAAGCAATTGATCTCCTCTATTGTGATTTTCCATGTAATTCTTAGTGTAATATTTTTTGGTAAAGTATACAATCGCAATTGCAAGCATATGCTAAATCCACTAGCCATGTAGAAAAGGCTTCAACCCTTCTGTCATTCTTCTAAGCTTTGAATGAAGGAAATAGGTGAAAAGGTGGGAAATTTTTAAGAAAAATCACAAAACAGGGTTTTGTATGCCTTACTAGCCAATACAACTATTCAATATTTAGTATGCCAATTTGACTCCTTTCTCATATTGGCCATGGTGTATATGGATACAATACACTTGTATAGCCATGGCCCATTTGAGTTCCACCAATTGGATAGCTAGAGTTGCACAGTTAGTGCCGGTTAGTGTGATTTTGAGTTATGTTGAATCACAATAGAAGCATTAGATAGGATGGATTGCCATACATGTTAGCATGAGTCCAATGGATGAATCACCATCAACTTAAAAATGGTGGTGAACTATTACCATATACTTTCCATAATTCATAGCTTCATCCCCATTTTTTTAAGATTGTTTGCCTGGATGAAGACAATATTGGAGCTGAAATGAAATACTTGGTCAAGCTTGAGATCAGCGTAGAACATTTTCCAACCGCCCCATGTGCCATCCGAACATACCCAATCACTCTCCCTTCCATTCTAGCTATGATTGGTAGATCCTTGGGCCAAAAAAAAAAAAAAAAAAAAAAAAAAAAAAGGTCCAACTTAGAAAGATCCTTATAATCAGAAATTTCATTTCCCTTTGGAAATCTGAAAAAAGATTTCATGAACAACATTAAGCTTAGCAGAAGTTGATGAAAAAAAAAAATACAAAATTCTTAATATAACTAGGCTTTATTGCTCACAATTATCATTTTTATACAAAATCAAACTCGCTTTGGACAAGTGGAAATTGGTTTACACAATTCAATCTTAATCTTTAATAGAATATTTGTGAAATGAGCATGCCATATGCCCGTGGAACTTCCAAGTACAATAAAACAAAAAAAGTCTCATATTAGTCATCTCAAACCAAATTAATCAAAACCTTCCTGAAAATTCAAGGTTACTACGCTTTACGAAGCGTGAAGTGAAATGTCAACAAATTCAGGTGTGGGAGCAGGAAAGCATCAGTTTCAAAATGTTAACAAGTATAAATAACTAGGAAGTGGGAGAGGAAGTGCAATTACAGAAGCAGCATCTGGTTAGAAGGATCATGCAACTGAGAATTTAACATAAAGATTGAAAACCAATCTCAATGCACCAAGCTAAAAGTGCATGCTTCAATCAATAGAAGGGGTTCTTCAAATACACCTTATTCCCCCGTCTTTTACAACATAGTAAATTGTTCAACATAAACTCCTTAAAGAAATATGTAATATCCATCTGATAGATTTTCTGTCTATTCTGTATGCCAAATGATATAAAGTCTAGCTATTCATGAAAAAAACTTCAAATTAATTAAGAACTTTGTCTTCTACCCAACTACAATCAGTCTACCTTCCAAGTTATAAACCTTACCACTTGCCTTATGCTTGGTATGAAATCCTCACTTGGCACAATGTTTTCTTTCATTCAGGAGGAAATTAACCTCTCATGTATTGTATTTCTTGACGAAACAAATTTCTTTGCCTTTAACCCATTTCTTGTCATCAATTGCATCTATCTTAAGTTACCAGATCACAATTATCAAACTAGACAAAAATTCACCAACTGTTGATAAGAAACATCACTAGCATTAGGAACCACAAAGTTCTATAGACCATGTCATCATAACACGTTTCGATCCACAACATGGCTCAGTAGACCAACAAAATGGTTTATTTTTTTCCAAATGATTCAATAAACTGGATCACCACACCATCAATACAAAATTCATGGAATTCAGATCCTCCAAAAACTATACATTTCCTTAGGATCGATACCTTATATCTACTCCCAACAGATAGAATCACATCTCATAACCCTTCCAAGAGCAATTAAGAGGAAGAAGATAACCACCAGTAAGCAGCACCTGCAACTGCAAAAACATGTGGACTTAGCTCACCAAATCTTGCACCTTTGCATTGCTCCATCATGTGAGCATCATATAGATGAGGCAATCTTTGAAATGGGGCCTATGTTCAATAATCCAGACCAATAGAATAAAAAGGGTTAATGAAACTAACATTCTATACTTCTGGCACTGAAAGGTTCTTCTATATAGTCCTCAATGGGTGCCAATCCACTCATTGTTCTTGTAAGAAAATGAATTACTATCATTTGAATCATAAATGAACATCATCTACAACATTAAATCTAGAAACCCAGCAGCAGCACATCGCAACAATCACAGAAGAACATGTTGCTGGCATGTCCTTACATCTGTTCCATGGTCCACAACAAGCATTGAAGTGAATGGTGACAGTAACCCCAAAAAATTCATGTCCTGATCTGTTTTTAGAAGGTCCTAAATGAACAAGGTTTTAAAAAAAAAAAAAAAAAAAAAAAAAAATTAAAAGGGACTCAAAATCAAAATGAAATCTTACCCGGTCTGCAGCTGCTTGAAGAGTAAGATGGTCCAGTGGAAGTAGGACTGTCAAAGGGCTGCATGAGGCAAAGTAAAATCAAAACTTTGAATAGGTCCAGCCTGAATAGTTCAAAATCAGGGCAGAAGCTGACCCCAGGCCTGGCCCATTGAAATCCATATCTTAATACAATCCACTGACATCACTATCATTACCTTTAGGCCCTGTTTGGGCAACGGGATTAGAAGGGATTAGGTGGGATTGGATTCATCTGGTTCCGTGCCAATTCCACTCCTTTGGAAAAGCTTGGAATTAGATTGGATGGAATTGCATTGGTCCCGTGCCAATTTCACTCAATGCTTGCAAGTTGTGTAGGTCCCACCCTGATGTGTGGGCTATATCCACACCGTCCACCCATTTTTTGAGATTATTTTAGAGCATGGGCCAAAAATCAAGTAATTCTAAAGCTCAAGTGGACCCACCACTGAAAGCAATGGGGATTGAATACTTACCGTTGAAAACTTCTTTGGGGCCACATAAGTTTTGGATCTACCTCATTTTTCCGCCCATACCATAAAATAAGGTTACAAAACAAATGAACGGTTTAGATATAATACATGTGTGTTATTTTGGTAATTTCAAATGATGGTGGGTATATCCATTCAATGTACCACCAGTATTACCAACAAAGCGAGCATTAATCTAATCCCATGGAATCAGGGGACAATCCCTGCCATGGGTAATAATGATGTTTTTTTTAATACAATCCCACCTAATCCCTTCTAATCCCGTTGCCCAAACAGGGCCTTAAATCCCATCCAATTCACCCTAATCCGTTTGAATTTGCTTGGGTTGCATCAGTACCGTCCACCTGATGAGTGGAATTGCTTGATATCACATAATGTATTGTTTGATTAACTACACATGTGCAATATTCTTGACAAGAGACGTACCATATGCTTGAATCTGAAATATGCAGCTCCAATCCTCCCACATGCAACATCCACCTGAAAGAATGCACATAATCGTCATGCTTGAGTAATCAATATAGGAATGTACAAGTAAAACCATAAAACTAGTGATACTCACTGAATTTTCAGAATCTCCTCCATAGTTGACGATATCATTCTAAAGCCCTTCTCCCTCCTCCTTTATCAGGGCTTGGGACCGGCAATGCAAGGAGTTGCATTGGCGGAGTTAAAAAAGGGCTTAGGCTCCATTTGGTTTTTTAAAAAAAAATGCTTTCATAAACACTAATGTGATGACCAAATGGAGCCTAAGACTATAAATACATTCAATTATAGAGTACAAAATTCATTCAATATTTCAAGAAAAAAAAAAAAAAAAACAAGTGCCAAGTTAGTTCTAAATTAGTTCAAAATGCACACTACATGTTCAAAATTAGTTCAAAATGCACACTACACATGTTCAATTATAGAGTACCAAATTTGTTCAAATTATTGAATTCTCAAAGCCTCTTTCCCCCATTGCACAAATGATCCCAGCATCGACCTCTCCAAGTGTAGATGCGAACCCATCTTCTTTCCACAAAGGAGCGTGAGGTTGTACAACCTCAGTCAAGATAACAACAAAAGCTCCATCCTCCAACGGTTCGCAATGGACAGTTGCATTTGGATTAACTTCGTGTACTTTACCACGAGCGACTACACCACGTTTTCCAAAACCAAGCAAGTCGCATCTCTTACCGATATATATAATATCCGGCTACATTTACACATAAAATGGCATTGGTATTGTTAGCGCTTATAATATAATTGTAAGCTCAATACAGTAAAAAAATATATTTATACTTGCATACCGACGATGCCTGAGTAGATTTAACGACTGTTGGTGATGAGAGATTTTGAGAAGACTCTCTCCCTTTCTGCATATCCACCAATGTTTTCTTCATCTCAACTATATCTTGAGTCACATCATCTAATTTTTTCTTCACCTGAGTTAACTCTTGAACTACGCCCTCTTTTTCTTTTGTCACATTCTCTACCTTTGAACGAGCAGGGGCTGACTTCTTCAGTCCTACCTTGCTTATTGAGCAACCTAGACCCCGCATTCGCCCTTTTTGTCAAAGACCAAACCAACTCAAAACATTGTAAATCAAGTTATTAAAATATTCATAATTACCATAAAACTTAAGTAATTTTTAAATTTTATTATTACCTCTGTAAGGGCATCATCCATGCCGGTCATCCTAGAAGCAGGATTGCTACTAGAGAGCTCCTCTAGTTTTTCCTGTGAAAAATACAAATGAATGCAATATAATTCAAAGTTATACATAGGCTTTTCATAAGGGTACTAGTTAGTGGTACGAGGGATGCACTTACAGCAAGGTCAGGATACTGGACAACTTTGTCCTTTCTTGTATGGGCTCTTAAGAAGACTTCACATCTACTTATCTCGGCATCAGACGTAAGATTCTTCTCCTTCGCCTTTAGGACATTACATATCATTGAAATACATATCATTAATAAATTTAGATGAATGATAATTCAAATTTAAATTCAATTTTAAACTATAATATCTATTTTTAAATACATACCATCTTATGGCGAGTAATAGCCATGCTGTGCCTCCCAAGACACGCAGGTCCTTTTAGCTTGTCCCGATTGATTTTATTCCTTACGCTTACCTGCTTGAATTCCTCGGTGGTGCGTTGATTCACGAAGACCCTCCACTCCTCCATAGGATACCTGGGCGGGACCATCTCTCACAGCAATAGGATCCTTGTCTTTAATATATGTTGCAGTCAATCTTCTCTTGTAATTCTTCCACGCTTCATTGATGTGTTTTATAACGTACTCAAGACTTGCATCTCAACTTTGACCCTCAAACTCATAAAACTGTGACAGTCTTTCTGTGACCATACGAATTTGTTCATGAGGCACCCGGCGAAAGTCCTGGTATATGATTGGGATATGAGAACGGGTGAGGACACCGACATGCGATGCAAAGTCTTTATGATCGGAACAATCCTCATTCGGTTGCCCGAATTCATTTGTCTTTAGGACTTTTTCCTATCAGGTTGTACAAGTAAAAAGAGACCCCCCTAGTAATGCCTCTCTTTCTAGATGAAGAAGAAGCTGACACAATTACATAAAAAGAATAATAGTTATATATACACATAATTGATTAACGCCAATATATAAGAA
This sequence comes from Magnolia changhungtana, assembly GCA_030180095.1. NCBI lineage: Eukaryota > Viridiplantae > Streptophyta > Magnoliopsida > Magnoliales > Magnoliaceae > Magnolia > Magnolia changhungtana. Next base: position 203,240 of record JASAUF010000241.1, on the reverse strand, counting down.
AAAAGAAATTTACAAATATAATTAAGGAGAAGTATCTTATTACGTTTGGTGTTGCTTGAATTTGTACTCTCGAACCATGCACACCCAATAATTCGGTTATGAATCCATGTGCCTATTTCTTCGCTAATATGAAAAGAAAAGAAAAAAAAAAAAAAAAAGCTAATGGTTAAGAAATAATTTAGATCACGAGATAAAGTACAAAAAATTCACATATATTATCCAAACCTTGATTAGATTTCCTCCAATAAATATCATTTTGTTACATGCTTAGAAAATACAAACAAATCAAGAAATTCTCTTTGATCGTTTTCTTTTCTTTGTTTTCTCGACCACAACACTAACGTCTTGATTCATCGAATATCAACTCATCAACCATTGCTAATGAGGTAAGATCAGTCCCAGATCGGCATTGCTTACATGACCTCTAATCGTTCGATAGAACGATGTCTCTTCTTTGACAAAAAAAATTTTGGGAACCTCCAAGACGACATGCCAACAAGATTTTTGGATCTCTCGAGTAGAAAACTTGCGTGGCATGCTCTGCAAGAATGAAAGGCTCGTCACCGACTTTGTCCGAATCAGAAAGACTAGACAAATTTACTAATCTCAAATTCGCCGACATCAAAAGAAACACCATGATGTGTCACTTTCACCCAATCACACTTAAATAGGACGGGATTGTACCCTGTTCGGTATTCCAATTGGATAATTTTACAAAGGATTCCATAGTAAGGTTGATTTTCATCCACTATATTGATATCCTTAGCACTTGATTGGAAGGTTGTCATACCTTCCGTCCTAACCCCACTGTTTTGGTTCGTTTTATTCTCCTCATAGTCCTTAGTGACAAATAGGAAACCATTAATACAATACTTATTGTATTCAATAGAAAAAGCTAGAGGTCCTCTCACTACATCTTTAAATTCATTATCGTCAGATTCAATGAACTCTGGTTACCTCTTCAACCAAGATATGAATTCGTCCTCGCTAAGCACCCTGTTGGTCCTCTTATAGCATCGTCCGCAAGAAGAAATCTTTGTGCTTCTGCATACGATATTCAATAACATTGTTATATTGAAATCGCATAAAGTAAGGAAGATATATATATATATATATATATATATATATATATATATATATATATATATATATACAAACACATATACGAGCTTATTGTACATACCCTTCCCACTTGTCGTAGCTGGGATGACTCTTCAGTACCCATGTACGAGATTGTTTTATTCAATACCTGCTAGGATAACACTTTGAGCCGAACCTACTGGACCAACGTCGTCATCATTAGGGTCATCATCAATGATATCTTCCAACTTACGTAGTCCTGGAATGAATCCGTTAAACCGTTTTTCCAGCCTTTCCAATAGGCATGTTTTCTGTTTTCCTTTATATTGGTTGCAGAATATAACCGTCTCCTCTTGGATGTACTGCTCTGCAATACAACCCTCAGGTCGTGTCTTGTTACGGACATAGGCCTTGAATGTCTTCATGAACCTGACAAAGTTAATAAGACATTATATATACATGCAAATGTAGATGTTAAGCCGATTTATTCTTACTAAGCTCACAGCGTACCTTTCGAATGGATACATCCATCAATAGTATACAGGACCACATATGCGAGCCTCGTAAGCCAAATGGATCGACAAATGCATCATAATGACAAATATCGATGGCGGGCATATAGTTTCAAGCTGACATAGCGTCCTAGCCATGCCCCTCTCGAGAGTAAGGAGTGTTTAAAGGTCTACGGTTGTCGAGCACAAGGCATTAAAAAAAGTGCAAAAGCTTGTAATTATAGGACGAATGACCTTCCTATCCTCGAATGCATGCTGGATGAGAACTGGGAGCGTATGTTGCATCAACACATGATACGAATGAGACTTCATTCCCTTTAAATCCAAGCAATCTTCCTTTACGATGGTCCTCCAATTTGCACTAAAATCGATAGAACACGCAGCTCATGCAAAGTCTGGATGAAAAGTTTTTTCTCTTCTTTTCTTAGACAGAAGGACCTTGTTTCTCAATCACCTTACCATTGTTCTTTTTCACCATGACGCTTCTTAATTCCCAATTGTTTCAGATCCTCGTGTGCATTAGCATCATCCTTGGTTTTGCCAGCGTGTTCAACATCAAGGCAACTAGGATTTCACATATATTTTCTCAATATGCATGACATCAAGGTTGTGACGCACGGAATATCTTTCCAATACTCAGATTAAATAATATAGACCGCTTGAAGAACCACGGTGATTCAACATCATCCGCCATTCTTGTCGACCTCCTTCAATACCCCTTATATTACTCTTCCCGGTCTTCCTCCCACTTGCGCATATTCAAGTTCGCGGTTTGTCTTTTGACCTCAATCCCATCCAGACGGATCGGTTGACGCAGATCTCCACCTTCTTGTTGAACGTGCAAAGACTTGTGTCCTTCCTAGCCTGTTTCGACATTGGCAACCATCGTCTGTGGCCCATATAAACATGTTTCTTTCCATATTGGAGTCGTAGAGAATCGTGTTAGGACCACATACGGACAACCATATTTACCCTTTGTCCTACAACCGAAACGTTACCATATCTTTGGAAAGTCATGGATTGTCCAAAGCGAATCCACGCATGTTGAATTTGTTTTCATGGTATGCATCGAACGTCGTAACCCCTTCTCGCCATAACTTTTGCAGTTCATCAATCAATGGCTGTAAATAAACGTCAATATCCTTTCCCGGTTGTCGCGGTCCCTCAATGAGCAAAGTCAACATAGTAAACTGAGGTTTCATGCAAAGCTTTGTACGTCACACACATAATGGGCCATGAACTATGTGACATACTGAAAGTGCCAAATGGGTTAAACCCATCTGTAGCCAAACCCAATCGAACATTGCGAGGCTCAGCTGAAAAATCTGTATACTTGTCATCAAGATTCTTCCATGCAATAGAATCAGCCGGATGCTCCATCTTTCCATGTTGAAATTTCCTGGTTGAGTGCCAAGATATTTCTTTCGCCAACCATTGCACACTGAACATTCTTTGTAGCCTTGGTGTTAATGGAAAATACCTTAACACCTTCCTAGGTATTCGAGATTGTTTTTCTCATAATCCATTTCAGCTTGTACCTAGAAGTTTTACAATTTGGACAAATGGTTTTCATCTCGTTCTCTCTCCAATATAAGATGCAGTCATTTGGACAAGCATGGATTTTCACATAATCAAGACCCAACTTTGTAATGATCTTCTTCGCTTGGTAGGTATTAGTTGGGGCCTTGTTACCGTAAGGCAACACCTTCTTCAAAGAGTTGAAGGAGCTCAGAAAGCTTTTTCACTCCATCCATGATTCACCTTTAATTTGAAAAGTCAGTACAATGAAAGTCAAGACGGTGAAATCTTGGGCCCTGTGGTATAGCTTAGTCATTGGTCTCGCAGATTTGCTTCAAACTCATTAGTTTCATTTTCTCCAAAGACGGCTTCAACTATAGGGGTCACATTGGGCTCATCCTGTACAACTTCATCTAGGTTATTACCACCAAGTTCTTGAACGATCGCGTTGTGAACCTCGTTTAAGTTCGGGATACTATGGTATTGTTGGGAACTTGATTCACGTACAGTACACTTAGGTGATACATGCTCCCCATGCATGTTTCAAACCCTATAGCTTGGGTCGAATCCATTTTTCATTAGATGTATTTCCATATCATCATAAGAAACCGAAAAACGTGCACATCTACAAGTGGTGCATGGACAAGGAACGGATTCTCTACCAGGAAGGTTTTCTTGTGCAAACTTTGAAAAACTTCTGATTCCATAAAGAAAACGTGGGTCTGGGAAACTTAGTGTCATCCACTCCCTATTCATTACAGCCGGATCTCGATTAAACAAGGGGTCCATTTTCAACCTGCACCTATAAGAAAATTAAAGTTGGAAATACCTATCTCATGCACCAAAAACCTCAAAAGTTAGGGATTCGAGAAGTGCTATCAGATGATTGAACCCATACAGATATTATCTACCAAATACAATGTATTAAGAAGTTTGCAATCATTGTATTTTTACAACAAATTAATAATGTTGCTAACATTTTGCTTTCTACCCAATGTGGTTTCGTGAAACCACTACAATGAGATATTTCATAAAAAGTTTGAAGAAAGATACTTTCGCTTTAAGATGGTTAAGAAAACAAATACAAAGAATAACGACACATTCAACTAGAAAAGGCTAAAGATTGGATGGTTTGGATCATCCAATCTTGAGGAGTTTTTTAAAATATGCAAGTGTTCCATACAAAATGTGGTCCACTAAATCAAAGGCTGCATTAGTAAACCATGGGCCGGGACTTGAGGTTGGTCTCGACCTGGATTTTGACTGTTTTGGGCCCGGCCGCAGGCCGTTTCTATTTAAAATTCTGATTTTCCAGGCCCATTGACACCCTTAGCGTAGTTACACAAGTGTAGGTGGAGGTGTTGTTATATATATATGCTCACACACAACTAGTTGGACATTGCATTTTCATCCAACTAGCAATGCATTTAATGAAACAAGTCCCTCTTAATTGATGCAAGTAAATGCTTCCCACCGCATGCTAATTTCATTTTGGCATGGAAAAGGGGCCACGGCTTGGAAGGGCCCCATCGCTGTGTTAATGTAAAATCAACCCCAACCATCAGGTATGTCACCCCATGTTAGATAAAGGTCTCAATTCTCATCTCCATCCTTAGTTCAGGTCAACCACACTAGTGGAAACAATGTACGTGAAAAGGTTAACCCACTAAACTATTTCCCATGGTGTGGGTCACATGGATCATATATGGGCCTGATTTTTGGGACCCAAGCTTACTTTTGGTGTGACATCTAATGGTTAGAATGGATTTCAGAGTTTCGTCATGATATGCCCAATAAAAATCGTGGGACGGATGTCTCCCTCCTAATTGTTCCCATTGGTGTGGCCCATATGAATCACCGGTTAGCTTTGATTTATTGGTTCTAGGTTTATCACTGGATTACACATCTAATGGGCGGAGTGGATCTCACATACATGTCAGAGTGGGCCCATAAAAATCAGAGATGGGAGTCCGTGTGGTTCCTTTTCCCAAAACGCTACTGGTTGGCGTAATTTAATATGATAATTAAGGCTCATAATGCTTGGAAGAGAAGTGGGGTTATTTTGGTAATTAATCCTCGTAATGCCAGCAGATGAGTGATTTAAACGAACTTTGGCAAAGAGTGGCCCGTTCGGGTCAGCCCACCACGGTGTTAGTTTTAAATCACGGGTGGGCTTAAATTTTGTCTTCTATACCCAACATAAGATTACACATCTAATGGTTGGAGTGGATCACACATACACATCAAGGTGAGTCCCATAAAACTAAAAATAATAATAACAATAATAATAATAATAAATCAAAATAGAGCGTATGGTGAAATTCTTTTTTCCATTAAAAAAAAAAAAAGTCTAAGTTTGTCGGGTTGGAGTACCGTTTTGTGTCCAGCAGACGTACGTATCATCCAACCTTTTGCTTAAAAATGACATCCAATCCGTCTAATAGGTTGACCCATCACAAGCATTACTTTTTTTAAACACCACAATGACCAAATATACAAGTCAGTTGACCAAACACAATTTGGTTAATATTAATGGTGGGACTTTCTATCTTAACTACTTACCATGGTTTAGCCCAATCTAGTGTTGAATCTACCTTAATTGTAAGTCCATGTACAAACACAAGGTGGCCCACATGATAGACGGGGTGGATCTACTCCACATAAACTCTTTCCTTCTACATCTAGGAAAACAATGCCGCGTTACCCTTAGGAAGGTCAGGCAAACTTTATGCTAAATATTTGGAAAGATGATACATGCGAAGGGAGAGTAAATATATGATGGGCTACACACCTATTATAGATTTGGACCATCCAACTCAAAATCAGATCTGTGCATTAGATAAATTACATGTAAACATGCCAAGGACAATCTTTTTTTTTTTTTTTTTTGATCTTATGATCAATCATGTCAAATACTTATGGAAAGTGTTAGTTGTTAATAAAACTCGTCCAACGATCCAGTTTAACAAGCATACGTACTTTTCTTACAAGTGTTGTTTCTTTGTTTTTGTTACATAACTTTTCTTAGTGGGTCTTAACTGATGAATGGCCTAGATCTTTGACACACATGTTACTTTACGTAACTATGACATGCATTCTAAAACCTATCATATGTAAGCGTATGTATTATATAAAAGAGTGAATTTTCTCATTAAATGCAAAGCTAGTTGGACGAAAATGCAATGTCCAACTAGTTGTGTGTGAGCATTACTCTATATATATATATATATATATATATATATATATATATATATATATATATATATATATATATATATATATATATATATATATATATAGAGAGAGAGAGAGAGAGAGAGAGATGCCCACACACAACTAGTTGGACCGTGAGTTTTGGTCCAACTAGCTAGGCATTTAATGAAAAAAATTCCCTATATGGGATTTTAGAATGCATGTAGTAAATGGCATATTTGTTAAGATCTAAGCTATTCATTAGCCTTTTTTTTTTAACACACGCACGCATGCCCCCCACACACTCACACGATGGTGGAATTTCACCACCCATGGGTACCCAAACCCTTCCACCGGTGCAAGAGCAAGGACATGGCCATTTAATTAATTTATTTTTTTAACCGATTTTCAAAGTAGAAATACAGTAGGATTATAAAACAGCTAAAAGGAAATAATTATCTATTTACAAAGTAATTACAGGATTGAGGGTAAACTGAGCCCGACCCAACAACAAGAGGACCCAACCTGGGACCCAAACCAACCCGAAATCCTCCATACCCAACCCAAATACATGACATTGTTTCCAACCCAACCTGACGTCATATCAGGTCAGTGTTTTCCAACCCAAATCTGACCCAAGAACCTTGACAACCCAACCCAATCTGAATTTGGGTTGGGTCAATCGACAAACCCAAGTAGCACCCTAGTTTTGGTGAGTCAGAAAGGCAATGTTATGCAATTCATCTCCAAGTTTTGTGCTAGAGGCAGACTATTGAAGGAGTTGAGAGCTTCTTTTATTGCGCTTATCTCAATGAAGGCAATGGAGGAGGACCTAAGGTACTTTTCAAAGAAATTTCAAATTTCATACAAAATCTTGGTGAAGGTTCTTTCCATTAGGATAGTGGTGTTGGGCAGCATTATTTGTAAATCTCAAGCAGCATTTTTTCATGGCAAGCAAATATTGTATGGGGCCCTTATTGCTCATGAATGTATTGACTCAAAATACAAATAGGACACTGCTGGGGTAATCTGTAGTCTGAACTTGAAAAAATTGTACAATTATGTAGACTAGGACTTCTTCAGCTATTTGATTTGCAAAATGCATTTGGTTTCAGATGGTGGGTAGTGGATGGTTGAGTGAGTGGCTCCTTTTGTGGTGATTGTTGAAGTGCTAAGCAGAATGATCGATTAGGCGGTTCAAAGAGGTCAATTCAATGGGTTCAAGATTGGTTAGATTGGCATCTGGCCTGCCTTCAATATACCAATGACAGTTTGTTATTTTGTGTGGCCCACCACGTAGATGGACAATGCCAAAAATCTCATCACTACGACAATCTTAACCTTCACGATTTGCAGCTCACATGAACATTTAAGAAGAGAAACATGACATCGATCCACATTCAACTATAAAGGGTCCCCAGATTGGTCACTAGGATCTTCCAAAATTCTAATCTAGGAGCATTTTGGGGCATGGTCCATCCAAGGTGGGACGCAACATACCGACGATGTGGATTACAGAACCATTGACTCTGCAGTCAGAATTGAAAATCCATGCATACTGAAAAAAAAAACCCATACAAAATATAATCTTAAAAAAAAACATCATAAAAATGAATAAAACTCATCCAACGATCATGACAAATACAATAAGGAAATATAAATAAATAAATATGCTGAAAAAGCATGATGTATGTGTGTATGTATGCATGCATGTATGTATGTATGCGTGTGAGTGGCTGGCGGCTCAGTGAGTGATGTATCAGCAAGGGTGCACATCGAGTTGAACCGAGTCAAGCTGGCGGCTCAGCCACTAGCTGACCTCAACTCGAGCTCGTCTCGGCTTGGTTTGGTCAGGGCCTGTTTGGCCAGGCAAGGTGGATTGTATTAGGTTGTATTAGGGTGGATTGGAAGGAGCAATCCCGGGATTTGGCCGGGCGTGCCAAACAGGTGAGAAGTTGGATATAAGCAATCCCATGGGATTGCCAGCAATCCGACATCACCATCATTACCTTGAAATCCACCCAATCCCTCCTAATCCTATCTTTTTGCCGGGACATGTTTGGTTAGACGAGCAATCCCAGGATTGGCTGGTGTAATCCCGGGATTGGCCAAGCGAGCCAAACATACTCGGTGGTGAGTTCCCTGGATATATATAGCAATCCCATTGGATTGGCACCAATCCACTGACAGAGCCATCATTACTTGCCATCCACCCTAATACAATCCAATCTCATGGGATTGGCCCGTCCAAACACGCCTCAAAGAACTCTGGTGAGTTTGAGCCAAGATCAAGTCGAGTTCGCCATTGAGGCATTTTTACAAACACCTGGACTACAACTTCAAAATCTCACTATAAGTAAAATAAAAGCAATGGTTTTACATTACAAATATTTTATCAAACACCTTCTATGCAACATAAAAACTAAGAAAAGAAGAGTATTTGTTTCATGTACATACTTTCCTTGCCACCAGCCACACTTGGTGAGCAACATCAATAGTGTGGTAACCGAGTCACCGAAAACCCTCAACTGATTTCGAAAACAGAGAGAGAGAGAGAGAGAGAGAGAGACACCTTCAAACCAGTTGAGACCTTCCCAGAGAAAACTCTCGACGGATCTCGGTGAAAGTGGGTTTTGAAAACGGAGATGGGTTCGGAAACAGAGAGAGGGGAATGCGGCCGAGAGACGGGGAGAGGGTGAGGGAGAGCGGGAGATTGAGAGATGGCGAGGGAGAGGCTGAAAGTGCGAGAGAGAGAGAGAGAGAGAGAGAGAGAGAGAGAGAGAGAGAGAAATGGAAATGAAAATCTGGTTTTCTTTGGAGGTGCTGCGAAGGGAGAAATGGAGCCACTGTCTTATTTGTGGGTGGAGCGCGTGACGGACGGGCGGTTTGGGTTTTTAAACGTGGGGCCCACCATGATGTATGTTATTAATCCACTCAGTCAATAATTTTAAAATATTATTTTAAGGGATGTTGCAAAAAATGAGTCAGATCAGATTTGTAAGAAAACCACACAAAAAATTAACAATGGAAATTTAATTATTATGATTTCTTATTGTGTGGTCCACTTATACGTTTAATCTACAAACTTTTTTTCCTAATCCACTCAAATTAAATATCCGAATTTATAGACGGCTTAGATCAAACACATATATTTCACTGAGCCCCATGGAGCCCCTTAAGCACCATGGACAGGAATGAGGAGGAAGGATTTAGCTACGGATCAATTACGCTTTTAGCTACGGTTTATATCCGTAGCTAAATTGCTACGGATTAAATCTGTAGCTAAAGGCCTTCACATTCCATAGCCTTTGCTCGATTTTTTGGTAGTGTTAAAGGACGGTCATGAACCGTCATTTCTATTGACATTTAAAGGACAGTTATGGACCATCTGTAGAGAAGGACAGTCATGGACCGTCCTTAAAAAGGAATGTTATGAGCAGTCTCTTATGAGCTTAAAAGGACGGTCATGGACTGTCCTTAAAAAGGACTGTTATGAGCTGTCTCTGATGAACCTTAAAAGGACAGTCATGGACTATCTTAGATTTGAATATTTAGAAAAATATGGACGGCCTAAAGCCGTTAGAAATTTTCTTACATTAAAAATTTTAAAAAAAAAATAAATAAAAAAAAATAAAAAATCAACAATAATTTTCTTTTCGTGTCTTTCATCTAATAAAAAAATATTCAACCAACAAAACATTATAATTCAAAATCATGAAGAATTGCAGAAACTTCATTCACTTTTTTTTTTTTTCCAAAAAAGTGGGCACACTTTTTTTAAAATAAAACTGATCATTAAAATAAAACTAATGTAAGCAAATAATGTAAAAAAAAAAAAGTGTTTCAATTCAAGTTAATAGAAACAATAACAAAAATTAAAGCTTTGAAAAAAAGGGGCATGTGTTAAAGGGATACATCCTTGATTCTCATGCATGAGAGTCCAATGATGATGAGAACAAGAATCACAGCACAAGAGCCCATAAATACATCAATGTTATCCTTCAAATGAATGGGATAGTATTAGATGTTAATGCACTTGATGAGATTGCACATAAAGTTCCGATTTAGAGTTATAGTTTAGTAAAGGTTTGCAGTGCCATGCATGGATGATAAGGAAGCTTAAAAGAACTCAAAAATTAAGCCCTTTTCTTTTCCTTTGCAACAGATTATGTACAACCTTATTGAAATTAAGCAATGAATTAAAAGAGTTTGAAAAAATATAGAAACAACAATATTCATTTAATGAGATGACTTTCACGGTCTACAAACTTCTAGTATAATGACATTATAAAATCAAGTAGCATAAAATAAAAGGCCACTTATTAGGTAGAAATTATTATTAGTTGTTTTTAGAAAGGTGAGATTAGGCCACTTATAATTATATTAACATGATAAAATGTTGTACGTGAGCAGACACCACAAAATAAACAATCCTATGGAAAAAAACAAATGAAAAGAGAGAACATATGACAAGTGATCCTTATCTCCTTTGATGGATTCAAGCTGCATGTGCCCTACCCAGCTTCCTATAAGGAGAAGTTATATGAGTCTTGGAATAATGTTAGTGACAAATCCACCTTATCTACTAATATTATCATATTGTGTTAGGACATGACTTTAAAAATGAGATAAATCCAAATCTCAAATAATCTATGCTATAAGAGATAGTGGAGATGAAAATAGATGCATTGTGATGCTTGAGTTCAGTATGCTTGCCAACAAGGCAAGATTTTATTGTTTGTTGCCATGTGATTGGGCTACATTATTACATCAATCGGGTTTGAATTCAGGATCGGGTTTAGGTTTGGGTTTTCAAGTTTAGGTTTAGGTTTAGGTTAGGAAGTTGAGATTAGTATTAGGTGTAGGTCTAAGTTTAGGGATTTGAGAATACATTTAGGTTTTAGGTTTAGGTTTAGGTTTTAGGTTTAGGTTATAGGTTTTGGTTTAGGTTTAGGTTTAGGTTATAGGTTTAGGTTATAGGTTATAGTATATAGGTAATAGCTTTAGGGAATTGAGAATAGGTTAAGGTTTAGGTTTAGGAAATCGGGTTCAGGTTCGGGATCGGGTTTAGGTTTGGGTTTTGAAGTTTAGATTTAAGTTTAGGCTAGGGAGTTGAGATTAGGATTAGGTGTAGGTTTAGGTTTAGGGATTTGAGAATACATTTAGGTTTTAGATTTAGGTTTAGGTTTAGGTTATAAGTGTAGGTTATAGGTTTAGGTTTAGGTTAGGTTATAGTTTAAGGTTTAGATAATTGAGTTTAGGTTATAGGTTATACGTTATAGGTTATAGGTTATAGGTTTAGGTTTCGCTTAAGGTTTAGGTTTAGGTTATAGGTTTTGGGATTTGAGAATAGGTTTAAATTATAAGTATACGCTTAGATTAATGTTGTAGGTTATAAGTTTATGTTAATGTTGTAGGTTATAGGTTTAGGTTTAGGATTTGAGAATACATTTAGGTTTTGGTTTAGGTTTAGGTTTAGGTCATAAGTGTAGGTTATAAGTTTAGGTTTAAGTTAGGTTATAGGTTAAGGTTTAGAGAATTGAGTTCAAGTTATAGGTTATAGGTTTAGGTTATAGGTTAAGGTTAAGGTTTAGGTTATAAATTTTGGGATTTGAGAATAGGTTTAGGTTATAAGTATAGGTTTTATGTTAATGTTGTAGGTTATAGATTTAGGTTATAAGTTTATGTTAATGTTTTAGGTTATAGGTTTAGGTTTAGGTTTAGATATTTGAGAATATATTTAGGTTTTAGGTTTAGGTTTTCCGTTTAGGCTAAGGTTACAGGTTTAGGTTATAGGTTTAGGTTTAGGTTATAAGTGTAGGTTATAGGTTTAGGTTTAGGTTACGTTATAGGTTAAGGATTAGGTTTAGGAAATCTGGTTTGGGTTCGGGTTTAGGTTTGGGTTTTCAAGTTTAGGTTCGTGTTAAGGAGTTGTGATTAGGATTAGGTGTAGGTTTAGGTTTAGGATTTAAGAATACATTTAGGTTTTAGGTTTAGGTTAAGGTTATAGGTTGTAGGTTTAGGTTTAGGTTTAAGTAATAGGTTATAGCTTTAGGGGAAGTGAGAATAGGTTAAGGTTTACGTTTAGGAAATCGTGTTCGGGTTTGGGATCGGGTTTGGGATCGGGTTTAGGTTTGGGTTTAGGTTTTAGGTTTTAGGTTATAGATTTAGGTTATAGATTAAGGTTTAGGTTTAGGTTATAGGTTATAGGTAATTTGGGTTTAGGTTATAGGTTATAGGTTTAGGTTAAGGTTATAGGTTTAGGTTTGGGTGTAGGTTATAAGTTACTGTTTAGGTTATAGGTTAAAGGTTTAGGTTTAGGTTATAGGTTTAGGGATTTGAGAATAAGTTTAGGTTATAGGTTTAGGTTTAGGTAATTGAGAAAAGGCTTAGGTTATATGTTTAGGTTTAAGTTTAGGTTAGGTTATAGGTTATAGGTTTAGGTTAAGGTTAAGGTTATAGGTTTAGGTTTAGGTTACGTTATAGATTTAGGTTTATGTTTAGGTTTAGGTTTAGGAATTCGAGTTCCGGTTCAGGTTTTAAAAAATAAAAATAAAAATAAAAAAAAACGGGCTTCATGTCTATATTCATTAATCATAAAATTTACAGCCCTTCGGGTGTGACCCAGCAAAAAGATCAGGGCTAGACCTATCGTGATAGAAAAGAAAACAAACACCAAAAAAACCGGATATAGACGACCAGCTCTTCCAGGCACTAGAATTTCCTGATCGCCCCTAAACCCAGCTTGTCTAGAAAGATCAAACCCCTAGTCCTAGGCGGGAGGCTCTGATTTCTGTCAAAGATCATGCCACATTGATCCGCGCTTCCCCAACGGGCCAACGAGTCAACGGGCGCATTTTCTTCTCTGAATATGTGGTTAACCTCAACCTCTGCAGTCATCATCAGCGCTTTGATCCTAGAGATCCACGCTTTCCATTTCCAACTAGGGCTCGCCTTGCCCGAAATGAGGTTAATCACTAGCTGAGAATCCGACTCAAGAACCACCTTATTCATTCCTCTGGACAGAAAAAGAAAAAGGCCATCGTATATGGCCCGAAGTTCCGCATGCACATTTGATCCATGCCCATAACCAGCTGCAAAAGCAAAAAGAAAATTGCCTCTCTCACCTCTGCAAATACCCCCACCACCCGATAAACCAGGATTCCCCAAGGCCGAACCATCGACATTTATTTTGACACAGCCCTGTGTGGGTCTGATCCATCGCACTATTTGGGCAGGAGGAGAGTTCTTCCTATAGAACGGGTATCCAGAAAGAGAAGGGCGCTGGGACGTACCTATTGTCGTTGTCGAATTCTGAACAGAGAAAGGAGGGTGAGACAAGGTTGACCTGTGCAACGTCTAAGGGAAAAATCTGGCAGGAAGATTTTCTTTCCGACAAATAAAAGACTCAATTTTGTGAAGGACAGGGGAGGCACCATCATACTTAGCCCTGTTTCTGGCAATCCTAATCTCTCACAAGATGAAGCAAGGGAGGAGTTTCTAAATTTTGGAATCGTCCCTCCTATCCACAGGGCATGTCCACCATTGCTGAAGCCTCTGTTCCACCGATAAGGCACACAGCAGATGAATACCCAGGAGCACGGCAAAACGGTTCCAAATTGTTGAGGCAAGGTCCCCTTCAATGAACAAATGCAATAAAGATTCCGAGTCATGACTTGGACGGTCTGAAGGCGGAGTAATATCGCAGCAGAAACATTTAGAAGCCAGGTGGATTCCTTCTCTTTGAACTGCAACGTTGACTGGGATAGCTTTAATCAGAATTTTCCAAACAAGCTGCGATGACTTTGGGGGAATATCCTTGTGCCAGATTTTCTTGGCCCACTCTACTAGGGTAAAGCAATCTCTATTTAGGTTCTAAGCAGAGTGGGCTAAGTTATATGTTTAAGTTAAGTGAATTAATTTAAGGTTATAGGTTTAGGTTTAGGTTTAGGTTAAGGTTATAGGTTTAGGTTTACGATAAGGGTTTAGGGATTCAGATTCGAGTTCGGGTTCGGGATCGGGTTTAGGTTTGGGTTTTCAAGTTTAGGTTTAGGTTAGGGAGTTGAGATTAGGATTAGGTGTAGGTTTAGGTTTAGGGATTTGAGAATACATTTAGGTTTTAGGTTTAGGTTTTTGAGTTTAGGTTAAGGTTTTAGGTTTAGGTTATAGGTTTAGGTTTAGGTTTAGGTTATAGGTTATAGCTTTTAGGGAATCGAGAATTGGTTAAGGTTTAGGTTTAAGAAATCGGTTCAAGTTTGGGATGGGGTTTAGGTTTGGGTTTAGGTTTTAGGTTATAGGTTATAGGTTTAGGTTATAGGTTAAGGTTTAGGTTTAGTTATAGGTTATAGGTTATAGGTTAAAGGTTTAGGTTTAGGTTATAGGTTAAAGGTTTAGGTTTAGGTTATAGGTTAGGGATCCGAGAATAGGTTTAGGTTATAGGTTATAGGTTAAAGGTTTAGGTTTAGTGGATTTGAGAATAGGTTTAGGTTATAGGTTTAGGTTTAGGATTTGAGAATAGGTTTAGGTTTAGGTTTAGGTTATAGGTTAGGGATTTGAGAATAAGTTTAGGTTATAGGTTTAGGTTTAAGTTTAGGTTATAGCTTTAGGGAATTGAGAATAGGTTACGGTTTAAGTTTAAGAAATCGGGTTTGGGTTCTGGATCGAGCTTAGGTTTGGGTTTTCAAGTTTAGGTTTAGGTTTAGGTTAGGGAGTTGAGATTAGGATTAGGTGTAGGTTTGGGTTTAGGAATTTGAGAATACATTTAGGTTTTAGGTTTACGTTTAAGTTTTAGGTTTTAGGTTAAGGTTTAGATTTTAGGTTTAGGTTTATGTTAGGTTTTTAGGTTATAAGTTTAGGTTATAGGTTTTGGTTTAGGTTAAGGTTATAGGTTTTGGTTTAGGTTAAGGTTTAGGTTTAGGTTTAGGTTATAAGCTATAGCTTTAGAGAATGAGAATAGGTTAAGGTTTAGGTTTAGGAAATCGGGTTCGGGTTTGGGATCGGGTTTAGGTTTGGGTTTTTAAGTTTAGGTTTGGGTTTTCAAGTTTAAGTTTAGGTTTATGTTAGGGAGTTGAGATTAGGATTAGATGTATGTTTAGGTTTAGGGATTTGATATTATGTTTAGGCTTTAGGTTTAGGTTTAGGTTTTAGGTTTAGGTTATAGGTTATAGGTGATACCTTTAGGGAA
Organism: Magnolia changhungtana; assembly: GCA_030180095.1. Classification (NCBI taxonomy): domain Eukaryota; kingdom Viridiplantae; phylum Streptophyta; class Magnoliopsida; order Magnoliales; family Magnoliaceae; genus Magnolia; species Magnolia changhungtana. The sequence continues at coordinate 187,754 of JASAUF010000241.1, read as the reverse complement.
TGAGAATAGGTTAAGGTTTAAGTTTAGAAATCGGGTTGGGGTTCGAGATCGGGTTTAGGTTTGGGTTTTCAAGTTTAGGTTTAGATTTAGGTTAGGGAGTTGAGATTAGAATTAGGTGTAGGTTTAGGTTTAGGAATTTAAGATTACATTTAGGTTTTAGGTTTAGGTTTAGGTTTTAGGTTTAGGTTATAGCTTATAGTTTTAGGAATTGAGAATTGGTTAAGGTTTAAGTTTAGGAAATCGTGTTCGAGATTGGGTTTGTGTTTGGGTTTTCAAGTTTAGGTTCGATTTAGGTTAGGGAGTTGAGATTAGGATTAGGTGTAGATTTAGGTTTAGGGATTTAAGAATATATTTAGGTTTTAGATTTGGGTTTAAGTTTTAGGTTTAGGTTATAGGTTATAGCTTTAGGGAATTGAGAATAGGTTAAGGTTTAGGTTTAAGTCGGGTTCGAGTTCGGGATCGGGTTTAGGTTTAGGTTTTCAAGTTTAAGTTTAGGTTTAGGTTAGGGAGTTGAGATTAGGATTAGGTGTAGGTTTAGGTTTAGGGATTTGAGAATACATTTAAGTTTTAGGTTTAGGTTTAGGTTTTAGGTTATAGGTTAAGTTTTATGTTTTAGGTTTAGGTTAAGGTTAGGTTATAGGTTATAAGTTTAGGTTATAGGTTATAGGTTAAGGTTTAGGTCATAGGTTTTGGTTTAGGTCAAGGTTATAGGTTAAGGTTTAGGTTAAGGTTATAAGCTATAGCTTTAGGGAAATTGAGAATAGGTTAAGGTTTAGATTTAGGAAACCGGGTTCGGGTTTGGGATCAGGTTTAGGTTTGGGCTTTCAAGTTTATGTTTGGGTTTTCAAGTTTAGGTTTAGATTTATGTTAGGGAGTTGAGGTTAAGATTAGGTGTAGGTTTAGGTTTAGGGATTTGAGATTACATTTAAGTTTTAGGTTTAGGTTATAGGTTATAGGGTGTGAAAATAGAGCAGCGATTTTCTCAAACTCCTCTCTCCCTCCAAATTCCGCCATGGGAAAACTCTTCGAAGGCTTTGTCCTCGACCCTCTCCCTCCTCTCTCTCCCCTAACCCTCTCCAATCTTTCAAAATCCCAAGAAATTCCTTTCCATACCGATGACGGATCACCCGAAGAGCAACTTATAGATTGGGAAACCGTCTCCGGCTTGCAAGCTTCGCAGAGGCGAGTGTTAAAGACTCTATCGTCTCATGGGATCTTCTTGAAGCACGTTTCCAAGCCCATTACAGAGCTTTTCCTTCTTTTTCATGGGGGAGACGTCGGCACCGATGGGAATTGCCTCTTCTCTTCAGCAAGCAGAGCTCTCAGGTTTGAAGGGTCTCCTTCAGGTCTAAGGAGACACATGATTGAGAGATTTTCTAAGGATTATGATGCTGGAATCTTTCCCAAGGGAGAAACCGATGTCACGATTCATAATCTCTACCGACCTGATTTGGAGTTGGGTCGGGGTGTCCATTTCGTTCAGGAAATTAAGATTTTGGCCCGAAAGAGGGATCGTGAGAACCTTGATGCATCCATCAATGATCTGATTCGTGTGGGACTATCCAGAGTAGCCGCGGCAGAGAGTGTGTATAAGGAGAGATGGATTTTAGTGGAAAATGGAGATAGCTGGGCAAAATACATGTCCATTACTGGCGATATGGACGATGAATACGATATCATATCGTTGCATTATACAGAGGAAGGGCTTATATCCGTCGACGAGAACCTAAACGGCAAAGCAACTGCCTATGGAGACGATATCGCCATCGAAGCTCTCACCACCGAATTCCAGAGGGAGATTTTTGTGGTTCAAGTACATGGTTCTGATGCAGCATTGGATGAGGAGGCCATGCTCTTGTTTCTACCACATCAGCCACGCCCCCCAATTTTCCTCTTCATGAGAGGCACGGGTTGGTGCGGTGCGGTGCCGATGCGGATCCTTACGAGCCGTTGATTGCACGTGCAGCTCCGATTGGTTCAAAGGAGAAGGTCGTCGTAGTTTTATGGCAGGACATCTTCTCTAGATTTATAATTTTTTAATTTTTCGTTCGGTGATGATTTTGGTAATTTTCGTCTATCTGGGAATTCATTCAAATCGTAGAAAGTAATTGATTTTCCAATGTGTGTATATTTATGAAATGACCAAATTGACCCTGAAAAAAAAAAGGTTATAAGTTATAGGTTATAGGTTATAGGGTATAGCTTTAGGGAATTGAGAATAGGTTAAGGTTTAAGTTTAGAAAATCGAGTTCGGGTTCGGGTTCGGGATCGGGTTTAGGTTTGGGTTTTCAAGTTTAGGTTTAGGTTAAGGAGTTGAGATTAGGATTAGGTGTAGGTTTAGGTTTAAGGATTTGAGAATACATTTAGGTTTTAGGTTTAGGTTAACGTTATAGGTTTAGGTTATAGGTTTAGGTTATTGGTTTAGGTTATAGGAAATCAGGTTCGGGTTATAGGTTTAGGTTATAGGTTTAGGTTTAGGTTATAAGTGTAGGTTATAGGTTTAGGTTTATGTTAGGTTAGGTTATAGGCTAAGGTTTAGGAATTGAGTTTAAGTTATAGGTTATAGGTAATACATTATAGGTTATAGGTTAAGGTTTAGGTTTAGGTTTAGATTATAGGTTTTGGGATTTGAGAATAGGTTTAGGTTATAAGTATAGGTTTAGGTTAATGTTGTAGGTTATAAGTTTATGTTAATGTTGTAGGTTATAGGTTTAGGTTTAGGTTTAGGGATTTGAGAATACATTTAGGTTTTAGGTTTAGGTTTATGTTTTACGTTTAGTTATAAGTTTAGGTTTAGGTTATAGAAGCTTAGGTTATAGGTTAAGGTTTAGGGGAATCGAGAATAGGTTAAGGTTTAGGTTTAGGAAATCGGTTCGGGTTTGGGTTTAGGTTTAGGTTTTCAAGTTTAGGTTTATGTTAAAGAGTTGTGATTAGGATTAGGTGTATGTTTAGGTTTAGGGATTTGAGAATATATTTAGGTTTTAGGTTAAGGTTATAGTTTAGTTATAGTCTTAGGTTTAGCTTTAAGTTATAGGTTATAGCTTTAGGGAATTGAGAGTAGTTTAAGGTTTAGGTTTAGGAAATCGGGTTCAGGTTCGAGATCGGATTTAGGTTTGGGTTTAGGTTTTAGGTTATAGGTTTAGGTTTAGGTTATAGGTTTAGGTTTGGGTTTAGGTTATAGGTTATAGGTTTAGGTTTAGGTTTAGGTTATAGGTTTAGGGATTTGAGAATAGGTTTAAGTTATAGGTTATAGGTTTAGGTTATAGGTTAAGGGTGTGGTCCCTGCAAATGCATACATAAACACGGCCTGTCCAAATGGCCAGGCCACTCCAATGCTGTCCATAGGAAATGGACAGCTTCATCATGGTCATAACAGCTGTTCCCACCTTCCAGTGACCCCCACTTAACATCCGGATAGCTCCGACGCACATCTGGGTCTGCTCCATCAATTTCGAGCAAATACATAAACATGGTCAGGCCACTCCAATGCTGTCCATAGAAAATGGACAGCTTAATCATGGTTATAACAGCGGTTCCCACCTTCCAAGGACCCCTGCTTAACATCCGAATAGCTTCGACGCACATCCGAGTCTGCTCCATTAATTTCAAGCTACTATATTTAAAAACAACATAAATAAATCTAAAAGCATCTGGATACATGGGGAAGGCCTCACATATTCGTATCGTTGGTTACTCATCCCTTTGTCTACAAGCTACAATCGACCAATAATTTCTATCGTTACCTGTACTCTGAAACCAACACAAACATAACTGAGAAACAATATAAGGAATAAGAAAAAATGAATTTACCTTTAAAAAAAAAAAAAAAAGATAAAATAAATTTATAGAGCTTTAAGTAAATGGGTATTAGCCATCATAACTATCTGCACTTTTTAGGTCATGTTTGGAAATGTGGAATCCAAGGAAAAGAAAGGAACAAAATATATCTAACAATGATTTCCTAAGTACTATTGAAACATGGATTCCATTTTTGGAGTTCTTGTTTGAATATAGGAGTAGAAATATCATATGCCTCTCACAAATATCACCTAGCTTCTTGTGCCAAGAACTTATGGAAAAGTATAATGATTGTTTAGTGGAGTTCTCCTTTTCTATACTTATCCAAACAACAAAAATTGTCACATCAAAGGAAAACCCTTTTCCTTTTCTATTGTTTGGCATGGAATCCTAGTAACCAAACATGGCCTTAATAGAAAATGAAGGAAAGAGGGACAGTGAAAAGACAATCACATAAATATCAACTGAAAAGCAATAATTGCCTATACAGATAATGAAAGATACCAATCAAATCAAATTCAGATATGGTTAATAATAGAATGGTCATGTTTGATATTAAGTAAGATTCTTTTCCATCGCTTCCTTAACTATAGCAGTTATGTCAAATATAGTCAAAATCATCTTCTACTTGAGCACGTGAAGAGTTGCTTTTTAAAGCGTGAAGATATGACGAGTACATATCTATGAGGACTACAAACAATAGAAACATGCACTCTAAAATGCAGCTTTAGCAATAAAAGCAAAATCTACATTTGCCAAAAAATCCATGAATCCTAAAGTTCAAATTGCTAAGAAGCAAATAGCGAGTTTGTTACCAACATCATTCAAACAGTACGTCAGTTCTTGCATCTGCTTCTCAGATTCACTTGCTCGGGCTTCCAAAGCATCTCTCTTTGCATTTTCTGTTTCTATGTCCTTTTTAAGATTTTCAACCTGTCAGAATATTAACATCAACAGAATATTACCATCCACGTCCTTTCCGGCCTTTCCAACAGCTTCAATCCACATCCATGCACTGTCAGCAGCTTCAATTAACTTTCCAACACATTATTCACTAAAAGACTAACTAGTCACTAAAAGGCACCATGAACTTTGTGATGATGCTATTGTAAACTTTCTTTCTACGTGCAGAACTTTCTTCTGCCTTGAAGAAAGTAAGCAATATCCCTTCCACATCAACTTGTACAAGGACCAGAATCCACAAAATAAGTGAACAGTGAATTAACTAAACAAATTTATGAATCTGTTACCATTATAAAATGACAATTGCATGATGTCAAGAAGCATGAATTTCACCTGTCCAGCAAGTTTAAAGTTGTGTGTCCGCATGTATTCCATTCCAATATATAAATTTGGTAAATTGCACCTGGAACAAGAAAATATCAAGATTCAATCAGTAAAGAGACCACACCCTCAAGAGATAAGAAAATTGCACCTCATTCTTCTTCTGTTTGTAAAGCTCCATTTGTTACAGATAATCTTCCCTCTGCTTCTTGGCAATCTAAAATACATAAGAAACAGAAATTAAGAGTGTTTGTAGACTTGCAGAGGTGGAGAAGAGAATGTCCAACAAGTCAAAACCTCTTCATAAGGCGCTCACTTTTCTTCTGACAGGTTCTTCCATTCCTCCCCTAATAGCTTAGAAACCTACCAAAGGATCCCCTAATTTACCTTTTTGAGTGTTGAAGACCTGAGTATTGTAATCAGGGAGTATACTGATGGAATGTGGGGGAAGATAATATTGTCCACCATTGAAGTTTGCAGTTACAGCTGTGAGGTAGAATGATTGTTGGGAATGAAGGCAGCACAGACATTGGTTCCAGGCTGCCAATAGACTCGAGCTTGCATCACAAACTTCTTATCAGATTATAACATTCCATACAACCATGACCCGTCTATACTCTTTTTAACAGCCCGAGGTAGTAGACTCAGCTAAAACTACAGTTAAATCCAATTGAAGTGGACAACTAGGATTACGGGGGCATTTTGGGATGTATGGCTCAAACCCACAACCCATAGTAATGTCAATGGGCCAGGCTCTGGCTCAACCACTGTCCGTACCTGAAGTTTTTAACCTAGCTTGAGCCCAGTGACTAGAGCTAGGGCTGTGACAGAACCCATTGAAAATAGGCCTAAGGCTTATACAAACCATGTGGGTCCCTCATTTGTTCGACTCCACCACAACTCGTATTGGAGTTCACTCCATGTTATTAATCCCTGAAAGAAAATACGTAAAACAGAAACAAAAATTCATGTGATTGGTCATGTTTTGGGACATACACGAGAGGAGATGATTGGGCAGTTCATTTATTTATTTTTTCTACTGTAAAGTGCAAAAAAATTAGTGTAATATCCCTTCCATAATGAAGTTTTGTACCCTTATATATTACTGGTATGAAACCCATGTGAAGGGCCTAACCACCTTTACATGTGGGTCACACATATGAGTGGGCCACACAAGGTAACCCTTGGCATCTTCTATGATATTAAATCTTCCCTATAAAATCAGTGTGGTGCATGGATAATAGAAAAGAAAAGATTTTTAAAAAAATAATCCTAGACCCAATTAGTAAAATAAGTCCAATTATTGCTTGGGCCATGCTTTGGTTGGCACCCCTGCCACCAACACTACAAGTGTGGCCCACCTTTCGATGGTTCACCCCAATAAGCTGGTGGGCCAATCATAGATGGTCATTCCTTAAAAACATAACTCATGAACGCTTGACCCTTTTCATTGTCATTGAACTTTTTCAATTTTCTAATTGAATGCGGACCATTGGATGAATCTAGTTACATGCCAGAACAGGAAGCACATGTGCATCCATGATGGGACCCACCAGATAAAAGGTTTTGCTTGAAGCATCTATGTACAGGTTGGAGAATGATTTGGACGGACATTATAGCTGTTGGACCCACCGTGATGTGTGAGTGTCATCCAACCCTTAAAACTGAAATTGCAGAGTCTGGCCATAACAACTTCACAAAAACATTTACACACTGCATCACTGTACTATTTGGGCCTCGGAAATGGGTCCCACAATTTATTCGATCATAAACACAACAAGTCACCACCGTTTAAAAAATGACTGTATATGACGCAAATCTGCTCTTACGACAGCCGTGTGGTAGTAAACAAGCATTGTCACATGGGGGAGCGGATTCAATCAGGACGTGATCGTGGGGCCCACCTTGATGCATGTGTTGTATATCCACTCCGTCCATTCATTTTCCAAATCATTTTAAGACGTGAGACATGAAACTGAAGCATACCCAAATCTCAGGTAGACCACAACACAGGAAACAATAGTGATTGACCATAAAAAACTTCTTGTGGGCCACAGAAGTTTCAGATCAAGCTAATAATTATCCCAGTCTTTTTTATCTTATCAACCATTTGGATGTAAAATAAACATTACAGTGAGCCCTCAAAGTTTTTAACGGTAGGCATTCAATCACAGTTGTTTCATATGGAGTGGTCCACCTGATATTTGGATCTGCTTCAATTTTGGGGCGATGTTCTAAAATAGGCTGGCGGATAAACAGCGTGAATGTACACCACATGATCGAAGTGGCTTGGCGGATAAATAGCGTGACATCCAAGCAATGCCTCAGGTGGATTCCACAATCCGCATTGCACATCACGTGGTCTGAAAAATCAGGTCATTCCTCTTCTCAAACTGTCATCAAACATCTCATCATCCACACAAACTTAAAAGAGGGAATTGGAAATTTATGACTCACCTTAGCATGAAATATGATGATCTCCAATCACCGAGAATGTGCGTTCGAAAGAAGGGTGCTCGAAAGATTCACGGCTTCTGGATACGAGCTTCTGGATGAACGGTCTGAATCATCATGCCACCGCAAGGCAGAAGGACGCTCGGAAGACGAAGAGAGTGCTCGAAAGCGGGAACGGAGAGGAAGAAAAGGCGGTTGAAAGAGGGATTTGGAAATTCCTCTCCTGAAATGTGATAAGAGTTCAAATCCGAAAAATGTGCGTTTTCCATAATTTATAAAATAAACTCTATTCATAACCGTACAATTAAGGGTCCATTTATTTGATGGTTAAGTTATTATTACTAAATAAAATTATAAATATAAACCATCTACAAAAAGACCCATTATTTGAATGGTCTTGATAGCCATATATCAAACCCACGCTTTATATGAACGAGTCACCACTATTTTATATAAATTGCAAAACTCACACCCATTTACCGTACAAATGACAACGGTGGCTTGTGCTTTGGATCTGGTAGGGCTCTATGGGTCCCACCATGATTTTTTTTTAATCCACACCGTACATCCATTTTTAAACAATCTTTGAAGGTTAATAACAAAATATCAGCTTGAAATAAATATCGCGTGAACAACACCACAAGAAAAACAGTAGCGATTGAACGTCCACCCTTAAAAATCCTCCTTTTAGCTACGGATTATGGTATTTCCGCTACGGATTTTAGACGTCTGTATTTTGCTAAAAGCCGTAGGCAAAACATCCACACGTCCATCAGCTTGGCCTGTTTTTTGGTAGTGACTTGAACTTTGGATGTGCCCCATTAGTCACATGCACCATTCCATGGTGGGCCACGAGCTTAAAAATCAAGTCAATCCATGACTTGGGTGAGCCACACCACATACTAGATCTATGAACCACATCATAAGAAACAGTATAAATTGAACGTCTACCATTGAAAGATTTTGGAAAAGCCACTGAAGTTTTGGATCAAGTTGATATTTTAGTTTTCCCTTCATCCATGTATTTTTGATCTATTGAACAGGTTAGATGACAGATAAAAATCATTGTAGGCCATAGGAAGATTTCAATGGTAGAAATCATTATTCCCACCGTTTCCTGTGGTATGGTCCACTTGAGCTTTGGATATGCTTTAATTTTGGGCTCAACCACTAAAATGATATGGAAAAATGGATTGATAGTGTGGATAAACCAAATACATTTACTGTGTCATTGCTAACTGGATACAGCAGGGTAGGATGCAATGTGCATTGAAACCCTTTCGGGGGTCAAAAAAGTTTCGGATCAATATGAAATTTGTTTTTCCTATTCATCCAAGTATTTGGACCACACCACATGAAATGGTGTTGATTGAATATCTAACATTAAAAACTTCTTGTGATTGAGCCAAAGTACGAGGCAGATTCAAAGTTCGAGTGGACCCCATCACAAAAAATAGTGGGGATTGAATGCCTACCATTAAAACCGTACTTTGGGCAGTAGAAGTTTTCAACCAAGCTAATATATATGTTTTCCCTTATTCCATGTATGTATTAACTTATAAACAGGTTGGATCTCTAATAAACATCGCGGCGGGCCCTAAGAAGGTTTCAATAGTGGGTGTCACTATCCCACTCTTTTCTATGGTGGGTCCACTTGAACTTTGGATCTACCTCATCAGTCAGATGCACCATTCCATGGTGGGCCACAAGCTTAAAAATAAAGTCAATCCATGACTTGGGTGGCCCACACCACATACTATAGTTGAAAGGGTTACCCTCCCATTAAAACATTTATAATCATTTATTGGGCCCACCTAGATGTGGTTCATAGATCCAGCCCATTCATTATGTGTGTCCCACTTGGATGAGGAGTCAGACCAAGTTTCATACACATCCAAAACTCATATGGGCCCCACCAAATGCTTTTATATGTTTTAGGGATGTCTTCACATAGTTTTAGATGTTATGGCCCACCTGAGTTTCGTATATGACTGATTTTTGGCCATAAAGGGGACACATCAAATGCATGGTGTTGATGTTTTACACACATCATGGTGGGGCACACACAGATAAACCTCATGAGAAGTTCCCATGAGGTGACCTTATCCATTTCACTATTTAGGTAACTCCTTCATGGGTATTACTCTAACCGTGTAGGGCCCACCTTGATATATTTTATGTATATCGACACCGTCCATATATTTTTCCATCATATTTTAGGATGTGATTTCAAATCATAAGAACTCAATAATCTCAGGTGGGCCATACCAATCAAAACAATGATGAATAATTATTAAAAACCTTTTGAAGGCCACAAAAGTTTTGGATCAATTTGATCTTTGTAGTTTACCTTCATCTAGATCTTCTTTACATTATCAACAAGTTAGATTGCAAATAATGATTACTAAAACCTTACGATGGGCTCTTTATAAATTTTAATGGCGAGGTACTATATTATCATTCTTTCCAGTGGTGTGGTCTACTTAAGATTTAAATCTGCACAATTTTTTATACCCGGCGCAAAAATGGGTTGGAGAAACATGGGGCCGACAAGGATATACAACACATCATCAAAATTTCACTTTTGTTATCTAACTTTTCAAATTTTCTTGTCAAAATACAAAATCTAGTTTTCTTTTTTAAAAAAAATATATTTTTTTACATTTTGTCAATTTTTTCACAATTTTGTTTAATTTTTAAATTTTTTTTTTTTCCAAATATCATTTTTTAATCTCACTTTTGTTATATAACTTTTCAATTTTTCTTGTCAAAATACAAAATCTAGTTTTCTTTTAATTTTTTTTTTTTCAATTTGTCAAATTTTTCACAATTTTGTTTAATTTTTAAAATTTTCTTTTTCAAAATATCATTTTTTTTATCGAAATCTTGTTATATAACTTTTTAATTTTTCTTGTCAAAATACAAAATCTAGTTTTCTTTTTTAAAAAATATATTTTTTTTTACAATTTGTCAATTTTTTCACAATTTTGTTTTATTTTTGAAATTTTCTTTTTCAAAATATTATTTTTTTATCGAAATCTTATTATATAACTTTTTAAATTTTCTTGTCAAAATACAAAATCTAGTTTTCTCTTTTAAAAAATATATATTTTTTTACAATTTGTCAATTTTTGCACAATTATTTTAATTTTTTTAATTTTCTTTTTCAAAATATCATTTTTTTATTGAAATCTTTTTTTTTTTCAAAATTATCAACATTATTCAAAGTTCTTAATTTCTTTTTTTTTTTTTTTTCAAAATCTAGATTTTTATAAAATCATAGTTTTTTTTTTTTCAAAATCTAAAATTTTCTTAAACATTGTTATTTATTTTTCTAAGCTTCTCAACTATTTTTTTTTTTTTTCGAAATTCTTAATTTTTTGAACTTCTTAATTTTTGACCTGAGCAGTAAAGACGGTTTAGGACCGTCTCTAATGCAGACGGTCTTTGACAGTCTCAAATGACCGCTATAAGACGGCTAAGGACCATCTCTAATACAGACGGTCTTTGACAGTCTCAAATGACCGCTATGAGATAGCTAAGGACTGTTTCTAATACAGACGATCTTCGACAGTCTTAGATTACCAGTAAAAGACGGTCAATGACCGTCTCTAATGCAGACGGTACGTAACAGTCTCAAATTACAAGTAAAAGACGGCCAATAACCATATCTAATGCGAACGGTCTTTGACCGTCTCAGATGACCGTATATAAGACGGTCAAAGACTGTCTTTTATTCCAGATGGTCGATAGCCGCCTTTTCTCCGCAGTTAACGACGAATTCTGACCATCTTAAATGATTTTTGGACGTTCAACATTTTTAAGACAATTTTAAGGATGATCAAGAGCCATTTAAAATTTTAGAGATGGTTTATAGCTGTCTCTAAACCGTCTTTAAACCAAGAAATTTTGCAAAATCCGTCCTTTTTTTTCCGTTTTTCATGTAGTGATAGGTACACAGAGACATAGATGAAGGGAAAACACATTAGATTCTAGGCAGCTTCAATCCCCACTATTTTGCCTATGTGACTTTTTTGTCTACTTAATTTTTACTTTCAAAAGCAAATTGGGAGAGATTTTAGGGCTCACCCGGAGTTATGAATTAGGCTATATATCATCGTCCAGGCCTAATAAGTGGTGGTGGACAGGTTGGATGACACCTACATGTCACATCTCAATCACATTATCGTAATAAAGAATATAGAGAAATGAATGGTGTGGAAAAAACAAATAGATGAACAACATGGTCCACTTGGGTTTGGATTGTCTTACTTTTTGGCTAAGGCCTTGAAATGATCTAGAAAAATAGATGAATGGCATGGATATATATATATATATATATATATATATATATATATATATAAAAGAAAAAAAAAAAACATAAAAATGGGGCTTACAATGCATTGTCTAGTAGCCACCACGCTACGTGCAGTGTTAGTGGCCAATCGTGTACGCCTGCAAAAGCCTTCAGTAGGAAGTTCTTGCGTTGGGATGCTAAGTAGGGCCACCGTAATGTTGGTGAGGAATCCACCCCATCCATCTATTCCAAGAGCTCATATAAGGGCATGTGAGCAAAATTGAGAAGGATTTAAAACTCAATTGGGCCATACCATAGGAGAAAGTGGGAATTCAGTTACCAATGTTGAGATATTTCTATAGCTGCAAAAGTTTTGTATTAGGATGAGTATTTTGTGTTAATTTTCACTTCACCCCAGTGGTAATTACCTTATAAACGGTTTGGATGGCATGTAAACACCAAGCTGGAGGTTTCAACGGTAGGCATTTCTTTTCCCAATTTCCGCCCTCGTGTGGCCCAGTTGAGTGTTGGATCCGCTTCAATTTTTTGTTTTATTTCCTAAAATGATATCTCCAAACAGATGGAGGGGGTGGATTTCTCACCAATATCATGGTGGGCCCCACCAACCATCTCAGCACAAGAAGGAAATTTGCGTCCAGCAATCCACGTAAAGTTACATGGGCAAAGGCCAGATCTACTTCAAACGTTTGTGGAGCCTACTTTGATGTTTGTGACAAATTTATAATGTCCTATTTTTCTAAATCATTTTATGACATGGGATGGGAAGAATGCCTACTGTTAAAAACTGCCTAGCCTCCACCATTATGTTTATATGAAATTCATATTGTTCACTAGCTCATTACTACTGAGATGATTTGAAAACACAAATATATTAGCCTGATCTGAATTATTTCTGGCCTAATACTGTTTCAATAATGAATGTGTTTCTGGTTGTGCGGTCAGTTCAGTTTCGGTGTATTTTTTAGTTCCACGTCTTATAAATGATACAGGGAAATTAGATGGATTTCTCGCAAACCTCGTGGCCTTCCCCGAGAATATTTTGGGCGGAACTGTAATGGGCGGAATATTTCGGTGTCAGGGTGCTTTGCTTTCTTACAAAATGACAGAAATGCCCGTTCAACTAGTAAAGAAGGGCCGGGGTGTTCTTACCTGTGGGGTGGCCCAAATGAGAGTTGGATTGGAATGAATTTTGTCCAATAAAGAAAAAGTTGTTAGACGTACGTGATGAATGGATTGGATTGTATACAGGCACATGAGACTTACAGATTGCAGTTACCTTAACAAACAAGCGCTTGGAGTATACCACATGTCCACCCTAGATCCTTAACATAAAGCGGCTAGTGACTGTATACCAATTATTAAACAGTTGAGAGAGACTTCGCACACTAAATCGTAGGATTAAGGCCCAAAATTCTAGCTTATCCCCTTTTCAGGTGGTGCACACGAAGGGAATAATTTGAAGGGTGAGTGTCGCCTGTATGCTGTTTCCAATCATACAATCCACCTGAATCACCAATGAGCTTGATTTTGAGGCCCTGATTCTAATATGGGGTGAAGTGTCTGGTGGTCAGAGTGGATTCCACGTAAGCATCATGGTAGAGTCCAAAAGAGCCACTACCTGCGCAGAAACCTCATTGATACCATGCCGGCCGTTAAAAAAATTCGTAGTCTTTTTTTTTTTTTTCCTCCGGTCTATAATGGAATTGTTCAAAATGTCAATTGGAGCTATTTTTGTATAAATTATCTAGACTATACAAATTAAAGGCTAAAGATGAGATTGGTACAATTGTTAGATTATTACGATGTTGGGATGGTAGACCATAAAATCTGTGTTTGACTTAACTTACAGGTTAGATCAAATGTTTGGGCTGTCTAAATGTCCCAATGCAACAAGGAGCTGTATAACTTACCGTGCATCACGATACTTGGATCATTTCTCTCCAAACAAATCGTTTTTGTCATAACAAAACCCACGGATTGAAAGAATCCAACCTTGGTTAGTAGAAAGCGGACAAAATCATACAACTGTAATGAAAATACTGACCATTTAACAAATCGAATAAAGAGATTCATGGGAGAAATGTTATTTAATATTGCAGGCACCTAATCTCTATTAGCCAAATTCAAGTGTTTAAACCTGTAGAAATGGCAGACGCATGCCTGCTCCCAAACATTCCAATGGGGAATTGATTGAATGCTAGCCCAAGCGTCAGGCCATGGTACCCGTGAGTTGGGCATCACACCCAGGATTATCCATTCACTACCATGAATTACTAGAGAATCTCTCTTAGGAATGCTCCATGGAACTCTGTTTCTCTTATCACACTTGCTGACTGCTAATATTGGACACGTGAGAGATTCAAATCTGGGCCATTAATTAGGTAGGCCCAAGAATCAGACAGATCTGCTCATCAGGTGCAGATTATGTGTTACCCTTACCATGGGGCCCACCTTGATGATTTTTATATATCCACACTGTCCATCTGTTTCTCCGGATCATTTTAGGACATGGTACAAATGGTACCCGAAATTTAGCAGATCCAAATCTCAGGTGAACCACACAACAAGAAATAGTGTTGGTTGAGTGCTTCACCATTAAAAATTTCAAAGGCCCATTGTAAGATTTTCTAATTTTTATTTCCCATCCAACCTCTTGATAATGACAGAAGACCGGGATGAATAGAATATACTAATATCGGCTTGAACTGAGACTTTTGTGGCCCGTAAAAAGTTTTAATGATCATTCGCCACTTTTTCTAGTAGTATGGTCTACCTGAGATCTAGATCTTCTAAAGTTTTAGGATTGCACCATAAACAGAGATGGAAAAACAGATGGACAACATCGATATACAAAAAAATACATTTAGGTCTCAGTTCAAGTATCGATATACAAAAAAATACACGCAGCTAGGTAACACCCTCTAATCTGTTACCCGGGTAACAGCTAATCCATTCCCCTGCTCATCATGTGGGACAAAAGTATGAAATATATGGTGAAAAAGAGGTTGAGGAAACTTCCACATTTGGAAAGGGTTACATGGGGACCATGGTTGTTTTATCCAATCCATTGATCAGATGGCCTCCCCTGCACCAAAAAAAAAAAAAAAAAATCTATTTATTTGATCAATTCCAATCTTTCCATTGTTGGTGTATAAATAGATGGTGAAGAGAAATTCAGTGTGGGTCAGTGTGAGGTTTTTGGAGTTAGTAATTCTTAAAAGGTCCTATTCATTCCCTGTAGGATTTAGCCTTACTTTCTAGCTCCTATCGTAGTGGTTATTGAACTTAGACTGTAATTTCACAATTGTTTTTGGAGTCTCTATACCCTGATGTAGAGTCTTCTCAAGTGAACACATACATACTTGTTATTCGGTGAAAGCGTTCAACATGCATTTATAGGGGTCGCAGTGCAAGTCGGAGTAAATAAGTGTTATTTTAGGGTTCAGTGTGCGTCAGTGTGGGGTTTGATTATTTTCAGAGTTTTCATACCCTGATGCAACGTTTTCTCGGGTGGATACACAACCACTAGTAGTTCAGTGAAAGCATTCGACATGCGTTCAAAGGGGGCGCAGTGTAAGTCAAATCGATGTGTGTTCGACGGGGAATGCTTTAATGAACGTGGTGCATATCCGTAGTATCTATCTATTTCATTCAGCCATTCTAGTATGATATATTAACATATAAGCTTATCAAAATCTCCAGTGGACCACACCAACAGAAAAATTATGAATTTCTATTAATACAATTTTATAAGAAACAAGGGGACATAATGATATGGTCCACTTATGAGATGGAGAAACCTCTTTTTTTTTTTTTCTTTTTTTTTTTTGCCTAATGCCTAAAATTGTTAAGGAAGAAAAGATGGATGGGCATGATCCCAACATTGAATCACAACTAAAGCTCAATTAGACCACATTATCAGAAATAGTGCGGAAATGGTGTAAAATCATTCCTAAAACCTCTAAATTTATTTGACTTGGCGCCCCCACATAAATCTTGGAAAGCTCTGATTTCTGGGAGGATCCATATATCTTGATATTGTTCATCGCATTATTGAATTGGATGGCACATACACAACACAACTGATTTCCATGGTATAGCCCACCTGAGTGTTGAATTTGTCTAGCTTTTTAGAGTGAGTACTAACACATGATAGCAGACTTAATGGACAGGTTTGATCTCGTTGACATGAACTTATCCATGTCAGGAGAAGCAACACCTTCCATGTCTGCACAAAAGTCATGCAACCAAATTTATTTATTTGTTCGATTAGTAGTGTTGTGAGTAGGGACCGTTCATCATTAGTGATTTGGGGCCGTTCATAGTTTCTTCTTCCTTCCTCCTTAGATGTCTTTGATTTCCCTTTCCTCTTCTTCCTTCTTTCATTTGTGAACCATTTAGCTCAGTCTTTAATTTGTTGATTCAGGCGATGGTTTCCCAGCAGTCTTAGATGTATTTGCTGATGTAATCTTGCGTTGCTTAATCACCATGATATCATTCCCTTCATTGAATCATGCCGACTTGAAAGGCCTGGGGTAGCTCCCAAAGGAATGATCCAGTCCACTCAAAGTACCATAAGCTATAATGCTTCTGGTTGCATTTGGATACTTGGATGGTCAAATTTACTAATCCAGGCTGATCATTAGGTCAATCGTACATTTCACAGGCTACCATGCCAACATCACACCAATCTGACAAATGGCAACCATTTGATCAATGCCTTTAATATGGAGGTGAAACTATTTACCCGAAACAGTTCCGTTCAACAATCTGACCCATTCATTTGTTAGCACTCATCATGGATTACTTATAATTATAAAGAATTACTTTTGCTAGACAAGGATTGCCATCTTATCTATGACTTGGAAAAAGGATGGTTAAAGAAAATGAGCCCAAATTAAGGATGGATTGGATTGTCATTGTTTAAATTGGTGTTTAGCACAACTACGTGGATCAATGAGATAGCAACATATGTTGGCATTGTGCACTTAATAATGAGCACAATCTTACTTACACATTGAGACTAATGTCTTCACTTGGCCCAACGCAACTAGATCAAACTGTTTATATCGTGCCATGTAGCAACCATTCCATAGATGGTGCAATGAACTTCAAAGGAAGAAGTTAATGATGCATGAGAGCATTAAATGCTAAAGTTATGTTAAAAATATTTCTTTGCAATAGTATTATAGGTAAAAACTGGACTAACCTGACAACTGGAATAAGAAGGAAACAACAAGGCGAACAAACATGAAAACCAAATAGATTTATTTGCTAACGCCTGCACATGCATCCTCATGTTTAATTGAATTGTGCAGACAATCGTATCAGTGTGAACTTTGTATGGTGGTTTAGGAAATGTTTTCTGGACTACATGGTTGAGATCAATCGATTGAACTTCTCCAAATTTAACACATGCAACTAGGAGAGCAGTGCTGCATTTCTCAATGAAAACATTGGAATCAAATAGACTTTAAAGTCCATGTGGATATTCTCAATATTAAAGCTTCTGTCTTCCATTGGAAGAAACAAAAAAGAAAGAACACATGCAGCTGTGCCATGTTACTTTGCACTTGTTTTTTAATTTTTTTTAGTTTTTTATATTTTTTTAATGAAATCCTCCTCCCAATAATTGGAATTTCGTTGTCTTCATTCACCCGTGTTAGAATATCAAGATATTCGCATGTTGACCTATAAAATCTACGGTGGACCTAATTTACAGCCTAGATCATGCATTTGGGCGTTTCAAGTGTCTGAGCGTCACTGGGAACCTATAACATACACCTGATCCCTAACTTCGAATAGGGCATTGAATGAACGCCACGACTTGCACATGAATCAGTATAGTCAGTCTGTCATGAATTGCAATATAGCTGTGTTTTCCCTGTCTACATGTAGTCTGCTAATATTGCATACGTGGGAGATTCAAATCTGGGCCATTAATCACATAAACCCAAGAATCAGACTTGCCTGCACATCAGCGGGATAATAGTAGTGAGAAATGCACAGTAGAATAGAGACAGATTTCAGGGAGCTTCCTGTTTAGTACCTAAGGCGTACATGTGGGGCCGTGGTTGGTTTATCCAATCCATTTATCTAATGGTCCCATCGTGAATGAACCATGTCCAAAAAAGCACTTCATTTGGTCAATTATAAATTTACCATTGTTGGCATATAAATACATGATTAAGAAGACATGCACCAATTGTCCAAATTCAATAGAGAAAAGGAAAATGATTTGATGGTTACGATCTTCCAATCTGTGAGAGGTTTTGAGCATGGTTCATCCATGGTTGGGCCATCAAATATATGGCTTGGATAAATCAACCAGTGGCCCCACATGAACTGTTTAGGTACCAAACAAGGAGGGTCCGATTCCATGGCTCAGTGGTAAACGGACCCTGTTTCAACACTGAGAGTGCCCATGTGGTGACGGTGTCTGTGGTGTGAGGTCGTGTAAGTTTTAAATTTTTTTTTTTTTTAAAGTGCCAACCGAAAAACTTCCATGCTCTGAGTGAACAAGAAACACAGGCTGCAGTAAATAGTAATAACAAAATATAAAGAAATAATTGTGCCTAATATTTTGATTTCACCGGTTTAAATTTTGTTCTAAGACATACAGTCATCATGTCATAGCTAATTAATGGATCTGATCATGTACACGTGTGCCATAAAGTCAGGGTCTACCTCATGGAAGCGGATTGGCTGGTGTACCACACACTACCGATCTGGCTAGTGTACGTACGTGTCGTGCGAAGACGAGCTGTGCCCTCCTCGAGCTGAGAGCTGTACTAACGGTTCGTAGGAGATCAAAGCTACATGCCCAAAGATGATGTATTTATTATATTTACACCGTCCATCCACTTTGCGAGATCATTATATTCACACCGCACATTTATTTTGTAATATCATTTAAGATTATGACCCCATAAATGATTTATATCCAAATCTTAAGTGGACCACACCATATGTAGAGTAGGGGATAATGACTGTCTCTTAAAACATATGCAGGCCCAGCATAATGTTTACTTTCCATCCAATCCGTTTATAAGGTCGTATATACCTGGATGAAGATGAAAAACAAATATCATATTATCCAAAACTTGTACGGCCCTAAGAGGGGTTCAATAGTAGACGTTCAATCTCCCACTGCTTTTTGTGTGGTTCATTTGATCTTTGGATCTGTCTTTTCTTTTTTTTTTACCTCGAGCCTCAAGATAATCTAGCCAAATGGAATGGCAGTTGGGATATAACACATACCTTATAATGGAACCCACATAGCTTGCTGACGTCTGCACACGCTCAATGGGTGATGTGTGGTACACCAGCCAATTCGCTTCCCTATCTCATTCCGTGGAGTGCACGTACCAATATTCTATGAAAATAGCCTAGCTACCTTTTTAGTTAAGAAAGTTTTATTCGTATGCTTGTCACTAAATTACCGATTCCGTCTATTGCATTGGCTATTATTCTGTGAAAATAGTACATATGCCTTTTTAGTTAAGAAAGTCTTATTCACATGCTTATCGCTGAATTGCTGCAGCAGCTGCTATTATTTGGTGCATTTTCTTCTCCTTCTTCTGTACTGCGGAGAGAGAGACAAAAACGAGGTAAACACTTTTCATTATTATCTATTTATCATATGGTTGTTATTCATGACTATGCTAGCTTCACTTGAGTACGAACTACATAGGCCGGAGATACATTCGATCTGCCCCGTCTCCATCGGCTGCAGCATCACATTTTCACCATTAATCCTAAAACTCAATCAAATGGAAAAGGAAGCGTTGAGTATGCCACACCATAAAAAACGTGTGAAATCATTCCTTAGGCTATACCCATTCACATGGGAAAATGATGCAGGATGAATGTGATGAGGTTGATCACTGTCTTCGTCAAAGATAACTACTAATCCACGGAGCCTCTTTGGACTCCTCCCAATCATTCCTCGAATCCATAAGGAAAGAATAAAAAAGAATATAAATAAATTCTAAAAGTTCAAAATTTCATTAATAGATAATAAAAACAAATTTACAACCCTTTAAATGGTGATACCAAACCTTACAAAAAATTTCATAATCAAACTCCAACTCAAACTCCCAATAAATCATATAGTAAGTATCTGATTTGACTTGACCACATTATTCTCCTAATTTTTCTAGGCAATTTTCATGTTGGATCGATATAACTCCTAAAGCTCAAAGCATGAACATGATGGGGTTTTTTTTGCCCCGTGCTCGACCAGTCGTGAGCCCTGCTCGACCGGTCGAGGGCTGGTACGACCAGTCGTGGGAGTCGAGTCGTAGCTCGACTCAAAGTCCAGCGAGTTCGGACTATTTTTCTCCGGGGTTCTCGACCGGTCGTAGGTGACCCACGACCGGTCGTAGGTGAGCTACGACCAGTCGTAGGAGGCTAAGACCGTCCCCTGAATTTCCAGACTAGTCGAAAATTACGCGATTGTTCCGCGATTTTGCGCGAAATCTATGGTTTGAGTCCTTTCGCAACCTGGAATGCGGAAAGGAGTTTCCCAAAACTATAAAAGGGGTTGCCTAGGGTTTTTCTAGGTATCAAAATAGCAAGAGGGTTTCCTAAAGCTTTACAAGGTATTTCTGCTAAAGGGTTTAGGGCTATCAAAGGTGAGAGAGAGGGAGAAAGAGAGAGAGGAAGCTTATAGAAGGGAGGTTCGCTCGTCGTGGAGGTTCTCTACTTTGCAATCTACATCTCGGCGCTTCTATGTCCTCGTAATCGGTTAGATCTCTCCGTTTTCTCTATTTCTCTTATTGTTTATCCACTCCCGCGTGAGTGAAGAAGATCAACGTTCTACTTCATAGTGGATTGTTGATCCGGGCGAGGTCCCGTGGTTTTTACCTCTTTGAGGGTTTTTCATGTAAAAATCTCTTGTGTGGTGTGTGATTGATGCTTTGATTTATTTCATTGCTTTATTATCCATAATTCTGGTTTGTTTCGGGAGGCTAGATCCTAAGGTTTGTGCAAGGCATCCCAACAGAACAAACCCGATGCTAAGGAATCTCATAAATTTTGGCTAAAGTAGCTTCTCTACCCCAAAATCACATGTCGTATGTCAAGTAACTCATTTTGATTTGTGAGATATGCCTGTCGTGAGGTTCTGACAGTCTGGATGCCTCCAATCTTCTCTAATCTATCCTAAAAGTGTGCGCTACCCACCCTACATCATAAAAGTTCACGCGCAGTAAATGGGGATACCTGACTATGAGTCCCACTGATACCCGTATCTATCCCATCAAATCCTCTATCCAACTTCCAAACTACCGTGGCTTTGGTGGATCCCCAACGGTCAGGCCCAATGTGATTTGCGTGACTTACATCCACACTGTCCATCCATTTTGAAGCTCACTTTTAGGGATCAATCCAAATATGAAGCGCATATCCAAATCTTAGGTTGACCACACTGCCGGAAAAAGGTTGTGATTGATTACCTACCATTAAAAAATTTCTTGGGGGTTTATTTGCCATCCATTCAGTTCATAAGGTTACAAAATTTAAAAGAAGGAACCGCACAAATATCAGCTTGATCTCAAACTTTTGCCGCCAACAAGAAGTTTTTTACTGTCAGTCACCACTATTTCCAGTGGTGTGGTCCATCTGAGATTTGGATCTACTTCGTTTTTGGTATCATGCTCTGCTAAAGTGGATGCAGGGCAGATACATCAGAGTGGGTCCCACAGTCACAGATCTACCCACCTCAATTGATTACCAAAGCGCTCACCCGTAGGAACATGGACTAAAACATCACTCGGTTTGGAAGATCTTAGCCATTTGATATTTCCCATTGAATTGAGATTTATTGGTAAATAAATAACAGCCATGTAATTGATAGCAGCCAATCGGATGGTTTGAGGGTCATCAAGTCATTAAGATTTTCAGGCTATGCCCTGTCTACAACAGGCCTTTCAAATGGGATGGCCTGGATTAACATGCATGAATGCCATGTGTGGAGTAGATGCGTTCGTACCTTTAAATAAAAAATGGCAACGGTGCATGAAAATGAAATGCGCCATCTCAGGTGGCCAAACCACACGAAACACTAGTGATTGAATGCCGACGTTAAAAAATTCCTAGGACCCACTGTAATGTTTAATTTCCACCTAACCTGTTGATTAGGTCACACAGACCTTGATGAAGTAAAAAAGCGAATATCAGTTGATCCAAAACTTGTGGCTCCCAATAACTTTTCAATGGTCGCGGTTCAATCCCTACTGTTTTATGTGGTGTGGTCCACCTGGGATTTGAATATGTATCATGGATGGGTGAATGTAGTGGGTAAAATACAGGTGTCATGATGACCGCCTCAGAGCTTTTTCCAGCACTAACTAATACCGAACTTGGGATCATTTCAGAATCTGAGTCCGTTACCATAAGCTCTGTGGCCCAATGTAATGTTTGTGTTACTTCCACTCCATTCATGTCACTACATGAGGTAGTCTCGATGGAAAAGACCCAGCTAATATAATATACTGTTCATGCCATCGTGCCCTTTCATAAGTTGATTAACACTGGGCTGCAGGGAAAACACAAATATCAGCTTGATCAAAAACTTACGTGACCCTTAAGAAATTCTGGACGCTTGCATTTTCATCCCCACAATTTTTTTATTTTTAATTTTTTTTTTTTTGTGGTGGGTCCCCATTAAAAAAATAATAAAAAATAAATAAATTAATTAATTAAAAAAATAAATTAATGAGAACCATTGATATTACTCATAAGATGAGCAGGATACATGGGACCAAGGCCAAAAAAGAGGAGGCCCCACCTATCATATCCTTTACAAAGAACCTATTAACAAATTCTAATCGATCCGAGCCCTGCCTTATCCAAAACTATTCCTCCCTTTACCTAACAAGGGAGGTTGGAGGAGTTCCTGAAGAAATGGGACGCTTGTCTGGCACTGCCTTCCATAGCCAGCCTGTCTACCGAGCCATTCACCTCCCTCGGGATTGGGGAGATCCGAAAACAACCCTTATCAGTAGGGGTGTACATCGAGTCGAACCGAGTCGAGTTGGCCTCAGCTCGACTCAGCTTGGCCACTGGTTGACCTCAGCTCGAACTCGGCTCGGCTCTGTCCTCAAGCCTGACTGGCCAGCTCGGCTCAGTTCGGTCAGCAGCTCGGGCCAAGTTTGAGCTAAGATCGAGCCGAGTTCGCCATTAAGGCATTTCCACAAATACCGGGACTGCACCTTCAAAATCCCTCTGTATGTGAAACAGAAGCAATGGTTTTACAAGTATTTTATCAAACACCTTCTAAGCAACATAAAAAACCAAGAAAAAAAAGTGTATTTGTTTCATGTACATACCTTCCTTGCCACTAGTCACACTTCGTTGAGTCAATTTATCTAACACTTGGTGAGCAACATCAATGACAAAGTAACTGAGTCACCGAACTGGTTCGATTGGAGTTCGATTCGAGCTGAATTCGATCCAAGTCGAGTTGAGCTGGGGCCTGCTCGAACTCGGCTCGAACTAATTTTCAAGCTTAAAAAATTAGCACGACTCAGCTCGAACTCAGCTTCGAATCGAGCTTTTTCGAGTCGAGTCGAGTCGAGCGAGCTAACCGAGCTAGCTCGGTTCGTGTACACCCCTACTTATCAGCCAGCCTATGAATCCTAAGGAATCAGTATCTCCAGTGCCAGGCAGGGGAGGAAAACCCGTTCAGGCAGCCCACTAGCCAAGCTGAATCTGATTTAATCAGAACCCTATTTAGCTTAAGGGAAACATAAAAGGCCATGCCATCGTGCAGAGCTCGCATTTCAGCCACGTTGTTGGAGACGTTGCTGAAACCAGAGCAGAAAGAAAAAATCAGGTCCCCGAGATTGTCCCTGCAGATGTTGCAACTCCCTACTGGGCCTGGGTTGGACAAAGCGGACCCATCAACATTAAGTTTATACCAGCCAACGCTTGGCTTTTTCCATCTCACCATAGAGATAGCTGGAGGAGAGCGGAGCGGGGTTCGATGATGAATAGGATCAGGAACATCAGACCACAGAGCGAATGCATGGTGGCCGTGGAATATATTTCTCAACCACCAATTAGCCCTACGGATGATTGAGAGGGAGGGAATGTGAATGCTGTCAAATCTGGCGCTGTTCTTGGCCCACCAGATCTCCCAAATGAAGAATATCGAGGCCAGGCGCAAGGAGGCTAATTGGTCGGGATGAAGAAGGGGCCTTTGCCACCACCAATTGAGACGGTCTTGAATTGAAGAATGATGGAACAATGGAGAATGAAAGGAGACTGCAATGTGCTTCCAAACATAAACAGCTAGCTCCCCATCCAAGAAGAGATGCTCCAGCGTTTCAGGGAGAGGGCCTGGGTTGCGGGCAAAATCACAACACTCACATTTTGAAGCCAATTGAATCCCTTTGGCCTAGACACACATGTCAACAATGATGGCCCCGTGAAGAAGTCTCCACAGGAATGAAGAGATTTAGGGAGAACCTTAGGATGCCACACCCAACGGGCCCAGGCTTTCTTCCGGCCACTGCTTCTTCCAACACTCCAAGTTGATTTGACTAAGAATTTGCCAGCAGGATCGAGGGGCCAGATAGGATGATCGACGCCAACAGAACAACATAAGCCACCTTTCTAAATGTGGTCGAGGATCCAGGGAGGGAGGGGAAAAGGGACATTTAGCTTAACCCCATTTTCACCAAGGAAATCAGCCACACGGAGATCCGAAAGTTCCGGAGGAATGAGAAGAGCACTTGTGTCTGGGCTCATGTACTTAAAATTTGTTGGCCAAACAAATTAACAGAATAGATATAACACAAACATCATTATGGGCCAACAGAGCTTAGGGACTAAGGCATACAATCTCAAGTCAATTGGAGCCTTTTCTAGGTGTACTCACATCACACCATGGAACGAGGAAGATGTGCAAGATCAAAGATGCTCATCCTACTTTCTACATAACATGTCTAGAAAATTAGGCTGACCTGATCATCTGTACTGTCTACATCTCAACTGTTCCTCTTATTTCAGAAGTTTGGCCCACCTAGTAATCACTTTAGCCTACTTAATAAACGGACTTTACTCAGTGGGAATAGCCAGATGAGTGGCCCCATCTTTCACATGTCTGCCTCTTTAGTGAGTGCACTCAGCACTCTTCTTGCTCGACAAGATAGAAGGAAGCCATATGAAGAAGACACGTATAGTATTTTTGTCTTTAAAATCATACTTTCTATGGATTATTTTATCACTCGCTATTCTTTTGAGATTTTGTGCGAGTTTCATCAAACTCTCATTTCAATAACTGAAAGCTGAGAGTTCTCCTGCCAAAGAGAAGCATCCTTTAATCTCTATTTGTATTTTAAGGTATGATTATCTCTCTACTAATTGAGTTTGTTTTCAACATGCAATCAGGCTCACCACCATTTGTCATACTATCTTGCCCATATGGTGGGATGATTTTAAGGATTCAAAAACACTCGACGCTATTTACCGTGTAGAAGTTATTAACATTCGTGGATTTTTTATTTTTTTAAAAAGCAACATAGGAGCACTGTAATTTTATTTATAGGAAAGGAAATGTGTACATCTTGTGGTAGAGGAGAACCATAACTTACCTCTAGCCTGAATCTTGGCTTTGAACAATAAAACCAAGAATTACACTAATCCATACAAAGAAAATCAACAATAGGCTATAAGAAAATGCTTCTTACTCTAACTCTATTAAAAAATAGAAAACCTTTATAAGTCTTGGATTGATTCCTCGTTATTATAAGAGAAAGGATAATCTTTCTACCATCATTAATAAATACAAATATATTATTTCAGCCTCTATGCGTAGCATCAACATAATATGGTCATGGTCGACCAAGTAACATGTGACAAGCTTCCATGTCGACTACATGATACATTACTTTGTCATTGTAGTATTTACTAATGGAGAATGGAATACAACATTATTTCGTTGCCTTTGTTTCGCTGACCTCTTTGATCCATTCAATTGTGTGCAGAGAATGGTGCTTTTCTGCCTTCAACTACAACATTTTCACGATTGTTTTTTACACACTGCTCCTAAAATTAATGATCATACTATAGTTTTTTTTTTAAAAGTTTACAGTGCACTTGAAAAGACGATCTACGAATATCCTAGAGGGGGGGGGGGGGGGTGAATAAGACAATGTCAAATAATCAAAATAAAAGTGGAATATGTAAATAATACAACATCTCAATCACCCAAGTATTGAAACCTTGATTCCAAATCATTCGTAAGACAGCCTTCACCTAAAATATTAGGCAAGGCAACCTTATTTCATGAATGTCTGTAAAATCAATCTTTCAAACTAGCAAGAGAAGATACAACATTCACCACAAAGAATGAAATAGAAAGAAAATTCATCACCAAAAAGAAACAAAACATTCACCACAAGGCACAATGAGTTATAGTGGTTCGGTACTTTAAAAATCATACATACTCTACTCCCAAAATTACTACCCTTGTAATTTTGGCTTTCACTATAACAAGGTTTTCAAAGGTTCACCTTAACAACTTTAAACAATTCCTTGTTATTTTCATGGGCTTACCACAATAAAACGCCTTTTCTGATTTTCATGGGCTATCATAAATCAATCTACTGAGATTTTCACAGGCTATCTCAAAAAAACCTAAACGAAACAAAATAATAAAGTACTTATCTTCAAATGTAGATTCGAAGATGTAATAGAAGTTTGTTGTAGAGATCTTCTTTTTTGAATGTAGAAGACGGAATATTCGCTCAATAGAAAGAGTATAGGGTCCTAAAGAGTTTTAGAAATGAAAAACCCAAATGCTAGTGATTTAATTCTCTTAAATGTCAAGAGGAGTATAGACTTCTTTAAAATAAGATTGAAATAATCTTGAGAAATGCAATTGAATAATTTTGAAAAGAATTTATAAATATCACACAATTAACTTGTCTAAGACTTAAGCTTCTCTCTTACTTAAAGAAGGTTTAGAGTGATTTTTCATTGTAGTTTAGAATGAGAGAAGGTCATTCTTTATAGCCAAAAAGTTTGAAAATTCGGCTAGCCTAAGAATAGGTTCAGTTGGCTAGATTCCATCGAATTCGTTCCAACAGTTATCAGATTGCATGGGATAATATTTGTCCAAATTTTGGTTAGCCTAAGGTGAAATTCATCCTCTAGTTCTCGCTCTACTTTGGCTCGTGATTGGCGACCCACTCTGCATCAGTCCCCTCCACTTTAAAAGAACTCATCCTCGAGTTCTCGCTCTGCTTTGGCTCATGATACTCGGTCAGGTCCACGACGTTGAGAGTTCGAGAGATCTCCATGTTGTCTAGAAGATCAATAATGTAAGCGTTGTCATTGATTTTTCAAAAGATTGGCACCGGTCTAATCTTCTTTCTCTTTAACTTATTGTACGTCTCGGTCAGAAATCTCTCCTTGTGTAGATGGATCATAACTTAGTTGCATACCTCGAACACTTTTTATCACCGATGCTTATTGGCTTGCTCCTTGTACTTGTCATTCGAGGCGTGTAACTTGTCTTACACCTTAGCATGAATGCCTATGATTATATCTGCCATTTGTTCTACTGCAATGCCCATATCTGGGAGCTTGGGCAAAGGGACCACGTTAAGTGTGTGGTGAGGCAGTCGGCCATAAATAACCTGCAATGGGGAGTTACCTGTCAAGCAGTTTACCATGTTATTGAATGCAAACTCCGTTTTAGATAATCGTAAATCCCACTACTTCGACTTTTCTCCTAAAATATAGCAAAGGAGGTTCCCTAACGTGTGATTCACAACTTTAGTTTGCTCGTCGATCTATGTGTGGTAGGCACTACTGAATTAAAGTCATATACCGAACCAGTTCCACAACGTCCACCAGAAGTGATTAATGAACTTCGTGTCATGGTCAGAAGTGATAGTCTTGGGGACCCCGTGTAGCTGCATGACCTATCTGAAGAATAAATTTACCACGTGCATCGTATTGAGGGTTTTCTTGTATGGGATGAAGTGTGTCATCTTCAGAAAAAGGATCTATTACCACGAACACGGAATCAATGCCACGCTGTGTTCGTGGGAGACTTAACACGAAGTCTATTAATAGGTCCTCCCAAGGGCTATCAGGTATGGGTAATGGGGGTATAGAAACCTATATTCTGAGATTGCCCCTTTGAGACCTGACAAATATGACAGTGCTGCATTACTCTACCCACGTCATGTACTATCTCCGACCAGT
Organism: Magnolia changhungtana; assembly: GCA_030180095.1. Classification (NCBI taxonomy): domain Eukaryota; kingdom Viridiplantae; phylum Streptophyta; class Magnoliopsida; order Magnoliales; family Magnoliaceae; genus Magnolia; species Magnolia changhungtana. The sequence continues at coordinate 159,676 of JASAUF010000241.1, read as the reverse complement.
CGTACCATCCTTCAAAACGAACCTGCATCTTGTCTCGTCCAAGGTGTCCACTAAGGCCACCTCCATGTAGCTCTTGGATGATCTGCTCCCTCAGTGAGCTTTTGGGAATGCACAGTCAATTCCCTTTGAAAAGGAAACCATCATGCACAAGTAGGTCATTGGAGTGACCATCTCAGGATCTAACTTATTTGTCTTTGAAGTCGTTATCATTGGTATATATATGCTTGAGGCAATCGAACCTGACAACCTCATTGTTCATAGTGACTAAAAAAGCTGCACCGCGGCTCAGTGCATCAGCCACTTTGTTTTGCTATGCAGATTTATGTTTCATCACAAACATGAATTCCTACAAAAATAAAATCCATCATATTAAAGAATTTAAAATCTTGATGGTATGTGTAAAGAACGAACTTCCTTTAAATTAAGTAATGTAGCCAATGCCGCAACGCCTGGACCACTGTGTACAATTCGAGCTCATAGGTCGACCACTTCTTGCGTGCATCATTAAGCTTTTCACTGTAAAAGGCTACCGCCCTACCTTCTTAAGACAAAACTCCCTCAATTCTGACATATGAGGTGTCATATTCGACTTTAAACAATTTGTTAAAGTTGGGAAGTACAAGAACCGAGGTTGTGGACAACATGTGCTTAATTTTAGTAAAGTACCTATCGACTTCGTCAGTCCACTGAAATTGTCATTTCTTCATTCAATTTGTGAGTGATGATACAATGGTGCTAAAATTCTTCACGAACCGACGATAAAATGTCGTCAGTTTGTGAAAACCTTGTGCCTAATGGATGTTTGTTGGGATCGGCCATTCCCTGATGGCTTTCGCATTTTCCTCATCCACTCAAATGCCCGTGGATGTCACGACAAAGCCCAAAAACAACAGGCTCTTAGTCAAGAAGCTACACTTTTTAAAATTAATATACAATTTATTTTCAGAGAGCACTTGAATGTTCGTCTTGAGGTGTTCCATGTAGCTTACTTCTTCCGGACTGTAAATTAAAATATTATCGAAATAAACCACAATGAACTGCCCAATGAATGGTTTCAGAACTTGGTTCATTAACCTCATGAATGTGCTAGGCACATTTGAAAGACCAAATGGCATGACCATACATTCATACAACCCCTCCTTGGTCATAAAAATCATCTCCCACTCATCACCTGGGCGTATTTGAATATGATAGTAGCCGCTCCTTAGATCCAATTTAAAGAATAATTTTGCGCTCTCTAGCATATCCAAGATATTGTCCAACCATGGTATTGGAAATCTATATTTTATGGTGATTTTATTAATGGCTCGATTTTCGAGACACAAGCGCCAACTCCCATCTTTATTATGAGTTAATAGAGTAGGTACGACACATGGACTCATGCTTTCTCGGATAAGACCCTAATGGATCAGTTCCTCCACTTTTCCCTGTAGAATTTCACACTCCTTTAGACTTATCCGATAGTGAGGACGATTGGGTAAGCTAAACCCAAGGATAAGGTTGATATGGTGTTGGATATCTCGTATGGGAGGTAATCCATCGGGAATGTCATCAGGCCAAATTTCTTTAAACTCATGCAGTAAGGGTTTTAGTTCCTCAAGGATGTTGTGGGATCGAGTTCTTTCCCTTTTACAATTAATGCATAGGCCTATCATGTTTCTTTGGATTCCTCCACAAAATCTTGTATGGTTAAGAGAAAATGACCCTCCACTTTAGAAGTTTCAGGTGGTCCCTCTGGATCCATAGGGGCCAATACGGTTTTTCGGCCATTCTTGACAAAAATATACACATTATCTCGCTCTTTATGAGTGGCATCGCGGTCGAATTGTCAGGGTCGACCGAGTATTATGTGACATGCCTCCATGTCAACTACTTTATCTTTATAATGTCTATCAATTGAAAAGAATATGGTGCACTATTCAGTTGTAGGCCACAAGCTTGACCTTTTTTGCTTCAGGAATGTCCATATAGTCAAAGAAGCGCTCAACTTTAGAAAGTCAATTGAGGAAATCCTCAATTTGCAGTTGGTCATTGAAGTTAGGAATATTGACCCTCACCTTGAACTCTCGATCTGTCTGATCTACTTGATCTCCCCCTTTTCAGGGATATTGGAGGACAATGTCATCGACCTCCTCGTCGTTGGATCCCCCTTCCTCAGTGATCATTTGGTGAACTACCAACACCATCCTGCAAATAGAGCGATTACGAGTTTTAGCAATTTTTTGTGGCAGATTACCATCAGGAACATGGAGTTTCCCTATGACATCCATCATGCGATCGATGGCAACCTACGACCGTTGGATGACTTGCCGATTCTCTTATTGTGATACTTCAAAAGATACCGCCATTAAAGGTAAATTCCTTAGAGCACCGTTCATGGGATTGTTGCCCAATCGGTCACTAGAAGCTATCAATCCGAGGATAAAACATCGCTTTGATACCATATTGATGCGGGGAAGGATGTGAGGTCGAGCAGCGTCTTCCTCAGGGGGGATAACTATTTCAAATCCATGAAACTTCTCTGGATTCCTCACAGAGATGAAGAGTTATACTCAAACTAAAACTTATTTATAAATAGTAAAAATGAAATTAAAACAGGAATTCAACCGTTGATCTGATGGTATTTCACAAAGTCGACGTGGGTAACTCGGCGCGGTCAAGTTGGGTGGCTAAAGGAGCTCATCCTACCCCAAAATCATATATGGTACATCCGATAGCTCATTTTAGTTTACGAGATACGTCCGTTTTAAGTTTTGACGGTCCGGATCAACTCCGTCTCCGATCAGGCCTTTTCTGATCCATCTTGGCCATGAAAGTGTCCACAGCCTACTCTACATCAAATACACATGCTTGCATGTGAGGAACATCTTCAAAATTGTAAGCCTTAATAATGTTGACTAGAGAAAATTATCATTGCTGTCAATGCGTCTATATATATATATATATAATAAGAGCTTCATTGATATGGCAAAACAAAACTTTTTACGACTTAGGCTATTCGGGCAGGGCCCAAAGCTGCACAACAGCCCCGCCTATCATATCCTATATATTTGGGTGACTCTTTTGTTCTCTAACAGTGCCTAAACCCGCTTTATCCAAAAGAAAACGACCCTTGATTAGCCAAGGGAGGGAGGAAACCTCCCAGAAGGTTCTGATAGATTGTAGCCTACTTCCCTCTTTAGCTAGCCCGTCGGCAGGCCCATTTATTTCTCTAGGGATGTGGGAGAAACGAAAGGCTCCCCAGGCACCGAGATTTCTGATTCTAGTTAGCTAATATTTTCATTTCCAGGCACAGGTTGGTTTCCCGGATATGCAATTCACCACCCATTTGGAATCAGATTCTATAAGCACTTTATGTAGACCGGTAGACACGCACATCTCCATACCATCAAAAACGGCCCGAATTTCAGCCATGTCATTGGACGCAGTCCCATACCCACTGAAGAAAGCAAAAATCATATCGCCTTTACTATTTCTACAAATACCTCCTCCACCTACTGGTCCTAGATTGGCTAGAGCAGAGCCGTCCACATTTAATTTTAAACAGCCCCTAGATGGCCTGATCCATTTGACAATATCAAACGCCGGAGATGTGCAAGTCTGAGGGGCCGGACGCATAGCTAAGGGATTAGGAGAGGGTGAGGATGGCCGCTGAGGGGCTCTCTTAAATTGAAGGGAAATGGCCTCCATCCACCATTTGAACTTGATAAACACGCCAAGAACAGAAAATGGGCTTCCCTCAAACCTGGCTGGTTCCTGGCCCTCATCTATATGGTTTCATGCATTTATGGTCCATTTGAGGAGCGAACTAACCTGATTAATGCGGCCCATTTTTAAAATGCATAACTCATTCAACTATCTTTGAATCTGCACATAGTGAGGGCCTCAATCATGCACACGCAAATATTTGTCAGCACAGAATCTATGTACGAGCGTGGATGGCATTAGGGTTTCCATGATCATGGAAATTCAAATGCACAGAATTTGGTGATTTTGTTTCAAGGAAAGTTTCCATAAATTTGAAGCCCATTTAAAATTGAATTCTACATGGAAGTATTTTAATCAGATTCGTTGATTTTGCAAACACATACAGTGAAGTCCATTTAAACATGCCATGCTGATTACTCATGATTAATATCCGAGCCATCCACACACAGGTCTCATGCTGTAATCCTCTATATGAGAGGCTTTTCTTTGGGTGTCAGTGTTCCCATCCACGGTAGGCCTCATTAGTTGAGTAGTTTGGATAATTGAAACATGTCATTGGGTCCAATGCCCCTGATCCCAATTTAACTTCAGTGGGCCTAGGAAAAGGCTTCAATTGCTACCATCCCCGTCCATAGTTTTCCCTGTAATGTGGACCACCTGAGTCTTAGATGATCTTAAGTTTTTGAATCACACCTAAACTGATCTGTCTCAAATGATGTGCGGATTAGATGTCACACAAATATCACAGTACAACCCACACGGGTTGTCATAAGGAATTTTTTTTTATAATGGTAATCTTGTTCGTGTTGCTCACCTGAGTCATGGGTTAGCTCATTTTTTGGAAACATTGCCAAATAAATGGTCAGAGCATCATGTGGGCCACACTTACCATGATCAGCCATGTGCCCAAAAATGAGGCCAATCTATCACTTAGGTGGGCCACATGAGCAGGAACAGTTGGGAGGGGGAGGTCGTGCCCTCTCAAGTCTTCCTTATGCTACGGCCCACCTAAGTCATGGATTGACTTGATTTTTTAGTCCATTGTCAAACATGATTTCCCAATAGTCAGAATGGATGTCCTAAACACATTATTATCTGTCCACGCAACTACTTGTGGTTCAATCGGTTATTTGTTGGCTCCACCGTGATGTGTTGACATGTACCTCATGCATGTCATTCATTGTTTATGTTGTACTTAAAAATTAGGCAAATCCATGACTCAAGTGGCCACAGTAATAGGAATAGTCGAGAGTAGACACCTACCCGGCCGGATTCTCGTAGAAGGCTAACCATGCTGCGTATATGCCATCCAATCCATCAATATGAAATACTTGAACCTCCCCCACGCGCTGGTAGTCTTGAAAAATCAAGCTATGTTGAGACTTGGATGGGACAGTGATAGGTGTCCACTTCATAGCTCTCTCTCAACAAGGCTCGGCGTCCACTTCAACTCTTCCTACACGTTAGCCCACATGGATTGGCCTAATTTTTGGGGCCAAATGAGATAACAAATACATGATAGTTGTAGTTGATGTCATCAATAGATCACATGGGGCTTATGTAGAGCGGGTTGTGGACACTTTCATGGCGAAGATGGACCAGAAATGGCAAAAGTGATCAGGACCGTCAGAACTCTAAAGCAGGTGTATCTCCCAAACTAGAATGAGTTATTCGACACACCGTATATGATTTGGGGATAGGAGAAGCTACTTTAGCCAACCAACCCCTCTAAGCTGGGTTGCCCATGTCAGATTTGGGAGAGTACATCACATCGATGGTCGAAATTCCATTTTATTTCTATTTTTTACTATTTATAGTGAGTACTTTTGATCTGTTGAGTTATAGGAGTCTTACCAAACATGAAAAGACCTTCAAAACATTAGGAGAATAATGTAGTTATGCCAAATTGGATGCTTACTATTTTTGGCTGAAAACCATGAAGTCTAGTACAAATCATGACCATCTGTAAATAATAAGTTTACTATTTATAGTAAGTCACGTTTTTAGAGAGTTTGACGATGAAACTTCATCCTAGATTTGATATCACTGTTTAAATGGTTGTAATTTCATTTTTATCATCAATCAATTTTTATTTTTATTTTTTGAATTTATTAGAATTTATTTCTATTTTATATTTTCTATTTTCTCCCCTGGATTCAAGGACTCTCGGTGAGGAATCTAGATAAACTCCGTAGATTCAGAGTAGTTATCCTTGAGAAAGACAGTGATCGACATCATCGCGTCCATCAATCAGGGACCCACAACAACCTTTTGCACACACGTCCGTGTGTAGAGAGAGCATTCCTGCCAAGTCCGGCTAGGGCAGGCACCAGAGTCATGTGTATGCGAAATCCATTCGGATTTAGCCATTTTTTTGTTTCCTGCACTTGGGTTCAGAGCCAAATATTTAGGCAGATCCGTTATTCAGGAGAGCCACACAAGTGCAACATGTTTGCCTAGGGGACACCCACCCTTGATTTTTAAAGGGTCCACCATTTTGTGTATGTGAAATCCAGTCCATCTATTACGTGTATCACCCAATTAATGTTATGCCCAGGGCCTAAATCCCAGGCTATTATGAAATTTAGGTGGGCCCAGGTATTATCATTCGCTCCCAACTGGTTCCCTTGGTGTAGCCCACCTAAATTACAGACTCCCCTTCTTTGTTTGGCCCTGGACCAACATGATCCAATGTATCTAATCGTCCGAGTAAATTTCACATGCATATCACGGTGGGGGAAATCGTGTTTGTCTCGGTTTTCTTCCACGGGATACCCATCTCTCTACAATTAGAGACATACCCGTATGATGCATACATATATGCAAGCACACAGTAATATATAGCCGAAAGAATAACGTAATATTTCTTTCTGACATCCATCGTCTTCTTTTTCTATTTTACAGAAATTCCGATGGCAGAGAGTGTTGTTAAATTCTTGTTAGAAAACTTAAGTGCCCTTCTAAATGAAGAAGCGTCTCTACTAAAAGGAGTACGCAAGGAAGTTAAAGAAATCAAGAAGGAACTTGATAGAATGCGATCCTTGTTGAGGGATGCTGATAGAAGAAATGATAGCAATGAAGAAATGAAAACATGGGTGGAAGAAGTAAGAGACGCTACACATGATGTGGAGGATACCATCGTACGAGTTCTTGCATCCCATGGACAGGCCACGAGGAGGTGAATTCAAGGGTTTTCTCGTTGACACTATACATATCCCCAAGAATATCTGTGACAGGCATCGGTTCGCCACACGACTTCAAGAAACCAAGGTTAATGTTCAGAATATTTTTCAGCGAAGACCCAGCCAAATAGAAGAAGTTGCCAGATCCTCTGATGTTAGCGAACTTTGGCAACGTGATGTAGAAACTTCTGTTTTCAAATCGGACAATGACATTGTGGGGATGACGAAAGAAATAGATTTGGTAGATGGATGGTTAGTGGAGGAAGAAAAACGGGCGCACCGTGATTTCAGTGACAGGGATGGGTGGGGTGGGCAAAACCACTCTTGTCGCTAAAGCCTACAAGAATCATCAAGTAAAGAATCTCTTCGACTCCTACGCATGTGTTTCTGTCTCACAGTCTCTTAGAATTGATGAGCTACTACGAAGCATCATAAAACAATTACTTGAGGCTAAGAAAGATGTTGTTCCAAATGGCTTTGCCACCAAAGATGCTGGCGAGTTGAGGCGGATGGTTAGAGGGCTTCTCGAATCAAAAAAGTACCTCATTATCTTGGATGATGTCTGGACTATGAATGATTGGAATAAATTAAATGTCATATTTTCAGATTGTGGATGTGGAAGTAGGTTGGTAGTTACCACGAGAGACTTTAATGTGGCTTCTGCAGCAGGAGAGGGAAGACGTGTCTGCAAGCTTCAGCTTCTAGTTCAAGAAGAGGCCTGGGTGCTCTTCTGTAAGAAGGCATTTCCGAGTGAACCCTGTCCTTTAGAGCTTGAGCCATTGGCTCGATCTATGGTAGAAAACTGTGAAGGCTTGCCACTTGCTATTATTGCCATGGGCGGCCTCCTGTCATTGAGAGACAAGACTGCATTGGAATGGAATCGAATCTACAAAAACCTGAGCTGGCAGTTGACAAACAATCAAATGCTGGAACCAGTAAAGCGTATCCTGTTGCTTAGCTTCTATGATCTACCATACCGCCTTAAGCACTGATTCCTCTATTGTTGCATGTTTTCGGAAGATTATTTAATTAAACGCAAGCGGCTGATTAGGTTATGGGTGGCAGAGGGTTTTGTGGAGGAGACAGGTAAAATTACAATGGAGGAGGCGGCAGAAGACTATCTGAAGGAACTCATCCATCGAAACATAATTCAGGTTGTTGAGACAAACGAGTTTGGAAGGTTGAAAGCTTGTCGAATGCACGATATTGTGCGTGAAGTGGCATTATCAGTAAGTCGCGAAGAAAAGTTCTGCACGACATACGATGAGCTGCAAGCAAGGCAAGATGGCAAAGTCCGCCGCATGTCAATCTACAGTAGTGACGAAATTAATCATTCGAGTGCAGGTATGACACATCTTCGTTCCCTCATGGTGTTTGATGGAAACGTGTCTCTTTCATCTTCATTACATACGATGGCATCGAGCTTTAGATTTCTGAGGGTCCGAAATCTAGGAGTTCCTATCCAAAGCATACCAGATGAAGTGACTAACATGTTTAATTTACGGTATCTAAACTTGAGGAAAACTAAAGTTAGGGAGCTTCCTGAATCTTTATGAACCTTCAAACAGTGGACGTCAGGAGTACGGAGCTAGAGAGGCTACCCAGTGGGATTGTGAAGCTACGTAAACTACGACACCTGTTTATTTATCGAATTACTGACGAGTTGGAATATAATTTTAATTTCTTCACTAGCATCCAAGTTCCTATAAGAATATGTAATTTAACAAGTTTACAAAGTCTAGATGATATTGAAGACAAAGAAGGGGAGATTGTTAAACAAGTTGGGAACTTAACCCAACTTAGAAGGCTTGGCATTTCTAAGGTCAGAGAAATCGATGGAGCTGAGTTGTGCAATTCAATCGGAAAGATGAAACACCTTCTCAGGTTGAGTGTGAACGCAACTACAGAGGAAGAAACACTTCAATTGGAAGCACTCTCTCCTAACCCTCCACCGCTTCTTCATAAGCTTTTCCTGTTTGGGCATTTGGAGAAGGTGCCTCGATGGCTTAGCTCCCTTGTGAACCTCGCCTATTTGTCGTTGAATTGATCAAAGCTGAGAGAAGAAGATCCGCTTTCGTCACTCCAAGCATTGCCCAATCTGGTGTACCTTCGCCTTCGGAATGCCTAGGAAGGGCAAAAGCTGTGTTTCGGCGATGGATGGTTTACTAAGCTCAGGGAACTTTATTTAAGGGATATGAAACAACTAAATCGGATTGTAATAGAGAAGGGATCATTGCCAAGCATCCAAGAGCTAATTCTGGACAGCTGTGGAGAGTTGAAGACTCTTCCAGAAGGGATTGAATACCTCTCCGGACCCCAAGAGCTTACATTCGAAGAAATGCCAATGGAACTGACAAATAAGTTTCAGCTAAAAGATGGAAGCGAGGAGGATCGTAGAAAGGTGAGGCACATCCCCATCATCAAGCGTGTACAGTGGACAGAAGCGGAGGGATGGGTCGTGGAACGACTCAACGTTGATGAGGTAAGTCTAGCTGTACAAAGTATATTTCCTCAATGAATGTGCAAATTTATAAATTTATTTCTAAAATATATTGCGTCATGAGTAACTCCGTAGGCGAAGCGTACTAAGTAAACTCCGTGGGGTCCATTATGATTTATCTATTTTATCCACTCCGTCCAACCATTTTAATAGATAATTTTATATCATGATACCAAAAATTAAATATATAAAAATCTCAACTGAACCACACCACAGGAGATCAAACTGATATTTTTGTTTTCCGCTCATCCATGTGTGTTTGATCTTATGAACAGGTCGGATAAACATCACTTTGGGCCCTAGGAAGGTTTTGACGGTGTAAATCATTATTCCCACTGTTTCCTGTGGTGTGGTCCACTTAAGCCTTAAATATGCTTCGATTTTGGTCTCAAGCCCCTGTAATGAGCTGAAAAACGGATGGACGGTGTGGATAAAATACATACAATCATGGTGGCCCAACGGAATTTACTCATTACCATAAAAGCGTGCTGAGTGACTTAGTACGCAATCCGATTTCGAGATTGCGTGATCCATCCTTATTTGGGACGCGGATTAGCCACTAACAGGTTGAGTAGCGAGACTCCCCGCTGAAGTGACGTCATCAAATTCTTTGGACCCCACTATCTGTTGTATCCACACGGTTCATCCATTTGTAGAGATCATTTTAAGGCATGATCCAAAGAATGAGGTAGATCCAAATCTGCAGTGGATGTGTGATGCATCAATTGGGCCCGTTCATGTTTTGGACCTCATCATCGATGGACCATGTACGAAAAATCACAAAGGTAGATAATTTTAACTTTTCTGTTTGGAAAATTGCAAGGACATGGGCTCATAGGCACAATATTTTAGCCCAACCATGGCCAAAATAGGCTAGGACCAAAAGCCTGTTGGCCAGCCTGGCCCCTTTAGCCCTACTATCAAGCACATAAGTTGGGAAGGTTGAGCTTGCACTTGGTCTTACACTCATGAACCAGGCCCAGACACGCTTGGGCTGGTGTGTATGGAAGCAATTACATACCATACAGGAAACATACAAACTGTATATTACGTGCTCTCACCATGTAGATAGACGGGCCAAAAATCAAAGGTGGATGTGTAGGTTCTCATATAAATCCTTTAGTGCATCTGTCATGAATATGTTGTTGTATCAATTATCCATCTATTGTTGTATTTGTTATGGATTTATGGTTGTATCTGCTAAAAAACTTTTGCTTATGTGTTCATGCTCTAGTCTGAGTTTTGAGGAGATTATAGCAAGGTGTTGAGCATGAAAAGAATAAAATGCGTCACCGAATGTCATGACTTCATCAATGATGTATAGTTGAAGGGCGTGTAGTGACCTCACCAAGGATCTGGAGCTAAAGGGTAGCATTTGTCTTGGGTGAGAGGCTATTGATGTCTATTGGGTGTATTTTTAGCATGGAATTTCTTGGACAAGAGTCTGTTTCTATGATGAGTGTGTTGGTCTATACGTAAACGTCGCTGGAATATGGTTGTTATTTGGGCATGGCTATGGGTATTGCTAAACATGGTTTTTTTTTTTTATCAGCATTGTTGAAAAGTCGGCTTTGCACTACAAGAAAACTGGGCTTTACCGGCGGTCAAAACCGCCGGCAAAGACCAAGAAAACTGCCGGCAAAGCCTTTGCCTGCGGTTAGCTAACAGCCGGTAAAGCCTCAGTCGGTAAAGGCTTTACCGACGGCCAGGACCTTTACTGACAGTTGTGCTGGACGCCGCTAAATCGTTAGCTTTTGCTACACGACTGTTAAAAGCTATGGATAAAATCCGTAGCTAAAGTTACGTACCCCATAGTGGGACCGTAGCTACAGAGCTAATCTTTATCATTAAAAAAAAAAAGTGAAATTGAAGACAAATTTCTGGCAGAAAAGTACAAGAAACACAGATTGCAAAACAAATTTAATGGATTCACTTACCTCTGTGGATAGAACATCTCAAAACAATCGCCTCCATGGGACAATCCAACCATTCAGCTAGTGGCCTGAAAAGGGCAGTTAAGAAGAAGATGCAGCAATAGTACATGTACAAAAAAATAAAAAGGCTGAAAGTTGGACAGCTAGGGTCTTCCAATGAAGGCGATTTTGGGCCATATTTGATCCATGGTGAGATCCATCAGATCAACAGTCTAGATCACCAATAAATGAGCCCACTTGTGCTACCCTGATTTGGATGTCCTTTTTTTTTCACTGAATGAGTTTCTTGATAATATAAACAGGTTAGAGCTTCATACTGTCAAGGCATCTTCCAATTTTAAACCTAAAACAGCAGATTTTTTTAAACCCATTGAACTGGTGCGACTGCTATTTTACACAGATATCCTACAATTCACACAAAACATTCATTCCTCCGAGAAATTTATACCTCTTTTGTCACAATACACAGCCTCCCATTAGTTATTCCATGTTCGACAAAAGTTAGAGCAATAGATAGCCACTGCATTGCCACCACCAACAATAACATACCTACAAATATCAAATCCAGATTATAATTTTATCACGAAATTTTCACAGGTTTAAAGCACTTTTTTAAAAAATATTAAAATAATTTATTTGTACCTCTCTCTCTCTCTATCTATATATATATATATATATATATATATATATATATATATATATATATATATATATATATATATATAATTACAATAATATTTTTAATGTTTTATTTTCAGTGAGATTTTTCCAGAAATATCACAAGAAAAACATCCAAATTTTAGCCTTAGATCTTTTAGATAGCAAGCCCAACATTTGAAACAAACAAAATCTGGTGTCAAAAGAAAATACTAGAGAACATATGAAAGGAAGAACCAAACCTCACCTTTGCATTTCCACTAGCACCAAATGTTAACTGTTTAGGCTCACCATATGACAAATTCAAAACATGCAGCTCATCATCTCTTACGTAAGCGAGTATACTTCCATCTGGAGAGAGACGGGGATCAATAATTGGCGAACCTGCTGAGCTTTGCGGCTTAAGTTCTGGTTTAGAACAGGAGACATCCTTAAAATAGATCTGTTGATTGAGTGCAAAATCATGTCATTATTAAGTTTAAGCCATGTGTAAAAGGAATAAGTAACTCTCATACTTTCAAAGGATCAAATCATCAAAACCAAAATCATATATAGACGAAAGGCAACAACCAAAAAATGAATGAATTGTTTGAAGTAGGACAATAGCAGTAGGATTTCACAACATTGATGACTAGCATGAATTGATGTCTTGAGTCGCAAATTGAAATTGAAAAGCAAATATGAAGAGTGGAAACTTGAATCTCAAGAACTGACAACTAAAATTTTAGGAGTTGTTTTTTTGTCCAAAGAGAATTCCCACACAACGAGAATAGCCAAATCAAAACCAAAACCAGCAGAGTCTTTACATGAGAAAAGAATCAATAGTCGAGATTATTCCCCTACAGAAACACATCTTTCAAGTCAACAATCTGGGAGGAAAACCACATTAAAGCAACCGCTTAATAAGCAAATATTCAAAAGTAGAATAAAAATAAGGAAAAAAACACAGTTGTCTCAAGGGTTTTACTACATAAAACAAAAGGTATACCTACATTCAAATTGTAAAAGAACTGCAGCCCATATTACTACATAAAACAAAAGGTATACCTTAGGCTTTGCACAGAATTCCCAGGTTTTCAATTCTCAAGGACATATTTTGACACAGGCCCTCACGTATCTAGCTTCTCTATGTTGGCATTGATAACTAAATCCTCAGTTGGCCATAGTTCAAGATGAACTGTATAGTCCAAAGCCTCAACAAACATACATTTTGCTAGGGCTTTCACAGTCCATGCATGTGGGGCATATAGTTTGGTGATTGAGTTGTTGACTTGACAGGTCCCATCGTTTATGACACCCCCAATTCTCCTAGATTGGAAGATCCTTCTTTCAATTGGATTTGAGTAGTCAGGGAATCAATTGCAATCTGATCATGCCTTGAGGGAAGCAATTGCAATCTGATCATGCCTTGAGGGAAGCAATTGCAAAACAATATGAAAGCCAAATAAACTTGAAATTATCTCATGACAGGTTACTATCTTTGGATGAAAACAGAGCCAAATACTTGAAAACAGAGATTTTTTCTAACCCTAGACATACTAGGATTCCATGAATCTCTCACTGTAAATGCAGAAATTTAAACAATGAATAAGAACGGGGAAGTTGTTCCCACGTGCCAATGGCACGTGTGTGCATCCTGGTCCACTACTTGGGTGGGCCAAACGTGTACGTTGGATGTGGACCGTTTGTTATCTAACTATTTTTAACTGTCTGTTCTTTCATCTACGTATGGCATACCTGATGAGTGGATCGATCTGATTTCGAGATCTAGGACAGATCCAGAGTGGGGCTGGCTGATGAACGGCCCGGATCTTGCATACATGTGATGTGATGGCACGTATGGAGCCGCAGGAAGCGCAGGAAAGAGGGAGAAAAAATGAGAGAGTAGGGGCGGGGAGTCAGGGAGAGAGTCCGGAGAGGAGAGAAGTGGCGTAATAGGGTTTGTGAAATTTATATTTATACATACCTTTTTGCCAACGCCCGAATCTAATTAGCGCCGGTGAAGGGTTGGCCCCAATCGTCAAGAAAGACCAGTTTTTTTGTAGTGAGTGGGGCCCATAGCCCAGTAATATGTACCATTTATCTATTGATTACCATCATTACAATTACCAAAAATCAATTATCACCTTATCATGGTCATGTCAATAGTTATACATGCTACATCAGGCAGTTAAAATAGAAGATATAGGCACGAATTTATGAATGGGCCATTCAATGGAATGATTATAAACATAAAGACCTACATACAAATTTTTCCAAGGCCAATATGAATATTCATATACAAACTGTAGAATACATAAATATTAGTAGCTGCACTGGTAAAAATTTAACTATGATCTTAAGCTGAAACATTTCACTTGAAATTTATGTGAAAAGAAATATAGAATCTTGGAGAAGATAAAGAAGCCCCATCGCAATACCATCATTTCCCTATAATATTCTTTCTATATTTAGGTAGGTGGATGGAATGCGGGAGCAACCGTGCAATGATTTGTAAGCTCAAAACCATAAGTTGGCCTATTTCAAAATCTGGGCATGTTTTATTTTTATATGGAGTTATGCTAGTCTTCTCTATATCATTTCAATTTTGTCAGATGTCTCAAAAATAAACGAGTTGAAAGATATAATGCAGAAATATAAACAAACATATATGTATCCAACACACATCTAAACATGTAAAGAACACGTGCACATTAGAGTAGGAAATGTGATACTTATTTTGAATTTCATACCAACAGTCTATCATGGAAACATGCAACTTTTACAAAATTGAAAACCAGTTATACTGTATCCTTGATTTTAAATTAGCATAGGAGTATTTGGGAATGTAAGCATGGAATCTAATTGTCAGCTACAATGACCAAATAAAACCGAGATACACTGGGATCCTTACTTTTGCTGGGGTGGTAGACTATGAGGAGTTTCAACACCCTTGGTCAAGGGTTCGAGTATCCATAGGTGGTGAAATTCCACTAGCGTGAGTCGTAGGGTGTGTGTGCGTGTGTAAAAAAAAAAACCAGATACACTGACCCATCCAAGCAGCTGGGAGTTTGTGCAGTTCTAAAATTGGATCTGCAATGGAGATTCTTCATTCAGTTTGTAAATTAAAGAATCTAAGTTCCACAGTTAGTTGTGAGGGATGCAAAGATGTAGCTCTCTCTATAGAAAGCACTTATGACCGTATCTCAGAGCAAGGCTACTCTAATGGCCATGCTAAAACAAATACATCTTTCAACTCTACAATGTAATCTGAACTACCTGACAAGGCTATTGTTTTCTCCCAATGGACTTGCATGCTGGACTTACTTGAGATTTCATTAAACCAATCATGTATGCAGTACAGAGACTTGATGGGAGGATGTCTCGCTTCAAGAGACAGGGCTGTGAAAGATTTCACCGCTGATCCAGAGGTTTGACACTTCAGCCTTACAGAAATGTGTAAAGTTCATTGTTGTCATTAGTATGAAGCTCAGTTCAGCCTTATGGGTTCTTTTTATTCTTCTTTCCTGTCGTTTTTTTTTTTTAAGAGATGCATGGTGCATGAGATATTGTAAAAGTTCCCTTTGTTATTTTTCTATTGCCTTCTAGAAATGTATTATACATTGATTTAAACTTGATTTTTTTTTTTTCTTGGTGACTGTCATGATCATGTCATTGAAGGCTGGAAATCTCGGTCTAAACATGGTTGCTGCTTGTCGCATTATTCTTCTAGATCCTTGGTGGAACCCAACTACCAAAGATCAAGCTATTGACAGGGCACATTGAATTGGGCAGACTCGCCTGTGGGTCATTTCACCTGCTTAACTTGTTAAAGATACAGTGGAGGATCGGATATTAGCTCTCCAGGTAAGTTTCTATTCATAGTCTGCTGGATCCATGGATTTAATACTAAAGGATGACTTTGATGTGACTTGTTTGACTTGTAGTTAGGCATATGGCAAAAAAAAAAAAAAAAAAGGAATGGGAAATATTCGTACAATGGTCTGGACCTCTGAACCATGGGTCTCACTTATAAAATCTGAAAATCTGAGGATAACATACATGTCCTTGGTGATGACCTTATCAATCTTCATTAACATATAGATTAAATTAGCTTGGAATTTAGGATAGGTACCAAAACATGCCATTGGGAGGAGATATATCTTAGAAAGCTTACAGGTAATGTGATTGGTTGTGGAAAAGGCTGACTGGTTGTTAGTGAATCATCGTATGTTGTGGACCAGATTGAAACATAAGATTAAATTCTTTCATTAAATTAGCTATGGACATGAGGATAATGTAATTAATATCATTTAGAAAGAAACTATAATAGATGGCGAATACAGCAGAGTATTACATTCCAAAAGTTTTTAACTGTGTGAATGGTAGAGACAGACGGGACAGAAGAAACCCAAATCAATGACACGAATATAGCAGATTTCTTGACAATACAGCAAGTTTGGGTCGTTTGGCATTTAAAAGAGCATGTAAGGTGCCCAAAGCATAACATAGCAATCTCTCCTTCATAACCATATATACATTCAACGGTTTTCAATTGTAACAAGTGGGGCCCATGCTTTCTTCTATGATATAGTGGATGGAACACATCCCAGAACCTCCCAAATTGGAAGATCCTAGCCACAAATCCTTGGATTCCATCTTCCACTTGAATGTAGACCTTTGATATATTTCTCTTCTTAATTATCTGTTTTAGGTCACAAATTGAAAGGTTATGACTGTCCTATTGAGGAGTATTTTGGGCATTGTCTGTCCATGCTGGGATGCAAGTATGCAACAGATGGTCAAGATGCAATACAGTTGATGAAAAAATCATTTCCCTCCCCTAAACCAATGTTTTTCATGTCTTGCTTCCTGCTTCTGGCTAAATACCATAAAATTTATCATGTTTGATTGTGGTTGCATGAAGTGCAAAATAGAAAGAGAGAAAAGAATTGTTCTTTTACGTTGTTGAAGATAAAACTTCCCTTATATTCCATCTGCTGGAAGCATTGCCAGAATACTTGCTAAAATATTATCAAAGGAGAGATCTGATTGTACATAGAGAAAACTTCTAATGCCCACAATGTGCATCAACTTGATGAGAGTTGCACAGTTCTTTAGCATTTCTTAGTTATCCATTGTTACATTGTTTAAGGGTACTTTTCTAAATTTCTTTTAGTGTTCAGTATATGTCATCATCATAGATTAACAGGCATATGCATACATATCAAAACAAATTCATAGATAGATCAGATGTTCCAATTTTCATAAATAAACCTCACATTTAAAAATTGCCTCACTAATAAATTCCAGTTGAGTTGTCAGTTCTTCCAATAAATGAGGAAGGAATTGAAAAAGAGTCATGAAAGGCCCATACGTAATACACAAGGAGCTTGAGAAAATTACCTGGTGGGAGTGTATAGTACATTTTTTCAGTTTCTACAGGTGGGGCCATTTTTCGGTTGATCAATGCCATATTTTTCTTGACCATCTATTTGCTAGCTACCAATTGAAGGTCTGGGATTTTTCCATGTTGGTGAATTTCGGCGCATAGGCCATCCAGTGTGGGCCATAATATCAACAGTTTGGATAATGAACGCATGCGCCATTTGTAACAAACTGAAAACCAAATCACCCTGTACAAACTTTTGGCCATTCAGAAGAAATTCCTCAATAACTGTTGGGACATGGAACTACGAAAAGTAACAAGGATTATTCATCCATCAGATGTTAAGAGAGGTTTCATGTGATTCCCAAAGAAATAAATAATGGCATCAAACCAAAGATAAAGTACATAACAAGCACAAAGAAAACTCTGCATGCATGGCAGAATGAATTCTACTATAATAAATATGGGTGGTGGGTACAAGCCACAAGGTATCATCCAAAAACATTGGCAGGAGAACTTGGTCTGCTTGGAAGTTCAAAAGCCACCAATGCACCACAATTGAACCACAGTTTGCAGAGGACTCAACTACCAATTCAAGCTCAGAACTAAAAAATTTAATGCAGCCATGATGATAGGTAGCGAATTATTTAAAGTACCACTGATATATTTTCATTCTTAGTGATCAAATTTCCAACCAAACAACTTCCCACAAAACAAATCTGATTAAGAAGTGTAAGATACCAAATATCTTTCTATATTATTTTAGAGGACATGAACGAGAAAAACCATGCAGACTAGTTCCGAGAGAAAGGAACCATCAGTTTACATTAAAAAAAAATTATAAAAAAATTTATATATAAAAAATATTAAAAAAAGAAAGAAAGAAAGATAAAATAAGCACTAAACAGGTTCACAGTTGGAATAGCAAATGCGAATGTTACTTACAAAGTTTCCAACCCAGCAATTGTTCAAATTGAGGATGGAATTGGTCCATGGATGTTGTTTCCACTCAAGTTTCTATACAATAGCCAAGGGACAAAAAATTAGTAACATGGTAAAGATGAATTTTTTATTTTATTTTAATGCAAAGGGCAAAAAAACACTGAACATTCCATCATATATTGAGGTAGGAGTAAGCAGATGAATGCCTAGGATTATGCAACTATTTTATTAGGATCATATTACTTGGATATTGTAAAACTTAAGAGAGATAAAGATGCACATTCTTATTCAAGGCTCCAGATAAAAAGAAATGGGTGCATTTTGAAGAATATACATGCTCATGAGATGACGAGCTGGATATGTCAGTTGGCAAGAAACCCTTCAAACCTTGATTGTCTAGACCTCGCACATGCACAAGAAAAATTATAGTAAATTACAGAATTTATTACATTTTCCATCAAGGGTCCATCATAAAGGCACACTTAAAACATTCAAGAAGTAACTGTTCATTAGAAACCAGAAAATTATCCGAATTGGAACAACAAATGAGTAGAGAACACTTGGAGAACTTCCTAGTTGTCATTTGGTTGTATTTTGTGTTGCTTCTCCGATATGTTCTATGTGGTGCTCATTCCCTAGTACATTGTGCAGTGATGAGATCTGTCACTCTTCTCCACCCTTCATGTGACTATTATTTTTCTGATTTTAGTTCTAATAAAATCTTAGTCACAATTCAAGAAGAAATACAGAATAGTGGAGAGTCTGGCAAAAGGTTCTCACGTTACTTTGCTTACATGAAAAGTCAATCAGTATTTACTTATTGTATAGTCATAGATAAAGAAATTTTGTAAGAGGAAGGAAAAGAAACTATTATCCATTGGGGAAATGGATGGAAGGTTTGATGCCATGTCAATCCGGAATAAAACATTGGCGAGATGTCAGCATTCTAGGGCACTGTTACCAAGGAATGATATGGATACTGCATAGGCATGTCAATCGGTATTACCTAGATTTCTGCATACTATAATACCATATATAGATTTCTCGCATACTCTAATACATCATTTGGGCCAAGGCAAAAAGTAAATGTATAACAAGAAACCGTAAAACTGCAGTTCAATCACTATCAATACATCAGGAACAAGGAGAATATATAATCCAAGAAAAAGCTATAGGATAAGTGGCAAGTGGTTTGTTAAAGGACCATAGTATCATACCCTCTGTGCTGGTATATAGAGGGTGTGACTTTTGATGAGGGAGCGCCACATGCAGGGAATGACTAGATGGAGAAGGGCCTAGTGGTTGTGCTATTGTTGTATTATCTGTTAACATAAACTATGCATTAAGCTTGATCTCTAATAGATAATGAGTTCATGTTAAAAGTGATTATGTAATACGATAACAATCTCTAATACATAATTATTGTTAACTAAAATGAGACGAACACATTTTTGCATCTACCAAACAGTACTAAATGTGTCAAATAAAATTGCAAATTCAACTAAACAGTAAAATATGAAGTAGAATTGCTTTGTATATTTTTTCCTAATATAAAGAAGCAATAACAGATTGGATAGGATCAATCAATCCATTAACCTGAGTTTATTTCTTCTGCAGTAAAATCCTCACCTCTTCCACACCACCATATTGCTCCTCTAATGCCCTCTTCATATCTTCTTTTGTTACCCGTTCATCATCAAACTTGAACCTAAGAACAGAATATTCTCATCTGTTAAATAGGTCATTTAAGTGATTCTGAGGCATACGTTAACCCATATACAATAAATATAAAAGTTTTTTTTAACATTGAAATAAATGTCCACTGCAAAGCCACTTTTACCATGACCACTCACCACATGGCCATGCTCGACCATGCGCACATGGCGCAAAGAAGAACATTACACGCACAAGCACCAAAATGGCACATGCATAAAGAAGCGAAATGCAAAACAAAAATCATCTTCAATAGTGTCACAAAGAAAAAGGGAAATTTTGCCGAAAAAGACAAGTTCCAAATGTTTACCGAATCAAGTGCCTGAATTGTCGGATGAGTAGATAGGGAAAAAAAAAAGCAGTTAACCATCATGCACATCAGAAAATGTCGAGGAACTTCCACATTTGAATAGGTGTAGTAATGCGGCTAACCATTTCTGGTCTAGAGACTACAACCAGCTTATACGGATTAGCTTTGAAAACCTTGAATATGGAGTTCCCAGAATCACTGTCAGGCAGAGAGAGTATAATATTCTCTCATGATAAAAGCACCAGATCAAACACAATCTCAAGAAGAGATTTGAACAATAAAAGGGTAAGACAGACCACACAGATGCTCACAGCCAAGATACTAAGTCACAACCCAAAATTCAAAACTAGAGTGATGATCCTAACTATCCAATTGGTGGCCATCAACAAATGGTTAAAATGAAAAATAGCCAAGGTACTAGATTCAACAAACAGATATCCATTAATCAGATTTAGGATCATCCAAAGAAAACAGATATCAATGATGCACCCAAATGTGAATTGGGTTTGATTCGAAATCTGAAAATTTTCAGGGAGAAGGTGAATATTCCTCCATTAAAAGCTTTCATAATGATTGAAGGGGAAGGAGCAGATGTGACAATAGTTCAATGGGGAGACACAACTCAGACATTAGGGCCTTTCCTTTTTGTACATGTACGGCTTGCCTAATGAGGAGACAAGTCGATCTTTTGGCCAGGGCATGTAGCCAACTTTGCCCATCCAATGAATGGCCTAGATTTGCATGAATGTGCCAAGCTGGCACTTGGGCCAGCAAGTACAATTACCCTTAGCAAGATTATAACAAAGATTCATCACCCACATAGCTTTCATATGGAGTCACATTCCACATGTCAGGTTGAAGAATTACCTGCACATTGTTATGCCTATGTAAGAAAAAATACCAAGATCATAAAACTAACCTCCTTCACATTCTTCCACATAAAGCTTATTATGCATGCATCAACATCATGCACATGTAAGATGAGAGTACCCAAAATGACAATCATAAATAGCCTGGTCCTTCCATATCAATCTACCATGGAAGCTTCTGATGGTGAAAGACAATACTTTGATGAAGTTATAGAGTCCATCTCCAAGGATGAGAGCTATGGAGATAAAGACATGTAAACCCAATCAGCAATTCATGGTAGAATGAGAGAATTCCATATTTTTCTAAGGTAAAAGTATTTAAATAGACTAGTTTGCTACATCCCCATTGTACATGTGATTCATGTGATTCATAGTGCTAACTACGATATCCCCATTGTACATGTGATTCATGTCTATGGTTATCAAGACTGTTGATATCATGGGCCATAGTCCATGAGTCAAGGCAACTAGAAACCCATTCATGACATATAGATGGAAGATTAACAAAAGTTTGCATAAAAAATGAGCACTTGTCTACATTCAACTGGAAAACCCAATAAAGATTGAGGCTATTGGATCATCCAAAAACAAAGTTCAGGAAACTGAAAAGATCTTTTAGTGCTGTGACTGCAAAAGAGACAAAGTGAATCAGCAAATATTCTTTGGCATTTTCAAAATCCCGTTGTCTAAAAGTCTCGGGCATGGTGCCAGATTTTTGCTCTCTTGTTTCTCCTCTCAAATGCCTTGGAGCTTCCAATCCCTTCCATTGATCAAGGCGAGAGCTCTGCCTTCCCATGAGAGATGTGCTTATCCATGCAGAGCTCTGTCTAATGAACAGCTTGCATAGAACTCACACATCAAGGTGGGCCCCACACTCACGTGATCATCATTCACCAATGGGTCCCACAACATAAGTGGACCAGTCAAAGATCATGTAGTCATTTAAAAAAAAAAAAAAAAACAACCATGTGTAACATTTGGCAAATTGTACTTAAATAAATGACCTCAATCTGGTGAAATCCCATATACAGCTAAGCATGCTTAGAACTCCTCCCCATTAATCAAATGCAACTGGGATCTACACCAATGTATGAGTATCAAGCAACGGCTAGAAAACAGTAGATGCTGGTGAGGTGGGCCATGCAATGCCTTCAATCATATGAGGTTGGTCCATGTCCTTCCATGTACAACACCTCCGACAAGCTTGCATGAATTAAGGGCAGATATGGGCACACCTAACTATAGTTTTTGGCATTATGGCAATCAAAGGGAGACAATGTGGATTAAAATAATGAGACTGATTGGAGGGAAATCAGCTAAAACCATAGATCTATGGAATTACTAGGGATGTGTAGATAGATGAGTGTTCATATTGAAAACTATTCAAGTGTGAGAGGATTTAATGAGGTGGCCCACCTTGTCATGTAGGATATATCATAGTCATTAGGTATGACATGAATCGCCGTTTTGTCGTGAGATTATTAAAAAAAAATCTAATTTTTGTTGGTTTTTAAAGTTTAATGTAATGTATATGTATTTGATGAAAATTAAGAAAAAAAAAAAAAAGAGTTTTTTGGGTCATGTCATTTGCATGACAACAAAGCTTTAACTAATGTTAGTTAGCTTTTTTAATATGATTTTGCTTAATCAATCTTTAGGTGAGAATCTTCTATGAAAAAGCAATGTTGAAAAGACATGCGCCTTAATATAAAAAGGAACATTAGGTTTATGGTTTAGGCAACTCCAAGTAGATGTAAATGTACTAATAATAAAGAAAAACTAATAGGTCAATTTAGGGGTCTTTTGGAAGTATGAAAAGGCTTTCACTTAAAACTAATAGGTCAATGTAATTTTGGTGCTATGCTTTGTAAAAAATGTGGCCTGCAGTTTCTAAGGTATTGTTTGAGTACTACACAATTGCATTCCTCTTTCCTGGAAGAGGCTTTGTTGAACAATACACGCTATGGCGAAAAAGTCAACAAGCATGGTGAGGGATTTGTAAAAATAATTCTAAAATTGATGCATGTCCAAATCTCTGGTCAACACACCACAGAAAACAAACAAGTGATGATAGTGATTGTAGGCCCATCATTAAAACCTTGCTAGAGCGTCCTCTAATGCTTGTTTGCCATCTAACCCTGTTGATCAAAAGAAAAAACAAATATAAGCTTATGGTAAAATTTTCTCTAACTGATCAAAGGGACAATGGTATGTAAATATATAAATATACTCAAATCACCCTAAATATATATATGATAGTTCTGGATCGATTAAAATCCGCCCAAATATATCATCAAAGATAGTGGATCACTACATAGGGGTCGGTAACAAAGAGGATAAACCTTCAAATATCACTGTGCTTGGATTGATGAAAATGACCCATAACATATGAGGAGGGCCTTATATCACTAAACATAGCCCCAATCAGATGAATGGCTTGAAACATCAAAATAGGGGACCGATTATATGAACGATTTGAAAAAATAGAAATGAACCCAATCATATCAATAGGATAGATCATCTACATGCAACGGATAGATCATTAGGGATTTCGATTTCAATCCCCAAATCGAAAAATTAGGATTTCGATTTCGATCCCCAAATCAAATTTAGGATTTCGGATTATGATCCCCAAATCAGAAATTTAGGGATTTCGGTTTATGATCCCCAAATCAAAATTTTAGGGATTTCGGATTTTGATTCCCAAATCAAAAAATTAGGGATTTCGGATTTTGATCCCGAAATTTGAAAACTAGGGATTTCATTTTTCGATTCCAAAATCGATAGTTGGGGATTTTGATTCCCAACTACAGTAATTGATGATTTTAGGATTCCCATATCAGGAATTGGAAATCTCAAAATCCAATTAGGGATTTCAAAATCAACTCGTCACAACCAAAATTTTGATCAAGGACTTCCGATTCGATTGTTCCTAAAAAAATGTTTAAAAAAATGCTAAAATTGATATGAATAGATAAGGAGAGAGAGAGAGAGAGAGAGAGAGAGAGAGAGAGAGAGAGAGAGAGAGAGAGAGAGAGAGGAAAATACCTGATGTTGCAGAATGCTCCTTGATGTGCTAAACCAAAGAAAAGAAGAAAATAAAAGAGGGAGAGAGGACAGAGAGAGTGAGGGAGCAGAAGATCGAGTGGAGAGGGAGAGGGAGAGGGAAGGATTCGAGAGTGGAGAGGGAGAGGGAGAGGGAGAGGGAGAGAGAGATCAAGCGGAGAGGGAGAGGCAGAGGTAGAGAGAGAGAGAGTCGTCGCGAGCGGGGAGAGGGAAAGGGTGAAATGGGAGAAATCGAGTGGTTTTTATTTTTTAGGTTTTAAATGCACCTTTTGCTTGCGGCCGGTTATACCAGCCGCCAGCAAAGGGTTCCCCAAGGGTCGGCAATTCACTAGTTTCTTGTAGTGTTAGACATGTACTATGTTTCATATATATGTGCATTTGGACATGGTTGCTTTTACAGTATATGTGGTTTTCCTTTTCACTCATATTTAGTATATGTATTATATGTGAAAATTATTTTGGGATGACAAGCACTGTTTGTGTTTATAGGTATGTCAAACATGTTTCTTTCGATGTCAATGGTTATGCCATTGGTACGTGAATATAAATTTTCATGGTGGAGAGAAAATACTAATGGCATTTTAAGGACATTGGCTAAGTGATATACATCTCCTAAGTGGAGTGCAATATATTGTCTGTCAAGGAAATTGCTGAAATGTTTGGCTTTCAACATCCTTGCCTAAGCAATTTCACCTTCATGGCAAAAGCTAGCCTACATGTTTGAACACAGGACAAGTACTTAATACCTGTTAAGTCGAACACTCTTTTTCTCCTGCGCAATCACAATTTGGGTCCCAGTCTCCTCAAATAGAAACCTGACTGGACATCTGCTAGCTTGTCGCCGGTGTTCAAGACTCTTAAGGCCTTTCGACAAACAGACTCTAAGGCCTTACTCCAACGAAAACTTTTGACAAACCTTTCTCCTGCGCAATCCCTTCCCTCTGTCTTCTTGGGCCGTGGCCAGACTATCTCTGCTGTGTCTATCATCTGCCTTTAGAGAAGATGCCACTGGTGTCATAAGTCCCATGCATTACAGCCTTCCCAAGATGTCATAAGTCCCATTATATATCATCATCCTTCCATGCACCGCTCCTGGTGGACAGACTCCTACCTGGCCTTCCCACAAATATATGCTGCACTCTTGTCAGCTGCTCCTCCCTACTCTCATTCAATTTCACGTACACAGTTTTTTGAGGTGGTGTATCTACAAATATCTAATGGATTTATAAAATGGCCCAAAAACATCAACGTTCCAAATTCGATAAACAAATTCCCATTAGCCAAAGGCACTGACGGTTCGTAGGATGATTTCCTATTTACAATCTGAGTGGCTTAATCTGAGCTGATATATGCCACAATTGTAAATTTTGAGTGCCTGGATATCAACCATTACACTCTTCTAGAGTATCAAACAAGTGCCCTTCTTTCATTAATAGCCTATTTGCAGACAAAAATCCAAGGGCTACGATGGTCCCACGGATGATGATATATAGAGATATATAGAATGGTGCATCCCTGTGGTCCATCGGATCAACAATGAACTCATCCATGGCGGCTGTAGGAACTAGCATAACCACCATCCATGGTGAGGTCCATCACACACTGGTGAGCCTATTCGTACAAAAGCATGCAAACCCTCCAGGGGCATAACATTCTAGCTCATGAGACCAAAAAATGAGTCAGATTCAAATATCAGGTGGATCCCATCACAGGAAAACAGTGGTGATTGAACAACCACTATTAAAAACTTCCTACGTCCCAGTATAATGTTCATTTACCATCCAACCTGTTGAATAGGTCACACACACCCAGATGGATGAACTGAACATAAATATCAGCTTGATCAATATCCTTACATGGCAGTCTCCATAAATAAATAAATAAAAAGGCTCATAAACGGAAATCAATGTCCCACTACTTCCCACCACATCCAAGCTACAACCAAACTACCACAAGAGATGGAGAGAACCTGTTGGCCTACTAGGCAGAGATGGATTGTCACCGTCCCTGCTCCAGCTGCTATATTGGATGGCATACGGACACTATGGGCTGTTGGAAGTCCAAACCAAACCGTCTGATTCTCAAGGACATTAAATGGAGGAGGAAGCTTCCAGCGTCCAGGACGTCTTCCCCATGCGTCTGTTCAGCTTCTCCAAGCAACTATTTAAATGTTTCTTTTGATATTTGTAATAGCAGTTAATTCTATGCCCTTGTAGTGTATTTTAGATGGGCATTTGTGTCTTTTCACATTGCTAAGAAAAGTCTATATAAGGGAGCTCTTGTAGTCCGTTTGTAACTAAGTCAGTAAGCTTGTAAGCAACATAAAAAATACAAAGTTTCTCTTCTCCTCTACGAGTTCAGTGAGCTCAAACCCAAGGCTTTGTAAAGCCAAGATGAACTCTGGCTAATATAGCCAACAAACTGGTATCAGAGCCTGGTTCTTCTCCTCTACAGAAGTTTTTCCTAGCTTTTGCGCTTAAAAAAAATCAGATTGCGAGTTTTTCACGAGAAAATTCAGATTGCGAGCCTAGTTGTTTTTCCTAAGAAGTTTCCAGCTTTTTTTAGCTAAGTACAGATTTTTTTTCTCAAGAAAAATCTGTTCAAAAATCGATCACGCAGCCAAGTCGCAGAGCCTAAGTACAAATTTGGAGAAGTTTTCATTTTTTTCCCACCAAAGAAGAAAAATCTATTTGCAAAGCCAAGTCTTTTCTCATTAAAAGTTGCAATGTTTATTGTTTTTTTTTCAAATTAAGAAGAAAAAAAAGCTATTTCAAGATTAGTTTATTTTTCAAAAAATTTTTTAAAAAAAATCATTTAAAAAATTGCTTAAGAAAAGTTTTTTGTTTGTTCCCACTGGTTGAGTTGTCGTAGCTTTTTTTTTTTCAGAGAAAAAAATTGATTCCAAAGAATTTTTCACCCAAAAAAAAAAAGAAAAAAAAAAAGAAGACAGATCTTCTAATCCATCCTTCTCTTCCTTCATTAAAAATCGGTTATTCCTTAAAAATAGAAAAGATGGCCACTCAATCCAAATACCATACAGTTCCTACGTTGTCTAAGGACAACTATGAAAGGTGGTGCATCCAAATGAAAGCGTTGTTCGGGTCGCAAGAATTATGGGAGATCGTCACTGATGGGTATGTAGAACCCACTATGGAGGAAGAAGCTGCCTTCACTAACGAAGAAAAAACGGCTCTAAAAAAATCAAAGGAAAAAAGATAACAAGGCTTTGTTCCTCCTCTATCAAGGGTTGGATGAATCAACCTTTGAAAAGATTGCTGAAGCGACATCAAGCAAGCAAGCAAGCTTGGGATACTCTTGGCACCATCTTCAAGGGTGTTGATCGAGTGAAGCGGGTTTGCCTTCAAACACTAAGAGCTGAGTTTGAAGCAGCGCACATGAAGGAAGGTGAAAGCATCTCTGACTACTTTTCACGTCTAATTGTTATTATTAACAATTTAAAAAGAAATGGTGAAAAAATTGAAGACATACGTGTCATTGAAAAGGCACTGCGATCTCTCACAACCAAGTTTGAGCATGTGGTTGTGGCGATCGAAGAATCAAAGGACCTTGAAAACTCGTCCATTGAAGAATTGATGGGATCGTTGCAAGTGCATGAGCAACGAATGCAAAAGAATGTCAGGTTCAATGCTTGAACATGCCTTAGAGTCTAAGTTGACTCTAAATGAACAAAAGAATGGTCATACACAACGAGGCGGCCGTGGCACTAGCAATCGTGCAAGAGGCAGAGGGCGTGGATATCATCCAAGCCATCAACAAAATCAACAAAAGTTTACCAGTTTCCGTGGAAGAGGAAATGGTAGAGGCCGATTCACACGTGGTCGTGGAAACACAAAGAATGTTCAATGCCACAATTGCAAGAAATTCGGTCATTATGCCTCTGAGTGTTGGAGCAAAGTGGATCAAGATGAACGATCCAACTATGCTGAAGCATCACACCATGAACAAGAAGTCTCCACACTCCTCCTCGCACAAGAAAAGGCATGTGAACAGCCAGATGTGTGGTATCTTGACACGGGTGCAAGCAACCACATGAGTGGTAACAAAGAACTTCGTGGAACTCACAGAAGGAGTTCGTGGTGACGTGAGTTTTGACGACTCATCAAAGGTACCCGTGATAGGCAAAGGAAAAGTTAAAATCTATCAGAAGAATGGTGAGCCAAATTATATCTCTAATGTGTATTACGTACCAAATATGAAAAATAACATCCTCAGTATCGGCCAACTCCTTGAGAAGGGGTATGTTATACACATGGAGAGCTATTCTCTCTCCATAAGAGATGCTCAAAGGAGACTTGTGGCTCAAGTCCAAATGGCGAAGAATCGCATGTTTCCGCTCCATATCAACACAAAGGCTGATAAGTGTCTTTATGGACTCGTGAAGAATGATTCATGG
This sequence comes from Magnolia changhungtana, assembly GCA_030180095.1. Classification (NCBI taxonomy): domain Eukaryota; kingdom Viridiplantae; phylum Streptophyta; class Magnoliopsida; order Magnoliales; family Magnoliaceae; genus Magnolia; species Magnolia changhungtana. The sequence continues at coordinate 131,013 of JASAUF010000241.1, read as the reverse complement.
AGATGGCATCTTCGTTTTGGGCATCTCCATTTCAGTGGCCTTAAACTCTTATCCTCATCAAGCATGGTGCATGGCTTGCCGGCTATTGAAGCTCCAGAACATGTGTGTGAGGCGTGCACACTCGGCAAGCAACAAAGGAACTCCTTCCCAAGTGGAGTGTCCAGAAGAGCAAAGGAACCACTTCAGGTTGGTTCACACTGATATTTACTGGACCACTTGAAACACCCTCTCTTGGAGGTAATAAATATTTTATTACCTTCATTGATGATTTCAATGAGAAGACTTTGGGTGTATTGCATCAAAGAAAAATCTTCCGCTTTCACTATCTTTAAAATGTTCAAAGCTCGTGTTAAAGTTGAAAGTTGTTACAAAATTAAAGTACTCAGATCTGACAGAGGTGGAGAGTACACCTCAAATGCATTTCGAGATTTTTGCAGGGAACATGGCATTAAGCAATAACATACTGCAGCTTACACGCCACAACAGTAAGGAAATTGCGAACGGAAGAACCGCACCATCCTCGACATGACGAGGACCATGCTGAAGGAAAAAGGCCTGCCAAAGAGCTTCTGGGCAGAGGCAGTTGCATGTACTGCCTACTTGCTCAATCGGTGTCCAACCAAGAGCGTCAGAAACATGACACCACAAGAGGCATGGAGTGGCTACAAACAGAGCGTGGCGCACCTAAGGATCTTTGGGTGTGTCGCCTATGCTCAAGTTCCAGAAGCAAGAAGAAGGAAGCTTGATGATCATGGCGAAAAATGCATTTTCATCAGCTATAGTGAAGCATCTAAAGCCTACAAGCTCTACAATCCACTAACCAATAAAGTAGTGGTGAGTAGAGATGTGGTCTTTAGTGAGGAAGGAGCTTAGAAATGGAACAATGAAGAATCGACCAAGGATATTCTAGTTGAAACAGAAGAACATGAAGAAAGGCATGACCATCAAGAACAAACGCCCGCAACACCTTCTTCGGCCACATCTTCAGTTCACAGAAGTCCAGGAGTACGTTCCATCACTCCTGAAAGCACTCCAAGTCAAAATTCAGCCAGCTCATCCTCACCCATGACACCTATAAAAATGAAAAGCTTAAGCGACATCTATGAGCAAACTGAAGAGGTCAATCTTTTCTGCCTGTATGCAGATCATGAGCCTTTAACATTTCAAGAGGCCATAAAAGAAGAATGTTGGAGAATTGCTATGAAAGAAGAAATTCATGCCATTGAGAAAAATGACACATGGGAGCTGACTACGCTTCCTAATGGCCAGAAAACTATTGGTGTCAAATGGGTGTACAAGATCAAGCGAAACGCTGATGGCGAGATCGATCGCTACAAGGCAAGGCTCGTAGCAAAGGGCTATAAACAGAAGTATGGGGTGGACTATGAAGAAGTCTTCGCTCCTGTTGCTCGCCTTGACACTGTGAGGATGATTATCTCCCTTGCAGCCCATCACAGTTGGATGATCTACCAACTGGATGTGAAATCTGCATTCCTGAATGAAATTCTGGAGGAAGAGGTCTATGTTGACCAACCTGAAGGCTTTGTTATGCAAGGGGAGGAACACAAGGTGTATCGACTGAAGAAAGCCCTCTATGGGTTGAAGTAAGCTCCACGTGCTTGGAATGCACGCATCGACAACTATCTTCAAGAGAACGGCTTCGCCCAATGTCCATATGAGCATGCAGTTTACATCAAGAAGAATGCTCATGGCGATATACTTATAGCATGCGTCTATGTTGATGATTTGTTGTTTACAGGAAACAACCGATCGATGTTTGATGAATTCAAGAAAGCTATGTTTAAGGAGTTCGAGATGACCAATGGAGGTCTCATGTCTTTTTTTCTGGGCATTGAAGTGAAGCAACAACATGGTGGCATCTATATATCTCAGAAGAAGTATGCTAAGGAATTGCTTGAAAAGTTCAAGATGGCCGATTGCAATGCCGTAAACATGCCTGTAGCAACGGGCTTAAAACTGACAAAGGACGGAGAAGGAAGAAGTGTTGACTCGACCATGTTCAAGAGTCTGATTGGAAGCCTAAGGTACCTCACAATCACAAGGCCGGATATCGTCTACAGTGTTGGGCTTCTAAGTAGGTACATGGAAGTACCAAAAGAATCACATTGGTTAGCCGCAAAAAGAATCCTCGTGTACGCCAAAGGAACAATGGAATTCGGTCTTTTCTATCCATACAATGATGAAGCAATGCTATATGGATACTCGAGGCGTTGATTGGGAGGTGACCAAGATGAAAGAAAAAGCACCATCAAGGCTATGTATTCTATCTCTAACGACCGCTTTCACATGGAATTCAAAGAAGCAAAGTGTGGTCGCCTGTCCACATGTGAAGCAGAGTACGTGGCAAAGATCGCTCATCTGTTTGTGAAGGAATTTGGTTGAGAAACCTACTAAAGGAGTCAAGCATCCATAGAAGGATCCACATCATATATGTGGATAACAAGCTCGGCAATCGAACTAGCCAAAAATCCAAGACAAAGATGGAAGAAGCAAACACATTGATACTCGATACCATTTTCTCGAGAAATCATGTGAAGCGTAAAATGATGAAATTGAGTATTGTCATACTACGAATGTAGTGTATATTTTCACAAAGGCATTACCGACAGATGCATTCAAACGACTGAGAACGATGCTCGGAATGAAGCCGGTTTTGGTTTGAAGGGGAGTGTTGGAAGTCCAAACCAAACCGTCTAATTCTCAAGGACATTAAATGGAGGAGGAAGCTTCCAGCGTCCAGGACGTCTTCCCCATGCGTCTGTTCAGCTTCTCCAAGCAACTATTTAAATGTTTCTTTTGATATTTGTAATAGCAAGCAATTATGCCCTTGTAGTGTATTTTAGATGGGCATTTGTGTCTTTTCACATTGCTAAGAAAAGTCTATATAAGGGAGCTCTTGTAGTCCGTTTGTAACTAAGTCAGTAAGCTTGTAAGCAACATAAAAAATACAAAGTTTCTCTTCTCCTCTACGAGTCCAGTGAGCTCAAACCCAAGGCTTTGTAAAGCCAAGATGAACTCTGGCTAATATAGCCAACATGGGCGACAGTCAGCAGCCATTCTTCCTGCTTTGGCTCATTTAGGACAGCCTCCACACATGTGCCAGGCCCATACATGAACCAGCCGCCGTACACTTTGTTAGCCCCCATCTTTCTCAGTTCTCCGCTAGCCTTGTCATTCTTCTTGGCAGCTCTGCAGCCGCCTTCTTTGTCGATCCTTCTTCTCACTATCGTCTGGCTTGTCCTTCTTCTCGCTGCCACCACCTCCCTTGTCTTTCTTCTCACCCCCACCTTCGTCCTTCTTCTCTATATTCTCATGGACCTCTTCGTCGCTAATGAGCTGTGTGTATTCCATCTTCTTTCTAAGCCGCCTTGTCAACTCGACCGCATCAACTCCATCGCCGCCACAACAAGTTGGTCCTTATGTCTGCCCTCCAACGCAGTGGATATAGTACCTGCAAGCAACACGATCAAAATGAAAACTAAAAACCCAATCAGAAATTACAAAGACTGCTAGTCCCTCAGAACTTCAAGGTACGAAGAAGACATAGGTACTCTAGTTCAACATTTAAATAAATGTCTTGTCTGGTTGGATTCCATTTCGGCACCCATTTGGGACGAATCTCAAGTCGAATTGCAATTGGAATTTGGTTCAAGCACATCACATCCGTCCCCAAAAGTGGGACTCCTAAACACACTTAGATAACAATAAAAAAGAAAAGAGCCAAATCTGCCTTCATCGGCTCAATGGACTCAGTTTGCACAACTGACACTTGATTTTGATGACATTTTAATCTCGCGTCGAATTATTTAGAACTGTAATCTTCGCATTACATCTGAGCTAAATTCTAGTGAAATTACTTTGTATGCCGGCTGCAATTTTCATGGCCTTGGTCCGGCTCTTCAGATAGTCGTTGGTCAGGACTTTCTTCACAATCTTTTGCTGTAAACAGAAAAATTAAAAAAATAATATTAAATAAATAAATAAACAAGTTATTACAACGGAAATCACAAAAAAAAAATCATATGACCCACTTCAAGAAATCATCAGCTAATATAAGATACCTTCACTGTCGTTCTTTAGTGATCTACCACAGCCAAAATGTTGGTTGTGTGATTGTTTATACCTCCTAATAATTTTCCACCGAGTTACAATCAAGGACAACCAAAACTCTGTACGATAAAAGCCTACCGAGTAGCTTAATACGCAATCCTATTTCCCTCCTTTCCTAAGCAACATTAGTAGGCATTAGGCTCTAGGCTGTTGCGTGGTACTAACACTGACGGATTGGCTACTGCCTACTCCTGTGTTCAGTGATTTGTGGGCCCCACTATGATGTATGTATTTCATCGATGTCGTTCATTTATTTTTATGGATCATTTTAATGCTTGATACAAAATATTAGAGGGATAAAAATCTCAGGTGGACCACACCACAGGAAAACAATAATGATTGGATATCCTCCATTTAAATCCTCCTAAGGCTCTGGATCGGGTCAGATTTGATCGGATCGGGTCTATTCGGATCGGATCGGATCGGTCCGGGTTGACCACGATCCGATCCTGATCCGAAAATCTTTCGAATGCGAAATGCCTAACTCGATCTGCCCCGATCTAGGTCGTCAGTTCGATTAGGATCGGGTTTGATCGGGTCGGATCCACCAGTTCGAACCTGTTTTGCCCAGCTCTGCTTACCACAAAAGGCTTTGGCAAAAATCCGCGTCTAACGTGAAATCGGATTGCGTAGTGAGTCTTATTGTACTGAGTAAACTCTGTTGGGCCCACTGTGAATTCATGTGGTTTATCCATGCCGTCCATCCGTTTTTTCATATCATTTTAGGGGTTGAGCCCAAAACTGAAGTATATCAAAAGCTTAAGTAGACCATACCAAAGGAAACAGTGGAAGTATTGATTTTCACCATTGAAATGTTTCTAAGCCCCCAATGATGTTTATTTTTCATCCAAACTGTTCATAAGATCACAAAGACATGGATGAATGGAAAAAGAATATATATATATATATATATATATATATATATATATATATATATATATATATATATCATCTTGATATAAAACTTCTGTGGGCCCCCAACAACTTTTCAATGGTAGAATTCAATTCACACTGTTTCAGGTGGTGTGGTCCACTTGATCTTTGGATATGATTAATTTTTGTTGTAAAACCCTAAAATTAGATGATAAAGGAGATGGATGGAGTCGATACAATGCACGGTGGGCTCTACAGACTTTACTCAGTAAGCTTACCATAGTGATTTACTCAGCACGCAAACCGCTTCCGTTTAACGTCTCCGTTGTACTTCTTATTAAATGTATTTTTTTAATATATTAAAAAAATCTAATGACGTGGCACTTATAGTGACGTTGACCAATGAAAACGCTCAAGGCAGGGAGTTCCTGCCTCCAGGAGGCAGAGGATCCGCACTCTAGTGCGTGATCCATCCTCACTAGGTCCCATTTGAATCGAGGCAGCCACCTTTGACTGTGTATCATGTATAAATAAACGGTTTGGATCACTGAACATGACCCAGATCATTAGTAGGCCTTATTTGAATGAGGCCTAAATCCCTGTCACATGCGATCACACCGACGAACGGACGAACGTGGCACACATGTATTAGATTTGGACCCTTGATTTGTTGACAGCTCGTGGATGGTGCTTACCCTAAAAACCACACCCCGACAAATCTTTCTAGGAACTAGTTGGATGGAAGCTCCTAGAGCTGGTAGAAACGTAAGATAGCAGAACCATCTCTGCACTGCAACCTTGGATGGGTGATTTATAAATTAGGACCATCCATGTTGTGGACATCATCATGGATGGACCATGTACGGAAAATCACAAATGTAGACAATTTTAGCTTCTTTCTTTGGAAGAATGCAAGAATGTGGGTCCTTAGGTTCAGTGTTTCAACCCAACCACGGCTAAAATAGGTTGGGCCCAAAAGCCCGCGGGCCATCTTGATACCTTTAGTCCTACTATCAAGCTCATAGTCTGGTGTAGTTGGGCTTCGACTTGGGTCCTACGCTCATGATGCAGGTCCAGCATACACGTTCAGGCCTGTTAGTGTATGGAAAAAATTACGTACCATATAGGAAACGTACAAACCGTGCATCTTGTGTTCTCACCATTTAGATGGACGGTCCCAAAATCAAAGGTGGATGTGGATGTTCTCGTATAAATTCATTAGTCCAACTGTCACGAATATGTTCTTGTAACAATGATGGATCCTTACTCATGCTCGGGTTGTATACTCTCGGGAGTTTCAACACCCGGTCAAGGGTTCGAGTATCCATAGGTGGTGAAATCCCACTACAGCATGAGTGTGTCGGGTTGTTATCTGCTAAAAAATCTTTGTTTATATGTCCGTTCCATTGATCTATTGAGGTGTGGCTCTTCGTTCGAGTTTTAAGGAGATTAGCATTCAAGGTGTTAAGCATGAGAAGAGTAAAATGCATGACGGCATGTCATGACCTCACCAAGTATGTAGAGCTGAAGGGCTTGCTGTGGAGGTAAAAGGTGTGTTTCTAGCCATTGTCTTGAGTGAGAGTCTTCAGAGGTTATTGATGTCATGGCAAGTGGTCCAACTAGCATACTGGACATGAGTCTGTTTCTATGATAAGTGTGTTTGTCTGTACATAAATGTGGCCAAGCTTATTGCTTAACGTGGGTTTTATATATGGCCATGACATTGCTCAATATGGTTGCTATTTGGACATGGGTTTTTTTTATCAGCATGGGTTAAAAGTGGGCTTTGGACATGAATTATGATGGATATGTTTATTTGGACAACAATTATATATGAAATTTGTTTCCATACCAGAAGTAGGGCTTGTGGGTATATCAAATGTGTTTCTTTCGATGTAAATGGTTATGCAATTGTAGGGGTGTACACGAACCGAGCTAGCTCAGTTAGCTCGCTCAACTCGGCCCGAAAAAGCTCGAATCGAAACTGAGTTCAATCCGAGTCGAGCCGTTTTTTACAGCTCGAAAATGAGTTCAAGCCGAGTTAGAGCTGACCCCAGCTCAACTCGACTAGGATCGACTCAGTGTGTGTGTGTGTGTGTGTGTGTGTGTGTGTGTGTGTGTGTGTGTGTGTGTATTAAACAAAAAAAAAATCCTAAATCCTAATCCCTTTCCCCCCTTTTCAAAATATGCCCGACCCTCGACCCTCTCCCTACTCCCTCTCTCCCCACGGCCCCCTGCTCGTCCCAGACCTATGCCTGACCCTCTCTCACTGCTCGTCCCAGAGTCCCGGCTGCCCCTCTCTCTCTCTCTGCTCGGCTGCTCCCTCTCTCCCTAGCCGCCCCTCTCAGCAAGGAATTCTCTCTCTCTCTCTCTCTCTCTCATCTTCGGCCGCCCCTCTCTCTCTCTCTCTCTCTCTCTCTCTCAACTGGCTCGAACTTTGCTCGAAAGCTCGAAGCATGAAACTAGCTCAAACTCAGCTCGAAAGCTCGAAGATCGAAACTGGCTCAAATTCGGCTCGAACTGGTCCGATTGCTGACCGAGCCGAGCTCGAGCTGGAGATGCTGGCTCGGTCACCAAGCCGAGCCGAGTTCAAGCTAGGTGTGCCTGGTGACCGAGCCGAGCCGAGCTGAGGCTAGCTTAACTCGGTTCGGCTCGATGTACACCCGTATGCAATTGGTACATGAATATAAATTTTCATGATGTTGAGAAAATGCTGCTTGTATTTCTGGGACATTGGCTGGGTGATGTACATGTCTGAGGTGGAGTGCAGTATCTCTTCTGTCATAGCAATTGCTAAAATGCTTGGCTTTCAACTTCTTTTCCCAAGCAATTTCACCTTCATGGCCTAGGACTGGCATACATGTTTAAACGCAAGGGTAAGTACTTAATACTTGTTCGTCGATTGATGAGCAACTACAGCATTGTGTTTTACAGAAAACTAGGGTAACTGGTCCAACTAGCATATGACTAATTTTAGGCAGGGTGTTTATCACTACTGATTGAACTTGGCTTAGATTTTCAATTCTGAATATTAACCAGGCTATGTTGGGCCTAAAGCCAGGGCCAGATGCAATGCCACAGCTGCGAATACACTATTAAATTGTTAATATTATGTTAAAGTTATTAGAATAGCTCGGTTTGGATCAACCACGGACTCAATTTGTTACAAATATTCCGGTGAATTTGTGTTGAGGACCATCCAAATGGACTTAGTGGGATGTGTTGGGTTGGGATCAGGCCTCCTTTCCTAGACATATGTCATATGATTCTGGCCATTCGTGCACTTGGGCTGGGTTCAACCTAGAAGGCTAGTCCCTAGTGCTAGATTGGCCGAGCCTGGCCCATTTCCAGCACTGTACAAAATATAGAAGGCCCATCTATTCAAAATTTTAAACCAACATCAATAGTTTGGGTCAGGACTAGGTTAGAGCTAGGCCAAGGTGGACCTGATTATTAATTTGGATTAAAAGTCAGGACAGAAGCAACTGCACTGAGATGGCAGAGGTAGGTTAATTATGGTCCTCTGGTTGGATTAGGGTTGGAAAACGCCAACTCTATTTTGACCTTGGGCTGACCAAATTTGAGTTGGGTTACCTCGGATGGGGAAAGTTACATGTATTTGAGTTGGGTTGGATAAGATCGGATCGAGTCAGGTTATGTCAATTCAATGCTGCAATTGGGTCTCTATCCATAGCTCAGTGGTAGATCCTGTGAGTTTCAACACCGAGGTCATCATGGGTTCAAGAACCCATGTGATATGTGTGGATGTGAGGGTGAGTAAAAAAAATAAAAATAAATAAAAATAAAAATAAAAAAAATTCAGTATTGCAGGCCTGAGAAAACTGGAATAACTCTGGTTTAGGACTCCACAGGCCTTATCTGATAATTGGTGCAGTGAAGTGGTATCGGTGCCACCGTCATTTACAATAGTATTAGACAGATGTGGTACCTACATAAGGTATATATCACATCCAGCCCGTCCATCAGATGCGTTACCCCAAAGGCTTAAAAATTAGCTCGATCCAAAATTCAGGTGGGCCATGATGGTTTTTTTTTACCCGTGTTCGACCAGTCGTGAGCCCTGCTCGACCGGTCGAGGGCTGGAACGACCAGTCGTGGGAGTCGAGTCGTGGCTCGACTCAAAGTCCAGCGAGCTCGGACTATTTTTCTCCGGGGTACTCGACCGGTCGTAGGTGACTCTTAACCGGTCGTGGACCCCCTATGACCAGTCGAAGTTACGCAGATTCATTCTGCGATTTTATACGAATTTCGTGTCGCAAGTCCTTTCGCAACTGGGATGCGGAAATGAGTTTCTTAAGACTTTAAATAGGAGTTGCCTAGGGTTTTCTATACACAACAAGAGGGTTTCCTAAAGCTTTACAAAGGATTTGTTAAAGGGTTTAGGGCTATCAAAGGTGAGAGAGAAGAGGAAAGAGAGAGAGGAAGCTTATAGAAGGGAGGTTATACTCATGGAGGTTATCTACCGTGCAATCTATATCTTAGCGCTTCTATGTCCTCGTAATCGGTGAGATCTCTCCGTTTTCTCTGTTTTTCTTATTGTTTAACCACTCCAGCGTGAGTGAAGAAGGTTGTAACGTTCTACTTCATAGTGGATTGTTGATCTGGACAAGGTCCCGTGGTTTTTACCTCTTTGAGGGTTTTCCACGTAAAAATCTCGTGTGGTGTGTGATTGATGCTTTGATTTATTTCATTGCTTTATTATTCATAATTCTGGTTTGTTCTGAAGGGCTAGATCTTAAGGTTTGTGTAAGGCCCCCAACATGCCATGGCACAAAGAACGATGTGGGAGGGTATTCTGACCTTAGATTTTTTCAGGGCCTACCAGAGTTGCAAAGCCCTCAAGTTTTTTGGCATGACCCTTGATCTAGACTAGATGAACGGTGTGAATGTTATCCATTTTACATATATAATATGTAGGTACCCCATTGTCGATTTGACATACACAATAATACGGTGGGTACCCTGCCCAAATCCAGAGTTTTGAATCGATCGGCTACAGTTTTTTTGGCCCTTGCCGTGTTTTGGGGTGAAACATCTGATGGACTTGTTGGATGTCATTCACACATGACATGGGCTCCACGTACGCATGTTACGACAGTAGCTTGGAGAGGTACCACTGCCACTATGTGCACCCCATCTCTTCAAGCATTCTCTAATTTCTTTATAAGAGAAAAAATCTATACTGTCTTTTGATCAGCCAGCTCACGCATGTAAATAGAATGCACATGACTTGCAACATTTTCTAAACCACTAGCAACATTTACTAAACCATCTATTAATACAGTACTTCCATAGGTCATCACATGAATAGACAATCCTGAATATTGCGCGGATCATCTCCATGGTGGGGCCTAGCTGATGCATGGATCAGATGTACCACCTCTGTCCTAAAGTTGTAACCTGTTGCAACACCACCTGGTGCTGTCCCATATGAGTAGCCTCCTAAAGTTGTAGCCTGTTGCAACACCACCTAGTCCTGTCCCATATGAGTAGCCTCCCCAATCGGTTGAGTTATCTGGTTGTGATTCCAGTGCACTACTTAACAACATACCGAGAAAGCTTCCCGTAAAACTTTCAGCGGTGGTAAAAGATTACAGGGAAAATGTAACTTTTCTTTGCTTTTTATTGGAAGTTCTCACAAAGGAAACAACTCTCAGCACCTTCGCTTTCATTGGTGGGCATGTTCTCGGATGACACCAACTCATGAGAGAACGGATTGGCTACTACCCCTGCCACCAGCCCCGTGGCTGGTGATCACTGATCTGTGGGCTCCCACACGCTGTATGTGTTTCATCCATTTTTACAGATAATTTTATGGCCTGGTACCAAAAATGAGAGGAATATAAATCTCAGATGAACCACACCATAGGAAAACAATAGTGATTGGGTATCCACCATTAAAATCCTCTTAAGGCCCTTAATTTGACATCCAAACTGTTGATTAAGTAATGAAGACCCACACGAAGGTTAAAAAGCAAAGATCAGCTTAATCCAAAACTTTAATGCCCCAAAAACTTTTTAATGGTCAACATTCATTCAAAACTATTTCTTGTAAAGTGGTCCACTTGAGATTGGGATATATCTAATTTTTGGTCTCATTTCATAAATTGATCTAGAAAAATAGATGAACAGCATGGATGAAACACATACATCATGGTAGGGCCCACATAGCACTGAACACCAGCCATTCGCTGGTGGCAGGGGAGTAGTCAATTGACAAAACATGTCGATCTTCTCCCTCCAGATCAATTGCCTAACTAATGCAACTTTTAACATGTAAAACTTATGTGTACCTAACATGATTTATGCGCTAGATCCACACTCTCTATAAATTTTCAGATCATTCAATAATATAAGCTCAAAATTGAGGCACATCCAAAGTTCGAGTGAACCACATGACAGAAAGCAATGAGAACCCAGAGAAACCAAACAAAATAATCACAAATGCATAAACAAATCCAACTATAGGATTTAAAATTGTGTGGAAAAATTCTCGTGGAAAAAAACTACCACACAAAGCAAGAATACATTATGAAAAGTAAAGTTACAAGAAATGAAACCTCTTACCCAACAAAGCCCAGGAGAAAAGCCCTAGTCTTTTTTTCCCACTAAAACCCTCTCAAACTCTTAAGCACATTTTAGATAACTCTAATCCTACCCTAATTCCGATTACACTTAATATATATACTACACTTAACAGAATCCATAACAGGAAACAAAATTAAAATTGTGTACTTATACAGTTCTACTTATAGTATTGATGGGACCTCTAATGGCACTGACACCTGCTAGATAGAATTGGGTGGCCTGTCAGTGTCATTGACGTACAGATTTAAGACATTAGATTACCACAATCCATGACTTTTGTGGCTTGTTTTTAATGGTCATTAACCGCTTATTTGAGTAATGTGGTTACTGAATACTTGAATCTGCTTAAATTTTTGGGATCAGTTCCTAAAATGAGCTGATAAAACGGTTGGGAAATGCAGATATATAAAAAATTAATCTATGTGAACCCCTGATAAAACGGATGGGAAATGTGGATATGTTAAAAATTAATCTACGTGAGCCCCAAACGGTAAGGATAACAACACCTGAGGTGACATCCGGGTGATACCTAATCCGCTCCACGTACCGAAGAACAGAGCTTTTAAGTCGGCGAAAGAAAAGTTCGCTGAATTTAATTATTAAAGGTAATGCTAAAGTGCGCCCAGGCACACTGAAGCTCTTAGTGTGCCAAAGGGCATACATGACAATCTACTCAAATATTTATCAATGCCGACCATCCATTAGTTTTCTATTACTTTTCATGGGCGACTGCTAATAAAGAAAACCAGTATTAACAGTAAGATGCTAACCTTGCAAACATTGGCCACTCATTTTATACGTTGGTTTATAAAGCCTAGAACAGATAGTTTCAGATGATCAGCCAATGAAATGTTGGTCAAATCTGATGGACGATCCTGATTCACGATTTTACCATTCACGCGTGTAAACCACGAGACGTATTAAGAGCGTCGAGGTACTTTGGAACCATGTGTAGGCTGTACACGTTTCATGCTCTTGCACAACACCGATGGACCAATTCATGTGCATCCCTTTCAATGGCAGACAGCCTGGAATTCACGTGGCTCAAAAGATCCTAGCTGTTCGATCAATGGTCTTTGGTTTGATGGTTAAAATGAGTAAATCTCATGTGGACCACACCACAGGAAAATAATATTAACTGGATATTCACCATTAAAATCCTCCTAAGGCCTACTATACTCTTTATTTGACATCCAATATGTTCATTAGTTTACACAGATGAAGGTAAAATATGAAAAAAGAAAAAAAAGAAAAAAAGACCAACTCGATCCAAAACTTTTATGACCCCAAAAGTTTATAATGGTCCACGTTTAATCAATATTGTTTTCTGTTATATGGTCCACTTGAGATTGGGATATTACTCATCTTTGGGGTCATAACATAAAATTATCTTGAAAATAGATAGACAGCGTGGGTGAAACACGTATATCATGGTGAGGTCCACGGAGCATAGCACCGATTACTATCCACTGGCCAGTGGCAGGGGAGTAGTCAATCCGTTTGCCTTTGGTGAGGGAGGGGCACAGCTAGTGGGCTACCCCGGTTGAGCTACTTGGTTGTGATTCGGTGCACTACGTAAGAACACAATGACACAGAGAAAGGAGAACAGATTCGGTTTCGGTGTGCCCTGGCACCACCGACGACCCTGAGGCCCTTACCATGAGGCCTATACCTTACATACGTATTCAACGTCCACCAGTTTCATTCACTTTTTCATATCACTTTTAAGGCGTGAGCTCAAAAATAAAGTAAATCCAAATACCAAGTCGGTCTTATTACAGGAAACATTGAATGAATTACAAACTTCTTAGAGGTCAATGTAAGGTTTTAATAATTTTTATTTGCTCTCCAACGTGTTTGGTAGGTTCACCCAAACCTTGACAAGGAAAATGAAAAATAAAAACTCATTTTTATTAAAACCTTATATATATATATATATATATATATATATATATATATATATATATATATATATATATATATGCTTAATTTCGTAGATCGCGTCTAAAGTAATCGAAAAAACGGTAGAACCGTGTGAATGTTGAGTACATAATTCAAGGAGGCGGATTGCGTACAGAGTAACCCAGTACAGAGTATACCGAGTAACTCAGTACACTGTAAATTCTGTGGGGTTTATGTATTTTATCCAATCCGTCCATCCATTTTACCAGATAATTTTAGGTCTTGAACCTAAAAATGAAGTATATTCAAACCTCAATTGGACCACACGACAGGAAACTATGTGAATTGAATATTTACCATTGAAAATTTCTTGGGGGCCACAAAACTTTTGGATCAAGCTTGTATTTTTGTTTTCCCTTCATCCATGTTTGTGTGATCTTATGAACAGGTTGGATGAGAAATAAACATCACTGTGGGTCCTGTAAAGGTTTCAACTGTGGAAATCATTATTCCAACTTTTTCCTATGGAATGGTCTATTTGATCTTTGGGTATGCTTAAATTTTGGTCTCAACCCCTAAAATAAGATGGAAAATTGGATGGACAACATGGATGGACCAGATTCATTCACAGTGGGCCCAATGGAGTTTACTCAGTACATTAACAGCGTACTAAGTGACTCAATAGGCAATCCGATTTCATAAATCAAAGGCGCGTTACACGGAAGGGTCCGACCGTTTCGAGTGAGCGGCGCCGTATCTAATCCGTCTAGACAAAAAGCTAAAAAGTAATCGTTGAATATCGGACGCTGTTTGAGTGGATCCCTTATGCATATGTCTTGCATATGTTCCGTTCTTACGTTTCTCTTAGTTAATTTTTGGGCACTAGCCCAAATATGAGCCGCTTCAAATATCTGGTGAAACACACTATAGAAAGCACTGGTGGTTGAATGCTTGCTGTCCATTAAAAACTTCTTAGTAGCCACCAAATGTTTTATTCGCCATCTAACCTGTTTATAAGGTCACACGAACCTAGCTAAAGGGACTGCATAAATTTAATTTTTTGAGAGTGACAAAAGTTTTGGATTAAGCTTATATTTTTGTTTTCTATTCACTTATGTTTTTATGATCTTATAAACAGGTTCAATGTCAAATAAACATCATCATAGGACCTAGCAAAGTTTCGACTGCGGAAATCATTATTCCCACTATTTTTTCCTGTGGTATGGCCCACCTGAGATTTGGTCTGAACCCATTAGATGAGCGGGAAAAACGGATTGACTACGTGGATATATCACATACATTCATGGTGGTCCAACAGAGTTTAGTCAGTACGACAACGATAAGGGCGTACTGAGTAACTCAGTACCCAATCCGATTTTGAAGCTGCGTCCGTAAATCTTCGGTTAGGTAAGGGCCCCCCGGTTCTCGATCGTTGGTTTCCAAAGCCATGGACGTATGGTTTCACCTGATCAACATGAGTATTTCTTCATGGCTAAGGAAACATTGGTCAAATCTGATGGACGATCCTGATCGTTAATTTTGATCATCCATCTGTTTAAACCAAGAGACGTATTAAGAGTGTCAATGTTCCCTAGACATACCGAATAATTTTGTAAACTGTACTTTAGAAGGGTATCTATGTTTATACACATGCATGTGTAGGATGTACACCTATCATCCATGTTTACAACGTAGACAGACCAATTCATGAGCCTCCCTTTCGATGCCACACACCCTGAATTTCACATGGTTCAATAGATCCTAACCATTCGATCAATGAATTTTAATTTGCAGGTTGAAAGGAGTAAGATTACCTGATAATAGGGTCTTTGGGCCATACTCATTCACACGGGGATTGCTCACCATTAGATGGAAAATGCATGTTCTAAAATATGTTGGTGAACCAGATGGACGGAGTGGATATAGCACTGACATCATGATGGCCCCACAGAGGTTAGGTTACAGCAGATTCATGTAACCCCTAGAATCAATAATAGTGTCCATGAAGAGGAAAGTAAAGCATCCAAGTTTCAATGATAGAGTCTATGAAAAAGGAAAAGTAAAGCATTTCTATTCTATCTTTAAACAATCATCGACATTTTTGTCATTCCTTTCCTTTCTCCTTCTCGGATTTGAGAGAGTGGTGTGAAATTCCGGTTCCAAAAGATCAGGGCTGAGAGTTCTCCGACAACAAAGAGAAGCGACCTGTAATTTTAATTTCCGGTATGGTTCTCACTCTCTTCTTCTCACCTATTGAGTTCGTTTTGGTAATGCATTCGGGCCCACCATGACGTCCGTGTTTAATCCACACCGTCCATCCATTTTGGTAGCTCATTTTAAAGCGTGAGCTAAAAAATAAAGCAAATCCCAAGCTCAAATATAACACTTCAGGAAACAGTGGGGATAATAACACCCACAATTAAAATCTTTCAACGGCCAACCATGATGTTTGTTTGCCATCCAACCTGTTCATAAGGGCACACATCCCTTCATGGATGGAAAAAACAAATATCAGCATGATCTGAATCTTCCGAGGCCCTCGAGAAGTTTTCAATGGTATGCATTCAATCCTCACGATTCCATGTAGTGTGGTCTACTTGAGCTTTGGATACATTTTTTTTTTTTTTTTCTGAAGGCTCGTACTAAAATGAGCTGTAAAAATAGATGGATGCATGGATAAAATACATAAATCATGGTGGACCCCACAGGGTCATGCCTACGGATGGCCCCGGTGGCAGGTGCTGTACGCAATCCAACTCTGCTCATCACTCACCACCATTTGTCCTCATAGGGTCCGTTCTATTTTTTTTTTTTTTTTTTCAGAATATTTAAAATATGCATGACTACTGCAAATACAGGTGTATATATCTCCTGCGATATATTGTACTGGTACCAATACAGTGTTATAAAGGGAAATTCAGAAAATACCTTATTAATATGATATTTACATTCCAATACCATTTTTATTTTTATTTTTTTAAAGCTTTTTATAGAAAGCGAAAGATCTGATTCAATGCATCCACGAATTTCTCAATAATCAGAAGCATGCCAATTCAAACCAAACACAATACCATTCACATATAAACACAAACACAAACCCTAACAAACTAGGATTCCCCATTGAATCCAACAGTGACCATCGGATCCAAAAATCCATCAAACCCTACAAAAAAAAAAAAAAGAAAAAAAAAAAGAAGGAGAAGAACAAAAAGAATACCATCTACGGAGGATTAGGGCATCCAACCGGGTCGCTCACTTGGCGACCATCCGTGCGATGAAATCCTCGTATCTGATCCGTCCTCAACCTCGCGGATCCACTCGTCGAACTCAGAGGGTTCGAGTTTCTCGCCGATGCTGGTGGGGACTTGGCGGAGATCGGGGACGGAGACGGCGACGACCTTGAAAGCATCGCGGAGCTGGCGATCGAACGGCTCAAGTTTGAGATGCTTCTTCATGAGGTCAAGGAATCGAGGGAAGTCGAAGGGGGATGTGAGGTTTTCCTAGGACACGATTCCCTTCAGCTGGGCCTGGGTGGGGTTACCGCCCAACAAACGCATCAGGATTCCTAGCTCTGATGGGGCGATGCGTCCATCACCGTCCGTGTCGAAGAGAGAGAAGGCCTCTTTCATCGATGCCACCTGATCGTGGCTCAGCTCTTTCCCCTGTACCTTTTTTCTAAATTCAGTTTTCCTTAAGCTATCTCAACAATCAAATTATTGTCAAATGGTACCTTGGATTAGTTTTCTTTAACATAGATTTGTTTAAGGAATGAATTTTCCTAAAATGACAAAAATGTCCATCAATTAATGAGGTTGATTAGGATCCCTTTGGATACCACCAAATAAGTTACTTTTTTCTACTTACACAGTAGATAAGTAACTTATTTCAGATAAGTAAATTTGATTTGTGATTAATTATAAGTAACTTTTTTACTTAAAATTACTTAATTACTTTAGTTAATTTTTTAAAAAATCTTTTATACTTTTCATGAGCTGCTAAAGAGAGACATCAAGATAGACCAAAGAGAGGAGAAGTTGATAAGTATGTCTTCGCCAAACGTACTTATCTGCTTAATAGGTAGAAACTAAGATAAGCTAATTGAGATATAAGTAACTTATCTTAAATAACTTAAGATCCAAATGCCACCTTAATAATAATTAAATAGGTACCTATATGAGTAATGCTCTCCTACAAACCATAACGCATGGGAGCTATATGTCCACTGAACAAAAAAGTGTTTAACACCTAATTTCCCCCCACGCAATCTGCTTCCATCTTAACTTGAATTCCCTCCAAAGGTTTTTGTGAGTAGGAAATTCAAGCGAGGCCCACCATGAAGTTTGTGGGAAATCTATCCCTCCCATCTATTTTTCGAGCTTATTTAGGACATGTGTGTGTGTGTGTGTGTGTGTGTGTGTGTGTGGTAATGCTCTCCTACAAACCATAGCATATGGAAGTTACATGCACACTGCATGAAAAAAAAAATATTTATACCCAATTTCCACCCTATACAATTTGCTTTCATCTCTAGTCGATTTCGTGCCAAAGGCTTTTAATGTGAAGGGAACCTAAGTGGGGTCATTTGGATGTTTGTGCAAAATCTATTTCGTCCATCCATTTTTAAGCTCATTTTAGGACATGCAACCATAAATGATGAGGATCCAAAACTCAAATGGGCCATACATGAGGAAAAAGTGGGGAAAGAAATGCATGTCGTTGAAATATTCTTGGGCTCTACCTTGATGTTTATATGCCATCTTAACTATTTATAAGTTCATTCCAACTGGGATGAATTGGAAACATGAAAAACTTAACCTAATGCAAAACTTTTAGAGCCATATGAATGTTTCAACAATAGTCATTCATTCCTCGTTGTTTCCTCTCATGTGACCCACCTGAGTTTTAGATCCACCTCATATTTGGTCACATGTTCTAAAATGAGCTCTCAAAATAGGTGGACAAAGTCGATTTATCACAAATATCATGGCGGGCCCCACCTAGCTTCCTGCCCATGAAAGCCTTAGGGCAGGAATTTTGTGTTCAGCTGGAAGTGGATTATATCAGGCGGGAGTGGTACTACCCCAAAACTAGTTAGAGATGGACGATCCCATTAGGGCCTCCATGGGGCTAGCATGATATAAGTGTTTTATCTAATTCGTCCATCCATTTTGAAAGACCATTTTAGGGCATGAGCCCAAAAAAGAGGTAGATTGAATGTTCGAGTGGACCACACCATAAAAAGCAATGGTGACAATGACCCCCACTGTTGAAACTTTTGTAGGGCCCACCATGATGTTTTTTTGACATTCAACCTGTTCATAAGGTCACATGGACCTGGATGAAAGGAAAACATAAATATCAACTTGATTGAAAACTACTTTGGCCTTTAAGAGGCTTTCAGTGGTAGGCATTCAATCCCTAGTGATCCAATGGTGTGGTGTCACGCCCTGAAAATTAGCACCCGAATACAGAGACTCCGATCTTGAGTTTTCAGCCATGAACCTAGTAAAAATGCACGCGGGCGAGTTTCTACATGCTCGCGAAATTTGGTTAACATTCGCTCATCATCAATAATCATAGTATCTTTAAATCAGCGTCATAAAAAAGTAAGCAAAAATAAATAAACTCATGAATGTATGGCTAACATTCAAATTATATAATTCTAATAGTGGTGATAGGGACTACACAAGCCACAATATGCATATCCAAAATGAATAAAGTATAAAGTATTCTATTTTCGCACAACGCTTCAAAACATAACGACAGTGGTGCAAGTGGATCTAAGCCTACCCATCTGAGATCTCGGTGGTACTTGCATCAATAATATCGCATGTTTAATATTTTAAAACACAGTCTTAGGTGGGAGTGAGTGATCAACTAAGTGTTACTATTATCCTAAGTTTCACATGTTATCAAACTGATACAGGCATAAGCGATGATGACATATCAAAACACAAAAACTATATCTTTAGTTCTTTAAAAGTATGAATGACTTTAAATGTGTACACATCGCCCAAGATCAATGATACCAATATAGAACCACATCAACACTATAGCTAGTGAGGATGTCAACATATGCACAATGTTAGCCGGCACACAACCCAACAAATGTTATGAAATGTATGATTAGTTGAGTATTTATAAGTGTTTAAGTTAAATAGCCGGTTGACGAAGTAGAGATACCACCATCGAATCTCGAGTCTCTATTTGGATCACGTAGTTCGTTGTGGCACTAGGTGGCTCCTCACCAGTATCCCTTGATCCACTCTGGGTTTCATTGTCCCTAAGTCCCTATAACTTAATTGAATTTGTAGTAGGGCTAACCACACAAGGACGCCCACAACTTGAGGTAAAGGTCATCACCTGAACTAAGTGTTGAGAAAGCATACCACCCATATCATCATCATCATGATAGGGTCACGACATTCCTATGTGCTCGATGGTCACTATGGGGAAGCTGGTCACCTAATATTTTACCAACATGGTAGGCTCCTCACCTAATATTTTGCCAATGTATCTGGCCCGTCGCCCTAATGTAGGCTGACAACTAGTACGCAATATCCCATACCACCATATCCGGCCCTCGAGTCTTATCACATTGTATCGTGCTAATAGTTATGAAAGAACCTTATTCGTTATAAACAAGGTATCCCAAATTCCATATTGTGTTGCAAACATTGGTCATATATGTGATCTATTTGCGCAATGGATGAATCTGATTGTCCAAGGAGAACGCTGGATAGATTGGCATTAGGTGCAAGCATCCCATGTAGTTCCAACTATTGTCAATCACCCAAGTTCCACCTCGGTCAACCACATGAGTCGGGATGGCCGAATTCGGTGACCATCTCTTGTTTCAAGGTTAGCCAGGGTTCGACATCTTTCTATTATAGACTACTTTATAAAATATGACTAATCAGTGATATAGCATTTATTTAATATTAACATGGATCTCCGGCTTAAATTTAAAAAAGTAATGTATCTCAAGGCAAACATCAATTAGAATTTACAAGTATTTGTATCCAAGTCACAACAAAATATGCAAGGAACATGACCAAGGCTATAAACATATTAAACACCCTTGAAATCCACCATTATCATCACAAACCCTAATCAATCACCAATAAGCCAAGCATTAAAATGAGTAAGCATTGCATCATACATGTTAGCTACCAATACTAACAAAATCAAATATTTCTAAGGCAGAGCATTTATGGAATAATTGATTTAAGGGTTCCCGCTAAATCAAAAGGGATCATAGTATATCACCCTTAATGGTTAATAAATGAAAAACTAGGTGAATAATCTGCATCTTAGGAGGATTTTTCCTAATTTGTGGCACTTCTAGGGTTAGGGTTTATGGAAAAATCACTAGTACCTAATCAAATGCCAAAAGCCAATGTGAGATACACATGATTTAACCTAGAACAAATTTGATTATGAAGAATGCCTCAATCCTCACATCTTGTTATTGACGAAAGGGGTGCGATAGAGGATCCGAAAGCTGCTAGTGATTTTATTAAAGGAGCTAATGACAAGAAGATGTTAAACCTCATAAGCACTCACCCACCTTCACACACACTCTTTTTTTCTCTTTCTCTCCTCTCTAGGACATAAATTCGTGTAGGGTGAATGGCTTCATAGCACCAGAAATGGTGCAAATAGCCCCCGTGGCCAAGGGTTAAGGCTATTAACCCTTTGGGAGGTTACTTTTCACTATTGGGGCCCATAGAAAAGTGCATGCATCGATCAAGTCATGGAATATATGACTTTAGTAGGGATCTATGTAAGAGTGCAGCCGTTCCGACATCTAGATGTGTTAATCGACGGTTAAGGTCCTATTTCAGTTCAACGGTCATTGATGGTCGATCAGGGCTGTGAATATATGAATATGGCCAGCGTATTATCCTACATCATTTTCTTAATTTTGATCATATTTTAACGGTCCAAAAGCCACAAATTTATCAAGATTCAGATGGAGAAATTAACTTAAGTTCTTGATAAATCCTAAGGGCATTCATACATCTCATGCACTCGCTTTGTTAGCCTAGTTCGAGGTCTCACGATGGATGTCAAGCTCTCTAAGATGGAAATCTTCTATAATTTCGGGTTTAGTAGCCCACTGACGACCAGTTTGGAGCTTGTTTGGGTAATCAGTGCATTTATAGAATGAATTTGGTAGCGAGATTTCTTATGTACAAGATTAGGATTTGGATTATCTAAGTTCATAGTGTAGCCTATTCATAATTAGCAAAAATGGCAATTCAATCCTAAGCACCTTACACTATTGGTTCTTAGACTAATAGAGTAACTGGGTTAGTTCTGTTTGTTAATCAAGATGTGCCCCTAGTTGTCTTGACTTTAGGTGAGTCTTTATTTAGTTACAATTATCTTGATTAGTCAGTGATAGATTAGATAGATCAATGCCTTAGATGAATAAGTCACAAGGTTAGGTCCAAGAGATTGGTGATCGGGTGTATTCGTTTGCTTTCCACGGTTTATGGATTGAATTTGTGCGGTCTTTTACTAATAACACCTGCGTATAGGTTAACATCAAGTGTTATAGGTTAGTAAATGACAAAATAAGTTAATTCTATTATTTTTTAAAGAATTTTTAAAATTCAAAATAGTGAAAATTTGGGATATTACAATCTACCCCCTTAAAAACAATTTCATCCTTGAAATTGTGTAATATCAATAAGTACATATATTCTCATTTCATACGCCTAAGTTTTCATAAATTTAACGTTCATATACATGCTATGGTGTATAATAACTATATTAGCCTGACTTATTGCAGTCTACCCCCCCTTAAAAACTTTCACCCTCGAGATTCCTTTAAAGTTTTTTAAAGAATTAATATTTATAACGATATTCCCTACTATCCAAAGTAAAAATTTCTAATTTTTAGTGTTCTGTTAACACGAAGAGACGATTGTACTGGGCTTGAATCTGATACATCAATCATCTGGCTGACCAAGGTTGAACGCTCGTTCCTAGTCCTGGTGGCACTTGGTCTTCTATTCAGTCAAAGTAGTGAGTCCATTAGTAGTCGCCTAAGATTGGGAATCGGGTCAAGCTATGAATGTCTTACAAGTGTATAGTTCCATAATTTCATAGTCCGATCATTCTAGATGTTTGGGAAATATCTCAAATTATTGAAAAGTTCAAGTTTCGGATCTATAAGACTTTCCTTCAGGTCTTGATTAAAGATGGTTCTTGTTTAATTTATATTCAACTTGGTGGATAATGTATTTTCCACAGTGCTTAAGTTTAAATGACTATCCAAAAAATATTCTCAATGGCCTATGATTTCATCTCTATATTCCCATTTCGATCCTTTAACCTATGGGTTATGAGCCCACCAGGCTTTAGTTATGTTGATTCCGAAAAGGAATGAAGAATCAATAGTTATAATGTTTAGAGGGATTGAGATGCAAGAAAGGTTGTGGAAAAGAGAAGGGAAAGAACATTATCTCTTCAATGTGATATGAACCTTGAATCACTAGATATAAGGCTCTCGGATAAATCATAATATTTTTTTCAAATCCAACCATAAAATAAAATTACAACGTACACTTTAAATAATAGTACAAAAACCCTAATCAAGAGTCCTAATTCGGCTAAACTAGAATAAAGCAAAATAGTAAAATATACTAAAAATAAAATATTTTAATTTAATCACGCATGATGATTTCTAACTTGATAAGAAAAATATTCCAAGAAGACACCGAAGATTAAAACCTTAAGATGAAAAAGTCACATTCGTTCCATCAGTGACTTGCAGTTGTAGAAATTTTCAGTTTCAATTGGTAAGTTGCTGGTAATATTTTTGGTATATTTAGTTATTGAATTATTTTTAGCAATTTTCTGCCTAGTTCCAAAAAATTCTAAAATTAACATTATTTAAGTTTTATTTTAATTAATTATTTATTTTTCTATAAAACTATACTTATTAAGCTTCAATCTGGGTTTTCAATCACCTTAATCGGAGTTATATTGAAAAAGATTTGTATTTTTAATGTCAATATATTTAAGCTATCAAAACAGGGATTGACCCTCAATTTTAGGGGTCGACTCTTGACTTCTTTTTAATTAGGTATCGACCCTCACCTTCAGTTTAATTGAGGGTCGCCCCTCGATTTCTATTTAATTGAGGATCAACCCTTAATTTATGTTGGGGGGTTAACCTCAGGCTGGTATCTCCCAATCCCTTTACATTTGGGATTCTTGGAATTCCTAACTTGGATTTTTCATTCTTCCTTTCCTCAGTCCACTAACCTAAGTGGTATTTATATGGATTTAGGTTTTAAAATGAAGTTTTTACAGACTCAATTTCATCAACCAAGGTGATCCTAAGATACAAATTCCTATGTCCAAAGTCAAGTAAACTTAGGAATTTGATCCTAAGGTTCCCATTTCTAAATCTCAATTTCAAAATTTTTTTTTAAAAAATAATTTGAGAAAATTTTATCCTAGGGTTCTTCTTTTTAAATTTGAAGTTTCAAAATAACACAACCTGAGAAATTTGGCAATAGAATTCATTGTCACTAATTTATTGAATTTGCTACATTACTGGATACTCCTAAACTAGGAAAATCCCCCTTCGGGTCCAAACATCTAATATAAGATCTTAATATCTAGTTATTGTTGTTTATACAGTCCTCATTCTCAAGGTTCTGGTTATCACAATACTTTACTCTGATACTATTCTATCGCATCCCGAAAATTGGCACCTGAGTACATAGACACTAGTCTTGAGTTTTCAGGTGTGAAACTAGTAAAAATGAATGTGGGTGAGTTCCCGCATGCCCGCGCAATCCGGTTAACATTCGCCCATCATTAAAATTAGAGCAGCTTTAAATTGGCGACACCAAAAGTTAAGCAAAGATAATTAAACTCAGGAATGTCTGGCAAACATTCTAATTGTATAATTCCAGTAGTGGTGTTCGCCCGGATGGGAACTATATAAGACACAATATATATACCCAAATGATCGAGTAACGTGTAAAGTATGCTATTTTCTCCCAACTCTTGAAAACATAACGAAGGTGGTGCAAGCGAATTTAAGCCTAGCCATTTGAGATATCAGGGTACCAGCATCCATAATATCGTCCGTTTTGTGTTTTAAAATATCAGCATATAGCTGTAATGAAAATGCTGACCATTTAACAAATTTAATAAAGAGATTCCCTAGTTTTCAATGGGAGAAATGTTATTTAATATTTGCAGCCAACTAATCTCTATTATCCAAACTCAAGCATTTACACCTGTAGAAATGGCACACATCCGCCTGATCCCAAACATTCCATTAATGGAGAATTGATCGAATGCTAGCCCAAGCATCAGGCCATGGTACCCGTGAGTTGGGCATCACACCCAGGGCTATCCATTCACTACCATGAATTAGTAGTGTAGCTCTCTTATGACTGCTCCATGGAACTCTCTTGTCACACCTTTTTTTTTTTTTTTTTTTTTAACACGCACACATACCACCACACACTCCTGTCATGGTGGGATTTCACCACCTATGGGTACTCAACCCTCAACCAGGCGTTGAAACTCCTAAGAGTCTACCACCGGAGTAAGAGTAAGGACCCTATCTCTTGTCACACTTGCTGACTGCTAATTTTGCGCACATGAGCGATTCAAATCTGGGCCATTAATTAGTTAAGCCCAAGAAGACCAAGATGAATGGAAAATACTACTATCAGCATTTTTATTTCTCATCCAACCTGTTAATAATGTCAAGAAGGCCTGGATGAAGGGAAAACACTAATATCAGCTGGAACCAAGACTTTTGTGGCCCGTAAAAAGTTTTAATGGTCATCCATCACTTTTTCTAGTGGTATGGTCCACCTGTGATTTGGATCCGCTAAAGTTTTGGGATCGCACCATAAGCTGAGATGCAAAAAAGATGGACGGCATCAATAATACAAAAAATATATATATTAAGGTGGCCACAGACGGCTGGGGTAACACCCTTAAATCTGTTTCCAGGGTAACAGCTAATCCGCTCCCCTGCTCATCAGGTGGGACAAAAGTATAAAATACATGGTGAAAATGGTGAAAAAGAGGACGAGGAAACTTGCACATTTGGTAAGGGATACATGGGGGCCGTGGTTGTTTTATCAAATCCATTGATCAGATGGCCTCATCATGGATGACCACCCCCCCCAAAAAAAAAAAAAAAAATTCTCTTTATTTGATCAATTTTAACATTTCCATTGTTGTAGATGGTTAAGAGAAATTCATCAGCAGTCCAGTTTCAATGGATAAAAGGAAAAATATTCAATGGTTGGGATCTTTCAATTTGAGAAAGTTTTTGAGCATGGTTTATCTATGACCGGCCATCAGATGTATGGCTTGGATAAATCGACCATTGGCCCCACATGAACCGATTAAGTATAAAACAAATGAAACCTTGTTTTCCTGCCTAAATTAAAACCATGCCTATAATGTGTTGTCCTCACCAGCCTAAATTTTTGTCCAAAACGTACAGGAATCATGCCATAGCTGATGAATGGATCTGATCATGTACATGCGTACCATAAAGCCACGGTCCATCTAATTTGATCGTGTACACCTGCCATCACTCTTATAAAGTATAGTCCATTTGCCTCTATTAAAAAAGTCATGTTCATACGCTTGCACTAAATTGCTTCAGCAGCTGCTATTTTGCGGTGCAACATCATCGTCTTCTTCTTCTTCTTTATCATCTTCTTCTTTTATCTTATTCTCCTTGGCGATACAAAAATAAAGAAAAATCAAGGGTACACACTCTCCATAATAATCAATTTATTATATGGTTTTTCATATGTACCGTGCTAGCCTTACTTGCCTACGCATACTGTAAGTGTTACCTGTGCTAAGATCTATCCCATCAATCAGCTGAAAAATCACATGATCTTCACAGTATATATATCCTATTAATCAGTCAAATCAAAGACTTGGTTAGGCCCACCAAAGAGAATGGTGTAAAATCATTCCTAAAACCTCTAAATTTACTTAGCTTGGCCACATAAATCTTGGAAAGCTCTGATTTCTGGGAGGATCCATATATCTTGATATTGTTCATCACATTATTGAATTGGATGGCACATAACACAACACAACTGATTTCCATGGTATAGCCCACCTGAGTGTTGAATTTGTCTAGCTTTTTAAAGTGAGTACTAACACATGATAGCAGACCTAATGGACAGGTTTGATCTCGTTGACATGAACTCCTATGCATGTCAGGAGAAGCAACACTTTCCATTTCTACACAAAAGTCATGCAACCAAATTTATTTATTTGTTCGATTAGTAGTGTTGTGAGTAGGGACCGTTCTTTGTTAGTGATTTGGGGCCGTTCATAGTTTCTTCTTCCTTCCTTAAATGTCTTTGATTTCCCTCTCCTCTTCTTCCCTCTTTCATTTGTGAACCATTTAGGTCAGTGTTTTGTTGATTCAGACAATTTCCCAGCAGTCTTAGATGTATTTGCTGATGTAATCTTGCGTTGCTTAATCACCGTGATATCATTCCCTTCATTGAATCATGCCAACTTGAAAGGCCTGGTGTACTAGGCTCTCAAAGGAATGATCCAGTCCAGTCGAAGTATCATAAGCTACAATGCCTCTGGTTGCATTTGGATACTTGGATGGTCAAATTTATTAATCCAGGCTGATCATTAGGTCAATCGTACATTTCACGGGCTACCATGCCAACATCACACCAATCGGACAAATGGTAACCATTTGATCAATGCCTTTAATATGGAGGTGAAACTATTTACACGAAACAGTTCCGTTCAACAATCTGACCCATTCATTTGTTACCACTCATCATGGATTACTTATAATTATAAAGAATTACTTTTGCTAGACAACGATTGCCATCTTATCTATGGCTTGGAAAAAGGATGGTTAAAGAATATGAGCCCAATTAAGGATGGATTGGATTGTCATTGTTTGAACTGGTGTTTAGCACAACTAGGTGGATCAATGAGATAGCACCATATGTTGGCATTGTGCACATAATAATGAGCACAATCTTACTTACACATCGAGACTAATGTTTTCACTTGGCCCAACGCAACTAGATCAAACTGTTTATATCGTGCCATGCAGCAGCCATTCCATAGATGGTGCAATGAACTTCAAAGGAAGAAGTTAATGATGCATGAGAGCATTAAATGCTAAAGTTATGTTAAAACTATTTCTTTGCAAAAGTATTATAGGTAAAAACTGGACTAACCTGACAACTGAAATCAGAAGGAAACAACAAGGCGAACAACTCAAGTTACACTTCCCTAATTGCACATGAAAACCGAATAGATTTATTTGTAAACACTTGCACATGCGGCCTCATGTTTAATCGAATTGTGCAGACAATCGTATCAGTGTGAACTTTGTTTGGTGGTTTAGGAAATGTTTTCTGGACTACATGGTTGAGATCAATCGATTGAACTTCTCCAAATTTAACACATGTGCAACTAGGAGAGCAGTGCAGCATTTCTCAATGAAAATATTGGGTTGAAAGAGTAGCTTGCATGGAATCAAATAGACTTTAAAGCTCACGGGGATATTCTCAATATTAAAGCATCTGTCTTCCATTGGAAGAAACAAAAAAGAAAGAACACATGCAGCTGTTCCATGTTACTTTGCACTTGTTTTTTAATTTTTAAATTTTTTTTTTTAATGAAATCCTCCTCCCAATAATTGGAATTTCGTTGTCTTCATTCACCCGTGTTAGAATATCAAGATATCCGCATGTTGGCCTATAAAATCTACGTTGGACCTAATTTACAGCCTAGATCATGCATTTGGGCGTTTCAAGTGTCTGAGCGTCACTGGGAGCCTATAACGTATACCTGATCCCTAACTACGAAGAGGGCATTGAATGAACGCCATGACTTGCACATGATCCCCAACGTCGGTAATCCATTCCCTGCCATGAATCAGTGTAGTCTGTCATGAATTGCAATATAGCTGTGTTTTCCCTGTCTACATGTAGTCTGCTAATATTGCATACGTGGGAGATTCAAATCTGGGCCATTAATCACATAAACCCAAGAATCAGACTTGCCTGCACATCAGCGGGATAAACGTGAGAAATGCACAGTAGAAAAGAGACAGATTTCAGGGAGCTTCCTGTTTAGTACCTAAGGCGTACATGTGGGGCCGTGGTTGGTTTATCCAATCCATTTATCTAATGGTCACATCGTGAATGAACCATGTCCAAATTCAATAGAGAAAAGGAAAATGATTCAATGGTTACGATCTTCCAATCTGTGAGAGGTTTTGAGCATGGTTCATCCATGATTGGGCCATCAAATATATGGCTTGGATAAATAAACCAGTGGCCCCACATGAACTGTTTAGGTACCAAACAAGGAGGGTCCGACTCCATGGCTCAGTGGTAGACGGACCCTGTTTCAACACTGAGAGTGCCCATGTGGTGACGGTGTATGTGGTGTGAGATTGTGTAAATTTTTTTTAAATTTTTTTTAAAGTGCCAACCGAGAAACTTCCATGTTCTGAGTGAACAAGAAACACAGGCAGCAGTAAATAGTAATAACAAAATATAAAGAAATAATTGTGCCTAATATTTTGATTTCACCGGTTTAAATTTTGTTCTAAGACATACAGTCATCATGTCATAGCTAATTAATGGATCTGATCATGTACACGTGTGCCATAAAATTAGGGTCTACCTCATGGAAGCGGATTAGCTGGTGTACCACACACTACCGATCTGGCTGGTGTAGGTACATGTCGTGCGTAGACGAGCTGTGCCCTCCTCGAGCTGAGCGCTGTACGAACTGTTTGTAGGAGATCAAAGCTACATGCCCAAAAATGATATTTTTATCATATTTACACCGTCCATCCGTTTTGCGAGATCATTATATTCACACCGTACATTTATTTTATAATATCATTTAAGAGCATGACCCCAAAAATGATTTATATCTAAATCTTAAGTGGACCACACCATATGTAGAGTGGGGATAATGATTCTCTGTTAAAACATTTGTAGGGGCCAGCATAATGTTTACTTTCCATCCAATCCGTCTATAAGGTCGTACATATATATATACCTGCATGAAGATGAAAAACAAATATCATATTGATCCAAAACTTGTGTGACCATAGGAGGTGTTCAATAATAGACGTTCAATCTTCCACTGCTTTTTGTGTGGTTCATTTGATCTTTGGATCTGTCTTATTTTTTTACCTCGAGCCTCAAGATAATCTAACCAAATGGAAAATATAACATATACATTATAATTATAATGGAACCCACATAGCTTGCTGACGTCTGCACACGCTCAATGGGTGATGTGTGGTACACCAGCCAATTCGCTTCCCTATCTCATTCCGTGGAGTGCACCTGCCATTATTCTATGAAAATAGCCTAGCTACCTTTTTAGTTAAGAAAGTTTTATTCATATGCTTGTCACTGAATTACCGATTCCATCGACTGCATCTGCTATTATTCTATGAAAATAGTACATATGCCTTTTTAGTTAAGAAAGTCTTATTCACATGCTTGTCACTGAATTGCTGCAGCAGCTGCTATTATTTGGTGCATTTTCTTCCCCTTCTTTTGAACTGTGGAGAGAGACAAAAACGAGGTAAATACTTTTCATTATTATCTATTTATCATATGGTTTTTATTTATGACCATGCTAGCTTCACTTGAGTAGGAACTACATAGGCCAGAGATACATTAGATCTGCCCGTCTCCATCGGCTGCAGCATCACATTTTCACCATTAATCCTAAAACTCAATCAAATGGAAAAGGAAGCGTTGAGTAGGCCACACCATAAGGAACGTGTGAAATCATTCCTTAGGCTATATTCATTCACATGGGAAAATGATGCAGGATGAATGTGATGAGGTTGATCACTCTCTTCATCAAAGATAACTACTAATCCACAGAGCCTCTTTGGACTCCTCACAATCATTCCTCGAATCCATGAGGAAAGAATAAAAAAGAATATAAATAAATTGTAAAAGTTCAAATTTCATTGATAGATAATAAAAACCAATTTACAACCCTTTAAATGGTGATACCAAACCTTACAAAAAATTTCATAATCAAACTCTCACTCAAACTCCCTATAAATCATATAGTAAGTATCTGATTTGACTTGACCACATTATTCTCCTAATTTTTCTAGGCAATTTTTAAGTTGGATATAACTCCTAAAGCTCAAAGGATGAAGAGTTATAATCAAACTTGATACCATGGAATCTCATAAATTTTGGCTAAAGTAGCTTCTCTTGCCCAAAATCACATATGGTATGTCAAATAACTCATTTCAATTTGTGAGATACACCCGCCGCTAAGGTTCTGACGGTATGGATCACCTCCACCTCTGAATCTTCTCTGATCTATCCTGAACATGAAAAGTGTGTGCTACCCACTCTACATCATAAAAGTTCACGGTAAATAGGGATACCTGACTATGAGTTCAACTGATACCCATATCTATCCCATCAAATCCTCTGTCCAACTGCCAAACTACCGTGGCTTTGGTGGATCCCCAACTGTGGGGCCCAATGTGATTTGCGTGACTTACATCCACACCATCTATCCATTTCAAAGCTCACTTTTAGGGATCAATCCAAATATGAAGCGCATATCCAAATCTTAGGTTGACCACACCGCCGGAAAAAAGTTGTGATTGATTACCCACCATTAAAAAATTTCTCAGGAGCCACTGGAATGTTTATTTGCCATCCATCCAGTTAATAAGGTTACAAAATTTAGAAGAAGGGACCACACAAATATCAGCTTGATCTCAAACTATTGTCGCCAACAAGAAGTTTTTTACTGTCAGTCACCACTATTTCCAGTGGTGTGGTCCATCTGAGATATGGATCTGCTTCATTTTTGGTATCATGCTCTGCCAAAGTGGATGCAGGGCAGATACATCAGAGTGGGTCCCACAGTCACAGATCTACCCACCTCAGTTGATCACCAAAGCGCTCACCCGTAGGAACATGGACTAAAACATCACTCGGTTTGGAAGATCTTAGCCATTTGATATTTCCCATTGAATTGAGATTTATTGGTAAATAAATAACAGCCATGTAATTGATAGCAGCCAATCGGATGGTTTGAGGGTCATCAAGTCATTAAGATTTTCAGGCTATGCCCTGTCTACAACAGGCCTTTCAAATGGGATGGCCTGGATTAACATGCATGAATGCCATGTGTGGAGTAGATGCGTTCATACCTTTAAATTAAAAATGGCAACAGTGCATGAAAATGAAATGCGCCATCTCAGGTGGCCAAACCACACGAAACACTAGTGATTGAACGCCCACCGTTAAAAAATTCCTAGGACCCACTGTAATGTTTAATTTCCACCTAACCTGTTGATTAGGTCACACAGACCTGGATGAAGGAAAAAAGCAAATATCAGTTGATCCAAAACTTGTGGCTCCCAATAACTTTTCAATGGTCGCGGTTCAATCCCTACTGTTTTATGTGGTGTGGTCCACCTGGGATTTGAATATGTATCATGGATGGGTGAATGTAGTGGGTAAAATACACATGTCATGATGACCGCCTCAGAGCTTTTTCCAGCACTAACTAGTACCGAACTTGGGATCATTTCAGAATCTGAGTCCGTTACCATAAGCTCTGTGGAGCCCAATGTAATGTTTGTGTTACTTCCACTCCGTTCGGGTCACTACATGAGGTAGTCTGGATGGAAAAGACCCAGCTAATATAATATACTGTTCATGCCATCGTGCCCTTTCATAAGTTGATTAACACTGGGCCGCAGGGAAAACACAAATATCAGCCTGATCAAAAACTTACGTGACCCTTAAAAAATTCTGGATGCTTGCATTTTCATCCCCACAAATTTATTTATTTTTTTATTATTTTTTTATTTTTTATTTTGTGGTGAGTCCCCATTAAAAAAAAATAATAATAATAAATAATAAAAAAATAAATTAATGAGAACCATTGATATTAATCTTAGGATGAGCAGGATACATGGGACCAAGGCCAAAAAAGAGGAGGCCCCACCTATCATATCCTTTACAAAGAACCTATTAACAAATTCTAATCGATCCGAGGCCTGCCTTTTCCAAAATTATTCCTCCCTTTACCTGACGAGGGAGGTTGGAGGAGTTCCTGAAGAAATGGGACGCTTGTCTGGCACTGCCTTCCATAGCCAACCTGTCTACCGAGCCATTCGTCTCCCTCGGGATCGGGGAGATCCGAAAACAGCCCTTATCAGTAGGGGTGTACATCGAGTCGAACCGAGTCGAGTTGGCCTCAGCTCGACTCGGCTTGGCCACCTGCTGACCTCAGCTCGAACTCGGCTTGGCTCGGTCCTCAAGCCTGATTGGCCAGCTCGGCTCGGTTCGGTCAGCAGCTCGGGCCGAGTTCGAGCTAAGATCGAGCCGAGTTCGCTATTGAGGCATTTCCACAAACACCGGGACTGCACCTTCAAAATCCCTCTGTATGTGAAACAGAAGCAATGGTTTTACAAGTATTTTATCAAACACCTTCTAAGCAACATAAAAAACCAAGAAAAAAAGTGTATTTGTTTCATGTACATACCTTCCTTGCCACTAGCCACACTTCGTTGTGTCAATTTATCTAACACTTGGTGAGCACCATCAATGACAAAGTAACCGAGTCACCGAACTGGTTCAATTGGAGTTCGATTCAAGCTAGATTCGATCTGAGTCGAGTTGAGCTGGGGCCTGCTCGAACTCATTTTCAAGCTCAAAAAATTAGCACAACTCAGCTCGAACTCAGCTTCGAATCAAGCTTTTTCGAGTCGAGTCGAGTCGAGCGAGCTAACCGAGCTAGCTCGGTTCGTGTACACCCCTACTTATCAGCCAGCCTACGAATCCTAAGGAACCAGTATCTCCAATGCCAGGCAGAGGAGGAAAACCCGTTCAGGCAGCCCACTAGTCAAGCTAAATCTGATTCAATCAGAACCCTATTTAGCCCAAGGGAAACATAAAAGGCCATGCCATCGTGCAGAGCTCGCATTTCAGCCACGTTGTTGGAGACGTTGCTGAAGCCAGAGCAGAAAGAGAAAATCAGGTTCCCGAGATTGTCCCTGCAGATGTTGCAGCTCCCTACTAGGCCTGGGCTGGACAGAGCGGACCCATCAACATTAAGTTTATACCAACTAACGCTTGGCTTTTTCCATCTCACCACAGAGATCGCTGGAGGAGAGCGGAGCAGGGTTCGATGATGAATATGATCAGGAACATCAGACCACAGAGCGCATGCATGGTGGCCGTGGAATATATTTCTCAACCACCAATTATCCCTACCGATGATCGAGAGGGGGGGAATGTGAATGCCGTCAAATCTGGCGCTGTTCCTGGCCCACCAGATCTCCCAAATGAAGAATATCGAGGCCAGGCGCAAGGAGACTAATTGGCCGGGATGAAGAAGGGGCCTTTGCCACCACCAATTGAGACGGTCCTAAATCGAAGAATGATGGAACAATGAAGAATGAAAGGAGACTGCAATGTGCTTCCAAACATAAATAGCCAGCTCCCCATCCAAGAAGAGATGCTCCAGCATTTCACGGAGAGGGCCTGGGTTGCGGGCAAAATCACAACACTCGCATTTCGAAGCCAATTGAATCCCTTTAGCCTGGACACGCACGTCAACAATGATGGCCCCGTGAAGAAGTCTCCACAGGAATGAAGAGATTTAGGGAGAACCTTAGGATGCCACACCCAACGGGCCCAGGCTTTCTTCTGGCCACTGCTTCTACCAACACTCCAAGCTAATTTGACCAAGAATTTGCCAGCAGGATCGAGGGGCCAGATAGGATGATCGACGCCAACAAAACAACATAAGCCACCTTTCTAAATGTGGTCGAGGATCTAGGGAGGGAGGGAGGGGAATAGGGACATTTGGCTTGACCCCATTTTCACCAAGGAAATCAGCCACACGGAGATCCGAAAGTTCCGGAGGAATGAGAAGAGCACTTGTGTCTGGGCTCATGTACTTAAAATGTGTTGGCCAAACAAATTAACAGAATAGATATAACACAAACATCATCTAAGGCATACAATCTCAGGTCAGTCGGAGCCTTTTCTAGGTGTACTCACCTCACACCATGGAACGAGGAAGACGTGCAAGATCAAAGATGCTCATCCTACTTTCTACATAACATGTCTAGAAAATTAGGCTGACCTGATCATCTGTACTGTCTACATCTCAACTGTTCCTCTTATTTCAGAAGTTTGGCCCACCTAGTAATCACTTTGGCCCGCTTAATAAACGGACTTTACTCAGTGGGAATAGCCAGATGAGTGGCCCCATCTTTCACATGTCTGCCTCGTTAGTGAGTGCACTCAGCACTCTTCTTGCTCGATAAGATAGGGAAGCCATATGAAGAAGAAACATACAGTATTTTTGTCTTTAAAATCATACTTTCTATGGATTATTTTATCACTCGCTATTCTTTCGAGATTTTGTGCGAGTTTCATCAAACTCTCATTTCAATAACTGAAAGCTGAGAGTTCTCCTGCCAAAGAGAAGCATCCTTTAATCTCTATTTGTATTTTAAGGTATGATTATCTCTCTACTAATTGAGTTTGTTTTCAACATGCAATCAGGCTCACCACCATTTGTCGTACTATCTTGCCCATATGGTGGGATGATTTTAAGGATTAAAAAACACTCAACACTATTTACCGTGTAGAAGTTATTAACATTCGTGGATTTTTTTATTTTTATTTTTATTTTTATTTTTATTATTATTTTTTTTAAAGCAACATAGGAGCACTGTAATTTTATTTATAAGAAAGGAAATGTGTACATATTGTGGTAGAGGAGAACCATAACTTACCTCTAGCCTGAATCTTGGCTCTGAACAATAAAACCAAGAATTACACTAATCCATACAAAGAAAACCAACAATAGGCTATAAAAAATGCTTCCTACTCTAACTCTATTAAAAAATAGAAAACCTTTATAAGTCTTGGATTGATTCCTCGTTATTATAAGAGCAAGGATAATCTTTCTACCATCATTACTAAATATAAATATATTATTCCGGCCCCTATGCGTAGCATCAACATAATATGGTCATGGTCGACCAAGTAACATGTGACAAGCTTCCATGTCGACTACATGATACATTACTTTGTCGTTATAATATTTACTAATGGAGAATGGAATACAACATTATTCTGTTGCCTTTGTTTTGCTAACCTCTTTGATCCATTCAATTGTGTGCAGAGAGTGGTGCTTTTCTGCCTTAAACTACAACATTTTCACGATTGTTTTTTACACACTGCTCCTAAAATTAATGATCATATTATAGATTTTTTTTTGTTTACAGTGCACTTGAAAAGATGATCTACGAATATCCTAGAGGGGGGGTGAATAAGACAGTGTCAAATAATCAAAATAAAAGTGGAATATGTAAATAATACAAAATCTCAATCACTCAAGTATTGAAACCTTGATTCCAAATCATTCCTAAGACAGCCTTCACCTAAAATATTAGGCAAGACAACTTTATTTCATGAATGTCTGTAAAATCAATCTTTCAAACTAGCAAAAGAAGATACAACATTCACCACAAAGAATGAAATAGAAAGAAAATTCATCACTAAAAAGAAATAAAACATTCACCATAAGGCACAAGGAGTTATAGTGGTTCGGTACTTTAAAAATCATACATACTCTACTCCCAAAATTACTACCCTTGTAATTTTGGCTTTCACTATAACAAGGTTTTCACAGGTTCTTCACAGGTTCACCTTAACAACTTTAAACAATTCCTTGTTATTTTCATGGGCTTACCACAATAAAACTTCTTTTCTGATTTTCACGGGCTATGATAAATCAATCCACTGAGATTTTCACAGGCTATCTCAAAAAAAACCTAAACGAAACAAAATAATAAAGTACTTATCTTTAAATGTAGATTTGAAAATGTAGTAGAAACTTGTTGTAGAGATCTTCTTTCTTGAATGTAGAAGATGCAATATTCGCTCAACAGAAAGAGTATAGGGTACTAAAGAGTTTTAGAAATGAAAAACCCAAATGCTAGTGATTTAATTCTCTTAAATGTCAAGAGGAGTATAGACTTCTCTTAAAATAAGATTGAAATAATCTTGAGAAATGCAATTGAATAATTTTGAAAAGAATTTATAAATATCACACAATTAGCTTGTCCAAGACTTAAGCTTCTCTCTTACTTGCAGAAGGTTTAGAGTGATTTTTCATTGTAGTTTAGAATGAGAGAAGGTCATTCTTTATAGCCAAAGAGTTTGAAAATTCGGCTAGCCTAAGAATAGGTTCAATTGGCTAGATTCCATCGAATTCGTTCCAACAGTTATCAGATTGCATGGGATAATATTTATCCAAATTTTAGTTAGCCTAAGGTGAAATTCATCCTCTGGTTCTTGCTCTACTTTGGCTCATGATTGGCGACCCACTCTGCATCAGTCCCCTCCACTTTAAAAGAACTCGTCCTCGAGTTCTCGCTCTGCTTTGGCTCATGATACTCGGTTAGGTCCACGACGTTAAGAGTTCGAGAGATCTCCACATTGTCTAGAAGATCAACAATGTAAGCATTGTTATTGATCTTTCGGAAGATCGGCACCAGTCTAATCTTCTTTCTCTTTAACTTATTGTACGTCCCGGTCAAAAATCTCTCCTTGTGTAGATGGATCATAATTTAGTCGCATACCTCGAACACTTTTTATCACCGATGCTTATTGGCTTGCTCCTTGTACTTGTCATTCGAGGCGTGTAACTTGTCTTACACCTCAGCATGAATGCCTATGATTATATCTGTCATTTGTTCTACTGCAATGCCCATATCTGGGAGCTTGGGCAAAGGGACCACGTTAAGTGTATGGTGAGGCAATCAACCATAAATAACCTGGAATGGGGAGTTACCTGTCAAGCAGTTCACCATGTTGTTGAATGCAAACTCTGTTTTAGATAATCGTAAATCCCACTACTTCGGCTTTTCTTCTAAAATATAGCAAAGGAGGTTCTCTAACGTGTGATTCATAACTTTAGTTTGCTCGTCGATCTATGTGTGGTAGGCACTACTGAACTAAAGTCATATACCGAACCGGTTCCACAACGTCCACCAGAAGTGGTTAATGAACTTCGTGTCATGGTCAGAAGTGATAGTCTTTGGGACCCCGTGTAGCTGCACGACCTATCTGAAGAATAAATTTACCACGTGCATCGTATCGAGGGTTTTCTTGCATGGGATGAAGTGTGTCATCTTCAGAAAAAGGATCTATTACCACGAACACTGAATCCATGCCACGCTGTGTTCGTGGGAGACCTAACACGAAGTCTATTGATAGGTCCTCCCAAGGGCTATCAGGTATGGGTAATGGGGGTGTAGAAACATGTATTCTGAGATTGCCCCTTTAAGACCTGACAAACATAACAGCGCTGCATTACTCTACCCACGTCATGTACAATCTCCGGCCAGTCGTACCGTCCTTCAAAACGAGCCCGCATCTTATCTCGTCCAAGGTGTCCACTAAGGCCACCTCCATGTAGCTCTTGGATGATCAGCTCCCTCAGCGAGCTTTTGGGAATGCATAGTCAATTCCCTTTGACAAGGAAACCATCATGCATAAGTAGGTCACTGGAGTGACCATCTCAGGATTTAACTTGTTTATCCTTGAATCGTTGCCATTGGTATATATATATGCTTGAGGCAATTGAACCCGACAACCTCATTGTTCATAGTGACTAAAAAAGCTGCACCGCGGCTCAGTGCATCAGCCACTTTGTTTTGCTATGCAGATTTATGTTTCATCACAAACATGAATTCCTACAAAAATAAAATCCATCCTATTAAAGAATTTAAAATCTTGATGGTACGTGTAAATAACGAACTCCCTTTAAATTAAGTAATGTCGCCAATGCCGCAACGCCTGGACCACTGTGTACAATTCGAGCTTATAGGTCGACCACTTCTTGTGTGCATCGTTAAGCTTTTCACTGTAAAAGACTACCGCCCTACCTTCTTAAGACAGAACTCCCTCAATTCTGACATATGAGGTGTCACATTTGACTTTAAACAATTTGTTGAAGTTGGGAAGTATAAGAACCAAGGTTGTGGACAACATGTGCTTAATTTTATTAAAGCACCTGTCGACTTTGTTAGTCTACTGAAATTGCCATTTCTTCATTCAATTTGTGAGTGGTGATACAATGGTGCTAAAATTCTTCACGATCCGACGATAGAATGTCATCAGTTTGTGAAAACGTCGTGCCTAATGAATGTTTGTTGGGATCGGCCATTCCCTAATGGCTTTCACATTTTCCTCATCCACTCAAATGTCCGTGGATGTCATGACAAAGCCCAAAAACAACAGGCTCTCAGTAAAGAAGCTACACTTTTTAAAATTGATATACAATTTATTTTTAGAGAGCACTTGAAGGTTCGTCTTAAGGTGTTCCATGTAGCTTACTTCGTTCGGACTGTAAATCAAAATATTATCGAAATAAACCACAATGAACCGCCCAATGAATAGTTTCAGAACTTGGTTCATTAACCTCATGAATGCACTAGGCACGTTTGAAAGACCAAATGGCAAGACCATACATTCATACAACCCCTCCTTGGTCATAAAAATCGTCTCCCACTCATCACCTGGGCGTATTTGAATATGATAGTAGCTACTCCTTAGATCCAATTTAAAGAATAATTTTGCGCTCTCTAGCATATCCAAGATATCGTCTAACCATGGTATTGGAAATCTGTATTTTTTGGTGATTTTATTAATGGCTCGATTGTCGAGACACAAGCACCAACTCCCATCTTTATTATGAGTTAATAGAGTAGGTACGACGCATGGGCTCATGCTTTCTCGGATAAGACCCTAATGGATCAGTTCCTCCACTTTTCCTTGTAGAATTTCACATTCCTTTGGACTTATCCGATAGTGAGGACGATTGGGTAAGCTAGACCCAAGGATAAGGTTGATATGGTACTGTATATCTCGCATGGGAGGTAATCCATCGGGAATGTCATCAGGCCAAATTTCTTTGAACTCATGTAGTAAGGGTTTTAGTTTCTCAAGGATGTTGTGGGATCGAGTTCTTTCCCTTTTACAATTAATGCATAGGCCTATCATGTTTCTTTGGATTCCTCCACAGTCTTGTATGGTTAAGAGAAAATGATCCTCCACTTTAGAAGTTTCAGGCGGTCCCTCTGGATCTATAGGGGCCAATATGATTTTTCGGCCGTTCTTGACGAAAACATACACATTATCTCGCCCTTTATGAGTGGCATCACGGTTGAATTGTCAGGGTCGACTGATTATTATGTGACATGCCTCCATGTCAACTACTTTATCTTTATAATGTCTATCAATTGAAAAGAATATGGTGCACTGTTCAGTTGTAGGCCACAAGCTTGACCTTTTTTTCTTCAGGGATGTCCATATAGTCAAAGAATCGCTCAACTTTAGAAAGTCAATCGAGAAAATCCTCAATTTGCAGTTGGTCATTGAAGCTAGGAATATTGACCCTCATCTTGAACTCTCGATCTGTTTGATCTACTTGATCTCCCCCTTTTCAGGGATATTGGAGGACCATGTCATCAACCTCCTCGTCGTTGGATCCCCCTTCCTCAGTGATCATTTGGGGAACTGCCGACAGCAACCTGCAATTAGAGCGATTACGAGTTCCAGCAATTTTTTGTGGCAAATTACCTCCAGGAACATGGAGTTTCCCTATGACATCCATCATGCGATCGATGGCAGCCTGTGGCCGTTGGATGACTTGTTGATTCTCTTATTGTAATACTTCAAAAGATACCGCCGTTAAAGGTAAATTCCTTGGAGCACCGTCCATGGGATTATTGCCCAATCCGTCACTAGAAGCTATCAATCCGAGGATAAAACATCGCTTTGATACCAAATTGATGCGGGGAAGGATGTGAGGTCGAGCAGCATCTTCCTCAGGGGGGATAACTATTTCAAATCCACAAAACTTCTCTGGATTCCTCACGGAGATGAAGAGTTATACTCAAACTAAAACTTATTTATAAATAGTAAAAATGAAATTAAAATAGGAATTCAACCGTTGATCTAATGGTATTTCACAAAGTTGACGTGGGTAACCCGGCGCGATCAAGTTGGGTGGCTAAAGGAGCTCATCCTACCCCAAAATCACATATGGTACGTCCGATAGCTCATTTTGGTTTATAAGATACATTCGTTTTAAGTTTTGACGGTCCGGATCAAATCCGTCTCCGATCAGGCCTTTTCTGATCCATCTTGGCCATGAAAGTGTCCACAGCCTACTCTACATCAAATACAAATGCTTGCATGTGAGGAACATCTTCAAAATTGTAAACCTTAATAATGTTGACTAGAGAAAATTATCATTGCTGTCAATGCGTCTATATATATATATATATATATATATATATATATATATATATATATATATATATATATATATATATATATATATATAATAAGAGCTTCATTGATATGGCAAAACAAAACTTTTTACGACTTAGGCTATTCGGGCAGGGCCCAAAGCTGCACAACAGCCCCGCCTATCATATCCTATATATTTGGGTGACTCTTTTGTTCTCTAACAGTGCCTAAACCCGCTTTATCCAAAAGAAAACGACCCTTGATTAGCCAAGGGAGGGAGGAAACCTCCCAGAAGGTTCTGATAGATTGTAGCCTACTTCCCTCTTTAGCTAGCCCGTCGACAGGCCCATTTATTTCTCTAGGGATGTGGGAGAAACGAAAGGTTCCCCTGGCACTGAGATTTCTGCTTCTAGTTAGCTAATATTTTCATTTCCAGGCACAGGTTGACTTCCCGGATATGCAATCCACCACCCATTTGGAATCAGATTCTATAAGCACTTTATGTAGACCGGTAGACACGCACATCTCCATACCATCAAAAACAGCCCGAATTTCAGCCATGTCATTGGACATAGTCCCATACCCACTGAAGAAAGCAAAAATCATATCGCCTTTACTATTTCTACAAATATCTCCTCCACCTGCTGGTCCTAGATTGGCTAGAGCAAAGCCGTCCACATTTAATTTTAAATAGCCCCTAGATGGCCTAATCCATTTGACAATATCAAACGCCAGAGACGTGCAGGTCTGAGGGGCCGGATGCATAGCTAAGGGATCGGGAGAGGCTGAGGATGGCCGCTGAGGGGCTCTCTTAAATTGAAGGGAAATGGCCTCCATCCACCATTTGAACTTGATAAACACGCCGAGAACAGAAAACGGGCTTCCCGCAAACCTGGCTGGTTCCTGGCCCTCATCTATATGGTTTCATGCATTTATGGTCTATTTGAGGAGCGAACCAACCTGATTAATGCAGCCCTTTTTTAAAATGCATAACTCATTCAACTATCTTTGAATCTGCACATAGTGAGGGCCTCAATCATGCACACGCAAATATTTGTCTGCACAGAATCTATGTACGAGCGTGGATGGCATTAGGGTTTCCATGATCATGGAAATTCAAATGCACAGAATTTGGTGATTTTGTTTCAAGGAAAGTTTCCATAAATTTAAATCCCATTTAAAATTGAATTCTAGATGGAAGTATTTTAATCAGATTCGTTGATTTTACAAACACATACAGTGAAGTCCGTTTAGACGTGCCATGCTGATTACTCATGGTTAATATCCGAGCCATCCACACACAGGTCTCATGCTGTAATCCTCCAATATGAGAGGCTTTTCTTTGGGTGTCAATGTTCCCATCCACGGTAGGCCTCATTAGTTGAGTAGTTTGGATAATTGAAACATGTCACTAAGTCCAATGCCCCTGATCCCAATTTAACTTCGGTGGGCCCAGGAAAAGGCTTCAATTGCTACCATCCCCGTCCATAGCTTTCCCTGTAATGTGGACCACCTAAGTCTTAGATGATCTTAAGTTTTCGAATCACACCTAAACTGATCTGTCTCAAATGATGTGCGGATTGGATGTCACACAAATATCACAGTACAACCCACACGGGTTGTCATAAGGATTTTTTTTTTTTTTTTTTTTTTTTTTTTTTTATAATGGTAATCTTGTTCGTGTTGCTCACCTGAGTCATGGGTTAGCTCATTTTTTGGAAACATTGCCAAATAAATGGTCAGAGCATCATGTGAGCCCCACTTACCATGATCAGCCATGTGCCCAAAAATGAGGCCAATCTATCACTTAGGTGGGCCACATGAGCAGGAACAGTTGGGAGGGGGAGGTCGTGCCCTCTCAAGTGTTCCTTATGCTACGGCCCACCTAAGTTATGGATTGACTTGATTTTTTAGTCCCTCGACTTTTTAGTCCATTGTCAAACATGATTTCCCAATAGTCAAAATGGATGTCCTAAACACATTATTATCCGCCCACGCAACTACTTGTGGTTCAATCGGTTATTTGTTGGCTCCACCGTGATGTGTTGACATGTACCTCATGCATGTCGTTCATTGTTTATGTTGTGCTTAAAAATTAGGCAAATCCATGACTCAAGTGGCCACAGCAATAGGAATAGTCGAGAGTAGACACCTACCCGGCCGGATTCTCATAGAAGGCTAACCATGCTGCCTATATGCCATCCAATCCATCAATATGAAATACCTTAACCTCCCCCAGGCGCTGGTAGTCTTGAAAAATCAAGCTATGTTGAGACTTGGATGGGCCAGTGATAGGTGTCCACTTCATAGCTCTCTCTCAACAAGGCTCGGCGTCCACTTCAACTCTTCCTACACGTTAGCCCACATGGATTGGCCTAATTTTTGGGGTCAAATGAGATAACAAATACATGATAGTTGTAGTAGATGTCATCAACAGATCACATGGGGCTGATGTAGAGCGGGTTGTGGACACTTTCATGGTGAAGATGGACCAGAAATGGCAAAAGTGATCAGGACTGTCAGAACTCTAAAGCAGGTGCATCTCCCAAACTAGAATGAGTTATTCGACACATCGTATATGATTTGGGGATAGGAGAAGCTACTTTAGCCAACCAACCCCTCTAAGCTGGGTTGCCCATGTTGGATTTGGGAGAGTACATCACATCGATGGTCGAAATTCCATTTTATTTCTATTTTTTACTATTTATAGTGAGTACTTTTGATCTGTTGAGTTATAGGAGTCTTACCAAACATGAAAAGACCATTAAAACATTAGGAGAATAATGTAGTTATGCCAAATTGGATGCTTACTATTTTTTGCTGAAACCATGAAGTTTGGTATAAATCATGACCATCTGTAAATAATAAGTTTACTATTTATAGTAAGTCACGTTTTTAGAGAGTTTGACGATGAAACTTCATCCTAGATTTGATATCACTGTTTAAATGGTTGTAAATTCATTCTTATCATCAATCAATTTTTATTTTTATTTTTCGAATTTATTAGAATTTATTTCTATTTTATATTTTCTATTTTCTCCCCTGGATTCAAGGACTCTCGGTGAGGAATCTAGATAAACTCTGTAGATTCAGAGTAGTTATCCTTGAGAAAGACAGTGATCGACATCATCGCGTCACTACAAGACAATATACTTTTACCGGCGGCCAAAACCGCCGCTAAAAGCCCCAAAACCAGAAAGCCAGTACAAAGCAATTGGCTCTGTGAATTTGAAAACCACCGAATTCTGTAATCAGTAGGAAATGAGAAAAGATAAATGAAGAATCCTTGAAATCCAAGATAAGAGGCTCAAATTTCAATCTGAGAAATTGAGCATTATCAAGAGGAGGATGAAATGATGGAGAGGAAAGGAAGTACACTGAATCTGAGCATATTATCAATGGAATCGGAATCCATGGTTGCCTGAAGCGAAAGCCCCTCGACAGCTAGGGTTAGAAGAAGCGGGAAGAAATTGCGACCGAAGGTATCGTTTTCAAGATTGTCACCTTCATCTACCGCCATTATCTGTGGCGATTTCACTGCAAGACAGCAGAGATTCGCTCTTGTGATGAAAACCTAGGCAGGGAGAGAGAGAGAGAGAGAGAGAGAGAGAGAGAGAGAGAGAGAGAGAGAGAGAGAGAGTTCCAGGTGATCAAACCCTAGCAGAGAGGTGGTCCCGTGATCAAACCCTGGAGAGAGAGAGAGAGAGAGAGAGAGAGAGAGAGAGAGAGAGCGCATCGGGGGCGGTGAGAGGGAGAGAGTC
Source organism: Magnolia changhungtana (assembly GCA_030180095.1). NCBI lineage: Eukaryota > Viridiplantae > Streptophyta > Magnoliopsida > Magnoliales > Magnoliaceae > Magnolia > Magnolia changhungtana. The sequence goes on along the minus strand of JASAUF010000241.1, from coordinate 86,366 downwards.
GGGAGAGGGGAGAAAGACACGGCTAAGGCTTTAGGTACGATATTTATACCCGATTGTTAATCGACGCCCATTTTAATTAGCGCCGATAAATTAGCGGCATAAATCGTCGTCTAATCCAATTTTTGTTGTAGTGCGTCCGTCAATCAGGGACCCACGACAACCTTTTGCACACACACGTCCGTGTGTAGAGAGAGCATTCCTGCCAAGTCCGGCTAGGGCAGGCACCAGAGTCATGTGTATACGAAATCCATTCGGATTTAGCCTTTTTTTTTTTTTCCTGCACTTAGGTTCAGAGCCAAATATTTAGGCAGATCCGTTATTCAGGAGAGCCAAACAAGTGCAACATGTTTGCCGAGGGGACACCCACCCTTGATTTTTAAAGGGTTCACCATTTTGTGTATGTGAAATCCAGTCCATCTATTACGTGTATCGCCCAATGTTATGCCCAGGGCCTAAATCCCAGGCTATTATGAAATTTAGGTGGGCCCAGGTATTACCATTCGCTCCCAACTGGTTCCCTTGGTGTAGCCCACCTAAATTACAGACTCCCCTTGTTTGTTTGGCCCTGGACCAACATGATCCAATGTATCTAATCGTCCGAGTAAATTTCACATGCATATCACGGTGGGGAAAATCGTGTTTGTCTCGGTTTTCTTCCACGGGATACCCATCTCTCTACGAATAGAGACATACCGGTATGATGCATACATATATGCAAGCACACAGTAATATATAGCCGAAAGAATAACGTAATATTTCTTTCTGACATCGATTGTCTTCTTTTTCTATTTTACAGAAATTCCGATGGCAGAGAGTGTTGTTAAATTCTTGTTAGAAACCTTAAGTGCCCTTCTAAATGAAGAAGCGTCTCTACTAAAAGGAGTACGGAAGGAAGTTAAAGAAATCAAGAAGGAACTTGATAGAATGCGAGCCTTGTTGAGGGATGCTGATAGAAGAAAGGATAGCAATGAAGAAATGAAAACATGGGTGGAAGAAGTAAGAGACGCTACACATGATGTGGAGGATATCATCGACGAGTTCTTGCATCGCATGGACAGGCCACGAGGAGGTGGATTCAAGGGTTTTCTCGTTGACACTATACATATCCCCAAGAATATCTGTTGCAGGCATCGGTTCGCCACGCGACTTCAAGAAACCAAGGTTAATGTTCAGAATATTTTTCAGCAAAGACCCAGCCAAATAGAAGAAGTTGCCAGATCCTCTGATGTTAGCGAACTGTGGCAACGTGATGTAGAAACTTCTGTTTTCAAATCAGACAATGACATTGTGGGGATGACGAAAGAAATAGATTTGATAGACGGATGGTTAGTGGAGGAAGAAAAACGGCGCACGGTGATTTCAGTGACAGGGATGGGAGGGGTGGGCAAAACCACTCTTGTCGCTAAAGCCTACAAGAATCATCAAGTAAAGAATCTCTTCGACTGCTACGCATGTGTTTCTGTCTCACAGTCTCTTAGAATTGATGAGCTACTACGAAGCATCATAAAACAATTACTTGAGGCTAAGAAAGGTGTTGTTCCAAATGACTTAGCCACCAAAGATGCTGGCGAGTTGAGGCGGATGGTTAGAGGACTTCTCGAATCAAAAAAGTACCTCATTATCTTGGATGATGTCTGGACTATGAATGATTGGAATAAATTAAATGTCATATTTTCAGATTGTGGATGTGGAAGTAGGTTAGTAGTCACTACGAGAGACTTTAATGTGGCTTCTGCTGCAGGAGAGGGAAGACGTGTCTGCAAGCTTAAGCTTCTAGATCAAGAAGAGGCCTCGGTGCTCTTCCGTAAGAAGGCATTTCCGAATGAACCCTGTCCTTTAGAGCTTGAGCCATTGGCACGATCTATAGTAGAAAACTGTGAAGGCTTGCCACTTGCTATTATTGCCATGGGCGGCCTCCTGTCATTGAGAGACAAGACTGCATTGGAATGGAATCGAATCTACAAAAACCTGAGCTGGCAGTTGACAAACAATCAAATGCTGGAACCAGTAAAGCGTATCCTGTTGCTTAGCTTCTATGATCTACCATACCGCCTTAAGCACTGTTTCCTCTATTGTTGCATGTTCCCGGAAGATTATTTAATTCACCGCAAGCGGCTGATTAGGTTATGGGTGGCAGAGGGTTTTGTGGAGGAGACAGGTAAAATTACAATGGAGGAGGCAGCAGAAGACTATCTGAAGGAACTCATCCATCGAAACATAATTCAGGTTGTTGAGACGAACGAGTTTGGAAGGTTGAAAGCTTGTCGAATGCACGATATTGTGCGTGAAGTGGCATTATCAGTAAGTCGCGAAGAAAAGTTCTGCACGACATACGATGAGCTGCAAGCAAGGCAAAATGGCAAAGTCCGCCGCATGTCAATCTACAGTAGTGGCGAAATTAATCATTCGAGCGCAGGTATGACACATCTTCGTTCCCTCATGGTGTTTGATGGAAACATGTCTCTTTCATCTTCTTTAAATACGATGGCATCAAGCTTTAGATTGCTGAGGGTCCTAAATCTAGAAGGAGTTCCTATCGAAAGCATACCAGATGAAGTGACTAACATGTTCAATTTACGGTATCTAAACTTAAGGAAAACTAAAGTTAGTGTGCTTCCCGAATCTTTATGGAAGCTACAGAACCTTCAAACACTGGATGTCAGGAATACGGAGCTAGAGAGGCTACCCAGTGGGATTGTGAGGCTACGTAAACTACGACACCTGTATATTTATCGACTTACCGACGAGTTAGCATATAATTTTAATTTCTTTACTAGCATCCAAGTTCCTATAAGAATATGTAATTTAACAAGTTTACAGACTCTACATGTTATCGAAGACAAAGAAGGGGAGATTGTTAGAAAAGTTGGGAACTTAACCCAACTGAGAAGTCTTAGCATTTCTAAGGTCAGAGAAATCGATGGAGCTGAGTTGTGCAATTCAATCGGAAAGATGAAACACCTTCTGAAGTTGAGTGTGACCGCAAGTGCAGAGGAAGAAACACTTCAATTGGAAGCACTCTCTACTAACCCTCCACCGCTTCTTCAGAGGCTTTACCTGTTTGGGCATTTGGAGAAGGTGCCTCGATGGCTTAGCTCCCTTGTGAACCTCACCTATTTGGCGTTGAGTTGGTCAAAGCTGAGAGAAGAAGATCCGCTTTCGTCACTCCAAGCATTGCCCAATCTGGTGTACCTTTACCTTTACAATGCCTATGAAGGGCAAAAGCTGGGTTTCGGCGATGGATGGTTTACTAAGCTCAGGCACCTTTATTTACGGGATATGAAACAACTAAATCGTATAGTAATAGAAATGGGAACATTGGCAAGCATCCAAGAGATAATTCTGCAGAGCTGTGAAAGGTTGAAGACTCTTCCTGAAGGGATTGAATATCTCACCGGACTCCAAGAGCTCCGCTTATGGGGCATGCCAACAGAATTGACGGATAAGTTGAAACTAAAAGATGGAAGCCAGGAGAACCGTAGAAAGGTAGGGCACATCACCGTCATCCTGCTTGGACAGTGGACAGAAAAAGATGGATGGATCCCGGAACGATTCAAGTAGTCATTGATGAGGTAAGTCTAGCTGTACAAAGTATCCTTTCTCAATGAATGTGCAAATTTACAACTTAATTTCTAAAATATATTGCGTCATGATGTGTGGGGTTCATCCTGATTTACCTATTTTATCCACCCCGTCCAGCCATTTTAACAGATTATTTCAGGGCTTGAGCCCAAAAATTAATTATGCCCAAAGCTCAAGTGAACCACATCACAGGAAATAGAATGAATTGAACGTCTACAGTTGGGCCAGGCCAAGTAAGTTTCCGATTAAACTCATATTTGTGTTTTCCCTTCATCCATGTTTGTGTGATCTTATGAACAGGTTAGATGACAAATAAATATCACTGTGGGCCTTATAAAAGTTTTAACTGTGGAAATATTATTACACCTGTTCTCGGTGGTGTGGTCCACTTAAGCTTTGGATATGCTTCAATTTTGGGCCCAACGCCCTATTATGAACAGGTTAGATGAAGTACATACATTCACGGTGGACCCAGCAGAATTTACTCAGTGGGGTAAAAGCGTGCTGAGTTGCTCAGTACGCAATCCAATTTCGAGATGTAGTGCCTCATCCATCCTTAGTAGGCCCGTTTGAATCGAGGCACCAACCTTTGACTGTGTATCTTGTATAAATAATCAGTTCCGATCATTAGTAAGCCTCATTTGAATGAGGCCTAAATCCCTATTCCTTGCCACCACACTGACGGACGGAAGGACTTGGGACACGTATATTAGATTTGGACCCTTGTCGGCCGTGGATGGTTCTTTACCCTAAAAACCACACCCCGCCAGTCATCTTAGGAAGTAGTTGGATGGAAGATGTTACCTCATCGCTGGTAGAACCGTAAGATACTGCAACCTTGGATGGGTGATGCATCAATTGGGCCTGTCCATCTTGTGGACCTCATCATGGATGGACCATGTACGAAAAAATATCACAAATGTAGAGAATTTTAACTTTTCTGTTTGGAAGAATATTTCAAGGACGTGGGCTCTTAGGCACAGTATTTAAACCTAACCTTGGCCAAAATAAGCAAGGACCAAAAGCCCATTGGCCAGCCTGGCCCTACTATTAAGCTCATAAGGTGAGCTTGGGCTTGGCAGTGCACAGAAGCAATTACATACCATACAGAAAACATACAAACTGTGCATTATTTGCTCTCACCATGTAGATGGATGGGCCAAAAATCAAAGGCGGATGTGTAGGTTCTCATATAAATCCATTAGTGCATCTGTACATGAATATGTTGTTCTATCAATTATCAATCTATTGTTGTATCTGTTATGGATCTATCGTTGTATCTACTAAAAATCCATTGTTTATGTGTCCATGCTATAGATCCATTGCAGCATGGCTCTAGTCTGAGTTTTGAAGAGATTAGCAAGGTGTTGAACATGAAAAGAGTAAAATGCGTGACCAAATGTCATGACTTCATCCAGGATGTAGAGCTGAAGGGCGTGTAGTGACCTCACCAAAGATCTGGAGCTAAAGGGTAGCATTAGTCTTGGGTGAGAGGCTTGAGAGGCTATTGATGTCTATTGGGTGTATTCTTGGACAAGAGTCTGTTTCTATGATAAGTGTGTTTGTCTATACATGAACGTAGCTAGAATATGGTTGTTATTTGCTATGGGTATTGCTAAACATGGTTTTTATTTTTATTTTATTTTTATTTTATTTTTATCAGCATGGTTGAAAACTTGGCTTTAGACATGTACTATGTTTCATATGTGCATTTGGACATGGTTGCTTTTACATTATATGTGGTTTTCCTTTTTGCTCATATTTACTGCATGTATTATGTGTGAAAATTGTTTTGGGACGAGAATCACCGTTTGTGTTTATGGGTATGTGAACCCATTTGAACAAACAGAAACAGAGTATACCCTGCTTTCTATCCATGGCGGGTCCAGAAGACAACTGTCGAAACTGGAACTAGAATAACCACCATCCATGGTGAGCTTCTTCACACAACGGTGAGTCTATTCGTACAAAAGCATGCGAACCCACCAGGGGCATAACATTCTAGGTCATGAGACCAAAAAATGAGTCAGATTCAAATATTAGGTGACCCCACCACAGGAAAACAGTGGTGATTGAACTACTACTATTAAAAACTTACTAGGTCCCAATATAATGTTCATTTACCATCCAACCTGTTGAATAGGTCACACACACCCAGATGGATGAAGGGAAAACACAAATATCACCTTGATGATCAATATCCTTACATGGCAATCTCCATAAATAAATAAATAAAAAGGCTCATAAACGGAAATCAATATCCCACTACTTCCCACCACATCCAAGCTACAACCAAACTACCACGAAATGGAGAGAACCTGTTGGCCCACTCGCATAGATGAATTGTCACCGACCCTGCTCCAGCTGTTATATTGAATGGCATACGGACACAATGAATGCCAGCCCAGTGGAAGTTTTTCTCCTTCTTAATGGGCCACGGTCAGCAGCCATCCTTCATTAATGGGCTACAGTCAACAGCCATTCTTCATGCTTTGGTTCGTGTAGGACCGCCTCCGCACATGTACCAGGTCCATACATGAACCAGCCGCCGTACACTTTATTCGCCCCCATCTTTCTCAGTTCTCCGTTAGCCTTGTCATTTTTCTCGCCAGCTCTGCCGCCGCCTTCTTTGTCCTTCTTCTCACTATCATCTGGCTCGTCCTTCTTCTCGCTGCCACCACCTCCCTTGCCCCCACCTCCCTTGTCTTTCTTCTCGCCCCCACCTTCTATGTCCTTCTTCTCTATATTCTTTCTAAGCAGCCTTGTCAACTCGACCGCATCAACTCGATCGCCGACCACAACAAGTCGGTCCTTACGCCTGCCGTCCAACGCAGCTGATAAAACACCTGGAAGCAACAGGATCAAAATGACGACTAAAAACCCAAATCAGAAATTAGAAAGACTGCTACTCCATCAGGCTCGCTGGTTGATGGCATATCATCAGTTCTGTTCAAAACTTCAAGGTACCAAGAAAACATAGGTACTCTAGTTCAACAATTAACGAGTTGACTCAATGACTCGACTCTCCTCATCGGAACCCATCTGGTTCGTGCTTAAAGTGGTGCAGGAAAATGAATATGTTGTCTTGTTAGATTCCATTTCAGCACCCATTTGGGAAGAATCTCAAAGCGAATTGCAATTGGAATTCGGGTCAAGCACATCACATCCGTCCCCAAAAGTGGCACTCCTAAACACACTTCATAACAATCAGAATGAAGTGAAATTACCTGGTATGCTTACTGCAATTTTCAGGGCCTTACTCCGGCTCTTCAGATCGTTGTTCGTCGGGAATTTCATCACAATCTTTTGCTGTAAACAGAAAAGTAAAAAATTAAAAATTAAAAGACAAGTTATTACAATGGAAATCAAATAAAAATTCATATGACCCACTTCAAGAAATCACCAACTAATATAAGATACCTTCATTGTTGTTCTTTAGTGATCTACCACAGCCGAAACGTTGGTTGTGTGATTGTTTATCCCTCCTAACAATTTTCCACCGAATTAAAGTGTAACATGTGTGTCATTATATACTATCATTCAATTGGGCACATGGCCCACTAATGATAATCAGCACCGTCCAAACATAGTTCATGTAAATAAGCACCGACCAAACATTGTCTGCACCGTCTAAACATTGTCTATGTAAATCAACGATTAAAAATTGTTGGTTAGTCACTCAGACATGAACTTGTGCTTGTGGCCCATCCTAGACTTGGAATTACATCGTTTTCGGGCAAAGTATATATTTCAGCGGGCTTATCACAACCATTGTGTCAAAAATTACATATCTTACTAATTAAAGATATTAAAGTTAATTTAGTAATTAAATTCAAACTGCAGTGAATGTATCATAGACAGGTGCTTTTGGATTAAAGTTGATTCACACTCCAGGGTGCCAAACACATTGAGAGGATTGCAAATTCAATTTTTTTTTCTAATCCTGGATCCGTATCCAGGGGTTCCAAATCCACGCTCCCAAACAGGATCTTGGTCTTTTGAGAAGGCGCTGCTTCGTTGAAGGTAAGAAGGCGGATTGACTGGTGTACCAGACACCACCAACGTAGTTGGTGTGTTGACGTCACCAAATTCTATGGTCCTATCATGAGGTATGTGTTATATCCAAACCGTCCGTATACTTGGCAAGCTCTTTGTAAAATACGAAACTGAAAAATAAGACACATCGAAATATCAAATGCACCACAATTGAAAAAGCAGTGGGGGATTGAATGTTTGCCATTGAAACCCTTTTGGGGTCACAAACGTTTTTTAATCATTATAATATTTGCTTTTCCTCTTCATCCAGGTCTGTGTGACCTTATGAAAAGATTGGATGGAAAATAAACATTATAGTGGGCCCTACAAATGTTTTAACGGTAAGAATTATTATCTCATAACTATTTGTCGTGTGGTCCACCTGAGCTTTGGATATGACTCATTTTTGGCTAGATTGTCTAAAATGGTCTCTCCAAATGTATGAACGGTGTGGATATAATAAATACATGCTCGTGGGCCATGTAACTTAATACATTATCGCGGGCCCATATAACTTTGATCTCATTTGAACCGTACGAGCAACTTAGAGGTGGACGACATCAGCGCTCGTCTTCGCACGACACGTACCCAAATTAGCCAAGTCAGTGTACACCAGCCAATCCACTTCCGGTAATGAGAGGATGCGGATTTCCTGCCAAAGCCTTTGGTAGTAGGTTCATGTGGTGGAAACACAGTTGGTGACGTGGTGATGTTTATGAGAAATCCACCCTTTACATCCGTTTTGTGAGCTCATTCTAGGACTTTATTCTAAACTTACCTGTATCAAAAACTCAAGTGAGCCGCGCTAAAGGAGAGGGCAGGGAAATTTGTATAGTTGAAACCTCATTGGGGTCGAGAGTGATGTTTACCCTGATTCAAAACTTTTTTAGGCTCAAAAAGTATTTTACCGTGTACGTTCAATCGTCACATTTTCAGCCCGCTCAAGTAGTGGATGCGGCTTAGTTTTTGCTACAAGTCATAATATGAGCTCACAAAACGGATAAACTCGGTGGATATCTCAAAAACATCATTGTGGCCCTACCTAAGTTCCCAGCGCAGGAACTTTCTGCGAAATGCTTTGGTAGGGAATCCGCTTTTGGCCAACTATACTACTTCGTTGGAGATAAGAAGAAGCCTTACGGAGACACGCTTTTAAAATAGGTACGGAACGAGATTGCATGGAAGCAACAGTTCATATCATAGCAGGCCAACCTACGTGGAGTTCACCGTACCGTGCGTGGGTACCTATATAGGACCCAAGTGGGACACCTATGATCATGGTGGGTCACTGGATAGGAAGTGTCCACTGTGAATTGTACATCGATATCATCCTGATCAAATGATCACAATAGGGCTTGATGGTGATATGGTTTTGATCTATTTCGGTATTGGATCATTGTTAGTTTGGGATTATAAAACCCATACATCACGGTGGCCCATGGATAAGTCCCTGCCTAGACCGGTTCCGTCCAAGCAACACTAGCACACAATCTGCTTCCACTGATAATGTGTCACATCCATATACAATTCATAAAAAATAGATGTGAGATGTCATGGGATCATGTCGAAATTAGCCTTTCATGTTATGGTTGGCTTACACGGTTATTAGCTTACTAATGTGCCCAACAATGTGGTGTTGAAAGTATACTTTGAATATCAGACGCGGCTTAGTGGATACCTTATTTTAGGGCCCAAGGTACGTACATAGAGCTGTACACGAATTGAGTTAGCTCGATTAACTTGCTCGACTTGACTTAAAAAATCTCGACTCAACTCGGTTCGGAATCGAGTTTGAGCTGAGTTCAAGCTTGCCCAAGCTCGAATTGACTCAGATTGAACCTCAACTCAAATTGAACTCAGATCGAATCAGTTTGATGACTCAGTTATTTTGATATTGATGTTGCTCACCAGATTTGATGATATGACTCAACGAGGTATTGTTTCGAGTGCATACATTCTTTGCGGGATGGTCGGTGGCAGGGAATGTATGGACATGAAACAAATCATTATAAAAAATAAAACTATACATGATAAAACTATATATCCCCATATCTTGATTTTGATGTTGCCTATCGAGTGATCGATGAAATACACGTGAACTGCTGCTGTTGTTTTGCCTACTGTGAGAAATTAAAGGTGCACTTCATATGTTTGAGAAAATATCGCACAGGCTCGAACTCGACTTGAATTGGCCTGATTTACAGATTGAACTGGGCCGTGCTGAGCTGGCCAATCAAGCTCGAGGACCGAGCCGAGCTGAGTTCGAGCTAGGGTCAGCTACTGGTTGAGCTGAGTCGAGCTGTGTCAAGCTTGACTCAGTTCAACTCATGTACAGATCTATATGTACATGTCTTGTGTCCGTTCCGTTCATCCATTCCTCCAACTCATGTCTTGTACTAGCCTAAATATTAGTTAATTCAAATTTCATGTGGACCACACCACAGAAAGCAATACGATTGAATGCTGACCATTAAAAACATCTTAGTGGCCATCGAATGTTTATTTGTCATCCAACACGTTGATAAGGTCACACATACCTAGCCAAAGGGAGCACAAAAATATCAGTTAGATCCAAAACTTTTGTGGCCCTAAAAAGTTTTTAATGGTCAATCATCATTGTTTCCTACCGAGTGTCCACCTAGATTTGAATCTATTGCATGTTTTTTATTTTTTATTTTTATTTTTATCATACCCTAAAATGAGCTGATAAAACGGATGTTGGGAGTGGATATAAGATAAATGCATCAAGGTGAGCCCTAGAGTAAGGTGGATCCTGAAGTTGCATCCGTAAAGCTTCGGTTGGGAAATGCCCCCTCGCTCTCAATTACGTGGTTGAGATTGCACTTTACTAACCAAAGGGCAGAAAGTTAGGGCGTGTTTGATTTTTAGTAGCCGTGTAAATACCCATGAAATAAGTAATTATTACCATTTCACCCGTTTGAAAATCATATGAAAATTCATCATACTTTTTACCTCGGAAACTGGTTTTAAAAAGTTATTTTAAAATTTTGGACCCCAAGATGATGTATATGATAAATTCATTCCGTCCAGTCGTTTTAACACAGTATTTTAAGGCATGAACCAAAAAATGAGGTAGATTGAACACTCAAATGGCCTACACCAAAAGAAACAGTGGGCCTGAGAGGTTTTTAATGGTAAGTGTTTAATTCCCTTTTTCTAGGAGCGTGATCTACTTAAGTTTTGAATATGCCTTGTTTTTTGGCTCATGACATAAATTCATCAGGCATAATAAATTAACAGTGTGGATAAGTGATACACATCAAGGTAGAACCCACAGATATATCGTGGCATTCTTAATTTTTATGTCAAAAATACATGTCGTCGAATCAAACCTAAAAAAAGCGGGAGAAATAATTATTATATATTTTCATGTTATTTACGGGTGCATTGGAAAATCAAACAGGCCATTAAAGTGCACAACAGCTGTTGGAAAACTATTACGAGTAAAAAGTAAACTCTCTTCAATTATTAAAGTAACGCTGGTGTACGTCCCAGGAGCACTGAAGCTCTTACTGTCCCAAGGGTATATATGACATTCCGGTAAAATATTCATCAATCCTAACTATCCACTAGGTTTCTCATATGCTATCCTTGCGAACATTGGCCTCTCATTTTATACATTGGTTTCCAAAGCCATGGACGGATGATTTCACCTGATCAACGTGAGTATTTCTTCATGGATAAAGAAATGTTGGTAAAATCTGATGGACGATCCTAATAGTTGAGTTTGAGGATTCAGGTGTTTAAACCAAGAGACGCATTAAGAGCGTTAACTTTCCCTAGACAGTGAATAAATTTGTAAACTGTACTTTAGAAGAGTATCTATGATTATACATATGCATGTGTAGGATCTACACCTGTCATCCATGTTTCCAACGCAGACGGACTAAATCATGAGCTCCCTTTCAATGACTTTTAATTTGACGGTTGAAAGGAGTAAGATTACCTGATAATAGGGTCTTTGAGCGGCACTCATTCACACGAGGATTGTTCACCATTAGATTGGTGGTGAAATAGATGGACAGAGTCGATCTAGCACTGACATCATGGTGGCCCTACAGAGGTTGGGTTACAGGCTATTCGTGTGAAAGTCTGTGAAGAGGAAAAGTAAAGCATTTCTATTCTATCTTTAAAAAACTCATCCTTTCTATCCAGCATTTTCGTCCTTTCCTTTCTCCTTCTCGGATTTTGAGTGAGTGGCGTGAAATTCTGGTTCCATAAGAGTTCTCAACGCGGTCGGCAAGCAACCTATAATTTTAATTTCCGGTATGGCTCTCTCTCTCTCTCTCTCTCTCTCTCTCTCTCTCTCTCTCTCTCTCTCTCTCTCTCTCTCTCTCTCTCTCTCTCTCTCTCTCCCATCCATTGAGTTCGTTTTGGTCATGCACGCAGGCACACCAAGAAGTAGATATCTTGGCATCTTGGCCCACTGTGATGTCCATGTTTTATCCACACCGTCCATCCATTTGGGAGCTCATTTTAGGGCATGAGCCGAAAAATAAAGCAAATCCGAAGCTCAAATAGACCACACCACAGTTAAAATCTTTCAAGGGCTAATCTTGATGTTTATTTTTCATTCAACCTGTTCATAAGGTCACACATCCCTCATGAAGAGAAAAAAAAAAAACAATATCAGCATGATCTTTACCTTCTGAAGCCAAGAAGTTTTCAACGGTAGGAATTCAATCCTCACTGTTGCCCGTAGTGTGGTCCACTTGAGGTTTGGATACACTTCGTTTTTAGTCTCACAGGGTCATACTAGCAGGGATAGCCCTGGTGGAGGGTTCCGTACGCAATCCAATTCTGCTTACCAGTCACCAGTATTTGTCGTCCATAGGATCCGTTTCATTTTTATTTATTTTTTCTTAATTCGAATAAAATAATATATTCATTACAACTGCATATACAGTTGTATAGATCTCCTAATATATATTCTACCTGTACAAATACATTATTATAAAAGGAATTTCAAAAAATAGTTACCTTATTAATATAATATTTACATTTCAATACTTTTTTAATTAAGCTACCTCATTATTCAAATTGTTGTCAAATGGTACCTTCGCGTAGTTTTCTTTAAATTTGGTTAGTTTAAGGAATGATTTTTCTAAAATGACAAAAATGTCCATTAATTAATGTGGTTGCTTAGGGCCCCTTTGGATACAACCAAATAAGTTACTTTTCTACTTATACAATACATATATACATAACTTATTTCAGATAAGTAAGTTTGGTTTATGATTAATTATAAGTAATTTTTTACTTAAAATTACTTACTTCAGTTAATATATTTTGCTTTTTTACTTTTCATGAGCATCTAAAGAGAGGCATCAAGAGAGACCAAAAGAGAGGATAAGCAAATAAGTATGTCTTTGCCAAACGTACTTATCTGCTTAATAGGTAGAAACTAAGATAAGCTACTTGAGGAACATATGATCCAAATGTCATCTTAATAATAATAAAAATAATTAAGTAGGTACTTATATGAGTAATGCACCCCAATGAACCGTAACATAGGAACACTATATGTGCACATAAGGAAAAAGTTTTAAAATTGAATTCACCCCACACAATCCGCTTCCATCTTTTCGTGGATTTCCCACCAAAGGTTTTCGTGTGTAGGGAAGCCAACTGGGGCCCATAGTGAAGTTTGCGAGAAATCTACTCCTCCCATCCATTTTTTTAAAGCTTATTTTAGGACACTTACGACGAAACACACACACACACACACACACACACACACACACACACACACACACACACATATAAAGAGATAGTAATGCTCCCAGCCCTACGAACCATAGTGTAGGGGAGTTATATGTGCACTGCATCACAGGAAGAAGTATTTATATTGAATTTGCATGTACACAATCGGCTTTCATCTATGGTCAATGTTATGGGCAAAAATGGTCCAACCACTTATGAGGTCAGCTCAGACTATAAACACACTCTTCTTGGCCCAAGGTTAAAAGGAAAGGCCAAGACTAATCGCAACCAAAGAGTTTCTGAACGATCCTATCTCATATCGACTTGAAAAGCAACGACGTCGAACTCCCGAGCTGAAACCATGACACCATATATGTCTGAGGTCCTACTAGGCTTATCTAGTCGCCGAGGAATGCTCGGACCTGTGCAAATATGTCCGACTGATCGAGGGATCAGCTCAGCTCGGCTTCAACAAACGACAAGATCAGACCAATCAGTTTGACGGGATCAAGGGAAAGGTCACCCAGAGCAACAAATCTCACTGAGGGGATGAGCCCGTCCCCCGTGCCCAAGCGCGGACAGACTAAGGAATTGGTCAGCCGACTAATGACGGTCTGCTCGGAAGTCCACCTTGAGTCGACCATGGAGGTCAGTCCGAGTGGTCGAGGGCTTGGCTCAGCTCGACCTCAATCGTCTGTCACATGGTTTTAAGGCCAACCACTTCAACACTTATCACATACACAAATCCCGCGTAACGGTTGAGAAACATACACAAATATTGTGCCTGTGATCGAGAGCTATTTCTAATCCCAATAATGACCCCTCTACACTATAAATAAGGGACCCATCTACACTAAGAAGTACACAGGATCTCTCCCCCCAAAACTCACATATACACCATTAGACCTAGATTCTGAGCCTTACTTTGGCATCGGAGGGTCCCCTGCTCTAACTAGGGTCTCCTTTGTCTTTTTTCTATGCAGACGCTCGAGGGTACGAAAAGGGTGAACATATTTTTGCATCAACAGGCAATTTCCTACCAAAGGCTTTAGGGAAGCTAAGTGGGGTCCATCTTGATGTTTGTGCAAAATTTATTCCATCCATCCATTTTAAAGCTCGTTTTAAGACATGCAATGATAAATGATAAATATCCAAAACTTAAATGGGTCACACGTGAGGAAAGAGTGGGGAAAGCAATGTCTGCCGTCGAAACCTTTCTAGTTTTTACCATGAAGTTTATGTGCCATTATAAGGTCATTCCAATCTAGCTGAATTGAAAACATGAAAAAATTAGCCTGATATAAAACTTTTATAGCCATATAAATGTTTCAATAATACTCATTCAATCCCTGGTGTTTCCTCTCATTTGGCTCACTTGAGTTTTGGATCCACTTCATTTTTGGTTGCATGTCTTAAAATGAGCTCTTGAAATAGGTGGACAAAGTGGATTTATCAAAAATATCACGGTGGTCCCACTTAGCTTCCTTTCGCACCAAAGCCTTAGGCAGTAAATCCTGGTCGAGCTGGAAGTGGATTGCATAGGGCAGGGGTGGTACTACCCCACGACTAGTGGTTGGTCCTAGTAGGGGCTTTGTGGGTTCAGCATGATATAATTGTTTTATGGAATTCGTCCATCCATTTTAAAATACCATTTTAGGGCATGAGACAAAAAGGAGGTAGATTGAATATTTGGGTGGACCCCACCATAAAAAGCAGGGGTGACAATGACCCCACTGTTGAAACCTTCCTAAGGCCCACTGTGAAGTTTTTTTTGACATTCAACATGTTCATAAGGTCACATGGACATGGATGAAATGAAAACATAAATATCATCTTGATAGAAAACTTCTGTGGCCTTTAAGAAGTTTCAGTGGTAGCCAATCAATCCACATCGATCCAGTGGTGTGGTCCACTCGAACATTCAATCTTTTTCATTTTTGAGCTACCTAATATCATAAAATGATTTTTCAAAATGGATGGACGGTTTGGATAAAATACATATATCGGTGGGTCCTTGATAGGACTGTCCGCCTCTATATATCTTTTTCTCGACTGGGTAGTACCCACGCCCAACTTCGGTTAACGTCACCAAGTTCTGTGGCCCATCATGATGTGTGTTATATCCAAACAGTTTATCCATTTGGCAAGATTATTTTAGGGCACATGAGCCCAAATATTTGGCTGATTCAAAGCTCTAGTCATACCACATAAAAGAGGGGATAATGACGGCTGCTGTTGAAACCTTCCTAGGGCCACCATGATGCTCATTTGTAATTTAACCTATTCAAAAGGTCACGCAGACCTTGATTAAGGGAAAAAATAAATAAAATAAAATAAAAATCTTAGTTTGATTTCAAGATTTCAATGATACACTACCTTCTTTAGTGTAGGCCACTTGAGCTTTGGATTAGCCTCATTTTTTCACTCATGCCCTGAAATGAACTCTATAAATGGATGGACAGTTTGAATATAATACATACATCATGGTGGGCCCACATAACTTTGGTGATGTCTCTCTCTATATATATAACATTTTCACTATAGTCATATTCCAAATAAGTTATTGTGGACCCATCCTGATGCATTCATGACATCCATTCCAACCATCAAACACGTGGTCCCTTGTTTGGCCGTGTACCAAAAAATCAGGCCAATAGATGACTTAGGTGCACCACATGAGCAGAAAAAGTTGAGTGGGAGAGGACATGTGGCGTGCCCTCTCAAGTGATCCCTATGCTGTGGCCCACGTAAGTCATGAATTGACTTGATTTTTGCGTCCATCATGTGGCGTGCCCTCTCAACGTGCATGGTTGCCCAATGCAGGTTAGAGTGGATGTCCCAAGCCTATCATGATGACCCATGCAACTAATTGTGATGCAATCGGTTAGTTGTGGCCCTATCGTGATGTGTTGACATGCATCCTAACCATAATGCATGTCGTCCACACAATGAGAATATTACATAATCCTGGGTGCCCTCTATGATTCATAGAGGGCACCCTGGATTGGATTCTCGGACGCAGATTACCTACTGACAGCTTCAGTAGGTATCTCATACTAAAGTGACATCACCAACTTCGATGGCCCCACCCCCAATGTATGTGTTGTGTCCAAACCGTTTCATCCATTTGGAGAGGTCATTTTAGGGTATGAGCCAAAGAATAAGGCAGATCCAAAGCTGAAGTAGACCCATCAAAGAAAACAGTAAGGATCGAACGCCTACCATTAAAATCTTCTTGAGGCAATGCAATTTTGGATTGAACGCCTACCATTAAAATCTTCTCGAGGCAATGCTAGTTTTTGATTAAGCTGATATTGTGTTTTCCGTTCATCTACATCCATGTGAATTTATGAACAGACTGAATCTCAAATAAACATCATGTAGGTCGTAGGAAGGTTTCAACTGCGGGCATCACTGTCCCATGTTTTCTGTAACAGGGTCCACTTGAGCTTTGGATCTGCTTCATTTTTAAGCTCGTGCTCTAAAATAATCTTGCCAAAATTGATGGACGGTGTGGATACAAAACATACATCATGTTGGGCATCACTTCAGCAGCGTGATAGCTACTAAAGGCATTAGTAGCTAATCCGCGTCCCGGATTCTCGTAGAAGACTAACCATGTTGCATATATACCGTCCAATCCATCGATATGAAATACCTACCCTAGGTGATGGTGGACTTAAAAAATCAGGCTAATTTTGAGGGTCAAATGAGATAACACATGATAGTCGAATTGTGGATGTTATAATTAAAAAAAATAAAAAATAAAAAAAGAATTGTAGATGTCATCAACAGATCAGATGGGGCCGACAACAACCTTTGCACCTCATTTTGCTGAAAAACGTCTATGTGTATGTAAAGAGAAAGAAAGCATCCCTGCCGGGTCCGGCTATGGCAGGCTCCACAGTTATGTGTACGTGAAATCCATTCGGACCATCAAGTTCATCACCCCATGTTAGTCTAAGGCCAGACATTCAGGCAGATCCGTGAATCAGGTGAGCTGTACCAGTGGAAATTGTTTGAAAGGGACACCCACCCTTGATTTTTATAGGGTCCACCATGTTGTGTATGTGAAATCCTAGACTATCATGCAATTCATGTGGACCCAGGTGTTATCAAGAGTGGTCATTTTCTCCCAACTGGTTCCCTTGGTGTAGCCTACCTAAATTACGGATTGGCCCTGGATCAACATGATCCAATGTATCTAATGGTCCGAGTAGATTTCACATATATACATTTATAGCGGAAAGAATAACGTAATATTTCTTTCTGACATCGATTGTCTTCGTTTTCTATTTTACAGAAATTCCGATGGCTGAGAGTGTTGTTCAATTCTTGTTAGAAAACTTAAGTGCCCTTCTACAAGAAGAAGCATCTCTACTAAAAGGAGTACACAAGGAAGTTAAACGAATCGAGATGGAACTTGATAGAATGCTAGCCTTGCTGAAAGATGCTGATAGAAGAAAGGATAGCAATGAAGAAATGAAAACATGGGTGGGAAAAGTAAGAGACGCTGCGCATGATGTGGAGGATATCATCGACGAATTCTTGTATCGCATGGACAGGCCACGACGAGGTGGATTTAAGGGTTTTCTCGTTGACACTATCCATATCCCCAAGAATAGCTACCACAGGCATCAGTTCGCTAGGCGACTTCAAGAAACCAAGGTTAATGTTCAGAATATTTTTCAGCGAAGACCCAGCCAAATAGAAGAAGTCAACAGATCCTATGATGTTAGCGAACTGTGGCGACGTGATGTAGAAACTTGTGTTTTCAAAGCGGACAATGACATTGTGGGGATGACGAAAGAAATAGATTTGATAGTGGGATGGTTAATGGAGGAAGAACAACAGCCGATGGTGATTTCAGTGACAGGGATGGGTGGGGTGGGCAAAACCACTCTTGTCGCTAAAGCCTACAAGAATCAACGAGTAAAGAAGCACTTCGACTGCTACGCATGTGTTTCGGTCTCTCAGTCTCTTAGAATTGATAAGCTACTACGAAGCATCATAAAACAATTACTTGAGGCTAAGAAAGAGGTGGTCCCAAATGACTTAGCCACCAAAGATGATGGTGAGTTGAGGCGAATGGTTAGAGGACTTCTCAAATCAAAAAGGTACCTCATTATCTTAGATGATGTCTGGACTATGAATGATTGGAATAAATTAAATGTCATATTTTCAGATTGTGGATGTGGAAGTAGGTTAGTAGTTACGACGAGAGACTCTCATGTGGCTTCTGCAGCAGGAGAGGGAAGCCGTATCTGCAAGGTTCGCCTTCTAGATCATGAAGAAGCCTGGGTGCTTTTCTGTAAGAAGACGTTTCGGAGTGAACCCTGTCCTTTAGTGCTTGAGCCATTGGCTCAATCTATAGTAGAAAAATGTGAAGGCTTGCCACTCGCAATTGTTGCCATGGGAGGCCTCCTGTCATTGAGGGACAAGACTACAATGGAATGGAGTCGGATCTACAAAAACCTGAGCTGGCAGTTGACAAACAATCAAATGTTGGAACCAGTAAAGCGTATCCTGTTGCTTAGCTTCTATGATCTGCCGTACCGACTTAAGCACTGTTTCCTGTATTGTTGCATGTTTCCGGAGGATTACTTAATTCACCGCAAGCAGCTGATTAGGCTGTGGGTGGCAGAGGGTTTTGTGGAGGAGACGGGTAAAATTACAATGGAGGAGGCAGCTGAAGACTATCTGACGGAACTCATCCATCGAAACATACTTCAGGTTGTTGAGACGAACAGGTTTGGAAGGTTGAAAGCTTGTCGAATGCACGATATTGTGCGTGAAGTGGCATTATCAGTAAGTCACGAAGAAAAGTTCTGCATGACATACGATAACCTGCAAGCAAGGAAAAATGGCAAAGTCCGCCGCATGTCAATCTGCAGTAGTGGAGAAATTATTCAATCGATTGCATGTATGGTACATCTTCGTTCTCTTATGGTGTTTGGTGGAAGCATGTCTTTTTCATCTTCTTTAAATACGATGGCATCAAGATTTAGATTGTTGAGGGTCCTAAATCTAGAAGGAATTCCTATCGAAAGTATACCAGATGAAGTGAGTAACATGTTCAATTTACGGTATCTAAACTTAAGTGGAACTAATGTTAGGGAGCTCCCCGAATCTTTATGGAAGCTACAGAACCTTCAAACACTGGACGTCAGGAATACGAATCTAGAGAGGCTACCCAGTGGGATTGTGAAGCTACAGAAACTACGACACCTGTATATATATCGAATTACTGATAAGTCACAATATAGCTTTGATTGCTTCCGTAGCATCCAAGTTCCAATAAGAATATGTAATCTAACAAGTTTACAAACTCTATATGTTATCGAAGACAAAGAAGGGGAGATTGTTAGAAAAGTTGGGAATTTAACCCAACTGAGAAGTCTTGGCATTTATAAGGTCAGAGAAATCGATGGAGCTGAGTTGTGCAATTCAATCGGAAAGATGAAACACCTTCTGAAGTTGAGTGTGACTGCAACTAGAGAGGAAGAAACACTTGAATTGGAAGCACTCTCTCCTAACCCTCCACCGCTTCTTCATAAGCTTTACCTGTACGGGCGTTTGGAGAAGATGCCTCGATGGCTTAGCTCCCTTATGAACCTGGCCTTTTTGTCGTTGAATTGGTCGAAGTTGAGAGAAGATCCGCTTTCATCACTCCAAGCATTGCCCAATCTGATGTTCCTTTACCTTCAGAATGCCTATGAAGGGCAGCAGTTGTGTTTCCGAGATGGTCGGTTTACTAAGCTAAGGAAACTTTGTTTACGGCATATGAAACAACTAAATCGGATAGTAATAGAAAAGGGAGCATTGCCAGGCATTCAAGAGCTAATTCTAATCAACTGTGGAGAGTTGAAGACCATTCCAGAAGGGATTGAATACCTCACCGGACTCCAAGAGCTCCTCTTATGGGACATGCCAACGGAATTGACATACAGGTTGAACCATAGAAAGGTGGGGCACATCCCCATCATCCAGCGTGGACAATGGACGGAAGGAGAGGGATGGGTAGCGGAATCACTCAATTAGTCATCCAATATCCTTCACTCGTCGATGAGGTAAGTCTAGCTGTACAAAGTATCCTTTCTCCATGAATGTGCAAATTTACAAATTTATTTCTAAAATATATTACGTCATGAGTAACTTGTTAGGCTAAGTGTACTGGGTCCATTGTGATTTATGTATTTTAGGGATTAAACTGATATTTGTGCTTTCCCTTCATCCATGTCTGTGTGATCTTATGAACAGGTTGGGTGACAAATAAACATCGCTGCGGGACCTTGGAAGGTTTTAACAGTGTAAATCAAGATTCCACTGTTTACTGTGGTGTGGTCCACTTGAGCTTTCAATATGCTTCAATTTTGGTCTCAACACCCTATAATGAACTGAAAAAACAGATCTACGGTGTGGATAAAATACATACATTTATGGCGGGCCCAACAGAATTTACTCATTGTCATAAAAGCGTGCTAAGTTACTTAGTACGCGGATTAGCTACTAAGTTGAGGAGCAGGACTCCCTACTGAAGTGACATCACCGGGATGGCCATGTACGAAAAATCACGCGCATGTATAGAATTTTAACTTTTCTGTTTGGAAGAATATTGCAAAGACATGGGCTCTTAGGCACAGTGTTTCAGCCCAACTACAGCCAAAATAAGCCAGTACAAAAACCCCATTGGCCAGTCTGGCCCCTTTAGCCCTACTATCAATCTCATAAGGTGGGCAGGTTGGGCTTGCACTTGGGTCTTACACTCAAGACCCAGGCCCAGACACACTTGGGCCTGGCACTGCACAGAAGCAATTACATACCATACAGGAAACGTACAAACTGTGCATTATGTGCTCTCACCAGGTAGATGGACGGGCCAAAAATCAAAGCTGGATGTGTAGGCTTTCATATAAATCCGTTAGTGCATCTGTCATGAATATGTTGTTGTATCAATAACTGATGTATTGTTGTATCTGTTATGGATCTATTGTTGTATCTGCTAAAAATCTATTGTTTATGTGT